>QVTF01020256.1:0-600000 GCA_003573665.1 Oxygymnocypris stewartii | reverse complement strand
ACACGTAAAAATAAGCAATGTTTTTATTTTCCAGAAAGCGTAGTTTAAAATTAGGTAAAATACGGTGTAAGAAAACAAATAAAAATGAAGACAGGTTATTTAAACAACTAAGACAATATTAACATTAAATAATATAGAGTAACCTTACTTACTGTGGTATAAAATAAATATCAAGCCGTTAAAAATATACGTTTGTCAGAAGTTTGTAATATTACAATTTAAAACTAGTTAGTTTGACAATGAAAATAAAAAAAATCTAACTTTTAAGAAGACAGAAGTTAGACGTTGTCCAAAAAGAAGGTAATCTCAGAGACAAAAGATAGTTTATCAATAACTTAGCTGAACTGAAAAGTTCAACAAAAGAAAAATGCCCCAAACGGCGTCCGGCGAGAAGACCGCACGCCTCCGTTTCAAAACTCCGAATGGCGACATCCGGTTCCAGGCAGACCACGCCTACGTCCCATCCCCTAGATCCGGACGAGGAGGGCCCAAAGCCGCGATTTAAAGTAAGGTAAAGTAAAACATTCAACCTAAATCTATGTATATTCAACAATCAACCTACAAAATATGTGTAGCGAATGCAAGTCGTTTTTGGATAAAAGCGTCTGGTAAATGCATACATTTAAATGTAAACCATTTCACTTAAAAAAAGTATAGTTTAGTACAACTATAGTTAACTTTTAAACAAACAAGTCATAAGACGTGGAAAAAAGTTGTTTTATTTTACTTTATTTAGTCGTAGCTTTTTGGCAATCTTATGAAACACACACACACACACACACACACACACACACAACAAACAACCTCTATAGAGTTAAACATTTAGACTTGTATGATGTCTCATACAAACATTTTACAAATAGAAACACTTCTCAGAATCACACTGGTATCTCTAAAACAAAGATTAAAAACAGTCAGTCGATCCTCTGTTGAATACAAGGTGGTTACAGAGGTTTTCTTTATGAAATAGAGCTAAATAAGACTGAAAATGAAGTCATGGATGTGTTTGCAATAAAAGTGGTTCCTACATAACGTGGCACAAATGTGTCACAATCATTACAACAAACATATTAGACTTTCTTTCTCACTTTAAAATTGTATTATTAGCCGAGGTGTTTAAAAGTATGTTTATTTTTTCACAGCATGTTTAATTTTATTAAAATAAAAACAACCGATCTATATAGGTTTATTTTGCTAAGGTTTGATTAAATAACTGGTATAAGAAACATGTAAATATTCGACAAGCCCAACTTATCAACCACCGCGTGATGTGTCTGACGGTTTGCGACAAATATCTTACTGATAAAGATGTGTTAAGATTATAAATATGTGTAAAACATAACATATCAAAACATATTTTTGTCAATTTATGACACAGGCCTATGAGTTTTGGAGGAAAGCGCAGAGGTGTAAACGCACACACATACCCACACGAACGCTGGAACAGTTCACCGTCCGGTCATAGGATGCATGCCCTATTGAACCTTGTTTTTATGACAAACATCTGCTGAATGTAAAAATTAGGTAAAGTTTTAGGAAATAAAATACATTTACTATAGGAGTCATGTTTACAGAACTGGGGAATGTGACTTTAAGTTGAAATTTAGGATGAGATAAATCATGAGATGATACAAACTTAAATAAAGTTGTTTATTTTAATAAAAAGCTCTGATGTAGGAAATTGATGTTAAATTTGACTTAATCGAGTATCTAGTTTTGTTATTTATTTTTCGCTCATCTATATTTTACCCCTCTCGTCGCAAACATAAGCTGTAAATGTAAACATTTACGCACGCACATAAGCACAGACACACACACATACACAAAATAAACATATGATTAAACAATGATATAACTATTGTTTAACAAATATCATTCTAACAAAATGTAAAACCTAAAACCATGAAGCTCTAATTTAACTAATCTTTACAGATTAGACTTTCTTTCTCACTTAATAAACTGAGTTATTAACCTTAAGGGGTTAAATGCAACATGTTTTATTGCGTTAAAATAAAAACAACAACTGATCTATATAGGTTTATTCGACTGAGGTTTGATAAAATAACTGATGTAAGAAACATGCAAATATTCGACAAGGTTTATCAAACTGATGTGTCTGCTGATTTGCGTTGTTGTACATATCTCGACGATACAGATATGTTAAGATGTTTAACATCTGTAAAAATAGTCTAAAAAGTCATCTTTTTAGCTTTCACATAGGAGCCATGTCCACACTCGACGGTTTTGTGTAACAGAGTCCTGAGACAAGTGAAAATAAAATGTGGGGTGACAGGAAGAGCGACAGACTACAAGCTTCAGATTTATTAAAACAATCGAGCGTTTTAACGTTTCCCGGCTGGGAAACGGTGTAGGGTGATTTGCGGTGCACGGGCCTGTAAACATACATATATCAGTCGTATATTACAATCAGTCTTTTGGGGGGTTGTGTGCACACAGTAGCGTGTGAAAGTGTGTGAAAGTGCGAGTAGAGGAGCGTGTGTTACTACAGCTGACTTGTGCAGGCCACACTCACCTGCGTGTGGCACACTTAAATTGTTTTCCTGCGATCATCTGCCCTTTTACACACGTTTTGTGCACTATCGATTTTAAGAGCGTCTGATTTATCGTTCGTGCGGATTGTGTTTTAAAGTTGTTAAGTCGAATCAATGATTTTATAAGACCTGTTAATTCTTTCTACAGACGTGTAGATCTCGCAAAATGGGGTTTGTAACATCGCAAGGCTAAAGAAGCGTATACTTCGTAAAAATCGTTGGTAATACGAATCTTTCTATATAGGGTATCCGAACGTACGTATAACCAGAAGTCTGACGATTTAGAGATCTGTCGCGTATAGACCGTTTTGGGGATCCGTGGCAACCATGTTTGTAGTCTGAGGTATATGCTGGGTATTGTAGTTCGCTGACCTGAAAGGCCTGCAACATTTGTACGACAGCGTTTGTGTCTTTATGAAAACGTAAATATTTGTTAAAATAATTCTTAAAAATGTATAAGAAGAACATACTTATGGTAAACAGACTTGACGTGTATATGTCGAAATTGACCGTCCCGTTGTTGCATCGTTTCGTGAAATAGCGTAACGATTTGGTTTTGTGTGTGTGTGTGTGTGTGTGTGTGTGTTTGTGTGCGTGTGTGTTCTTGAAATCAAATCTTAAGAAAAAAAGTCAGTCAGTCAGTCCTGCAGAACGCTTGTCGTGTTACACGTTTGTTTCACGACATGTTTCGTCGTGTTAGCCAACTCTGCCTGTCTTCATCTAACCGAACGCGTCCAGTATTTTTAAACACTGTTAGGTCACACGTATATTTTCTAGTTTCATCGTAGATTTTAAGTAGGACTTGTAGTTATTTGGTCGTTCGCACGTCCAGTGTTTTACTGCTGTACTATAACACATTTTCTACCCCGGACACACTTAGTGTTAGAATGGTTCGAAATGGTTCAGGCTTGTTTTAGGAGCGTACACTCGGTCTGTCGCTCTAGTTTTACGCGTCATTGTTTACATTTTCTACAGTTAAACAGCTCAATGAGCTCTTCCAGGATATATAGCTGCATTGATGCATACATTGAACGCGTTATCGAGTTTCAGCCACAGCTGAATGATAAAACCAAGTTAAGGATGTCTTGGCAGTTTGTGTGCTGTGTGCGCTCAAGAGAGAGTTTGAATGAAAAATGTTTTAGGTTAATGATGTGATTAACGTGCAAACATCCCGAACTAAAAACATAACCCTATATTTAACATTCGCTACATTCAACAGAATTAAAAAGTTAACGTTTTTAAAAAGTTGTATTGTGTTTTGAAGAGAAATCAAATCTGACTTTAAATAAAATGTATTTAAAATGAATGATTAATTTGATAGAATCACTGAATTATGCGGTTATGTATTATACATATTCGTGTACTCACTGGTTACTGTATACATACATATTCAAGAGAAAAATGCACACGCTCGATTGTTTTAATAAATCTGAAGCTTGTAGTCTGTCGCTCTTCCTGTCACCCCACATTTTATTTTCACTTGTCTCAGGACTCTGTTACACAAAACCGTCGAGTGTGGACATGGCTCCTATGTGAAAGCTAAAAAGATGACTTTTTAGACTATTTTTACAGATGTTAAACATCTTAACATATCTGTATCGTCGAGATATGTACAACAACGCAAATCAGCAGACACATCAGTTTGATAAACCTTGTCGAATATTTGCATGTTTCTTACATCAGTTATTTTATCAAACCTCAGTCGAATAAACCTATATAGATCAGTTGTTGTTTTTATTTTAACGCAATAAAACATGTTGCATTTAACCCCTTAAGGTTAATAACTCAGTTTATTAAGTGAGAAAGAAAGTCTAATCTGTAAAGATTAGTTAAATTAGAGCTTCATGGTTTTAGGTTTTACATTTTGTTAGAATGATATTTGTTAAACAATAGTTATATCATTGTTTAATCATATGTTTATTTTGTGTATGTGTGTGTGTCTGTGCTTATGTGCGTGCGTAAATGTTTACATTTACAGCTTATGTTTGCGACGAGAGGGGTAAAATATAGATGAGCGAAAAATAAATAACAAAACTAGATACTCGATTAAGTCAAATTTAACATCAATTTCCTACATCAGAGCTTTTTATTAAAATAAACAACTTTATTTAAGTTTGTATCATCTCATGATTTATCTCATCCTAAATTTCAACTTGAAGTCACATTCCCCAGTTCTGTAAACATGACTCCTATAGTAAATGTATTTTATTTCCTAAAACTTTACCTAATTTTTACATTCAGCAGATGTTTGTCATAAAAACAAGGTTCAATAGGGCATGCATCCTATGACCGGACGGTGAACTGTTCCAGCGTTCGTGTGGGTATGTGTGTGCATTTACACCTCTGCGCTTTCCTCCAAAACTCATAGGCCTGTGTCATAAATTGACAAAAATATGTTTTGATATGTTATGTTTTACACATATTTATAATCTTAACACATCTTTATCAGTAAGATATTTGTCGCAAACCGTCAGACACATCACGCGGTGGTTGATAAGTTGGGCTTGTCGAATATTTACATGTTTCTTATACCAGTTATTTAATCAAACCTTAGCAAAATAAACCTATATAGATCGGTTGTTTTTATTTTAATAAAATAAAACATGCTGTGAAAAAATAAACATACTTTTAAACACCTCGGCTAATAATACAATTTTAAAGTGAGAAAGAAAGTCTAATATGTTTGTTGTAATGATTGTGACACATTTGTGCCACGTTGTGTAGGAACCACTTTTATTGCAAACACATCCATGACTTCATTTTCAGTCTTATTTAGCTCTATTTCATAAAGAAAACCTCTGTAACCACCTTGTATTCAACAGAGGATCGACTGACTGTTTTTAATCTTTGTTTTAGAGATACCAGTGTGATTCTGAGAAGTGTTTCTATTTGTAAAATGTTTGTATGAGACATCATACAAGTCTAAATGTTTAACTCTATAGAGGTTGTTTGTTGTGTGTGTGTGTGTGTGTGTGTGTGTGTGTGTGTGTGTGTGTTTCATAAGATTGCCAAAAAGCTACGACTAAATAAAGTAAAATAAAACAACTTTTTTCCACGTCTTATGACTTGTTTGTTTAAAAGTTAACTATAGTTGTACTAAACTATACTTTTTTTAAGTGAAATGGTTTACATTTAAATGTATGCATTTACCAGACGCTTTTATCCAAAAACGACTTGCATTCGCTACACATATTTTGTAGGTTGATTGTTGAATATACATAGATTTAGGTTGAATGTTTTACTTTACCTTACTTTAAATCGCGGCTTTGGGCCCTCCTCGTCCGGATCTAGGGGATGGGACGTAGGCGTGGTCTGCCTGGAACCGGATGTCGCCATTCGGAGTTTTGAAACGGAGGCGTGCGGTCTTCTCGCCGGACGCCGTTTGGGGCATTTTTCTTTTGTTGAACTTTTCAGTTCAGCTAAGTTATTGATAAACTATCTTTTGTCTCTGAGATTACCTTCTTTTTGGACAACGTCTAACTTCTGTCTTCTTAAAAGTTAGATTTTTTTTATTTTCATTGTCAAACTAACTAGTTTTAAATTGTAATATTACAAACTTCTGACAAACGTATATTTTTAACGGCTTGATATTTATTTTATACCACAGTAAGTAAGGTTACTCTATATTATTTAATGTTAATATTGTCTTAGTTGTTTAAATAACCTGTCTTCATTTTTATTTGTTTTCTTACACCGTATTTTACCTAATTTTAAACTACGCTTTCTGGAAAATAAAAACATT
The DNA here is from genome assembly GCA_003573665.1 of Oxygymnocypris stewartii. NCBI lineage: Eukaryota > Metazoa > Chordata > Actinopteri > Cypriniformes > Cyprinidae > Oxygymnocypris > Oxygymnocypris stewartii. Next base: position 593,706 of record QVTF01020256.1, on the reverse strand, counting down.
GCTTATTTTTACGTGTATATACGTCGCATTTCCTTTAACGTATATTAAAACTTGTTTAATATAAACCAAGATAACCTTTTGTTAGCTTATCCACATTCGAATCCTAGTTTTCTTTGTCTTTATTGTTTTCTATTACGCGGTTTAACTCTTATTTGGTTTAACGTTACGTCGTCTATTTTTGCACTCTTTTTTAAATGCTATACTCGGACTTTCTTGTTTTGAAGTTTTACCTTACTTTAACCTCCGGTGTTAGAGGCGAGATGTAGACTTGATCTGCCTGGAACAGTAGGCTATGTCTCGCCATTCGGAGTTTTGAAACGGACACACGTGGACATGTCGACCGACACTGTTTGGGATTTTTTTTCTTTTGTTTAAATTTTTCGTTCGGCAAAACGATTGATATTCTACAAGCTAGATTTCATTTCAGTAGATATATTTTAACAAACGCGTCTGAGATTACCTTCTTTTTGGACAGCGGCTAAATGTGTGTTTGTTAGTTTTTTCCTTTGTTTCCCACCTTTTCTTGTGACAACTTCTGTCTTAAAAGTGAGATTTTTTTATTTTCATTGTCAAACTAACTAGTTTTAAATTGTTTAATTATTATTTTTAATTGTAATCTATACTCGGCCCTTCTTGTTTTGAAGTTTTTCCGTGACCTTGTGTATGAAAAAATAACTTTAATAAAAAAACTTTTCCCCATTTAACACGGTTTCGCATTTCAATGTCTCCACACACGCTACATAACACATGATATAACCCTTTGACGTCTTAAGCGTGTCAAAACATTTGGTTTTATATCAGATCGTACATTTTAAACGTTTCGTAAGATTGACAAAAAACAAAGAGTTAATAGAGTAAAATAAAATAACTTTTTCCACGTCTTATGACTTGTTTAAAACATCAACTTTTAAAGGAAGGATTTGCATTTATTTATTTAGCAGACACTTTTAGCCAAAAAACGACTTGCATTCAAGCTATACATGTTTTAGGTGAATGATGTTGAATGGGTTAATTAATTAAGACATAAAAGCCTTATTAAAAATAACTTCTAACATTTTACTTTACGCTAAATCTCCGTTTTGGTACCTCCTCCTCCGGATCTAGAGGGGTGGGACGTAGGCGTGGTCCTCCCTGCTGTGATCGGAGCCTCATTTCGAGTTTGGTCGCTGTAGTACACGGACCTATTCACGGAGCTCTCTATACGGACACCGCAGTCTCTTTGTTTAACTTTTCCGTTCAACGAGCGACAGACTTTCTTTTGACTGCGGGGCGTTTTAACAAACGTCTCTGAGATTGCCTTTCTTTTTAGATCGTTGGTAAATGTATGAATCGTTTTACCCGTTTTTTCCTGTCTATTTACTTTGATTTGTATTTTTAACATTGTCGAACTAACCAGTTTAAAATTGTAACGTTACTAGGTTTTAACAAACGCGTCTTGATGTATTTTCCTAGTCTATTTACACTGATTTCGTATTTTTCTTTAACTCTGTCGAACTAACTGCTTTTTGAATTACAATATCACTAGGTTTTAACAAACGCGTCTGACGCATTTTTATTTATTTTCTCATTTGTAAGATAAGACTAAACCTGGATTTTTATTTGTTTTCTTACACTCCATTTTACCTATTTTTAAACAACGCTTTCTGGGAAAAATAGATGTTGTTCATTTTACGTGTATATACGGTGCCTTCACATGTATGTGTATGAAAAAACTTGAATAAAAACTACCCTTTCTTCCTATTTTACACAGTTTCACATTTTATTGTTTAAACACGCAAAAACAAAGTTTTCAAAAAACATTCCACACCAACCCCCGCCCTCCCCCCTCCGGATCAGATAACCCACGTGGTCTAAAAATCCCCCACGTGGGGGAGACGGAAGGGTGGGGGCTGTACAAACAGGTGTCCAGTTTGGGGGGATATTTTTATGAGGGTAATAAATCATTTTTATGTGACACAAAGCATACAACTATCTCTCTTCCTTATCAACCTTGATTGACATGGTAATAAAATCATGTCACATTATTTTGGCAGTTAAAATTTTGGGCTGGTTTTTGTTGAAGTGGGCGGGTTTTGCTGAGCTTTTGGGCTGGAAATCGTCAACCCGATCTGGCAACACTGACTGCCTGCTTTCCCAGTTCATACTCCACACACGAGTCAGGTGTGTGGCTGCGGCTCAGTTAATGTTGAACTCCAGTAAGTAGGGTACTTTATTCACTTTTAATAAAGCGATTCTCTTTAATGTAGTTGATGCAGCAGACTCATTCATAAATTAGTTGCGGCAAAAATGCTGATTAACGATACCGATGTAATTTTCCATGAATCTGCTATATTAGCGATTAAAATATTACTTATCTAGTTAACGTTAGCTTGTTTACAATAGCTTGTTGCATAGTGCACTGCAACTTATGGGGGTTTTCCACTGACTGGTACCAGCTCGGTTCGGTTCAGCTCTGTTTCTGGACCTACAGTTTTCCACTACAACTGGTTGCTATAGCGACCAAACATTCTGAGAAGCAGCAGGAGCAGAGCGCTCTAAGCTGAGGTAAACAACCTGGCATCATTACAATCGTCAGCATGGATGAAAAAAGGGATTTTATTATTTCTTATCCTTGGTTTGTGGCTGTTTGAAATGTGCTGATCTGCTTTGTCATTGAACCTGAGAAAAACTTTGAAAATAACCATAATGACGCAGTCTCCGTGCTACAATAATAATGATAGAAGCAAAGTTTTTCACTGTGGGGACATATCTTTATAAGTACAATTTGACTGTATTATTTGTGTCCCCTTCAAAAATTTCTCATGAGAAATTTTATATTTATTGTCCCCCCCTACTGTTAAATGAAATTTACGCCCATGGTTGCGCGTGCTGAAACTCCACGTGAGCGCGATCTCGCTTCTGATTTGGAAATAGCAAAAATGCATCATAGACAAAAGTTTGGGGTCCGCCCTTCACTATCTATTATTGGTTTAGACCACGATATGAGCCTAATGTGTGTCTGTTGTTGAAGCACATGGAGAATCAGAGTCGCGGATACTTTTTTTTCTTTTCTCGAACGGCTGGTCGCACAGGTGCGTCCTCAGATTTTTTTTAGTCGCACCTTTGAGAAATTAGGTCGCACGGTCGCACTCTAGAGCCCTGCGCAAAGAGCATCAAGAGCTCTGAGCTGAACGAAACAATCCTTCATTGTCTGACACTCATTATTAAAGATGAATTGACAGGATGAATAGAGGTTAAATGGGACACACTCAAGCTTGAACTAACTAGGCCATCGAATGAACAAAATCACAACAACAAGACACATTTTGTTTTAGGATTAACTCTACTGAGCATTACAAATAGCAGCAAAGCCACACTACGTTTCTTTCATGGTGTTTGCATAAATGCAATCCAACCTTCCGTGAACTGTACAATAAATACAGCAATCAGTCAGGACATCGCTATGGTATTACAGGTCTTGCTTTATGTGAGTTCAATGTGTCTCCAGCAGAAAACAAACCCTGAGGTTGCTCTTTCTGTGTGTGCTTACCTGAGCACCTTTTTTTTACTTTTTTGGTCTAACTACCTGAGAACCTCCCTGGACCTGCTCAAACTTGTCCAGGACCACAGAAACCATGTGGGGAATGCAATGATTTTTTTGCACATCAACTATTAGTGGAGAAAAATTCATCCCAAACTGAAACTCATTCTACACAATAGACTACCGTTATAAATCAGTGTTGATGATGACATGTTGTAAAGGTGAATCATTGAACGAAGGCTAAACTGATAATAAAAAAATAACTATCACCAAAATAACTTACAAGACAACGTCATTTATACATATATCATTTAGTTCGTTTGTATTTAAAAAAAAATGCTCTGTATATCCGGGTGTTTAAGTTCTCTTTTTGTTAGGATTCCCTTGTTTGCTGGTGATGTTTAGAAAGCGTATCATTGCACTTTGCAACAGGTTGTTGAGCTATTAGCATTTAGCGGCTAATCATTAACACCAACTCATAACACCTCTGTTAATTATTAATCACGACATTACTAAAACTTAAAACGCATTATCTTACCTGTGTGGATGTATTAATAAAATCCCTCCATAAAACTTTTCTGAATCCGTGAAGAGCTTTAAACGCAGCTCCCTCAGGGTAACGTTAAGGTTAACTTCGCGGCTGTCAGTCAAGCTCTGTCAGGTCCACAAACTCTCAAAACGACACGAGATGAAATAAAGTAATATTCGAAATGTCCTAATTCCAGAGCGCTCTCGTGGCGCAGTTGTGGGTTGAGTAGTTCTGTTAACCCGATATCAACTCGTGTTTATCGACCGCAGCAGTTTGTTCACTGTCAGGTTTCTCCCTTCTCTGATCAAGCGCGAGATCACGGGTTGCCAGGTGTCTCACCTGGAATTCCTCCTTCGCTAACCTGTGGTGGTTATACTTGTCCATTTCTGGCAGCCAGGCAAGTCAAGTGACAAGGAAAAGCTCGAACTTGCTTGCAAGATCACACGGTTGCCAGGTTGCGACCATAAATCAATTTTTAATTTGCTAATTTATTTTACATAATATAATAACAGTTAATAGTTGTAACATATGCTACTATATAATGTCAATGTTAATTCATTTTTAAATTTATTTTATTTCAATGTTATTATTTTGCTATACTTTATTTAGAAATTTCACGGAAAATTATGAAGCCCTATCCTTTTTCTTTCTTTTGTTTTACTTTTTTTTTCTTTAATCACTACAATTATATTTATTTATTTTTACTTATTAGTATTAGTATTATTAATAATAATTTTACTTATTATAATTATTGTGTAATGTACTTGAACAGTATTGTCATTATTACAGAAATAAATTGAAAGTACATTTTAAGAACTATCCTCCTTTTACATTTGTTATTTACTGGTATATACAATAAAATGTAAATAAATTAGTACTGTTAAATGATTTATTAAATACAAAATAAAACAATTTTTTTGCCTACTATATGTGTGTGTTCTGTGTATATTTATTATGTACATACAGTATATATATTTTGAAAATATTTACTTGTATTTACTATATTTATATTCATATAATTTATGTTATAAATAAATATATTTAATATATAAACAACATCTTGTCTTAAATGTTTACATGCCCGTGTGTGTATTTATATATATATACATAATAAATATAAACAACAAACATGCATATATTATGAAAACGAAAACTTTTATTTGGAATCTGATAAATCGCTATTAATCGTTTGACAGCACTAAAATAAATACTTGGCAAATAAATGATTTAATACCAGGAATTAATTATTTATTTATTTGTAACTGTTGTTTTTTTTATTCTCAACAATTCTCACACTCTACAAATCACACGTATGAGCTTTTTCTCCAGTCTCTCTGTTATCCAGCATTCACAGGACATCAGTGCAGGAGGGCATCAGTTCTGCCAGCTGTGAGGGACTTGATTTACTAGTCACGCATTCCATCTAGTGGCCACACTTAATACTGCAAGCCAAATAACAATAATAATAATAATTTGAGAAGCGTATTGCTTATGTACTTGTATCCCTTAAGGATATCAATAAACTCTATAAAAAATAGGAATCTTAGTTTTGGCCATAGTAGTTATAGTTTTTAATTATAATCTCTCTTTTAATCATTCAATCAGATTAGTAATGACTGCTACCAATAGCTCTTGAATGGCTCTAGCCAGGGTCGGTGGTAGGGATCTGTATTTAAATTATGACATAAACAGATTAGCCAATACTCTAGTTTCTAGAAGACAAAAGGCATATGCCTACATTAATCATAATTTTCTATCATGTAAATCGATTATTCAGAGTATTCACTGTAGCTGAACACTCAGTCATCTGCACATCTTGGTGAAATTAGAAACAGGTGATGAAAAAAAGTCAAGCTGTTGAAGGATATTTCACATTTTGGATCATTTTACTGCTTTTACAAACTGCAGTGTAATGCCAGATCAAGAATAAATAAAGTAGATAACAGCCATCTTCCAGTGAAAATCTTTTCACTTGTGTGAATGTGGAATTTGTGCATGTACAACTCTTTGTTGAATATGCAAGTGAAAGATAAAAAACTATGCCTTTTTCTTAATTTATGGCAGACTTTACAGACATGAAGGAAGTGTTTTAATAACAAGTGGGTCAAAGGCAATCGTCACCTAAATTAACAGAAACATCCTGTTCCTCATGCCATCATCAGATTTAAACGTGATTTAAACATGATGTTTGTCCAGTGAGTTCCTCACATTAAAAGAGTGTTAAGAATTGTGCACAATATGTGCGGGACAAATTACACTCTAAAGCGTAAAACTTGCCAAAGGACTTATCATTGAATGTCGATGCACTGTATACTGTAAGTGAGGTTAGTGTAGCATGTTACAATAATAAGAAAGGTTACATTAAAACTAGCATTGCAAGATTGCATGGTGTGATACAATACAATGTACTGTATATTATGTTACAGAGTTATTTGTTAATTGTCATAGAAGAACACAGAGATGCTGTCAACGATGTTGATGTGATGTTTTATCAGCTGTTTGACTCTCATTCTGATGGCACCCATTCACTGCAGAGGATCCATCGGTGACCAAGTGATGGAATACATTTCTTCAAATCTGATGAAGACACAAACACATACATCTTGGATGGCCTAAGGGTGAAGGCATTTTCAGCAAATTTCTATATTTTATTGTTATTCATTTAATGTTATTATCATATTTTAATGTTATTACAATGAACCACTTTCTAACAACAATCAAGCTACAATAATCTGAAGTAACAACAATGAATACTGTAGGTGGAAAACAATGTGAAATATTGCATGTAACTAACCTTCCTGTTTACCTACCTCCTGTGTCCTCTCCAGCGTTGTGTCCTCTGATCTCCTGTGTCCAGTTTCTCCAGCGATCTCCTGTCGATTCATCCAAGTCTCATATTGAGGTGTGTGGTTCCTCCCACGTCCACGAGTTCCTGTCAAGACTTAATACCCCAGTTATCTACTCATCATCCCTTGGATCCGCTACTTAGAGTATCATACTTACAAACCTTTCATCTGCATTACTCTGCTGTCATAATAAACCCTGTGCATTTGAATTAACCCTTTGTGTGAAGTCTGCTTCCGTAACATAAATCATTTTACATTGAATAAACTGTTCTCATTAAATGGTCTAGCTGCTTTTGTCACCCTAAAACAGCTGTTGTTACATCTGGCAGAGTTATATAATCAGTCAATCCCAATGGTCCTCAACCAGGGGGCCTTTCAAGACGGCCAAAGAATTACTTAGTAATGAAGTAACAGTATTGAAGTGATAAATTATTATTAATATATACAAATAATCTGAACACTCTAAGTTAAAAAATTTTAAACGTGAAAAAGGTTGAGAACTATTTCAAGATCCAAAACTGCTTTATCACATCATTTCTCATTTTTACACTACAGAAATCATTGTAAAGAGCAACTCATGATGGGATATATGCCATCCCTGCCTTATCAGGTCACACAATTTAAAGTAAACCATGTATTCTTCAAAGACTTTACAAGAAGTGATTCATCATGATCTTGCAAAGAATTGCTCGCACCAAAGTCCATTTAAAATCAGAATCTATATGCCGATTTTGATATTACAGAAGCCTATATTGTTTGTGTAGTTGTGGATTTGTGCAGCTCATATATTGACTTATTTGGTGATAAAAGAAAAGTGCACACACTTTCAGTTTCCTTTCAGTTGGTCACTCCGAGTCACATCGGATGACCGACAAAATTGAGATCTCGCCAGAGAGACCTATCCACTTCGAGTGTAACTAAATGAGCTAATGGATATTGGTATGCGGTAATTCACATCCAGCTGCCGCTAATCACAGAGTGAGTATAAGAGGCAGCAGGTGCACCGCATTAATTCATCCTTTCGCTTTGGAGCCGAGCGGTAGTGGTTGAAGCTACTGCTCTCCTTTCCACAGAAGAGTTTTCTGGAAATGAGTGCAGGCATTACGGCGCAGCAGAGGTGGTCACAGTCGTACAGGAGAGAAAAAAATAATCTTTCTGCTGACACCCACACCAGGAGAGTGCGGTGGCCAGCTCCCCTGAATGTTTCAGCACTAAAAAGAGCATTTCTCTAAAACAGCAACACGGGTGATCGTGTCTTTTTAAAGATGTCTTATCACCCGTGCGTTTCTGCATGTGGTCGTTATCTGGCGCCTCAGGACGGTTGTGATTGCTGCCTCACATGCCTGGGCATTCAGCATGCTGAGGAAGCTTTTGAGGATAGTTCATATTATTCTTGTGGGGACATGACCAATCTCGGAGTTGTGTAATAGACTCCGCGATGTCAAACATGGCGGAGTCGATCTGCCTCTGCTGCGATCTGGCGTTCATCCCGGCACCTGGGGCAGCACTGCGTCCGTTGGAGTAAAAAAAAAAAAAAAAGCAGAGGTGATTTGAAGATTTTGGTGAGGGCTTCCCCAAGTGGAGTTCCTCACCCCTCAAGCACTCCGCGGCCGGCGGGGGTGCCGTTGAATCGGGCTGGGACCTCTGCAGAGTAAGGTACACCACCTGTTTCCTTCGGTGCTCCCCCTGGTGACTGGATGTCGATCGCTGCATCGGAGGGCGAGCTCTCTCCGGGAATGAAGACTCGGCTGCGTTGCCCCCTTCATGTGTGGTAGCGTTGTCTGAGCCAGACCCAGAGATGACGGCTATGCTTTCCTGGGCTGCCGATAATTTCGGGCTTGTGTGGAATCCTCCACCACATCCCGATTCTTCGAGGCTGGACAAGTGGTTTCTCGGTGGAGGTCGCGCTGGTTTTTCAGCGCCCTCCTCCGGTGTCATTCTTCATTGAAGGAAGAATCATGGAAGATCGTGGAAGGCATCTTCATGGGCATGTTTGTACTTGTCAGGTCTAACGGGCAGTGCTTATAGAGCCTCTGGGGAGGTGGCTTCTGCCCTCCACACCATGGTGTTACTGCAGATCCACCAGGCAATAAAAAGGGTTTGTCAGCCCTTACTTCATTGTGCCCAAGAAGAGCGGTGGGTTACGACCAATCTTGGATCTGCGAGTTTTGATCTGTGCGTTTCACAAGCTGCCGTTCAAGATGTTGATGCAGAAATGCATTTTCGAGTGCATCCATCCCCTATATTGGTTTGCATCGATCGACCTGAAGCATGCGCGCTTTCATGTCTCAATCCTCCCGTGGCAGGGCATTCCTGCGATTTGCGTTCGAGGGTCGGATATGTCAGTACAAACTCCTGCCTTTCGGGCACCTCAGCCAGTTGGGTTTTCTGGTCAATTGGGGAAAGAGCAAACTCATGCCAATGCAGAGGATATATTTTCTCTGCATGAAGTAGATTCGGTCAGCCAGACTCACCCAGGAACGTGCTTAGTCGGTGCTGAACTGCCTCAAGACTTTATCAGGCAGGACGGCAGTCGCACTGAAACTCTTTCAGATGCTCCTGGGGCATATGGCTGCAGTCGCGGCGATAGTTCCGCTTGGCAGCTCCAAATGAGACCGCCTCAGCACTGGCTCTTTGGCCAAGTCCCGAGGTGGGCGTGGCAACACGGTACTCACCGGGTTCAGATTACACCAGCATGCCGCAGAACCTTCAGTCCGTGGACAGATCCAGGCATTCTGTGTTAATCATGGATGCCTCGGCCACCGGCTTGGGAGCCACGTACAACAGGCACGCAGTGTCAGGGGTATGGACGGGTCCCCAACTGCATTGGCATTCCGATTGCATCGAGTTGCTAGCTGAACGCCTGTCCCTGAGCCGCCACAGAGACGACTTTCACGTATATAATCCGGCAATGCGTTTTACGCTCCTGTCGCATGCCACAACTCGCCCGTCACTCCTCCTCTGGAGTCAGAAGCATCTGAGGTCGCATCGTGCCATCCACATCCCAGGAGTGTTCAATCAGGTGGCCAACGAACTGTCTCAAGCGGCAATTCCTGGGGAATCCAGCTGATTTAGAGTCAGTTCGGAGTTGCTAAGGTAGACCTGTTTGCATCTCCAGAAACCACCCATTGCCAGTGGTCCTACTCCCTATCCGAGGCAATGCCCGGCACGGATGCACTGGCACACAGCTGGCCCCAGGGGCTGCAGAAATATGCATTCCCCCATTGAGCCTTCTAGCACAGACACTTTGCAAGGTCAGGGAGGATGAGGAGCAGGTCCTGTTAGTGGCTCCATATTGGCCCAGCAGGACCTGGTTGCCGGAATTCATGCTCCTCGCGACAGCCCCTTCCTGGCCGATTCCTCAAAGGAATGATCTGCTTTCTCAGTGACGGGGCACCCTCTGCCACCCATGTCCAGACTTGTGGAAACTCCATATGTGGTCCCTTGACTGGACGCAGAGGTTCTAGGTGACCTACCCCAGGAGGTAGCTCTCACTTTCGCTTCACCACAAGACTTACCTATGCGCTGAAGTGGAACCTGTTTGTCGAATGGTGTTCCTCTCACAGTGAGGACCACGAAGATGTTTGATCAGAACATCCTGCAGCAAGGGTTGGAGCATAGGCTGCCCCTCCACCCTTAAGATTTACGTGGCTGCTATTCTACCGCACCACGACCCCATTGAGGGGAAATCGGTAGGGAGGCATGATCTGGTCGTCAGGTTTCTTAGGGGGGCCAGGAGGTTAAATCCGCCTAGACCTTATTCCCCACCCTCTTGGGATTTGGTATTGGTGCTAAGAGCCCTAAAAACTGCCCCTTTTGAGCCTTTGCAGTCAGTCGAGTTGAAGTTTCTATCTTTGAAAACCATACTCCTGACTGCATTGGCCTCGATCAAGAGGGTGGGGGACCTGCAGGCATTTTCAGTCGACGAATCATTCCTTGAGTTTGGTCCGGCTGACTCCAGTGCAACACTGAGACCCCGGCCTGGCTATGTGCCCAAGGTTCCTACCACTCCCTTCAGGGACTGGGTGGTTAACCTGCAAGCGCTGCCCCTGGAGGAGGCAGACCCAGCCCTAGCTTTGATCTGTCCTGTACGTACACTGTGACAGTACGTGGATATAAATCAAAGCTTTTGGACCTCAGAACGGCTCTTTGTCTGTTACGGAGGACAGCAGAAGGGGAAGAATGTCTCCAAGCAGAGGATGGCCCACTGGATAGTGGATGCTATTGTAACGGATGTATGCCAGTAAGGGCTGTGTGTAAAGCTCACTCTCCTGACCTCAAAAAGAGGCGCTCTAGCGACTGACGCTAGAGGCTGTAGCCTTTAGCCTCCTTGGTAGAGCGCCCGCCTTCCGCGTCAGCATCCCGGGTTCGAGACCCGCTCGGTGTGATGGTGCGGACACGGGGGGGTTACATTGGTGCCGTGACCAGGACGGGAGTGAGGTTTAGGGGGGTGAGTGTAACGGATGTATGCCAGTAAGGGCTGTGTGTAAACCTCACTCTCCTGACCTCAAAAAGAGGCGCGCTAGAGGCTGTAGCCTTTGGCGTTCCTTGTTCCTTGCCTGCCTCCCGCGCCGGAATCCCGAGTTTGAGACCCACTCGGTGTGATGGTGCGGACCCGGCGAGGTTACACTATCACCATGGCCTCTGAAGCACGAGGTGTGCCCTGCCCACTCAGTTTGCGTGCTCACTCCACTAGGGGTGTCGCATCGTCCTGGGTGCTGGCTCGTGGTGTCTCGCTAGCAGACATCTCTAGAGCTGCGGGTTGGGCGACTCCCAATACATTCGCTAGGTTCTATAGCCTGCGTGTCGAACCAGTTTCCTCCTGTGTTCTCACCTCAAACGGGGAGTGTCACTGAGAGGAGGCCCTGATCAGAGTCGGCTTGCGGCGTCATTTAACGCCTAATTCTCTAGAGAGTTTCTTAACCAGGCAAACCCTATCGAGTCCTCCAGCACTCCGGCATCTAGATGTGGCGGAGCGTCCAGCGCTAGGCCTTTCAGCCAATTCATTCTTGAAATCTGGTGTGAGGCTAGTGCCCATATGAGTGACCCTGTTGGGATCCCATATGTGTTTTCCACAGAATTCCTACTAGAGCCGTGTTTCCCCTGCCAGACCACATTCTGCCGTTGCTAATGATGCAGCCTGAGCCATCTCAGAGACTTCCATGTGCAATGGAGCCCTACGGGGTTACTTCACATGAGTAAATGTCACTTAACCCCGTCTGGGAGGAGGTGACTCTGCAGTGTGCCTCTACCAAGCGGATGGGCACACTTTCCCAGTGTTATTCATGTCCTACTGTTTGGGTTGCTCTAGGTTGAGCTTCTCTGTGTAGAGCCCGGCCCTATCGTCTGCCTTATAGGATGAATCAGGAGGCATAAAAGGGGGCTGGAAGAGGCAGCTCCTGTGGCGTTTATACCCCAATTTCCTCGGTCATCCGATGTGACTTGGAGTGACTGACTGAAAAGGAACGTCTCGGTTACATATATAACCCTCGCTCCCTGAAGGAGGGATGAAAAAAATGAGGTGATGTGAATACAGCACACAGGATTTACTTTGAACATTTAACTAGTTAGTGTAAACTATTAATCTAATTCTATGAACAGGATTGTAGAGAATCATCGCACAGAATGAAATCCAAATGAAGCCGAGCTACGTCACTGACTATTGTTTGATTTAAAATCACCTCCCCCCTTCTCATCCAGCAAACCGTGCGCTTTTTCGTCAGAAGACAAAGGAGAGTCAATCCATATGTGGTTCTTTTGTGCACAGAGACAGTCATTTATTCCTCGGATATTAAAACCGTGGACTCAAATAAACAATGTATATTAATGTTGTACTCTGCCTTTCATATGCTTGTGTGAATGTGAATTATTTAGGAAATGTGAAATGTTTTAATCTGTGCCATAAACTGGGTAGTATACGTATGCTGTGTGCCAAATGTGGTGTCTGGATTCACAGAAACAGTCATGATTATTTTGAATCAATGGGACAACAGACTGGGTGATAATTATAAATGGGTAAACATGTGATAATTTATACAAGTATTAAAACGCTTATTGTTCAGCACATGGAATTCTCATTACGCTACGCCCCAAAGACATGGGCAAGGCTCCGCCCCACAAGAGCTGTTTGATTGGTTTAGCCGCCGGGGGCGTGCTGAAATCCGTCAGTTTAAAACTGGACACCAGTTTGAAAATCGCTCTCTTCCTGCTTTTTCATCATCGCTCTTCAACGTGCTCGGAGGCTTTGGCTTCGGCTTCATCTGGTCGAGCTGGTCACCGCCTTAACATCGCAGGCCAAAGTGACCATCGAGAATAATTCTTCAAAGCCACAATAATAACTCCATCAAGCCGCACAAACAGCTTCCGCGCTCTAACACGTGCTCCGAAACAAAGACCAACAATCGCCATGAGAGTGCTTCCCGGTGACGTCACGCAGCAGCAACAAAGCCACCGAACTAACACGAACTAAACCACGTGGCATCCGAGACAAAGGATCGGACATTTCCGTGAAAGCACCACGTGGAACGAGACAAAAGATTCGCCTGCGGAAGCTTAAGTGAACGCAAGTATAAGCAACGTTTTTATCCTAACTGAACTGGTAATTTGTTCTGAATGCAGCAACATAGGAGAATTATGTCCGTGATCTTACTTATGGCTCCAGTTATGAAATAGCAAAGAGTGCTATCTTAACCATTTTCCTAACGTTAACCCTAGACCTCTGAATGTGTGTGTATGTATGTGTTTTTAGTACTTTAGTCCATGTTAGTAGAATAGCAGTTTATAAATAAACCTTGTTTCATTTATAAAGAATTGTCTCTTCAGATGTGATTTTCAAGTATTTGAACCTTGATGCTAAAAAGGTCGTTACCTCACGCAAATTATATAAAACTCTTTATTCTGTTTATCGTTGGCCACGAGAGCAAAATAAACTAAATTGATAAAGATATACTGATGTTAGTGATCGCTGGACGAGCATTTAATAAAGTATAAATCATAAGTTACAGATTAATATTACTTTAATCAAGCAATATTTTATGTGTAAACTAATAATTCCTCAGAGCTGAAATATTAGCTTCCTATTTATGTTACAGGATACTACACAATTATTTTAACAATTAAAAAATAAAATTAAATAAGTTGTTTTTATTTGTTTACTATGAATCCTTGAGAAGGCCTAACAAACACAAAATAGAAAACAAATTAATAATAGATACATTTTATTAAAATGTATCAATGTATAAAAATGATACATTTATCTTTGTTAAAAAGAAGTTTGCTTAAATACTGAATGTGCACTGAATATACACGTCAAATCTGACAATATGTATATTTTTAAGAATCTGTACTTGTAGATAATATAATATTAATGAAGTAAAATGACACTTATGTGTACTTAATGAGAGACACTTTCTACTAAATATTTAGGAATCTGTCTCTTTAAACACGTACAGTAAATACATTTAAAACAAGTGCAATGTGTAGTAAAGTGAAGTTTCACCTTAAAGTGCTTTGTTTATAATTAAGTTTTAATATATATATTGTAGTGTTTTAAAGAAGTATACAAAGAAGTATTCACGATGCCATAGAATAAACTTTTTGAATTAAATGGCTCCATAAAGAAACTTTCTGTTTCACAAAAGGTTATTTGTGGCAAAGGAAGGTTCTTCAGATTATAAAAAGGTTAGAAAGAGATAATTCTTTAAAGAATCTTTGACTGAATGTTTCTTTGTGGACCCAAAAATGGTTCTTATGGCATCGCTGTGAAGAACCTTTTGAAGCACCTTTATTTTTAAGAGTGTACTTATTTTGATGTGTTGACTAACATATTATATTAAAGCACATGTAAAGTACTTGATTATAATTGTAACTGTAGTTGGTTATTCAACATTAGAAATTACATGTAATTTATATTAATGGGGTTGAAGTTCTGCAGCAAAGCGATGATATATCAGATCACTATCTAGTCTTGTGTAAACTCCATATATCTAAAGCTGTAAATTAAATTCCATACAAATATGGTAGAACCATGACTTCTACCACAAAAGACTGCTTTGTAAGTAATCGTCCTGATCTATCTCAATTGCTCAGCATATCCAACAGCGCAGAAAAACTTGATGATGTAACAGAAACTATGGATTCTCTCTTTTCTAGCACTTTAGATACGGTTGCTCCTTTACACTTAAGAAAGATTAAGGAAAAGAGTCCAACACCATGGTATAATGAGCACACTCACGCCCTAAAGAGAGCAGCCCAGAAAATGGAGCGCAGCTGGAGGAAAACAAAACTAGAGGTATTTCGTAAGGCTTGGCGGGAAATTACCCTATCCTACAGAAAAGCATTAAAAACTGCTAGATCTGATTACTTTTAGTCTCTTTTAGAAGAAACCAAACATAACCCCAGGTATTTTAGACCCTATTCCATCTAAACTATTAAAAGAGGTGCTTCCAGAAGTCATAGATCCCCTTTTGGCTATTATTAATTCATCATTTTCATTAGGGTATGTCCTCAAAACCTTTAAATTGACTGTTATTAAGCCTCTTATTTAAAAACCACAAATTGACCCCAAAGATCTAGTTAATTACAGACCGATCTCGAATCTCCCTTTTCTGTCTAAGATACTAGAGAAGGTAGCATCCTCACAATTATATTCCTTCTTAGAGAAAAATGATATATGTGAGGATTTCCAGTCAGGATTTAGACCATCTCATAATACTGAGACTGCTCTCATTAGAGTGACAAATTACCTGCTCTTATTATCTGATCGTGGTTGTATCTCTCTATTAGTGCTCCTGGATCTTAGCGCTGCATTCAACACTATCGATCACAACATTCTTTTGAAAACTCTGTTGGCATTAGTGGAAGTGCATTAGCATGGTTCAAATCGTACTTATCTGACCGCCATCAATTCGTAGCAGTGAATGAAGAGGTATAATATTGATCACAAGTGCAATATGGAGTACCTCAAGGCTCAGTACTAGTGCCGTTACTTTTAACGCTTTACATGTTAACCTTGGAAAATATCATCAGGAAACATGGGGTTAGCTTTCAGTCCTGAGTTATGCTGATGATACTCAGCTCTATAATTATTCACGGCCCGGTGAAACACACCAAATTGAGAAACTTATGGAATGCATAGTCGATAGAAAAAACTGGATGACGAATAATTTCTTACTACTTAATTCTGAAAATAAGAGGTGTTAATTATCGGACCTAAAAACCACACAAGTAATATCCTAGAATACTGTCTAACACTTGATGGCTGCTCTCTCGATTCTTCATCATCAGTCAGGAACCTAGGTGTGCTATTGATAGCAATCTCTCCTTTGACAGCCACGTTTCTAGCATTTGTAAAACTGCATTTTTTCATCTTAAAAAAATATATCTGAACTGAGACCTAGGCTCTCCATGTCAAATGCAGAAATGTTCATTCATGCGTTTATTACCTCAAGGTTAGATTATTGTAATGCTTTATTGGGTGGTTGTTCTGCACGCTTAATAAACAAACTACAGACGGTCTAAAATGCAGCAGCTAGAGTTCTTACTAGAACCAGGAAGTATGACCACATTAGTCTGGTTATGTCAACACTGCACTGGCTCCTTATTAAACATCGTATAGATTTTAAAATCTTGTTAATTACTTATAAGGCCCTGAATGGCTTAGCTCCTCAGTACTTGAGCAAACTCTTATCGCATTATAGTCCTCCAAGTCCGCTACGATCTCAAAACTCTGGCCATTTGACCTAGAATATAAAAATCAACTGTCGGCGGCAGATCCTTTTTCTATTTAGCGCCCAAACTCTGGAACAATCTACCTAACTCTGTTTGGGAGGCAGACACACTTTGTCAGTTTAAATCTAGATTAAAGACCCATCTCTTTAACCTGGCGTACACTTAACACACTAATACGCTTCTAATATTCAAATCCGTTAAAGGATTGTTAGGCTGCATTAATTAGGTCAACTGGAACCGGCAACACTTCCCATAAAACACGATGTACTTGTTACATCGTAAGAAGATTGGCATCTACGCTAATATTAGTCTTTTTCTTTCTTATTCCGAGGTCACTGTAGCCACCAGATACGGTCCTTATCCAGCCCAGATGATCACTGCAGTCAACAGATCCAGTCCGTATCCAGATCAGATGGTGGATCATCACCTAGAGACCACCTCTACTGCTCTGAATGTCAGCGGAGACCAGGGCACCTAGATGAGCCCCAGAGACAGATCCCTAGTGAGGACCTCGTCACCTAGAAAGCCATCGGGAAAAGACCACTGGAACCAGTTACAATCTGACTTTGCTATAGTTGTATCAAACTACTGGTTCTTCTGGCCAGAGGGGAACTGCCCCCCCCCGACTGAGCCTGGTTTCTCCCAAGGTTTTTTTCTCTTTTCTGTCACCGATGGAGTTTTGGTTCCTTGCTGTTTTTGACTCTGGCTTGCTTAGTTGGGGACACTTCATTTCCAGCGATATCACCGACTTGATTGCACAGATACTATTTAAACTGACCTGAGCTGGATGATGACATCATGAATTCAATAATGAAATGCCTTTAACTAAAATAAATTCCTATTTTGATATTGTGCAGTTGCTTTGACACAATTTGTATTGTTAAAAGTGCTTTATAAAGGTGACTTGACTTGACTTTCAAGTATAATCATAAATGTATATCAGTATATTGAGCAGTAAACTTGAACCATATTTTAAAGACAAAAGCAGTAATTGTGAAATGTCATATAAAGATGTTCTTAAGTGGGTAAAAAACACTCTAAAATTCAACTAACTGTTTTTCATATAAATTTGTATTGGAACTGAGTAACATGCAAGTGTCCGAAAACATTACATGCAGTTCACACTGAAGTTTATATATTTGTAAGTATATTATTTCCATTATAAGTACATTATTCCCATTATAGGTTTAAAATTACTGTATGCTAAAGTGTCCTTTTTCATAAGGATATATATATATATAAATTTACATAACTTTCCAGCATGCACTGAGGAATGAAATACACAATAAAGTTTCACGACTTCACTGTTTCATCACAGGGTATTTTCCCGAAGGCTCATGAAAAAACAAAAACAATAACACTAATGAATAAATCACATGCAAGGTGATAACCTGCAGTCTATGTTTATTCACAACAGAACAATGACAATTTGACAACTGTTACATCCTCCCTGTGATAAACTGTGATACCTCAGCCAAATATAAAACAGAATACAGGTTAAATTTGGATGGAAAACAGCACTCCGACAGACTCCTGAAGTGTGGGCCTCAGATATGATAGACTCACAGCAATGACAGCATCACAGAGGGAAAAATAAACGTGCGTTGTGTCTGATAATGTACAGTTGAATGCATGATCTGGGTTGAGTCACACATTAATTCCCACTGAAGTACCTGTCTTTGTGTTGCATACAGAGACAGATGAAAGATATATGGAGCACAATGGAAACTAGATTCTTTGTTTTTCATAACAAACCGTATCTTGCATTGTAAATCTTTGTAGTATCACAAGCAATTTAAGCTCTTGTAGTTCTAAGAATGATTTGTCATATTTTTAGTACAACCACATAAACAACAGGATACACACTATTTATCTGATGAAGTTCAGCACAACAGTAGCCTACATTCTCTTCATTAGATTCCAGTCAGCTTTCACTGTTTTCATTCAATGTGTTGAGCAAAATGTGGCTAAAAATACTCTCATAATATCATATTGTGTCTGTGTGTTTTTATTATTATTCTAACTTCTGTTTGAATAGGCAAGTGTGAACAGAAACGTGGATAACTGTGTTTCTGTATTTCATTCATGCTGGGAATTCTGCTATTTCCTGGCAGAAATTTGTTTTGAAATAAAGGCCTCACACTGATTGCAGAGTTAGTGCTGGTGGCACTTCTCACTTTTTTGTGAGAAAAAAAATAGCTTTCCGAAACACCCCTCAGACTTCTTTGGTAAATGGGGTAAATAAATATTTAAATAATAAATAGTTTGTATTATTTTTAATGTTCATCCTGGTGTTGTTATAATTGTGCGTATGATTTTTTTTTACTTCTTAAACTTAACATAGCAGTATGTACTACCAATAAATATTCTTACATATTTTACAGCTGATAAACTGCTGAAATTATCATGAATTACTATAGGGTTCCATTTCTGTCCATCAACGAATCTAAACTGTTTTCAACATTGCCAATAACAACAACAACAACAATCATAATAATAATAATAATAATAAGGATATCAATAATAATAATGCTTACCAAATTTGCATTTTATAATTATATTTTAAGGATCATTTGACACTGAAGACTGAAATAATGATGCAGAAAATGCATCTTTGATCACGGGAATAAATTACATTTTAAAATGTATTCAAATAGAAAACAGATATTTTAAATTCAAATACATAAAATCTTACCAACCCTAAATATTTGAACATTCCAGATAACTGTCAATCATCTTAATATAAATCACTTTTTAAATATCATTCCAAGTCAAACATAGTGCAAGTACAGATAAAGTAATTTGTCTCCTTGCTCAAATGCCAGTTGTTGTCAACACAGAGCTAATGTTGCTAGATTTGTTCCTCTCAATGTCCTTGATAAGCAACATTTAATCTAGGACACAAACAATGAGTTTAACCATTCCACACTCCCCCATCCTCAGTGTCAGAGGCTAATAATAGACCATTAGCAAATAACTCTTCATGGCATTTTAAAACCGTGAGTGGGATTGTGGGCTAATCAGATGAGATCACAGGAGGACGTGTCTTGAGGGATGTTGTCAGGTATATAACAAGGCCGGTGGATGCAGGTTCTGATTGAATTCTCAGATAACCATGCTAATGTGAGGTCTGTGCGAGGCCTCATGGGGGACTTGAAGTTTGTGCAGAGATGTAACTTGGCATGTAGCAAAACTTGAGAATGGCATGTAGTTCATGTTATCACTAGCACCAGTGCCGCGTTAAGCCTTTGCAGGGCCCTGGGCTAGCAGCTTTACCCCCCCCCCCCCCCGTTACACTCCAATCACAAGGAAAAATGCAATTAAACACCATATAAAGACGTGCACGATATACTAGTGAAATAAAAATAAACAAACACAATGTGCATGTAATAATCCCATAGGAGGCTATTTATTATATTATGTACATAAATTAAACAATATTATCAAGTAGCCTAATAATCTTACAAGTCAGCAAAAGCCCAGCCAATACAATTAAATATCCCTCACCACTAAAAGGGCTTCCCTTTCTAGGGAATTTCGAACTGCGTCCTCTAGGGGTCGCTATGGGGAATGCCGTCAGCGTGACCCGTGTCTGAAAGCATACATACCAAAACACCACATGTTGGCCGGCGACAGCCTTTGATGTCACTACAGGCGCGACCACAGTATAAAGGGGCGCTGGGAAAATACGTCATCCTCTTTTTCGTCTTCAGTGACGTTTTTTTTTAAGCGTGCATTCAACGGGTAAGAATGATTTCAGAGCACTAGCAAGGCGTTTAAGAGATGTGTGGATCCGTGTCCTCGTTATTTGACACCTGATGACACACACGATCTTTGCATCTTTTGTTTGGGCAAGGAGCACGCACGCAATGTCCTCGAGGAGGCAATCTTTGTGCACTTTGAGTATTTTTCCATGAGAAAGTTCCACTCTCGTCTGTCCCTCTTTTCGAGGAAGGAGGGGCAGCCATCTGTTTCCCGCAGTTTAGGACCTTCTGTTGCCGAGGCACGGAGGAGACTGAGCTCGTGGGCCTCACAAAGGGATCTGGAGGATGAGTTAGAAAGGGGGCTTTCCTTCTCGCACTCATCGGCCGCGAACGAGGGTGAGCTGCTGGATTATGATGATGCGATCTCTTTGACCTCATCTGATCCAGCGACTGGTGCTTCACTGAGTTCTCCCTAGGAAGAGCAGGAGATGTCTGAGGGCGAAGAAGTGGAGACTGAGCCCTCTCATTCCTCCTGCCCTGCGTATGACTATTTATTAAAGATTATAGAACGTGCCACGGCCAGTCTTGACTTGCCATGGAAGCGGGTGAAGATGGTGGCACCACGGGATCGTCTCGATGAGCGTTATCTTTCTGGCCATAACCCCCCGGCTTGAGTGAGCCTTCCTTTTCTTCCTGATCTCCGTGCGGAGGTTGAGAAGGAGTGGAAAAAGCAGTTTTCCTCTCGTATTCATAGGTTTCAGCATACTAGTTATGCTAACATTGAGGGGATGCGTGAAAATGGCTATGAAGGAATGCCCCTTGTAGAAGAGCCAGCTATCACTCTGTGGACGTGACATCCTCTCTCAAGGCTCCCTCCTTGCCATCTAAGCCCCTTCAGGAAACATCTGGCTTAAATTGCAGGGTATATGCAGCAGCAGGTCAGGCTGTTGCTTCGTTGCACACTATGGCAGTGCTTCAGACGTACCAGGCTGATCTGCTGAAAGACCTGGATAAGGGTCAGGGCTTGTCACCTGATAAATTAGCTGAGATGCGCTGCACCACGGATTTGGCTTTCCGTGCCACTAAGCAGGCCGTAATTGCTATGGGCAGGTCCATGGCGTCCATGGTGGTAACGGAGAGACATATGTGGGTAAACCTGGCAGATATTGGGAAAAAAGAGAAAGGCTTTCTTCTCGATGCTCTCGTCTAGCCTTCCGAGCTTTTCGGTACCTTCATCGAGACGGTGGTTGAGAAGTTTAGGGAGGCCAAGGCGCGCTCACCGGCCTTCAAAAACTTAATTCCAAGAAGGTCCTGGTCTGAGCCCGAACAACACAGGGGTCCTAGCCCATCTTGGTCTGGGGATAAGAGATGGGCACAGAAGGCTAGTGTCACGACTCGAGCCCCTCCCCCGCCTGCGGGTAGGGCTAGAGGGAGGTGCGGGTCAAAGAGAGGTAGGCAAGACCTGAGGGAGGTGATCCAGACGAGGCGTTTTCAACACTCTCGTCCGGACCAGTGTAAGACTTGAACATCTACTCCCTTCCCTCGGGGTGCCTGTCATCTGCCCTCATCTTCCCCTTTCTAATTCCCCTGCAACCAACATTAACACCATTAACCTGACCGAGGTTAGGTGGGAACCTCCTGTGCTTGACATTGCAGTCTCTATGCTGGACTTTTGATGTTTTGGTTAAGTTCTATGTTTCATAGAAACTACCTTACTGACGGTCCAGACCCAATGCTTCGGACTTCGCCTCCGGGACTGATCTCATGCTAAGGAACCATGGATGGGTGAGTACGATCCATTTCTAATCGGTTTGCTGGTACGTTGGGTTTCCAACTGCTAGCCATTCTTTTTCAGTATTTCTAGGACCTGTCATTTTGTGTGTTTTTCAAACCTTGTTAGGATAAGCCACCTATTTATATTGACTAGCAAGTCGATAGCAACTTGATCTACTAGAGTCAGGCTAGGATGAGAGCCCTGTTCCCGGCCTCATAGCCCTGGATCATGTGGCCAAGTCGTAGGTTTCTGTGGGAGCATCCTTGGTCATCAGGTTCCCAGCACTGCAATACCAGGGCCTGCGGGTCTTTGTACTCTCAGCCTTCCTAGGTGCATGGCTATCTGAGGATATCTATGTGCTAGCTCAGGGACTGCTCCCCAGCCCGGGGGGTTTAAGTAGCAATCTACCTGAACCCTTGCCTAGAGTGTGCTTCTCCCCTGCTAGGGTGTAATGGCGCTTTTCCACTGCATGGTACGGTATGGTTCGGCACAGCTCGGTACAGTATGGCTCAGTTCAGATCGGTTTGCGTTTCCACTTTAGTTTAGTACCGCTATAAAGTGAGCGGGATTATTCAAGCGTCGTTATAATTGCGCCGCCTCTACTCCCGTGACATCATCGTAAACGTGCCACAAACAAACTCACAACAAAGAAAGGAGAAAGATAATGTTCTTCATTCTCGGAATGTGGATGTTTTTAACAGCAATGGAGAGGTCTATGAGAACGCTTGGGATTTACCCCCAGCAGCAGAGACTGTGGAGGCAGTGCCATGGGCTGTAGAGGAGGAGGGCAGGTGTTCTGCGTTACTTGATTAGTTAACTATTCATGTAGCGTGTTCTGTAAAGGGAATTATCAATAAACTTATGAATATTTCAAAATTTACAATGTATCCCTTGTTTTTTTTATATATGTGATGGTTTTTATAATCGTGGCATTAATCATTTGTCTTTTTCAAGAGGTTAATTACGTGCTCATACAATAATACATATTTAATATAGTCTGGAGGTACACTTATTCGATCAGATTGTTTTTAATTGAAGCAAAACACACATACAAAGGTAAAACTATAAACAGAAGACACTGAAAATATAGCAAGTTTAAAAGTAAGTTATATACATAAGGCTTTTTCCTTCGGCGTTGCGCCATCAAGCTCTCGCTGGATCCACTCCTCGGCTATTAACGAGAGGAACGTCTGTATTTCCTCAACAGACAACGACACTGCTATTTTGTGGTTGATACAAAAAGGTGCGTTTGTTCAAACAAAAGCTGCGTCCGCTCCTTCGCTGGCTGTGCTGATTTAAATCTAGCGGGTCGGTCTCATGTCGCAAGTTCAGTGACGCAGTAATGACGATTCTCTCCGGCCAATCAGTGATCAGCAGAGTTTATACGTCACATTTTGGTAACGGCACGGATCGCTTGGAACCTCGGCCTAGGTGGTACTAA
Source organism: Oxygymnocypris stewartii (assembly GCA_003573665.1). NCBI lineage: Eukaryota > Metazoa > Chordata > Actinopteri > Cypriniformes > Cyprinidae > Oxygymnocypris > Oxygymnocypris stewartii. The sequence goes on along the minus strand of QVTF01020256.1, from coordinate 570,163 downwards.
AAAAGTACCAGGTACCAGGTACAGTACCCAGTGGAAAACCCCCAAAAGTGAACCATACCGAACCGTACCGTGCCGTACCATGCAGTGGAAAAGCGCCATAAGTAAATAGCCCACTATTTTGGCAGCCTCCCAGGAGGGCTTACCGGGGATTTTCAGGCAGTGGTAGAGCTAGCATTGCTCTCCTCACCGTAGAGGGTCACCTATGAGCATGCCGCTCCCTTCTGAGCACCTGAGTTCCCTCTCATTCTGAGAATTGAGTTCTCCACTCCCTAGAGCTCTGTGATAGGTTGTAGAGCCCTGCATTTGGGCCCGGGCCTGACGGGCCCTGATTTTTTTACACCTCTAGGGGCGGGCTTCGGGCTAATTTTCACGTCACAGTTCAGACGCTAGCCGGGCCTTGGGCCTTTTTTACTCTTCTCCTTATTTTTATATTTTAGACATCCATCAATTAGTGATGAAAACAATTGCCGCTCTTGTGGAAACAACTTGAGTCCTTGCTGCCACGACTGAGAGCGGCTCGATGGTGTTTAGAGTCAGCGCAGCTGAAGGGTTCTGCGTTTAAACGCACGCAATAGAGCTTGCCGCAACGCCCCAGCAAAAGCAATTACCATGAATGTGTCCGGGGAAATAGTAAGGAGATATTTGAATTATTTACTAATATACACTAGTGTTTTCTGTGTCAGTGTCACAAAGATGAAGATGATGATCCTGATTCGCTATCTGCTCATTAGACACCTATATAAGTGCATCACGGATTATGATTATAATTAAAAAGTTTTTGTTTTCGATTTGATTTATTTCCTAATAATAGTACTAATTTAAAGCTTTCTATAGATATATTTATCATGTCTGTGATCTATATATCTATAAGTCGTGATGATTTGAGAAGGCTAAATTGATCAAACAGCCAGGCCCTGCTATATATATATATATATATATATATATATATATATATATATATATATAAACCCTCTTCTAGCGATCCCAATGCTCCAAATAGTAATTAAACATCTAAAATTAACTTAATTTATACGGTCTTAATAGTATGGAAGCCCGTTTACTCCACTGATTAAAAATAAAAAAGGTTATTGTGACTTTTTATCTCACAGTTCTGACTTTTTTTCTCATAATTGCGTGATATAAACTCGCAATTGCGAGACATAAAGACGTAATTCTGAGAAATAAAGTCAGAACTGCGAGATAGAAACTCACAATTCTGACTTTTTTCTCATAATTACTAGTTTATTTTTCGCAATTATGATTTTTTTCATCAGAATTGTGAGATATAATTCTAAGAACATATCATACAGAACATATAGTTTTTATCTCGCAATTCTTTTTCAATAATTGTGAGATAAAAAGTTGCAATAACCTTTTTTATATATTATTCGGTGGCAGAAACGGGCTGTTTCAATGTTAATCAAACATTAAAAGAAAAGGAATCACTCGTTGCTCTTGATTAAACTACTGTTTATTTGCATTTTGTTCTTGTGTTTAATAACAACGATAAATAAAATAAATAGCTATATTAACAATTATATAGTAATTATTTTAAAGATGCTTTGGAATCTTCAGAAAACCTAAACTCGATATTTCTCAGAATCTACTCTGCTGACTCTATCGCCTTCAAACTCATCATTTGCTCAGTCATTTTTTGTCCGATTCCAACAAATCATATATCATTTTGAAGGTATTTTAATGGAGAATGTGAAAATAGAAATAAATAATTTTGGAAAAATTGCTCATTAGGCTAGAGTAAAACAGGAGGGCCATTTTGCCAGCATGGCTCCCTTTCTAATCACTAAAAGGCTGTCATTCTTCTTAGTTCATCGTGATCTCACAAACTTACGTTATAATTAATTAAGTTCTCTACGCTGCACAGTGAATCTTATTTACATCGCGTCTACACGTAATGAGGTTATTGGTACGCCTGAACAAAAACTCCAGCAATTTAAGCAGTAAATGGATTCTATCTTAAATGCCTCAGATTTACTGTCAGGCTCAAGAAATCAACAGATATGTCAGAGATTGGATACAATGCTCAACACTGCAAAAACATGTTGAAATAGAAACCGATCTCCAGAGCGCAAACTATAATGCGCTGGATAGTTTGCCAAATCTGCAATAAAATGCCATCATTACAGCTTTAATTGAGGATGCTTTTGATTTCATTTGAGGGTGCTTAGTGCTTGTAACACTGATTGTAGGTATCACGAGAGGATGGACAAAATAATTTATTTTATTACATTTCCTGAATCTAAACAAAACCCTATTCAACCCCAATACAAATGAAGACAAAAACGTAAATGTTCTGGTTGTCATACGCTCATTAATTTATAATGTTCATCTGCTCAAGCAGAACGTTAATGTTATTTTGTACCGGGTATCTCTGGCTAAAACTAGCTAACGGAAAAGTTAGTGAGTGCTTACGTACAAACCTAAATAGCAGACTGTTCTCTCATCTTGTACAGCAGGGATACTCAAATCTGGCTCGCAAGATCCACTTTCCTGCAGAGTTTAGCTCTAACCCTAATCAAACACACCTGAACATGCTAATCAATGTCTTCAGGATCATTATAAAATTACAGGAAGGTGAGTTTGATCAGGGTGCTAAACTCCAACTATTAAAACGAATATAATATCATAACATACAGTGTCCTGCAAGTCATCTGTAGGAGAAAAATACAAGACCCGCAAATCTGTGACTCCAGAACAGCAGGACCTTATATATTATTGTAAACGATGTATGCCAGACTGACGCTAGAGGCTGTAGCCTTTGGCGTTCCTTGGTAGAGCGCCCGCCTCCCGCGCCGGAATCCCGGGTTCGAGACCCGCTCGGAGCAAGGACGAGTTAGGATGGTGTGGACCCGGGGGGTTACATTATGATATTAAATTAGTTAATCGTTTAACCACCACAGCGTCTTGTCTCCGTTGGCAACGCACACGATTCGTGTCGAATGCACGTGACGTCACAGGTAGCAGAAAGTGCTAGCAGCGTTTGCAAGTGACATTGTGTTTTAGTTTATTTTTTCTTGTCTTCACCACCTAGCTACTGTTGTAAAATTTTGAGATATTCAAACAGAAAATAATCAATAAATATAATAAAATAAAAATACTGCAAGTGACATCACTCGCGGAAGTGCAAGTGTCTGAGCATGCAAGTGCAAGTCTGCAGCCAGACCCTTCTCCACTCACCGGACATTTAATTTACAAACTTCTGCAACAATCCGCGTGATAAAAAGTCATCACATTCAGGTTCATCTGTTTTGAATGACACTAAATGCACTTTTAGCACCTCTCACTGGATATGTTACTTTGAAAATGTTGCGAAACATGCAAAAAGTTATGCATTTTACAGAAATGTCACCAAAGGCACATTTGTCCAATAAGCCTTCGCTGCAACAGTCATGGTAATTATTTACATTCAATTTATATTATACTGCTGTATGTCCACTTGTGTCCAATGTTAAGGCTAAGCAATTATTTCATAATTATAATGTAGTTAAGAAATTACTGCACATGAAATAACACATTCAAACAAAATATCTATTAGCAGAGTATAACGGAGTAGAACTTTATTTGTTTTATTTTACACAGCCAGCATTTTTTTAACACAATCACAAATATTTAATGAACCAGTGGGGAAAATAAAAAAATCAACAATTCCAAAGCAGTTTTTATATATTTTTTTACTTCCATTTAGTAATTTTAATTATAATAAAACCAATCCAAAGCAGTCGTATACCTCTCTGAGTGCACCATCATTCTTTTTCTGATAATATTAAGGCCAAAGTATACTTCACTTTTTACGCATATGTGAGGGACAGCGTACAGTGCGCATGACACGAATTGCGTCATAAGAACAGTACGCTCAGTACGCTTTGTACGCGCAGGTTAATGATGTTGCACATATGCACTGAAGTTATTTATTTAGCAGTAATCAGGTTTTCCGCATTTTTGAAAGTTGGTGCATCTGTGTTTTCTCTTGTCCCGAGATCGCTTGGAGTTGAAGTGACTCAATACACTTTGAACAAGGAGGGGAAATTGGTGTTGTTCCAGTCTGTTTGTTGCTTGCCGACATGCAATGCTTCATGCTTTGGCTAGTTTTGTAACTATTTTTGATAATGGATAACAATGAACTAACTGTCCACATTTGCTCCGAAACTTTCACTTGTTGGTTTGGCTAAACTCTTACAAAACATATCCTATGACATAATAACGAACCCATGTCAAATCCCACATAACGCTGGGGCTGCTCTAAAACATCAGTATTCCTGTGGAAAACAGTGCACTGTGGAAAACCCCTTCTCTTGGTTTTAGGATAAATTAAGACATGCTTTTTGCATCACTGTGAGTCATTTGACCTCTTGTTCCTGGTTCATGCCAGAGCAGTGTACCCTGATACGTAACTGTGACCCCTCTGCGCCGTATGCTAATTCTGTCAACTTTCATAGCCTTCAAGATAGGTATCTGTGTCCCTTCATGTCTGTCACATCATGGAAAAATGATAAGTTGTTGGAGGAGAGACTATTTTTTGAGCAGTGGAAAACAGGCCCAAATTTAGCGGATCTGACAGTCTGGAGATTGTCATATAGTCACACAGGAAAATGGAACAATGGCTTCCAGCTACTGAGGAATCTGGGTGTACCCAGCAGGAGCGCAGACTGACTTGATCTGGAGGGCGTTTCAGGACAAGAGTTTAATAAAATAGAAACTCCAGGTCATTACAATGGAGAAAGCAGGTCTTGGGTGTAATGTGGTATGTTTACCTATTACCTAACGGTGGGTCGGGAGCAGACAACAGTGAAAAATAATTAGATCACAACTCTGTCAGGAATGAGGGCAGAAGATGTAAACAACTCATCACTGTAAACCCGGATAAGTAGAATCTACTTAAAAAAACGAGGTAACTCGTTGCCTTAAAATTTTTAATTAATGAAGCATTAGTTGAATAAGTGAGGTGAACTACGTTCAATGTACTTAAGCCCATAATGGAATGGAATTGAACATTTAAGTTGAATGTACTTGTAACCGAGTTACAGTAACTGAAGATACTTAGTTTAAACAATCATTCCCCACCCATTTATTTAACTCAGCTTGTTAAGTAAGCATTACTCCATAACCAATTTAACTAAATTGTATATTCTAACTGACCCAACTTAACTTTTTGTTCCTGAAACTCAAAATATCTTTCAATCAACAGAGCCATGTAAAATACATACATACAATTGCAACATTACACTGATCCAATTTTATTTTTATTGAACATGTCTTTTTTTTAGCAACAAAAGAAACAAAGCCATGGTCTAGGCTTCTAGTGTGTACACTCAAAAAAATTATTCTTTAAACTTACTTAATTAAATTAGGACAGTGGTTCCACACAACCAAATTGTTCTTTATTTACATTAATGGATTTTTTTGAGTCTATGTAAAATTACTGTGTTGAGACAATTGAATGAGGAAAATCAATGTGAAATAGTAATGTCCAACCAAATCAATTTAATCACTTTCTTTTAACTTAAACCAAGTAAGTTCAGTCAACATGTTTTGGTTTACTAAAAACTGGCCAAATATGTTTCACTTAACCAACATAAGGAGCTTGGTTTCAAACAAGCCAATTAAATTATGGACAGTGGTTCCATCCAATTAGTTATTGTTATTTTAACTCAATTGTTTCTATTTAAAATTACTCCCTTTAAAAAAGCATTTTGTGTGTGTGATTGTCATGTAATGACTCATACAAAGCAAAATTTGTAACAAATGATCAAACTGTATTTGTTAAAAAAGCATAATAAACAGTTTTAAACAGCCTGCTCAATCTTACATTCAAGAGATTAGACTTGTGCAAATGCATTAACATTGTTTTTCAGTCTCAATGCATTATTTTAGAAAAGACAACAAAAATAAATTAAAGCTGCAAGCAGCGATGGAAGGGACCTCGCCCGGCTCACCGCTGACCGGTGGCTTCAGAAAGACAGGGAACAGTGAGCAATATGCATTTAAAAAGGTAAATATAGAGGAATATGTCAAAGTCATTTATATGTACCAAACCTGCTTCCAGCTGGTGGCGCAACGTCCATAACTGAACATTGGCATGTAGATGTCTTCATCCAGTACTTTTAAAAAACATATGAAGTTTGGTGCAGATTGGACATTGCATGTTTAAGTTTGTGTAAAACAAGTAATTTCCTGTTGCCAGCAGGTGGCGCTGTCTATAACTAAACGTTGTCACGTAGATGTCTTCTGGCCATGGCTCTTATCAAACTTGTGAAGTTTGGTGCAAATTGGACATTGCATGTTTAAGTTAGTGTAAAACAAGTAATTTCCTGTTGCCAGCAGGTGGCGCTATGTCTATAACTAAACATTGGCACAGAGATGTCTTCAAGCCATGGCTCTTATCAAACGTGTGAAGTTTGGGACAGATCGGACATTTTATGGCTGAGAAACGACAGCTTCTATTCCCATGGCGAGACATCGAATTTTGTCACGCCGCCATAGACACGCCGATTAGCGAAAACTCAAGCTCTTTGCAATTCAACATCACAAAGGCCTTTAGATTATACTGACCTATATATTATGTTGATGTCATTAAATCTCTAGGAGGAGTTAGTTACAGAGTAAAACATATCACTTCCTGTTGCCAGCAGGTGGCGCTATGAATTTATATGAATATGGTCACTTAGATCTTTTCAGGTCAGGAGACTTGTCAAACATGTGAAGTTTGGTGCAGATTGGACATTGCATGTTTAAGTAAGTGTAAAACAAGTCATTTCCTGTTGCCAGCAGGTGGCGCTCTGATTATAATGGAATATTCGTATTTAGATGTGTCCAGGCCTGGATTCTTATCGAACATGTGAAGTCTGGGGCAGATCGAACATTGTATGGCTGAGTTACAACAACTTTTATTCCCATGGCGAGACATCGAAATCTGTGATGCCGCCAAGGACACGCCCTTTAACGAAAACTCTAGATCTTCGCAATTTAACATCACAAAAGCCTTTAGGTTAGACTGACCTAAATATTATGTTGATGTCATTAAATCTGTAGGAGTTAGTTGCAGAGTAAAAACATGTCACTTCCTGTTGCCAGCAGGTGGCGCTATTACTATAACTGAATATGGTCATGTAGATCTCTTCATATCAGGAGTCTTATCAAACATGTGAAGTTTGGGACAGATCGGACATAGCATGCCTGAGTTATAACAACTTCCTGTTTCATGGCGAAACATCGAAATTTGACAGGATGCCACGGACACGCCCTCCGATGAAAACTCTAGATCTTCGCAATTTAACGTCACAAAGGGCTTTAGATTGCAATGACCAATTTTGGTGTTCATCCGAATAAATCTCTGGGAGGAGTTCGTTAAAGTATGACACCTGCAAATGGCAAAAATGTCACTAAATATGACGAGAAAATTCAAAATAACCGACTTCCTGTTGGGTTTCGGATTTCGTTCCAGGAGACTTTTTTTTAGGTATTGTTATGTTACATGAGTGTACCGATTTTCATACATGTACGTGAAACGTAGCTCGATGCGCACTCCGCTGAATATTTATAGGTGGCGCTGTCGAGCCATTTTGCCACACCTACTTCTGAAACCCATATCAGACGTAAATTTTCACCAGTTCTGACGCGTGTGCAAAGTTTCCTGACTTTTCAAGCATGTTTAGGCCCTCTAAAATGCGATTAAGTTTGGAGAGGAATAATAATAATAATAATAATAATAATAATAAACGGAGCAGATTCAATAGGGTCCTCTGCACCATCGGTGCTCGGTCCCTAATTAAAGCTGCAAGCAGCGATGGAAGGGACCTCGCACCCGGCACCGCCGACCGGTGGCTTCAGAATGACAGGGAACGGTGAGCAATATGCATTTAAATAGGTAAATATAGAGGAATATGTCAAAGTCATTATATGTGCCAAACCTGCTGCCAGCTGGTGGCGCTATGTCTTTAACTGAACATTGGCATTTAGATGTCTTCAAACCAGTACTATTATCAAACATGTGAAGTTTGGTGCAGATTGGACATTGCATGATTAAGTTAGTGTAAAGCCTGGCATATCCTGTTGTCAACAGGTGGCGCTATGATTACATCTGAATATTGGCATTTAGATGTCTTCAGGCCAGGACTCTCACCAAATATGTGAAGTTTGGTGCAGATTGGACATTGCATGTTTAAGTTAGTGTAAAACAAGTAATTTCCTGTAGCCAGCAGGTGGCGCTATGTCTATAACTAAACATTAGCACGTAGATGTCTTCAGGCCATGGCTCTTATCAACCATGTGAAGTTTGGGGCAGATCGGACATTTTATGGCTGAGTAACAACAGCTTCTATTCCCATGGCGAGATATCGAATTTTGTCACTTTGCCATGGATACACCCATTAACTCAAGCTCAAGCTCTTCGCAATTTAACATCACAAAGGCCTTTAGATTAGACTGAACTAAAAATTATGTTGATGTCATTAAATTTCTAGGAGGAGTTTGTTGCATAGTAAAACATATCACTTCCTGTTGCCAGCAGGTGGCGCTATGAATTTATATGAATGTGGTCACCTAGATCTCTTCAGGTCAGGAGTCTTATCAAACATGTGAATTTTGGTGCACATCGGACATTGCATGCCTGAGTTGTAACAACTTCCTGTTTCATGGCGAATCATCGAAATTTGACAGGACGCCACGGACACGCCCTCCGATGAAAACTCTAGATCTTCGCAATTTAAAGTCACAAAGGGCTTTAGAATACAATGACCAATTTTGGTGTTCATCCGAATAAATCTCTGGGAGGAGTTCGTTAAAGTACGACACCTGAATATGGCAAAAATGACACAAAATATGATGAGAAAATTAAAAATAACCGACTTCCTGTTTGGTTTCTGATTTCGTACCAAGAGACTTTTTTGTAGGTATGGTTATGTTACATGAGTGTACCAATTTTCGTACATGTACGTGAAACGTAGCTCGAGGCGCATTCCGCTGAATATTTATAGGTGGCGCTGTCGAGCCATTTTGCCGCACCTACTCCTGAAACCCATATCAGAAGTAAATTTTCACCAGTTCTGATGCGTGTGCAGAGTTTCCTGACTTTTCGAGCATGTTTAGGCCCTCTAAAATGCGATTAAGTTTGGAGAAGAAGAATAATAATAATAATAATAATAATAATAATTAAAGCTGCAAGCAGCGATGGAAGGGACCTCGCACCCGGCACCGCCGACCGGTGGCTTCAGAATGACAGGGAACGGTGAGCAATATGCATTTAAAAAGGTAAATATAGAGGATTATGTCAAAGTCATTTATATGTGCCAAACCTGCTGCCAGCTGGTGGCGCTATGTCTTTAACTGAACATTGGCATTTAGATGTCTTCAAACCAGTACTATTATCAAACATGTGAAGTTTGGTGCAGATTGGACATTGCATGTTTAAGTTAGTGTAAAGCCTGGCATATCCTGTTGTCAACAGGTGGCACTATGATTACATCTGAATATTGGCATTTAGATGTCTTCAGGCCAGGACTCTCACCAAATATGTGAAGTTTGGTGCAGATTGGACATTGCATGTTTAAGTTAGTGTAAAACAAGTAATTTCCTGTAGCCAGCAGGTGGCGCTATGTCTATAACTAAACATTAGCACGTAGATGTCTTCAGGCCATGGCTCTTATCAACCATGTGAAGTTTGGGGCAGATCGGACATTTTATGGCTGAGTAACAACAGCTTCTATTCCCATGGCGAGATATCGATTTTTGTCACTTTGCCATGGATACGCCCATTAGCTCAAGCTCAAGCTCTTCGCAATTTAACATCACAAAGGCCTTTAGATTAGACTGAACTAAAAATTATGTTTATGTCATTAAATTTCTAGGAGGAGTTAGTTGCATAGTAAAACATGTCACTTCCTGTTGCCAGCAGGTGGCGCTATGACTATAACTGAATATGGTCACTTAGATCCCTTCAGGTCAGGATTCTTATCAAACATGTGAAGTTTGGTGTAGATCGGACATAGCATGCCTGAGATATAACAACTTCCTGTTTCATGGCGAAACATCAAAATTTGACAGGACGCCACGGACACGCCCTCCGATGAAAACTCTAGATCTTCGCAATTTAACGTCACAAAGGGCTTTAGATTACACTGACCAATTTTGGTGTTCATCTGAATCAATCTCTGGGAGGAGTTCGTTAAAGTATGACACCTGAAAATGGCAAAAATGACACAAAATATGACGAGAAAATTCAAAATAGCCGACTTCCTGTTGGGTTTCTGATTTCGTACCTAGAGACTTTTTTGTAGGTATTGTTAAGTTACATAAGTGTACCGATTTTCGTACATGTACATGAAACGTAGCTCGAGGTGCACTCCGCTGAATATTTATAGGTGGCGCTGTCGAGTCATTTTGCCACACCTACTTCTGAAACCCATATCAGACGTAAATTTTCACCAGTTCTGACACGTGTGGAAAGTTTCCTGACTTTTCGAGCATGTTTAGGCCCTCTAAAATGCGATTAAGTTTGGAGAAGAAGAAGAAGAAGAAGAAGAAGAAGAAGAATAATAAGAATAATAAACGGAGCAGATTCAATAGGGTCCTCGCACCATCGGTGCTCGGTCCCTAATTAAAGCTGCAAGCAGCGATGGAAGGGACCTCGCCCGGCTCACCGCCGACCTGTGGCTTCAGAAAGACAGGGAACAGTGAGCAATATGCATTTAAAAAGGTAAATATAGAGGAATATGTCAAAGTCATTTATATGTACCAAACCTGCTGCCAGCTGATGGCGCAACATCCATAACTGAACATTGGCATGTAGATGTCTTCATCCAGTACTTTTAAAAAACATATGAAGTTTGGTGCAGATTGGACATTGCATGTTTAAGTTAGTGTAAAACAAGTATTTTCCTGTTGCCAGCAGGTGGCGCCATATATTTAACTGAACATTGGCATGTAGATGTCTTCATCCAGCACTTTTAAAAAACATATGAAGTTTGGTGCAGATTGGACATTGCATGTTTAAGTTAGTGTAAAACAAGTATTTTCCTGTTGCCAGCAGGTGGCGCTATGTCTGTAAATAAAAATGGGCACAGAGATGTCTACAGGCCATGGCTCTTATCAAAAGTGTGAAGTTTGGGACAGATCGGACATTTTATGGCTGAGTAACAACAGCCTCTATTCCCATGGCGAGACATCGAATTTTGTCACGCCGCCATAGACACGCCCATTAGCGAAAACTCAAGCTCTTTGCAATTCAACATCACAAAGGCCTTTAGATTAGACTGACCTATATATTATGTTGATGTCATTAAATCTCTAGGAGGAGTTAGTTACAGAGTAAAACATATCACTTCCTGTTGCCAGCAGGTGGCGCTATGAATTTATATGAATATTGTCACTTAGATCTTTTCAGATCAGGAGTCTTGTCATACATGTGAAGTTTGGTAAAGATTGGACATTGCATGTTTAAGTTAGTGTAAAACAAGTCATTTCCTGTTGCCAGCAGGTGGCGCTCTGATTATAATGGAAAATTCGTATTTAGATGTGTTCAGGCCTGGATTCTTATCGATCATGTGAAGTCTGGGGCAGATCGAACATTGTATGGATGAGTTACAACAACTTTTATTCCCTTGGCGAGACATCGAAATCTGTGATGCCGCCAAGGACACGCCCTTTAACGAAAACTCTATATCTTCGCAATTTAACATCACAAGGGCCTTTAGGTTAGACTGACCAAATAATGTGTTGATGTCATTAAATCTCTAGGAGGAATTAGTTACAGAGTAAAACATGTCACTTCCTGTTGCCAGCAGGTGGCGCTATTACTATAACTGAATATGGTCATGTAGATCTCTTCATATCAGGAGTCTTATCAAACATGTGAAGTTTAGTGCAGATCGGACATAGCATGCCTGAGTTATAACAACTTCCTGTTTCATGGCGAAACATCGAAATTTGACAGGACGCCACGGACACGCCCTCCGATGAAAACTCTAGATCTTCGCAATTTAACGTCACAAAGGGCTTTAGATTGCAATGACCAATTTTGGTGTTCATCCGAATAAATCTCTGGGAGGAGTTTGTTAAAGTATGACACCTGCAAATGGCCAAAATGTCAATAAATATGACGAGAAAATTCAAAATAACCGACTTCCTGTTGGGTTTCGGATTTCGTTCCAGGAGACTTTTTTGTATGTATTGTTATGTTACATGAGTGTACCGATTTTCATACATGTACATGAGACGCAGCCCGAGGGCTCTCTGCTGAAAAAGTATAGGTGGCGCTGTCGAGCCATTTTGCCACACCCACTTCTGAAACCCATATAAGACGTAAATTTCCACCAGTTCTGATGCGTGTGCAAAATTTCCTGACTTTTCGAGCATGTTTAGGCCCTCAAAAATGCGATTAAGTTTGGAAAATAATAATAATAATAATAATTAAAGCTGCAAGCAGCGATGGAAGGGACCTCGCCCGGCTCACCGCCAACCGGTGGCTTCAGAAAGACAGGGAACAGTGAGCAATATGCATTTAAAATGGTAAATATAGAGGAATATGTCAAAGTCATTTATATGTACCAAACCTGCTGCCAGCTGGTGGCGCAATGTCCATAACTGAACATTGGCATGTAGATGTCTTCATCCAGTACTTTTAAAAAACATATGAAGTTTGGTGCAGATTGAACATTGTATGTTTAAGTTAGTGTAAAACAAGTAATTTCCTGTTGCCAGCAGGTGGCGCTATGTCTATAACTAAACATTGTCACGTAGATGTCTGCAGGCCATGGCTCTTATCAAACGTGTGAAGTTTGGGGCAGATAAAACATTGTATGGCTGAGTTACAACAACTTTTATTCCCATGGCGAGACATCGAAATCTGTGATGCCGCCAAGGACACGCCCTTTAACGAAAACTCTAGATCTTCGCAATTTAACATCACAAGGGCCTTTAGGTTAGACTGACCAAATAATGTGTTGATGTCAATAAATCTCTAGGAGGAGTTAGTTACAGAGTAAAACATGTAATTTCCTGTTGCCAGCAGGTGGCGCTATTACTATAACTGAATATGGTCATGTAGATCTCTTCATATCAGGAGTCTTATCAAACATGTGAAGTTTGGTGCAGATCGGACATAGCATGCCTGAGTTATAACAACTTCCTGTTTCATGGCGAAACATCGAAATTTGACAGGACGCCACGGACACGCCCTCCGATGAAAACTCTAGATCTTCGCAATTTAACATCACAAAGGGCTTTAGATTGCAATGACCAATTTTGGTGTTCATCCGAATAAATCTCTGGGAGGAGTTCGTTAAAGTATGACACCTTCAAACGGCAAAAATGTCACTAAATATGACGAGAAAATTTAAAATAACCGACTTCCTGTTGGGTTTTGGATTTCGTTCCAGGAGACTTTTTTGTAGGTATTGTTATGTTACATGAGTGTACCGATTTTCATACATGTACGTGAAATGTAGCCCGAGGGCTCTCCGCTGAATGAGTATAGGTGGCGCTGTCGAGCCATTTTGCCACACCTACTTCTGAAACCCATGTTCAGATGTGTTCAGGCCTGGATTCTTATCGAACATGTGAAGTCTGGGGCAGATCGAACATTATTTGGCTGAGTTACAACAACATTTATTTCCATGGCGAGACATCGAAATTTGACAGGACGCCACGGACACGCCCTCCCATGAAAACTCTAGATCTTCGCAATTTAACTTCACAGAGGCCTTTAGGTTAGACTGACCTAAATATTATGTTGATGTCATTAAATCTGTAGGAGGAATTAGTTACAGAGTAAAACATGTCACTTCCTGTTGCCAGCAGGTGGCGCTATTACTATAACTGAATATGGTCATGTAGATCTCTTCATATCAGGAGTCTTATCAAACATGTGAAGTTTAGTGCAGATCGGACATAGCATGCCTGAGTTATAACAACTTCCTGTTTCATGGCGAAACATCGAAATTTGACAGGACGCCACGGACACGCCCTCCGATGAAAACTCTAGATCTTCGCAATTTAACGTCACAAAGGGCTTTAGATTGCAATGACCAATTTTGGTGTTCATCCGATTAAATCTCTGGGAGGAGTTCGTTAAAGTATGACACCTGCAAATGGCCAAAATGTCACTAAATATGACGAGAAAATTCAAAATAACCGACTTCCTGTTGGGTTTCGGATTTCGTTCCAGGAGACTTTTTTGTAGGTATTGTTATGTTACATGAGTGTACCGATTTTCGTACATGTACGTGAGACGCAGCCCGAGGGCTCTCTGCTGAAAAATTATAGGTGGCGCTGTCGAGCCATTTTGCCACACCCACTTCTGAAACCCATATAAGACGTAAATTTCCACCAGTTCTGATGCGTGTGCAAAATTTCCTGACTTTTCGAGCATGTTTAGGCCCTCAAAAATGCGATTAAGTTTGGAAAATAATAATAATAATAATAATAATAATAAACAACACAGATACAATAGGGTCCTCGCACCATCGGTGCTCGGTCCCTAATTAAAGCTGCAAGCAGCGATGGAAGGGACCTCGCACCCAGCACCGCCAACCGGTGGCTTCAGAAAGACAGGGAACGGTGAGCAATATCCATTTAAAAAGGTAAATATAGAGGAACGTGTTATAGTCATTTATATGTGTCAAACCTGCTGCCAGCTGGTGGCGCTATGTCCATAACTGAACATTAACATGTAGATGTCTTCAGTCTAGCACTTTTATCAAACTTATGAAGTTTGGTGCAGATTGAACATAGTATGTTTGCGTTAGTGTAAAGCCTGACACATCCTGCTGTCACCAGGTGGCGCTATGATTACATCTGAATATTGGCCTTTAGATGTCTTCAGGCCAGGAATCTTACCAAATATGTGAAGTTTGGTGCAGATTGGACAATGCATGTTTAAGTTGGTGTAAAACAAGTAATTTCCTGTAGCCACCAGGTGGCGCTATGTCTATAACTAAACATTGGCATGTAGATGTCTTCAGACCAATAATTGTATCAAACATATGAAGTTTGGTGCAGATTGAACATGGTATGTTTGTATTAGTGTAAAGCATGATATATCCTGTTGTCAGCAGGTGGCGCTATGATTATATCTGATTTTTGGCCTTTGTGTTTTCAGGCCAGGACTCTTACCAAATATGTGACGTTTGGTGCAGATTGGACATTGCATGTTTAAGATAGTGTAAAATAAGTCATTTCCTGTTGCCAGCAGGTGGCGCTCTAATTATAATGAAATATTCATATTTAGATGTGTTCAGGCCTGGATTCTTATCGAACGTATGGAGTCTGGGGCAGATCGGACATTGTATGGCTGAGTTACAACAACTTTTATTCCCATGGCGAGACATCGAAATTTGTGATGCCGCCATGGACACGCCCTTTAACGAAAACTCTAGATCTTCGCAATTTAACATCACAAAGGCCTTTAGGTTAGACTGACCTAAATATTATGTTTATGTCATTAAATCTCTAGGAGGAGTTAGTTACAGAGTAAAACATGTCGCTTCCTGTTGCCAGCAGGTGGCGCTACGACTATAACTGAATATGGTCACTTAGATCTCTTCAGGTCAGGATTCTTATCAAACATGTGAAGTTTGGTGCAGATCGGACATAGCATGCCTGAGATATAACAACTTCCTGTTTCATGGCGAAACATCAAAATTTGACAGGACGCCACGGACACGCCCTCCGGTGAAAACTCTAGATCTTCGCAATTTAACGTCACAAAGGGCTTTAGATTACACTGACCAATTTTGGTGTTCATCTGAATAAATCTCTGGGAGGAGTTCGTTAAAGTATGACACCTGAAAATGGCAAAAATGACACAAAATATGACGAGAAAATTCAAAATAGCCGACTTCCTGTTGGGTTTCTGATTTCGTACCTGGAGACTTTTTTTTAGGTATTGTTAAGTTACATAAGTGTACCGATTTTCGTACATGTACGTGAAACGTAGCTCGAGGCGCACTCCGCTGAATATTTATAGGTGGCGCTGTCGAGCCATTTTGCCACACCTACTTCTGAAACCCATATCAGACGTAAATTTTCACCAGTTCTGACGAGTGTGCAAAGTTTCCTGACTTTTCGAACATGTTTAGGCCCTCTAAAATGCGATTAAGTTTGGAGAAGAAGAAGAAGAAGAAGAAGAATAATAAGAATAATTAAAGCTGCAAGCAGCGATGGAAGGGACCTCGCACCCGGCACCGCCGACCGGTGGCTTCAGAATGACAGGGAACGGTGAGCAATATGCATTTAAAAAGGTAAATATAGAGGAATATGTCAAAGTCATTTATATGTGCCAAACCTGCTGCCAGCTGGTGGCGCTATGTCTTTAACTGAACATTGGCATTTAGATGTCTTCAAACCAGTACTATTATCAAACATGTGAAGTTTGGTGCAGATTGGACATTGCATGTTTAAGTTAGTGTAAAGCCTGGCATATCCTGTTGTCAACAGGTGGCGCTATGATTACATCTGAATATTGGCATTTAGATGTCTTCAGGCCAGGACTTTCACCAAATATGTGAAGTTTGGTGCAGATTGGACATTGCATGTTTAAGTTAGTGTAAAACAAGTAATTTCCTGTAGCCAGCAGGTGTCGCTATGTCTATAACTAAACATTAGCACGTAGATGTCTTCAGGCCATGGCTCTTATCAACCATGTGAAGTTTGGGGCAGATCGGACATTTTATGGCTGAGTAACAACAGCTTCTATTCCCATGGCGAGATATCGAATTTTGTCACTTTGCCATGGATACGCCCATTAACTCAAGCTCAAGCTCTTCGCAATTTAACATCACAAATGCCTTTAGATTAGACTGAACTAAAAATTATGTTGATGTCATTAAATTTCTAGGAGGAGTTAGTTGCATAGTAAAACATCACTTCCTGTTGCCAGCAGGTGGCGCTATGAATTTATATGAATGTGGTCACCTAAATCTCTTCAGGTCAGGAGTCTTATCAAACATGTGAATTTTGGTGCACATCGGACATTGTATGCCTGAGTTATAACAACTTCCTGTTTCATGGCGAATCATCGAAATTTGACAGGACGCCACGGACACGCCCTCCGATGAAAACTCTAGATCTTCGCAATTTAACGTCACAAAGGGCTTTAGATTACAATGACCAATTTTGGTGTTCATCCGAATAAATCTCTGGGAGGAGTTCGTTAATGTATGACACCTGAAATGGCAAAAATGACACAAAATATGACAAGAAAATTCAAAATAACCGACTTCCTGTTTGGTTTCTGATTTCGTACCAAGAGACTTTTTTGTAGGTATTGTTATGTTACATGAGTGTACCAATTTTCGTACATGTACGTGAAACGTAGCTCGAGGCGCACTCCGCTGAATATTTATAGGTGGCGCTGTCGAGCCATTTTGCCACACCTACTCCTGAAACCCATATCAGACGTAAATTTTCACCAGTTCTGATGCGTGTGCAAAGTTTCCTGACTTTTCGAGCATGTTTAGGCCCTCTAAAATGCGATTAAGTTTGGAGAAGAATAATAATAATAATAATTAAAGCTGCAAGCAGCGATGGAAGGGACCTCGCCCGGCTCACCGCCGACCGGTGGCTTCAGAAAGACAGGGAACGGTGAGCAATATGCATTTAAAAAGGTAAATTTAGAGGAATATGTCAAAGTCATTTATATGTACCAAACCTGCTGCCAGCTGGTGGCGCAACGTCCATAACTGAACATTGGCATGTAGATGTCTTCATCCAGTACTTTTAAAAAAAACATATGAAGTTTGGTGCAGATTGGTCATTGCATGTTTAAGTTAGTGTAAAACAAGTAATTTCCTGTTGCCAGCAGGTGGCGCTGTGTCTATAACCAAACATTGTCACGTAGATGACTTCAGGCCATGAATCTTATCAAACATGTGAAGTTTGGCGCACATTGGACATTGCATGTTTAAGTTAGTCTAAAACAAGTAATTTCCTGTTGCCAGCAGGTGGCGCTATGTCTATAACTAAACATTGGCACAGAGATGTCTTCAGGCTATGGCTCTTATCAAACGTGTGAAGTTTGGGACAGATCGGACATTTTATGGCTGAGTAATAACAGCTTCTATTCCCATGTTGAGACATCGAATTTTGTCACGCCGCCATAGACATGCCCATTAGCGAAAACTCAAGCTCTTTGCAATTCAACATCACAAAGGCCTTTAGATTAGACTGACCCATATATTATGTTGATGTCATTAAATCTCTAGGAGGAGTTAGTTACAGAGTAAAACATATCACTTCCTGTTGCCAGCAGGTGGCGCTATGAATTTATATGAATATGGTCACTTAGATCTTTTCAGGTCAGGAGTCTTGTCAAACATGTGAAGTTTGGTGCAGATTGGACATTGCATGTTTAAGTTAGTGTAAAACAAGCCATTTCCTGTTGCCAGCAGGTGGCGCTCTGATTATAATGGAATATTCGTATTTAGATGTGTTCAGGCCTGGATTGTTATCGAACATGTGAAGTCTGGGGCAGATCGAATATTGTATGGCTGAGTTACAACAACTTTTATTCCCATGGCGAGACATCGAAATCTGTGATGCCGCCAAGGACACGCCCTTTAACGAAAACTCTAGATCTTCGCAATTTAACATCACAAAGGCCTTTAGGTTAGACTGACCTAAATATTATGTTGATGTCATTAAATCTGTAGGAGGAGTTAGTTGCAGAGTAAAAACATGTCACTTCCTGTTGCCAGCAGGTGGCGCTATTACTATAACTGAATATGGTCATGTAGATCTCTTCATATCAGGAGTCTTATCAAATATGTGAAGTTTGGTGCAGATCGGACATAGCATGCCTGAGATATAACAACTTCCTGTTTCATGGCGAAACATCGAAATTTGAAAGGACGCCACGGACACGCCCTCCGATGAAAACTCTAGATCTTCGCAATTTAACGTCACAAAGGGCTTTAGATTGCAATGACCAATTTTGGTGTTCATCCGAATAAATCTCTGGGAGGAGTTTGTTAAAGTATGACACCTGCAAATGGCCAAAATGTCACTAAATATGACGAGAAAATTCAAAATAACCGACTTCCTGTTGGGTTATGGATTTCGTTCCAGGTGACTTTTTTGTAGGTATTGTTATGTTACATGAGTGTACCGATTTTCATACATGTACGTGAAACGTAGCCCGAGGGCTCTCCGCTGAATGAGTATAGGTGGCGCTGTCGAGCCATTTTGCCACACCTACTTCTGAGAACCATATAAGACGTAAATTTCCACCAGTTCTGATGCGTGTGCAAAATTTCCTGACTTTTCGAGCATGTTTAGGCCCTCAAAAATGCGATTAAGTTTGGAAAAGAATAATAATAATAATAATAATAATAATAAACAACACAGATACAATAGGGTCCTCGCACCATCGGTGCTCGGTCCCTAATTAAAGCTGCAAGCAGCGATGGAAGGGACCTCGCACCCAGCATCGCCGACCGGTGGCTTCAGAAAGACAGGGAACGGTGAGCAATATGCATTTAAAAAGGTAAATATAGAGGAACGTGTCATAGTCATTTATACGTGTCAAACCTGCTGCCAGCTGGTGGCGCTATGTCCATAACTGAACATTAACATGTAGATGTCTTCAGTCTAGCACTTTTATCAAACATATGAAGTTTGGTGCAGATTGAACATGGTATGTTTGAGTTGGTGTAAAGCATGATATATCCTGTTGTCAACAGGTGGCGCTATGATTATATCTGATTTTTGGCCTTTAGATGTCTTCAGGCCAGGAATCTTACCAAATATGTGAAGTTTGGTGCAGATTGGACAATGCATGTTTAAGTTGGTGTAAAACAAGTAATTTCCTGTAGCCACCAGGTGGCGCTATGTCTATAACTAAACATTGGCATGTAGATGTCTTCAGACCAATAATTTTATCAAACATATGAAGTTTGGTGCAGATTGGACATTGCATGTTTAAGATAGTGTAAAATAAGTAATTTCCTGTTGCCAGCAGGTGGCGCTCTAATTATAATTAAATATTCATATTTAGATGTGTTCAGGCCTGGATTCTTATCGAACGTGTGAAGTCTGGGGCAGATCGGACATTGTATGGCTGAGTTACAACAACTTTTATTCCCATGGCGAGACATCGAAATTTGTGATGCCGCCATGGACACGCCCTTTAACGAAAACTCTAGATCTTCGCAATTTAACATCACAAAGGCCTTTAGGTTAGACTGACCTAAATATTATGTTTATGTCATTAAATCTCTAGGAGGAGTTAGTTACAGAGTAAAACATGTCACTTCCTGTTGCCAGCAGGTGGCGCTATGACTATAACTGAATATGGTCACTTAGATCTCTTCAGGTCAGGATTCTTATCAAACGTGTGAAGTTTGGTGTAGATCGGACATAGCATGCCTGATATATAACAACTTCCTGTTTCATGGCGAAACATCAAAATTTGACAGGACGCCACGGACACGCCCTCCGATGAAAACTCTAGATCTTCGCAATTTAACGTCACAAAGGGCTTTAGATTACACTGACCAATTTTGTTGTTCATCCGAATGAATCTCTGGGAGGAGTTCGTTAAAGTATGACACCTGAAAATGGCAAAAATATGACGAGAAAATTCCAAATAGCCGACTTCCTGTTGGGTTTCTGATTTCGTACCTGGAGACTTTTTTGTAGGTATTGTTAAGTTACATAAGTGTACCGATTTTCGTACATGTACGTGAAACGTAGCTCGAGGCGCACTCCGCTGAATATTTATAGGTGGCGCTGTCGAGCCATTTTGCCACACCTACTTCTGAAACCCATATCAGACGTAAATTTTCACCAGTTCTGACGCGTGTGCAAAGTTTCCTGACTTTTCGAGCATGTTTAGGCCCTCTAAAATGCGATTAAGTTTGGAGAAGAAGAAGAAGAAGAAGAATAATAAGAATAACTAGATAAAGAAGTTTGTGAACAAACTTCGAAGTTGGCTTGGGAAAGTCTGACGTATTATAGACTTAGTTTTAAAAGCTAGCAGTTTGAAGTACGAAGTTTACATAAAAAAGATAGATAGATAGATAGATAGATAGATAGATAGATAGATAGATAGATAGATAGATAGATAGATAGATAGAAAGAGTCGATAGATAGAAAGAGTCGATAGATAGATAGATAGATAGATAGATAGATAGATAGATAGATAGATAAAGTCAGTAGATAGATGCATGTTGCTAACATTTTGATAGCATGATTAGCATGTTGTTAGCATGATTAGGATGTTGCTAGCATGTCACTAGCATGATTTTAGCATGATTAGCATTGTTGCTAGCTTGATTAGCATGTTGCTAGCATGTCGCTGACATGATTTTAACATGATTAGCATGTTGCTAGCATGATTAGCATGTTGCTAGCATGATTAGCATGTTGCTAACATGTTGTTAACATGATAAGCATGTTGCTAGCATGTCGTTAGCATGATTAGCATTTTGCTAGCATGATTAGCATGTTGCTAGCATGTTGCTAGCATTATTTTAGCATGATTAGCATGTTGCTAGCATGTTGCTAGCATGATTAGCATTTTGCTAGCATGATTAGCATGTTGCTAGCATGTTGCTAGCATTATTTTAGCATGATTAGCATGTTGCTAGCATGTTGCTAACATGTTGCTAACGTGATTAGCATGTTGCTAGCATGATTTTAGCATTATTAGCATGTTGCTAGCGTGATTAGCATGTTGCTAGCATGTTGCTAGCATCATTAGCATGTTGCTAGCATGTTGCTAGCATGATTTTAGCATGATTAGCATGTTGCTAGCATGTTGCTAGCATGATTTTAGCATGATTAGCATGTTACTAGCATGTTGCTAGCGTGATTAGCATGTTGCTAGCATGTTTTTAGCATGATGCTAGCATGTTGCTAGCATAATTTTAGCTTGATTAGCATGTTGTTAGCGTGATTAGCATGTTGCTAGCATGATTAGCATTTTGCTAGCATGATTAGCATGTTGCTAGCATGTTGCTAGCATGATTTTAGCATTATTAGCATGTTGCTAGCGTGATTAGCATGTTGCTAGCATCATTAGCATGTTGCTAGCATGATTTTAGCATGATTAGCATGTTGCTAGCATGTTGCTAGCGTGATTAGCATGTTTGCTAGCATGATTTTAGCATGATTAGCATGTTGCTAGCATGTTGCTAGCGTGATTAGCATGTTGCTAGCATGTTTTTAGCATGATTAGCATGTTGCTAGCATGATTTTAGCATGATTAGCATGTTGCTAGCGTTATTAGCATGTTGCTAGCATGATTTTAGCATGATTAGCGTGTTGCTAGCATGTTGCTAGCTTGATTAGCATGTTGCTAGCATGTTGCTAGCGTGATTAGCATGTTGCTAGCATGTTGCTAGCATGATTTTAGCGTGATTAGCATGTTGCTAGCATGTTGCTAGCGTGATTAGCATGTTGCTAGCATGTTGCTAGCATGATTTTAGCGTGATTAGCATGTTGCTAGCATGTTGCTAGCGTGATTAGCATGTTGCTAGCATGTTTTTAACATGATTGGCATGTTGCTAGCATGTTGCTAGCGTGATTAGCATGTTGCTAACATGTTTTTAGCATGATTAACATGTTTGCTAGCATGTTGCTAGCGTGATTAGCATGTTGCTAGCATGATTAGCATGTTGCTAGCATGATTTTAGCATGATTAGCATGTTGCTAGCATGATTTTAGCATGTTGCTAGCATGTTGCCAGCATGATTAGCAAGTGACTAGCATGTTGCTAGCATAGATGGATAGATAGATAGATAGAGTCAGTAGATAGATAGATAGAGTCAGTAGATAGATAGATAGAGTCAGTAGATAGATAGATAGATAGATAGATAGATAGATAGATAGATAGATAGATAGATAGATAGATAGATAGATAGAGTCAGTAGATAGAAAGAGTCAATAGATCATTTCCTATGTAAATTACCATCGTAGTTTCAACCTATATGCTATTTCATGGGCCGTCCCCTCACCATGTAAGTCTATGGGACAATTTTGGGGGGCTCTTGCGCCCCAGTGGTAAAACTTATACCCCACTGCGGGGTATGATCTCGCTCAGCTTGATAGCCTCTTCAAATGTTGTGATTCACAAGTTTCTATGAAATTCTCGCTCTGCGCTACAACCCGTCGAAGTTTGCCGCCATGCATTGTCGATGCGTTTTTTTGCGCGGTTTTTCGCTAATTGTATGATTAGCATAAACCCGATCGCTTAGAAAAGATATAGCAACTCGAGTCAGAATAGTTCGGAGATATGTTGCGAGTTTCGAGTTTGTAGAGTTAAAGCTCTAGGAGGAGTAGCAATTGCAAATTTAGTCTCGTAAGAATAATAATAATAAGTATAAGTTTAAATAGAATATCAGTAAGTTGGCTTTCCCAAGCCAACTTAATAAACGGAGCAGATTCAATAGGGTCCTCGCACCATCGGTGCTCGGTCCCTAATAATAATAATAATAATAATAAACGGAGCAGATTCAATAGGGTCCTCTGCACCATCGGTGCTCGGTCCCTAATAAACGGAGCAGATTCAATAGGGTCCTCGCACCATCGGTGCTCGGTCCCTAATTAAAGCTGCAAGCAGCGATGGAAGGGACCTCGCACCCGGCACCGCCGACTGGTGGCTTCAGAAAGACAGGGAACGGTGAGCAATATGCATTTAAAAAGGTAAGTATAGAGGAATGTATCAAAGTCATTTATATGTGCCAAACCTGTTGCCAGCAGGTGGCGCTATGTCTTTAACTGAACATTGGCATTTGGATATCTTCAGACCAATACTTTTATCAAACATAAGAAGTTTGGTGCAGATTGAACATAGTATGATTGAGTTAGTGTAAAGCCTGGCATATCCTGTTGTCAACAGGTGGCGCTATGATTACATCTGAATATTGGCCTTTAGATGTTTTCGGGACAGGACTCTTACAAAATATGTGAAGTTGGGTGCAGATTGGACATTGCATGTTCAAGTTAGTGTAAAACAAGTAATTTCCTGTAGCCAGCAGGTGGCGCTATGTCTATAACTAAACATTGGCACGTAGATGTCTTCAGGCTATGGCTCTTATCAAATGCGTGAAGTTTGGGGCAGATTGGACATTTTATGGCTGAGTAACAACAGCTTCTATTCCCATGGCGAGACATCGAATTTTGTCACGCCGCCATGGTCACGCCCATTAGCGAAAACTCAAGTTCTTTGCAATTTAACATCACAAAGGCGTTTTGATTAGACTGACCTAAATATTATGTTGATGTCATTAAATCTCTAGGAGTTAGTTACAGAGTAAAAGATGTCACTTCCTGTTGCCAGCAGGTGGCGCTATGTCTATAACTGAATATGGTCATGTAGATCTCTTCAAGTCCGGAGTCTTAACAAATATGTGAAGTTTGGTGCAGATTGGACATTGCATGTTTACGTTAGTATAAAACAAGTCATTTCCTGTTGCCAGCAGGTGGCGCTCTGATTATAATGGAATATTCGTATTTAGATGTGTTCAGGCCTGGATTCTTATCGAACATGTGAAGTCTGGGACAGATCAGACATTTTATGGCTGAGTAACAACAGCTTATATTCCCATGGCGAGATATCGAAATTTGTGATGCCGCCAAGGACACGCCCATTAGCGAAATCTTAAGCTCTTCGCAATTTAACATCACAAAGGCCTGCAGATTAAACTGACCTAAATATTATGTTGATGTCATTAAATCTCTAGGAGGAGTTAGTTACAGAGTAAAACATGTCACTTCCTGTTGCCAGCAGGTGGCGCTATGACTATAACTGAATATGGTCACTTAGATATCTTCAGGTCAGGATTCTTATCAACCATGTGAAGTTTGGTGTAGATCGGACATAGCATGCCTGAGTTATAACAACTTCCTTTTTCATGGCGAAACATCAAAATTTGACAGGACGCCACGGACACGCCCTCCGATGAAAACTCTAGATCTTCGCAATTTAACGTCACAAAGGGCTTTAGATTACAATGACAAATTTTGGTGTTCATCTGGAAATATCTCTGGGAGGAGTTCGTTAAAGTATGACATCTGAAAATGGCAAAAATGACACAAAATATGATGAGAAAATTAAAAATAACCGACTTCCTGTTTGGTTTCTGATTTCGTACCAAGATACTTTTTTGTAGTTAATGTTAAGTTACTTGAGTGTACCAATTTTCATACATGTACGTGAAACGTAGCTCGAGGCGCACTCCGCTGAATATTTATAGGTGGCGCTGTCGAGCCATTTTGCCACACCTACTCCTGAAACCCATATCAGACGTACATTTTCACCAGTTCTGATGCGTGTGCAAAGTTTCCTGACTTTTCGAGCACGTTTAGGCCCTCTAATATGCGATTAAGTTTGGAGAAGAAGAATAATAATAATAATTAAAGCTGCAAGCAGCGATGGAAGGGACCTCGCCCGGCTCACCGCCGACCGGTGGCTTCAGAAAGACAGGGAACAGTGAGCAATATGCATTTAAAAATGCAAATATAGATGAATATGTCAAATTCATTTATATGTACCAAACCTGCTGCCAGCTGGTGGCGCTATGTCCATAACTGAACATTAACATGTAGATGTCTTCAGTCTAGCACTTTTATCAAACATATGAAGTTTGGTGCAGATTGAACATAGTATGTTTGAGTTAGTGTAAAGCCTGACACATCCTGTTGTCAACAGATGGCGCTATGGTTGCATCTGAATATTGGCCTTTAAATGTCTTCAGGGCAGGACTCTTACAAAATATGTGAAGTTTGTTGCAGATTGGACATTTCATGCTTAAGTTAGTGTAAAACAAACAATTTCCTTTTGCCAGCAGGTGGCGCTATGTCTATAACTAAACATTATCCTGTAGATATTATGAGACCAGTACTTTTATCAAACATATGAATTTTGGTGCAGATTGAACATGGTATGTTTGAGTTAGTGTAACGCATGATATATCCGGTGGTCAACAGATAACGCTATGGTTGCATCTGAATATTGGCCTTTAAATGTCTTCAGGCCAGGAATCTTACCAAATATGTGAAGTTTGGTGCAGATTGGACATTGCATATTTACGTTAGTGTAAAACAAGTAATTTCCTGTTGCCAGCAGGTGGCGCTATGAATTTATATGAATATGGTCCCTTAGATCTTTTCAGGTCAGGAGTCTTGTCAAACATGTGAAGTTTGGTGCAGATTGGACTTTGCATGTTTAAGTTAGTGAAAAACAAGTAATTTCCTGTTGCCAGCAGGTGGCACTCTGATTATAACGGAATATTCGTATTTAGATGTGTTCAGGCCTGGATTCTTATCGAACATGTGAAGTCTGGGGCACATCGAACATTGTATGGCTGAGTTACAACAACTTTTATTCCCATGGCGAGACATCGAAATCTGTGCTGCCGCCAAGGACACGGCCTTTAACGAAAACTCTAGATCTTCGCAATTTAACATCACAAAGGCCTTTAGGTTAGACTGACCTAAATATTATGTTGATGTCATTAAATCTGTAGGAGGAGTTAGTTGCAGAGTAAAAACATGTCACTTCCTGTTGCCAGCAGGTGGCGCTATTACTATAACTAAATATGGTCATGTAGATCTCTTCATATCAGGAGTCTTATCAAACATGTGAAGTTTGGTGCAGATCGGACATAGCATGCCTGATATATAACAACTTCCTGTTTCATGGCGAAACATCGAAATTTGACAGGACGCCACGGACACGCCCTCCAATGAAAACTCTAGATCTTCGCAATTTAACGTCTCAAAGGGCTTTAGATTGCAATGACCAATTTTAGTGTTCATGCGAATAAATCTGTGGGAGGAGTTCGTTAAAGTATGACACCTGCAAATGGCAAAAATGTCACTAAATATGACGAGAAAATTCAAAATAACCGACTTTCTGTTGGGTTTCGGATTTCGTTCCAGGAGAATTTTTTGTAGGTATTGTTATGTTACATGAGTGTACCGATTTTCATACATGTACGTGAAACGTAGCCTGAGGGCTCTCCGCTGAATCAGTATAGGTGGCGCTGTCGAGCCATTTTGCCACACCTACTTCTGAAACCCATATTCAGATGTGTTCAGGCCTGGATTCTTATCGAACATGTGAAGTCTGGGGCAGATCGAACATTGTTTGGCTGAGTTACAACAACATTTATTCCCATGGCGAGACATCGAAATTTGACAGGACGCCACGGACACGTCCTCCCATGAAAACTCTAGATCTTCGCAATTTAACTTCACAGAGGCCTTTAGGTTAGACTGACCTAAATATTATGTTGATGTCATTAAATCTGTAGGAGGAATTAGTTACAGAGTAAAACATGTCCCTTCCTGTTGCCAGCAGGTGGCGCTATTACTATAACTGAATATGGTCATGTAGATCTCTTCATATCAGGAGTCTTATCAAACATGTGAAGTTTGGTGCAGATCGGACATATCATGCCTGAGATATAACTACTTCCTGTTTCATGGCGAAACATCGAAATTTGACAGGACGCCACGGACACGCCCTCCGATGAAAACTCTAGATCTTCGCAATTTATCGTCACAAAGGGCTTTAGATTACAATGACCAATTTTGGTGTTCATCCGAATAAATCTCTGGGAGGAGTTCGTTAAAGTATGACACCTGCAAATGTCCAAAATGTCACTAAATATGACGAGAAAATTAAAAATAACCGACTTCCTGTTGGGTTTGGGATTTCGTTCCAGGATACTTTTTTGTAGGTATTGTTATGTTACATGATTGTACCGATTTTCATACATGTACGTGAAACGTAGCCCGAGGGCTCTCCGCTGAAAAAGTATAGGTGGCGCTGTCGAGCCATTTTGCCACACCTACTTCTGAAACCCATATAAGACGTAAATTTCCATCAGTTCTGATGCGTGTGCAAAATTTCCTGACTTTTCGAGCATGTTTAGGCACTCAAAAATGCGATTAAGTTTGGAAAATAATAATAATAATAATAATAAACAACACAGATACAATAGGGTCCTCGCACCATCGGTGCTCGGTCCCTAATTAAAGCTGCAAGCAGCGATGGAAGGGACCTCGCCCGGCTCACCGCCGACCTGTGGCTTCAGAAAGACAGGGAACAGTGAGCAATATGCATGTAAAAAGGTAAATATAGAGGAATATGTCAAAGTCATTTATATGTACCAAACCTGCTGCCAGCTGGTGGCGCAACATCCATAACTGAACATTGGCATGTAGATGTCTTCATCCAGTACTTTTAAAAAACTTATGAAGTTTGGTGCAGATTGGACATTGCATGTTTAAGTTAGTGTAAAACAAGAAATGTTCTGTTGCCAGCAGGTGGCGCCATATATTTAACTGAACATTAGCATGTAGATGTCTTCATCCAGCACTTTTAAAAAACATATGAAGTTTGGTGCAGATTGGACATTGCATGTTTAAGTCAGTGTAAAACAAGTATTTTCCTGTTGCCAGCAGGTGGCGCTATGTCTGTAAATAAAAATTGGCACAGAGATGTCTACAGGCCATGGCTCTTATCAAAAGTGTGAAGTTTGGGACAGATCGGACATTTTATGGCTGAGTAACAACAGCTTTTATTCCCATGGCGAGACATCGAATTTTGTCACGCCGCCATAGACACGCCCATTAGCGAAAACTCAAGCTCTTTGCAATTCAACATCACAAAGGCCTTTAGATTAGACTGACCTATATATTATGTTGATGTCATTAAATCTCTAGGAGGGGTTAGTTACAGAGTAAAACATATCACTTCCTGTTGCCAGCAGGTGGCGCTATGTCTATAACTGAACATTATTACGTAGATGTCTTCAGGCCATGGCTCTTATCAAACGTGTGAAGTTTGGTGCAGATTGGACAATGCATGTTTAAGTTGGTGTAAAACAAGTAATTTCCTGTAGCCACCAGGTGGCGCTATGTCTATAACTAAACATTGGCATGTAGATGTCTTCAGACCAATACTTTTATCAAACATATGAAGTTTGGTGCAGATTGAACATGGTATGTTTGAGTTAGTGTAAAGCATGATATATCCTGTTGTCAGCAGGTGGCGCTATGATTATATCTGATTTTTGGCCTTTAGGTGTTTTCAGGCCAGGACTCTTACCAAATATGTGAAGTTTGGTGCAGATTGGACATTGTATGTCTAAGATAGTGTAAAAGAAGTCATTTCCTGTTGCCAGCAGGTGGCGCTCTAATTATAATTAAATATTCGTATTTAGATGTGTTCAGGCCTGGATTCTTATCGAACGTGTGAAGTCTGGGGCAGATCGGACATTGTATGGCTGAGTTACAACAACTTTTATTCCCATGGCGAGACATCAAATTTTGTCACTTTGCCATGGATACGCCCATTAGCTCAAGCTCTTCGCAATTTAACATCACAAAGGCCTTTAGATTAGACTGAACTAAAAATTATGTTGATGTCATTAAATTTCTAGGAGGAGTTAGTTGCATAGTAAAACATATCACTTCCTGTTGCCAGCAGGTGGCGCTATGAATTTATATGAATGTGGTCACCTAGATCTCTTCAGGTCAGGAGTCTTATCAAACATGTGAATTTTGGTGCACATCGGACATTGCATGCCTGAGTTATAACAACTTCCTTTTTCATGGCGAATCATCGAAATTTGACAGGACGCCACGGACACGCCCTCCAATGAAAACTCTAGATCTTCGCAATTTAACGTCACAAAGGGCTTTAGATTACAATGACCAATTTTGGTGTTCATCCGAATAAATCTCTGGGAGGAGTTCGTTAAAGTATGACACCTGAAAATGGCAAAAATGACACAAAATATGACAAGAAAATTCAAAATAACCGACTTCCTGTTTGGTTTCTGATTTCGTACCAAGAGACTTTTTTGTAGGTATTGTTATGTTACATGAGTGTACCAATTTTCGTACATGTACGTGAAACGTAGCTCGAGGCGCACTCTGCTGAATATTTATAGGTGGCGCTGTCGAGCCATTTTGCCACACCTACTCCTGAAACCCATATCAGACGTAAATTTTCACCAGTTCTGATGCGTGTGCAAAGTTTCCTGACTTTTCGAGCATGTTTAGGCCCTCTAAAATGCGATTAAGTTTGGAGAAGAAGAATAATAATAATAATTAAAGCTGCAAGCAGCGATGGAAGGGACCTCGCACCCGGCTCACCGCCGACCGGTGGCTTCAAAAAGACAGGGTACGGTGAGCAATATGCATTTAAAAAGGCAAATATAGAGGAATATGTCAAAGTCATTTATATGTGCCAAACCTGCTGCCAGCTGGTGGCGCTATGTCCATGACTGAACATTAACATATAGATGTCTTCAGGCTAGCACCTTTATCGAACATATGAAGTTTGGTGCAGATTGAACATAGTATGTTTGAGTTAGTTTAAAGCCTGACACATCCTGTTATCAACAGGTGGCGCTATGATTATATCTTAATATTGGCCTTTAAATATCTTCAGGGCAGGACTCTTACCAAATATGTGAAGTTTGGTGCAGATTGGACATTGTATGGCTGAGTTACAACAACTTTTATTCCCATGGCGAGACATCGAAATTTGTGATGCCGCCATGGACACGCCCATTAGAAAAATCTCAAGCTCTTCGCAATTTAACATCACTAAGGCCTTTAGGTTAGACTGACCTAAATATTATGTTGATGTCATTAAATCTCTAGGAGGAGTTAGTTACAGAGTAAAACATATCACTTCCTGTTGCCAGCAGGTGGCGCTATGAATTTATATGAATATGGTCACTTAGATCTCTTCAGGTCAGGAGTCTTACCAAATATGTGAAGTTTGGTGCAGATTGGACATTGCATGTTTAAGTTAGTGTAAATCAAGTCATTTCCTGTGGCCAGCAGGTGGCGCTCTGATTATAATGGAATATTCGTATTTAGATGTGTTCAGGCCTGGATTCTTATCGAACGTGTGAAGTCTGGGGCAGATCGGTTATTGCATGGCTGAGTTACAACAACTTTTATTCCCATGGCGAGACATCAAAATTTGTGATGCCGCCAAGGACACGCCCATTAGTGAAAACTCAAGCTTTTCGCAACTTAACATCACAAAGTCCTTTAGATTAAACTGACCTAAATATTATTTGGATGTCATTAAATCTCTAGGAGGAGTTAGTTACAGACTAAAACATGTCACTTCCTGTTGCCAGCAGGTGGCGCTATGACTATAACTGAATATGGACACTTAGATCTCTTCATATCAGGAGTCTTATCAAACATGTGAAGTTTGGTGTAGATCGGACATAGCATGCCTGAGTTATAACAACTTCCTGTTTCATGGCGAAACATCAAAATTTGACAGGACGCCACGGACACGCCCTCCGATGAAAACTCTAGATCTTCGCAATTTAACGTCACAAAGGGCTTTAGATTACACTGACCAATTTTGGTGTTCATCTGAATAAATCTCTGGGAGGAGTTCGTTAAAGTATGACACCTGAAAATGGCAAAAATGACACAAAATATGATGAGAAAATTCATAATAGCCGACTTCCTGTTGGGTTTCTGATTTCGTACCTGGAGACTTTTTTGTAGGTATTGTTAAGTTACATAAGTGTACCGATTTTCGTACATGTACGTGAAACGTAGCTCGAGGCGCACTCCGCTGAATATTTATAGGTGGCGCTGTCGAGCCATTTTGCCACACCTACTTCTGAAACCCATATCAGACGTAAATTTTCACCAGTTCTGATGCGTGTGCAAAGTTTCCTGACTTTTCGAGCATGTTTAGGCCCTCTAAAATGCGATTAAGTTTGGAGAAGAAGAAGAAGAAGAAGAAGAAGAAGAAGAATAATAAGAATAATAAACGGAGCAGATTCAATAGGGTCCTCGCACCATCGGTGCTCGGTCCCTAATTAAAGCTGCAAGCAGCGATGGAAGGGACCTCGCCCGGCTCACCGCTGACCGGTGGCTTCAGAAGGACAGGGAACGGTAAGCAATATGCATTTAAAAAGGTAAATATAGAGGAATATTTCAAAGTCATTTATATGTAACAAACCTGCTGCCAGCTGGTGGTGCAACGTCCATAACTGAACATGTAGATGTCTTCAGGCTAGAACATTTATCAAACATATGAAGTTTGGTGAAGATTGAACATTGCATGTTTAAGCTAGTGTAAAACAAGTAATTTCCTGTAGCCAGCAGGTGGCGCTTTGTCTATAACTAAATTTTGGCATGATGTCTTCAGGCCATGGCTCTTATAAAACCTGTGAAGTTTGGGGCAGATTGGACATTGCATGCTTTAGTTAGTGCAAAACAAGAAATTTCCTGTTGCCAGCTGGTGGCGCTCTGATTATAATGGAATATTCGTATTTAGATGTGTTCAGGCCTGGATTCTTATCGAACATGTGAAGTCTGGGGCAGATCGAACATTGTATGGCTGAGTTACAACAACTTTTATTCCCATGGCGAGACATCGAAATCTGTGAAGCCGCCAAGGACACGCCCTTTAACGAAAACTCTAGATCTTCACAATTTAACATCACAAGGGCCTTTAGGTTAGACTGACCAAATAATGTGTTGATGTCATTAAATCTCTAGGAGGAGTTAGTTACAGAGTAAAACATGTCACTTCCTGTTGCCAGCAGGTGGCGCTATTACTATAACTGAATATGGTCATATAGATCTCTTCATATCAGGAGTCTTATCAAACATGTGAAGTTTGGTGCAGGTCGGACATAGCATGCCTGAGTTATAACAACTTCCTGTTTCATGGCGAAACATCGAAATTTGACAGGACGCCACGGACACGCCCTCCAATGAAAACTCTAGATCTTCGCAATTTAACGTCTCAAAGGGCTTTAGATTGCAATGACCAATTTTGGTGTTCATGCGAATAAATCTCTGGGAGGAGTTCGTTAAAGTATGACACCTGCAAAAAGCAAAAATGTCACTAAATATGACGAGAAAATTCAAAATAACCGACTTCCTGTTGGGTTTCGGATTTCGTTCCAGGAGACTTTTTTGTAGGTATTGTTATGTTACATGAGTGTACCGATTTTCATACATGTACGTGAAACGTAGCCCGAGGGCTCTCCGCCGAATGAGTATAGGTGGCGCTGTTGAGCCATTTTGCCACACCTACTTCTGAAACCCATATTCAGATGTGTTCAGGCCTGGATTCTTATCGAACATGTGAAGTCTGGGGCAGATCGAACAGTGTATGGCTGAGTTACAACAACATTTATTCCCATGGCGAGACATCGAAATTTGACAGGATGCCATGGACACGCCCTCCCATGAAAACTCTAGATCTTCGCAATTTAACATCACAAAGGCCTTTAGGTTAGTCTGACCTAAATATTATGTTGATGTCATTAAATTTGTAGGAGGAGTTAGTTACAGAGCAAAACATGTCACTTCCTATTGCCAGCAGGTGGCGCTATTACTATAACTGAATATGGTCATGTAGATCTCTTCATATCAGGAGTCTTATCAAACATGTGAAGTTTGGTGCAGATCGGACATAGCATGCCTGAGTTATAACAACTTCCTGTTTCATGGCGAAACATCGAAATTTGAGAGGACGCCACGGACACGCCCTCCGATGAAAACTCTAGATCTTCGCAATTTAACGTCACAAAGGGCTTTAGATTGCAATGACCAATTTTGGTGTTCATCCGATTAAATCTCTGGGAGGAGTTCGTTAAAGTATGACACCTGCAAATGGCAAAAATGTCACTAAATATGACGAGAAAATTCAAAATAACCGACTTCCTGTTGGGTATCGGATTTCGTTCCAGGATACTTTTTTTTAGGTATTGTTATGTTACATGAGTGTACCGATTTTCATACATGTACGTGAAACGTAGCCCGAGGGCTCTCCGCTGAATGAGCATAGGTGGCGCTGTCGAGCCATTTTGCCACACCTACTTCTGAAAACCATAAAAGACGTAAATTTCCACCAGTTCTGATGCGTGTGCAAAATTTCCTGACTTTTCGAGCATGTTTAGGCCCTCAAAAATGCGATTAAGTTTGGAAAAGAATAATAATAATAATAAATATAGCTGCAAGCAGCGATGGCGGGCCCAAGCCGATGCAAACGCCACCCCGGTGGCATCAGGAAAGCGGTGCCCAGCGGGCACATGCATTTACAGTAACCCTCTAGCAGTCTGGTTTTAAGGGATACAGCAATTAAAGGGTTAATCCAAACCACCAACTCTGTGAAACACAGTTTAAACAGAAGCTATCTCTCTCATATACAACATATAAAACTTTAGTAACACTTTCGAAAAGGTTTCAGTTATTAACATTAACTATATTAATTAACATGATCAATACTTATAAAGCATCTAATAATGCCTGACTATTTTTACTAACATAAAAAAAAAAATGCTGTAAAAATATATTGTTCATTGTTAGTTAATGCATTAGCTACTGTCAACCTAAGATAATTTATTGTAAATTTTTACCAACTCATTTTTTGAGCCGCTATTCAGTCTGTATTCACACAGCGTGATGAGAGACGTTTTGCTGCTCCGAAACACAGAATATGTAGAGAGGTGGTACTGTTATTTATTTATAACCTATATTTTTTACATGACTTAACAGGCGAGTCATAATATTAGTGAATATATTATATTGTAGTTTTATCTCTCGCCCCCCTGGTTGAGAAACACTGACCTAAAGCGCATCTTCCAGCATTGTCTTCACGATCGATCTATTAGGCATCACTGATGTGATGTTTAAAAAAAAAAACATTTGTTTCTCATTTATTTGGTTCCACAGTATTTGCTGATTTTTATTTTATTTAAACACTGCTTGACGCAGAATTGCCGCTGATAACAAAGTCAAAGTAAAACGCGACCGGTGCTTACAGGCTATTTAAAACCTAAGAAAAGGGGAAAAGAGGGAAAACTCAAACGACCCCCCACCACGGTGATACCATTATAACCAGTGTGACATCAGGTCGATTAACCGGTGGGAAAATTTCCTCACCGACACAACCCTAGCAGGCACATGCATTACAGTGACCCTCTAGCAGTTTGGATTTAAGGGATACATTAATGGAAGGGTTAATCCGAGCCATCAAGACACACACACACACACAAAACAAAATAGAAAACTTTGGTAATCCTTTTAATAAGGTTTCAGTTATTAGCATTAACTATATTAATTAACATGAACAATAATTATACAACATTTATTAATGTTAGTCTCTCTCTACCCTCTCTCTCTCACACACGCGCACACACATACATACACACACACACACACACACACACAGAACAATATATGAAACTTGTGTAGCAAACTGTTTTCAATAAGGTTTTAGCTTATAACATTATATAAGTTAAAATGAACAATAGTTTTTATAGCATTTATGAATCTTAGTTAATATTATGTTACAAATTGACTACTACATTATAAATAAAAATGTGGTAATGTACTTTTGTTACTATACCATGACCTAAAATAAAATAAAAAATACTTACACAAATACAGTAAAAATATGTTGTTAGTACTAATACTCATGTTTAAAACAATATTATTAAACTATAGTTACAGCAGGGTATAGCGTATAGTTACCCTAACCCTAATTCGCAATTCCAGCAATTCTAGCAAAATCACTAGCACGTCGTCCCGGGAATATTGGTTTAATACCAGTCGGGCTACCAATATCACCCTATGGGCTACCTTAAATACAGGGCTCCCGCAGGTCCTTATAAACTCCTTATTTTAGTTGTATCAAATTGAAGGCTGTAAAAAGTTGTAAATACGTTAAATGGTTTAAGAAATGTCTTCATTTACAATTTCAAGAGGTCTTTCTGTTTAAATCGTGAAAGGGCTGATTAAACTTCAAAAGGCAATATTGTAATTGAATATTTATTTATTTGATATATAAATCAAAAACAGAGCTGTCAAATCACTACATGGTCTAGTGTCTGTGATTAATAAAGCAAAAAAAACACTGCTATATAAAAATATAATCTGTTTGTTTTGCGTGTCTCTCTGAGTGAGCGGTTGTCATGTAACGTTACTTACTCAAATATGCTCGCTGACGCCGCTCAGTGTATAACAGCGTCTGCTGAGAGCCTCACTGACATTGAGAGAACAATTAATAATCCTTTCTTCCTTTTATTTGAGACAACCATTGTCAAATACACGCAAAGGTCTTCACTAACTTCACTTTACGTTACCCGTCTTCTCCTTCTTCTCTGATTTGCGGAAGTTTAGACGATTAAAATGCGTATTACTGCCCTTCACTTCTACCCGTCAAAATAAAAGTCCCCTTTTTAACTTGAAGAAATTGACAGAAATTACGATTGTATTATAATGTAGACCACTTCTAAAATAATAATAACAAATAGAAAAATTTAAGGAATATGATTTCCCCCTCATTTTAATTTACTAAATCTCTATTGTGCAGTCCTTTATGAAAGCATAAAATGATAAAAGTTATTTTCATTTGATTACATTTTAAGGCATTAATTAAATTGTTAAAGCTTTATACATTAATTTCATTACCACCATTTTTGATAGTATATTTGTATTAAGTCATAAAAATACAGAATCCAGAAAAATTATGTCAAACTAGAATTTATGAATTATATTACTGATGAATATAAGTTGTTAAACTAATATATAAATCATTGATTAAATCTACTTGAATGTTTTTGATGTATTCAATTTGAATGAACATGCTTTGTAAAGCAAAAAAACCCTGCTCAGATTGTTTAATACCATGATACCATGCAAAAAAACACCAACCAAAAATGACTGATATTTTTTTTCTGGTGATTAAAGATATGTTTAAAAGTCTCTCTCTCTCTCTCTCTCTCTCAATTTTTCAATTTAAGTGTGCTTTGTTGGCATGACAAAAACTATACATTTGTATTGCCAAAGCAATTGCAGCAGGGCTGCTCACAAGTAGTGCACATTTGAATTAACAGAAATAAAAATAAAAACAATAATAGTAATAAAACAAATATTTAAACCGTATTAAATATGTAGTGCAAAATGAATGACTATTGTAAGTATGTGATAGAAATAAAATTAAATAAGGTACAGTATAAGATTTATACAGGCAAAATATACATTTAAGTAATATAAAGGGGTAATATGTCATAATATAATCTACATGTGCTGGAAACATCAGCTCAGGGCAGACGGGGTGTCTTCTCTTCTGGGTGACAGAGAGACACATATTGAGCAGCAAACACACAGCAGGTCTCTCTCTCTCTCTCTCTCTCCCTCTCCCTCTCTCTCTCAGGTGGAGGGTCTTCTCTTCTATGGTGACAGAGAGACACATATTGAGCAGCAAACACACAGCAGGTCTTGTGTTCTCCGAGCAGATACGCTAGTTTCTCCTGGTCTGGAAGAGTTGTAAATGTGGGATGGATCTGCTGTATTTTGTCGTAGTACACTGTCCGTATATCTGTGTATTTGGAGCACTCTGTTAGGAAGTGCAGTTCTGTTTCCATCTGATTCAGGTCACAGTGTGAACACAATCTCTGCAAGCCATGTTTGTCTGTCTCTCCCTCTCCCTCTCCCTCTCCCTCCCTCAACCCTCCTCACTGTCACACTGAAAAGACAGCCCCCTCCATTCCACTTCACACACACAGGGCCGGCCCTGCACACACACACACACACACACACATATACACACACTCATAGAAGAGAGTAGACTGAGATGAAATGCCTGATAGTTTTTTAATTTTCTCTCATCCATAGAGTTTTGTAAAGTCATCAAACTAAACATACTTCCTCAGAATGACTTTTTCCCTGCATGTAAAAAGTTTCAAAGTTTTAGTAAACTGCACTTTAAAGATATAAGAAAATTTCTGCTATCTTTTTTTACCCTCACTTTAATAAACCACTATTTAAACACCGTTCAAGCTATCCGCAAGCCGTTCGCAATTTAGCATCTTCAGTGTCTTGGCAT
This sequence comes from Oxygymnocypris stewartii, assembly GCA_003573665.1. Lineage (NCBI taxonomy): Eukaryota > Metazoa > Chordata > Actinopteri > Cypriniformes > Cyprinidae > Oxygymnocypris > Oxygymnocypris stewartii. The sequence continues at coordinate 532,305 of QVTF01020256.1, read as the reverse complement.
CATGTTGACAAAGTTTGGTGTGAACTACTTGTTTCTTCTTGGAGGAGTATGAATTAGTTTGCAGCTTGATTATTCCAGAAATTGACATTAAAACTAAAATAGCCGGCTTCCTGTTGGTCGTAGCTAATGAGTGTAAATTAGAAAGTTGTCCGGCTTGATGAGAACAATATATGTACTGAGTTTGGTGACTGTAGCTAAAATTAACCCCCCATGTTTTGACAAAAGGTGGCGCTATAGAGTGCCTCCTCCACGCCCGTTTATGAGCTTTTGCCAGTGTCTATCTATAATTAATACTGATGTGTGTGTTGAGTTTTATGAAATTCTAAACATCTTAAGTGCCTCAAAATCACCAGAAGATATATTGAGGTTTGACACGTTGCCATGGCAACAATATTTTAGATATCAATATTCCCTTGACAGTTTCACATCGGCCGTTTTTTGACATTATTCTGATGAAGTTTGAAGCAAATTGGGTAAAAGTAAGATGCTGAATTCAAAGCATTTTGAAAATGACACACTTCCTGCTGCCAGTTGGTGGCGCTATAACTTTGCTTCATAATTGTCACATCGATGCGATCGGCTTCATACACCGAACAAACCACTGAATTGTGATCAAAATCAGACAATGTATGTGGACTTTATTAGACACTTCCTGTATCTCAATTCTTGCCATAACTTCATCGCCTCGCCACGGGCAAACCATTCGAGATATCAAAAATCCCTCCGCAATTTAGCATCCCCAATGTCTTGAGATCACGTTCACCGGGTTTGGTGCTCGTGTGTTGAAAATCCTGGGAGGAGTATTTCAAATTCCAGAGCATGTGCTTTTTAAACAGCCCTGAATAGCCGACTTCCTGTTGGGCGGAGCCCATGACATGTGACACAAAAGTTGTTCAGCTCGATAAGATCTATATGTGTACCAAGTTTCATATGAATACGTGCAAGTATGTGTGAGCTACACATCAAGTTTTCTGATGGTTTTCCAGGGGGCGCCGTAGAGCCTCTGTGCCACGCCCGGGTCCCAGCCTCAGCGGCGTCCTAAATGCCGCGGGTTCCAATGTGTGTGCACATTTTCAAGAGTTTTTGACCATGTTAAGCCCCCCAAAAATGCCCGGATAGTTGGTAAAAAAAAAAAAAGAATCCTAAGGAAAACAATAGAATAGCTGACTTCCTGTTGGGCGTAGCCCATGACATGCGGTGCAAAAGTTGTTCGGCTTGATGAGATCTATATGTGTACCGAGTTTCATATTAATACGTGCAAGTATGTGTGAGCTACACATCAAGTTTTCTGATGTGTTCCAGGGGGCGCTGTAGAGCCTCTGTGCCACGCCCGGGTCCCAGCCTCAGCGGCGTCCTAACTGCCGCGGGTTCCAATGTGTGTGCAAATTTTCAAGAGTTTTTGACCATGTTAAGCCCCCCAAAAATGCCCGGATAGCCTCAAAATCACCAAAAAAAGAATATTGAGGTTTGACGCGTTGCCATGACAACAGTATTTTAGATATCAATAATCCCTTCACAGTTTCACATCGGCCGTGTTTTTACAGTATTCTGATGAAGTTTGAAGCAAATTGGGTAAAAGTAAGATGGTGAATTCAAAGCATTTTGAAAATGACACACTTCCTGTTGCCAGTTGGTGGCGCTATAACTTTGCCTCATAATTGTCACATCAATGCGATCGGCTTCATACACCGAACAAACCGATGAGATCTATATGTGTACCAAGTTTCATATTAATACGTGAAAGTATGTTTGAGCTACACATCAAGTTTTCTGATGGTGTTCCAGGGGGCGCCGTAGAGCCTCTGTGCCACGCCTGGGTCCCAGCCTCAGCGGCGTCCTAAATGTCGCGGGTTCCAATGTGTGTGCACATTTTCAAGAGTTTTTGACCATGTTAAGCCCCCCAAAAATGTCCGGATAGTCAAAAAAAAACTAAAAAAGAGTCCTAAGGAAAACAATAGAATAGCCGACTTCCTGTTGGGTGGAGCCCATGACATGCGGTGCAAAAGTTGTTCGGCTCGATGAGATCTATATGTGTACCGAGTTTCATATGAATACGTGCAAGTATGTGTGAGCTACACATCAAGTTTTCTGATGTGTTCCAGGGGGCGCCGTAGAGCCTCTGTGCCACGCCCGGGTCCCAGCCTCAGCGGCGTCCTAACTGCCACGGGTTCCAATGTGTGTGCAAATTTTCAAGAGTTTTTGACCATGTTAAGCCCCCCAAAAATGCCCGGATAGCCTCAAAATCACCAAAAAAAGAATATTGAGGTTTGACACGTTGCCATGGCAACAGTATTTTAGATATCAATATTCCCTTCAGAGTTTCACATTGGCCATGTTTTTACAGTATTCTGATGAAGTTTGAAGCAAATTGGGTAAAAGTAAGATGGTGAATTCAAAGCATTTTGAAAATCACACACTTCCTGCTGCCAGTTGGTGGCGCTATAACTTTGCCTCATAATTGTCACATCGATGTGATCGGCTTCATACACCGAACAAGCCACTGAATTGTGATCAAAATCAGACAATGTATGTGGACTTTATTAGACACTTCCTGTCTCTCAATTCTCGCCATAACTTCATCGCCTCGCCACGGGCAAACCGTTTGAGATATCAAAAATCCCTCCGCAATTTAGCATCCCCAATGTCTTGAGATCACGTTCACCGAGTTTGGTGCTCCTGTGTTGAAAATCCTGGGAGGAGTATTTCAAATTCCAGAACATGTGATTTTTAAACAGCCCTGAATAGCCGACTTCCTGTTGGGCGGAGCCCATGACATGCAGCGCAAAAGTTGTTCGGCTTGATGAGATCTATATGTGTACCGAGTTTCATACGAATACGTGCAAGTATGTGTGAGCTATTCATCAAGTTTTCTGATGGTGTTCCAGGGGGCGCTGTAGAGCCTCTGTGCCACGCCCGGGTCCCAGCCTCAGCGGCCTCCTAACTGCCGCGGGTTCCAATGTGTGTGCAAATTTTCAAGAGTTTTTGACCATGTTAAGCCCCCCAAAAATGCCCGGATAGTCGATAAAAAAAAAAAAAAAAAAAAGAATCCGGAGGAAAACAATAGGGCCCTGCGCCTTTCTGGCTTGGGCCCTAATAAACAACACAGATAAGCTAAAGCCAACTTCTTCATTGATACTATTGAAGGGGCAAGAGGAAATGGGAAGAAGTTATGGCAAACCATCAACAAGCTGATTGGTAGAAAACAGAATTACAATAATAAATATTTAGAGTTGAAAATTAATAATGAATTAGTTACAAATCCGATCATCATATCTGCAGAACTAAACACCTTCTTTTTAGACTCTGTTTATGAAATAACTCAATCTTTTAATTCACCTAGCTATTCTATTTGCTCTATTAATTATGCACAACCGATTTTCCAATTACAAGAAATAAGTGAAATGGAAGTAGCAAATACCATCAGTGGCTTAAAAAATTCTAAGGCCATGGATATCTATGGCATTGATACTAATTTTTTAAAAAGACACAAAGAGACCCTTTTACAGCCCATTGCATATTTGATTAACCAGTCCTTAAGACAATCTATTGTGCCATCAGCATGGAAGATGGCCCTGGTCACACCCATTTTTAAATCAGGTGAAAGATCAGATATGGCCAACTATCGGCCAATCAGTATTTTGCCTGTTGTTTCTAAAATAGTCGAAAAATGGGTGGCTAAATTATTGATTCAACATCTCAATAAAAGCAATAATTCATTTCATCCTATGCAATTTGGGTTTAGGGCCCATCACTCAACAGAAACAGCTAACTGTTTGTTTTTGGAAAAGGTTAAAGGTTACCTAGATAAGAGTTCTTATGTTGGTGCTGTCTTTTTAGACCTAAAGCGCGCTTTTGATACTGTTAATCACGAAGTTCTTTTATCTAAATTAACATATTTCAATTTCTCTGAACAAGCTCTCAACTGGATAAAATCATATCTGTCCAGTAGAAAGCAATGTGTTCGTATTAATGATTCAAAGTCCCCTTTCTGTGATTGTCCAGTAGGGGTCCCCCAAGGCTCCATACTTGGTCCAATCCTGTTTACACTGTATGTAAATGATCTGCCAGAGGCATGTAAAAATGTTGATATTCAGATGTATGCAGATGATGCAGTAATCTTTACACATGCTAAGAATTACCAAGAGATAGCATCCACACTCACATCTGCAATGGCTCACATTGATGACTGGCTTACTAAGTCATGTCTCTACCTAAACATCAAAAAAACAGTCTGTATGGCGTTTACCAAACAAAATATGAAGGTGTCACATTCTAATGTGTTCCTTAGAGGACAGGAGCTTGATATTGTTAATGATTTCAAGTATCTAGGAGTCACATATGACTCCACCCTAACATTTAAACGTCATGTAAAAAAGGTGGCAAACAAAGTTAAATTCAATTTGCAGAATTTTAAACAAGTTAGACCATTTCTTGATACCAAAGCTGCCAAGCTGTTCTTATATACTATGATCTTTTCACATATTGAGTATTGTTTTATAAATTGGTCATTAACTAGCACAACTACTCTTAAAAGTATTGAATCATTGTTTAAGAAAGCCATAAAAACTTTTGATAAAAAGGCATTGTCATTCCACCATTGAGATATCTTAGAGAGACATCAATTTTTAAGCTTTGATAATTTTAAACGTCTCAAGTATGCTTGTCTGGTATATAAAGTGTTACATAATCTTGCCCCCCCTCCGCTGCATGGCTTTTTCCAAAGACTTGAAAGCGGAGGTAGTACACGGGCCTCTGTAAAAGGGGACTGTGTGATACCATTTAGGCGCACCACTTTTGGACAAAACGTATTGTCAATAATAGGCGGTAAACTCTGGAATAGTTTGCCCCTCCCAGTAAGAGAGTGTCCTACATTCAACACTTTTAAAACTCACTTAAAACAGTGGCTTCTAGAAAACCAGAGCTGTACTCATTTTTAACTGTCACACATTTATCATCCATACACTTTCATTGTTAAAGTTGAATGCAGTATAGAGGTGGATGAACAATGTCTTTTCCATCATTGTTGGAATTTTTGTTTTTGTTTGTTGTTTGTTGTCAATGTATATGTCACCATTATGTGTACCTTCTTATTTATAGTGAATGAATGTTGTATTATTGTTGGCTGTCTTTATGTTAGTTTTATGTTACCTGCCTAGGGACTGCGGATGAAAAGTAGTTATTGTTACTAATTCTGGCATATTTACATGGTGTATTTTTATACAACAATGTTCATGAATATGCATGGTCCCTATTAAATAAACCAATAAATAAATAAATAAATACAATAGGGTCCTCGCACCATCGGTGCTCGGTCCCTAATAAACGGAGCAGATTCAATAGGGTCCTCTGCACCATCGGTGCTCGGTCCCTAATTAAAGCTGCAAGCAGCGATGGAAGGGACCTCGCACCCGGCACCGCCAACCGGTGGCTTCAGAAAGACAGGGAACAGTGAGCAATATGCATTTAAAAAAGCAAATATAGAGGAATATGTCAAAGTAATTTATATGTGCCAAATCTGCTGCCAGCTGGTGGCGCTATGTCCATAACTGAACATTAACATATAGATGTCTTCAGGCTAGCACCTTTATCGAACATATGAAGTTTGGTGCAAATTGAACATAGTATGTTTGAGTTAGTGTAAAGCCTGACACATCCTGTTGTCAACAGATGGCGCTATGGTTACATCTGAATATTGGCTTTTAAATGTCTTCAGGGCAGGACTCTTACAAAATATGTGGAGTTTGGTCCAGATTGGACATTTCATGCTTAAGTTAGTGTAAAACAAATAATTTCCTGTTGCCAGCAGGTGGCGCTATGTCTTTAACTAAACGTTATCGTGTAGATATCATCAGACCAATACTTTTATCAAACATATGAAGTTTGGTGCAGATTGAACATGGTATGTTTGAGTTAGTGTAAAGCATGATATATCCTGTTGTCAGCAGGTGGCGCTATGATTATATCTGATTTTTGGCCTTTTGTTGTTTTCAGGTCAGGACTCTTACCAAATATGTGACATTTGGTGCAGATTGGACATTGCATGTTTAAGATAGTGTAAAAGAAGTCATTTCCTGTTGCCAGCAGGTGGCGCTCTAATTATAATAGAATATTCATATTTAGATGTGTTCAGGCCTGGATTCTTATCGAACGTGTGAAGTCTGGGACAGATCGGTCATTGTTTGGCTGAGTTACAACAACTTTTATTCCCATGGCGAGACATCGAAATCTGTGATGCTGCCAAGGACACGCCCTTTAACGAAAACTCTAGATCTTCGCAATTTAACATCACAAAGGCCTTTAGGTTAGACTGACCGAAATATTATGTTTATGTCATTAAATCTCTAGGAGGAGTTAGTTAAAGAGTAAAACATGTCACTTCCTGTTGCCAGCAGGTGGCGCTATGACTATAACTGAATATGGTCACTTAGATCTCTTCAGGTCAGTATTCTTATCAAACATGTGAAGTTTGGTGTAGATCGGACATAGCATGCCTGAGATATAACAACTTCCTGTTTCATGGCGAAACATCAAAATTTGACAGGACGCCACGGACACGCCCTCCGGTGAAAACTCTAGATCTTCGCAATTTAACGTCACAAAGGGCTTTAGATTACACTGACCAATTTTGGTGTTCATCTGAATAAATCTCTGGGAGGAGTTCGTTAAAGTATGACCCCTGAAAATGGCAAAAATGACACAAAATATGACGAGAAAATTCAAAATAGCCGACTTCCTGTTGGGTTTCTGATTTCGTACCTGGAGACTTTTTTGTAGGTATTGTTAAGTTACATAAGTGTACCGATTTTCGTACATGTACGTAAAACGTAGCTCGAGGCGCACTCCGCTGAATATTTATAGGTGGCGCTGTCGAGCCATTTTGCCACACCTACTTCTGAAACCCATATCAGACGTAAATTTTCACCAGTTCTGATGCGTGTGCAAAGTTTCCTGACTTTTCGAGCATGTTTAGGCCCTCTAAAATGCGATTAAGTTTGGAGAAGAAGAAGAAGAAGAAGAAGAATAATAAGAATAATAAACGGAGCAGATTCAATAGGGTCCTCGCACCATCGGTGCTCGTTCCCTAATAATAAACGGAGCAGATTCAATAGGGTCCTCGCACCATCGGTGCTCGGTCCCTAATTAAAGCTGCAAGCAGCGATGGAAGGGACCTCGCACCCGGCACCGCCGACCGGTGGCTTCAGAAAGACAGGGAACGGTGAGCAATATGCATTTAAAAAGGTAAGTATAGAGGAATGTATCAAAGTCATTTATATGTGCCAAACATGTTGCCAGCAGGTGGCGCTATGTCTTTAACTGAACATTGGCATTTGGATATCTTCAGACCAATACTTTTATCAAACATATGAAGTTTGGTGCAGATTGAACATGGTATGATTGAGTTAGTGTAAAGCCTGGCATATCCTGTTGTCAACAGGTGGCGCTATGATTACATCTGAATATTGGCCTTTAGATGTTTTCGGGAAAGGACTCTTACAAAATATGTGAAGTTGGGTGCAGATTGGACATTGCATGTTCAAGTTAGTGTAAAACAAGTAATTTCCTGTAGCCAGCAGGTGGCGCTATGTCTATAACTAAACAGTGGCACGTAGATGTCTTCAGGCCATGGCTCTTATCAAACGTGTGAAGTTTGGGGCAGATTGGACATTTTATGGCTGAGTAACAACAGCTTCTATTCCCATGGCGAGACATCGAATTTTGTCACGCCGCCATGGTCAAGCCCATTAGCGAAAACTCAAGCTCTTCGCAATTTAACATCACAAAGGCGTTTTGATTAGACTGACCTAAATATTATGTTGATGTCATTAAATCTCTAGGAGGAGTTAGTTACAGAGTAAAAGATGTCACTTCCTGTTGCCAGCAGGTGGCGCTATGTCTATAACTGAATATGGTCATGTAGATCTCTTCAAGTCCGGAGTCTTAACAAATATGTGAAGTTTGGTGCAGATTGGACATTGCATGTTTACGTTAGTGTAAAACAAGTCATTTCCTGTTGCCAGCAGGTGGCGCTCTGATTATAATGGAATATTCGTATTTAGATGTGTTCAGGCCTGGATTCTTATCGAACATGTGAAGTCTGGGACAGATCGGACATTTTATGGCTGAGTAACAACAGCTTCTATTCCCATGGCGAGACATCGAATTTTGTCACGCCGCCATGGTCACGCCCATTAGCGAAAACTCAAGCTCTTCGCAATTTAACATCACAAAGGCGTTTTGATTAGACTGACCTAAATATTATGTTGATGTCATTAAATCTCTAGGAGGAGTTAGTTACAGAGTAAAAGATGTCACTTCCTGTTGCCAGCAGGTGGCGCTATGTCTATAACTGAATATGGTCATGTAGATCTCTTCAAGTCCGGAGTCTTAACAAATATGTGAAGTTTGGTGCAGATTGGACATTGCATGTTTACGTTAGTGTAAAACAAGTCATTTCCTGTTGCCAGCAGGTGGCGCTCTGATTATAATGGAATATTCGTATTTAGATGTGTTCAGGCCTGGATTCTTATCGAACATGTGAAGTCTGGGACAGATTGGACATTTTATGGCTGAGTAACAACAGCTTATATTCCCATGGCGAGACATCGAAATTTGTGATGCCGCCAAGGACACGCCCATTAGCGAAATCTTAAGCTCTTCGCAATTTAACATCACAAAGGCCTGTAGATTAAACTGACCTAAATATTATGTTGATGTCATTAAATCTCTAGGAGGAGTTAGTTACAGACAGTGGTGGACAAAGTACACAGATCAAGTACTTGAGTAAAAGTACAGATACGTATGATAAAATATTACTCCAGTAAAAGTGAAAGTACTGCTTTTTCAATTTTACTCGAGTGAAAGTACAAAAGTACTCAATTTTTTATGTACTCAAGTAAAAAAGTACTGATAGACAGATTTATTTTGCAATTTTATATAGACTACTTTATTTAATTTTATATTAGCACATATTTTTATAATCCTACTGCCCCAAATACCTGGGTTTTTCCCAAAATAACCACTATATAGAGTCAAGATATATATTTTGTTTATATGGACTACGTTGATGAGAGTGATGTAGTAATGTTCACTGTGAAGCTTACACTGCCATGTACCTGAGAGAAAACAGATTTCACCATCTAATTTTCACCAGGAAGAAAAAAGTGTTTTAGAACTTGTTGTTTTGCAGAACGTCAGTTATATATGACATGAGAATTAGGCCTGAAATTACGAAGAACATTTTAAGGAAAATCTAATTATAATTTCATAATGATTTTTTTTCTTCTCAAACCTTGTCTGTGGTGTAAAAACACCCCTGGCCAAATGCCCCCAGAGGCCATCACTTCCCACTCTGATAATTACTGTAGTTACTATGTTCTGAACATCACATCCTTTCTTTTTCCCTCAGATGGAATCTATCTAGGAGGCTGAATAAAGATATTTGGACTTTATATCTAAACATTTCCTCAACTTAGCACCAGCAAGCTTGTTAGCTAGACAGCTAGCATCAGCTAACAATATTTATTTAGTTTCAGTATGGTTATGAATAAACATTCATATCTGTCTACTCGGCTAGTTGATCTAAACAATATACAAATGTATACTGTTGATAAACAATATAAAAACAGACGTCACATAGGTCTAAATGCATAGCATTTTAATAAAACTGCTAACGTTACAGCAGCGGGGAATATGAACGTGCATGAGTTATTTTATTTAATCGGTGTTATTTTAATGTTTTGTTGTTTGACCTAAAACATAACTGTGATGGCCCACGGTGTGGCCACACATCAGTGAGCGGTAATGTGTGCTTGCACACACATACACATGTACACAAGCGCACATTCTTATTTACATATTGATTTAAAGGTTTGGATTTCATTCATGTCACTTTGAATTTGTATTGCAAATAAGACACAAACTGTTTGTCATCAACACTTTATTAAATCACAGTACATCGTAGCTAATTGGAGTGCACACAATTTAGTTCGCTGTTCTGTGTGTTTTGTTAATACCATTTTCTTTGAGTTGAGGTTACCGTGCAGTGGGCTTTGTGGAGTTGTGCGGAAGTTCCCAACTTCTGGTGCTGGGTCCGGTCATCTAAAGGGACCGCGGCACTGCCTCCAGTTCTTTAGTTCCACTTGCCGGCACCAACAGACAGATAAATGGCGGGGAGAACGGAGATGGTTGAACTTAGGATTGTTTGTTTAATGCTTTATCTATTTAATGGTATTTTTGTTGGGTTTCATTTAAGATTGGCATTTCATCTGTATTTTAAGCACTTAAGTAATTTGTTGTTGGCTTGAATGTTGTACTCTGTAGTTTGGAGTTTGTTCCCCCCTTCTGTGTTTCATGTGGACTAGTCCAATTGTATAAATGTGATCCTGTTGTGTCATTTAGGGGTGAGTCAGTTTGGTTAGCAATTGTCTTAGTTTGGTTCTGTTGACCTTTCCTTTGAGAGGCATAATTATTTGCAAGTAGTTGGTTTGTTTTCCTTTCCAAATGTAAACCTATTTTTGGACTTATTAAAATAATTAGTTTTTTTTGGAAATTGGGTTTTCATGCCTCATTGCCTTTTTTTCTTGGTCCCTCACAAGTGGTGGCAGCAGTGGGATTAAGCCAGAAGGGGCATTGTTACCTAAAATATTTTTTCCGTTTTTGTTTTGAGCCATGAACCGGGGAGGTCGGAAAGGAGCCCCAAAGATTGTTCCAGTAGGGCAACCGGAAGAAGTTACACAGGAGCTTGGGGAGGATGGAGTAGCACAGGCTGTCAGAGATGTTGATATGGAGCCTGAAATTAGAGAGCCAACTCTCGCTGACTTGACTGGTTTGTTTCAAGCTCATATGGCAAAAATGGATGCCCAGGAATCTCAAAGAACTGCAGAATATGCTCAGCAGGGACGTCGGTTTAAAGCCCTTCAACACCAGTTTAGTTTGTTGCAGCTGGAGGTGCAGGCTCGCACAACTCCAATACCTAACCCATTGCTGACTGCCCGGGACACTTTGGATTGCCCAGAGGATGAGGATGTTGTCCCTAGCAGGCCACTTTCTCAGTCTACGGCCTGTCAGAAAGATATTTTTGAAGGCCGTGATACAGGTCAGTGTCAATTTAAAGAGCCCAAACTTGAGAAGCTATCTGTCTCTGATGATGTTGAGCATTTTTTAATCACCTTTGAGAGGATGGCAGCAGTTTGCCGGTGGCCAAAGGAGGATTGGGCTTTCCATCTGATTCCCCTTCTGACGGGTAAGGCCAGGGCTGCTTATGTTCACATGGATGTTGATGACTCCCTTGACTATGAGGAACTTAAATCTGCTATTTTAAGGAAATATGACATCAATCGAGAAGCTTATAGACAAAGGTTTCGTTCTCTTGATGTTGAACTCCTGGAGAGTCCTAAGGAATTGTATGTACGATTAAAGGAATGTATGGAAAGTGGATGCAGCCAAAAAGTAAATCGGTTGAGGAAATTGGTGAAGTCATAATTCTTGAACAATATTTAAGAATGCTTTCTCCCGAGCTCCAGGTTTGGGTGCGAGAGCATGATCCACAGTCTGCTTCACAAGCGGCAACACTGGCGGATGTGTTTGTGGCAGCACGTAAAGGGAATCAGCCCTGGTGTTGGAAACCTGGCAGGGATGATCGCAGATCAAACCTCCCCCAGCAATCCTCGAGGGACATTCCCAGTGCTAGTAAATTTCGTGGAGTAGGGCCTGCCTTTGTAACTGCTGCCAAGAGTCATAGGAAAGTGCCAATCTGTTACCTGTGTGGTCAGGAAGGTCATACGAAACCCATGTGCCCTAAAATGGCAGTCAAGGCTACTCACCTTTGTTATGTGCCCAGGGGGCAAATGAGTTCACCAGTTGAAGCTGAGAGATCAACGCCCATGACCACCGTAGAGGTGAATGGAAGGGAATTGGCAGCCCTGATTGATACGGGAAGTGATCAGACATTAGTGCATCCTAAATATATTTCTCCAGTTCTCGTTCGCTTCACTGAAAAGAAGGCTGTTCGCTGTGTGCATGGTGATGAAAAGCTGTTACCCACTGCAGAGGTGTATGTGAAGGTGAGAGGACAAACCTATCTCTTGGAGGTGGGCATAGCCGACAACCTACCATTCCCTGTAGTTTTGGGTCATGATCTGCCAGTGCTCTGGGACTTGTTGCAGCTGGTACCCACATGTAATATGGTTGTTACTCGAGCCCAAGCACGGAAGGAGGAAAAGGAACAGTTACTCGGTAACCTACCATTCTTTGATGTTGAAATCGGTGGCTCTGTTAAGCCCAGGAAGTCTCGGCGACAGAAAAGGTTGGAAAAAATTCAATATAATGCTTCTAAAATGCCTGTTGAGACCTCTGACTTTTCCCCAGAGTTTAAGCTGCCTGCTAACATTACTCAGCTACAACAGGAGGATGCCAGTCTTGTCTCTTACGTGGAAAGAGCAAAGCGGGAGGATGTAAAGACAGCGGACAGTGACCTAAAGGAAAGATACTGCATTCAACAGGGGATACTCTATCGTCAGCTGGGGCCAGTGACGCAACTGGTGGTACCACAGTGTGTCCGTAAAGTTATTCTTGCTCTGGGTCATTCGATTCCTTGGGCTGGCCACCTGGGGAAATGTAAAACCATCGCCCGGATTAGAAAATACTTCTATTGGCCCGGTTTGAATTCAGATGTAACCCAGTATTGTAAAAGTTGCCCAGAATGTCAGAAAGTCTCTATCCAAGGCCCGTGTCGGGTTCCTCTCCAACCGCTCCCACTTATAGGCACTCCATTTGAGAGACTGGGAATGGATGTTGTTGGGCCTGTGGAAAGAAGTCGTTCAGGTAACCGATTTATGCTTGTTGTAACAGACTATGCTACTAGGTATCCTGAAGTGTTTCCGTTAAAGTCCATCAAGGCAAAGTATGTGGCAACCTGTCTAGTTCAGCTGTTTTCCAGAGTTGGGTTTCCAAGGGAGATTCTAACAGATCAAGGAACTAATTTCATGTCAACACTCCTGAAACAGGCATACAAGTTGCTGGGTATCAGAAGTCTAAGAACCACTCCCTATCATCCCCAAACAGACGGGCTTACTGAAAGATTCAACCAGACCTTGAAGCAAATGCTTCGCAAGTTTGTTTGTGACTCAGGCACTGATTGGGATCAATGGCTCCCGTACCTTCTGTTCGCTTATAGAGAAGTACCACAATCCTCCACTGGCTTCTCCCCTTTTGAACTGCTGTATGGGCATGAAGTGAGAGGTCCTCTGGCTCTGCTTCGGGGGATGTGGGAAGGAGACCCGAGCAGAGGTGAACCGGCGAATATAGTGTCTTATGTGGTGCAGATGCGAGAACGTCTGGAGAAGATGACTGCACTGGCTCAATCTCATTTGGCGGAGGCCCAAACACGCCAGAAAACCTGGTATGATCGATCTGCTCGTGAGCGACAGTTTGAACCTGGTCAGAAGGTACTGGTGATGCTGCCAAGTCATGAAAGTAAACTGTTGGCAAAATGGCAGGGTCCGTATGAAGTCAAAAGGAAACTGGGATCCACCACCTATGAAGTGGCCTTGTCTGACCAAAATTGTCCTACACGAACCCTGCACATTAATCTTCTTAAGCAATGGGTCCCCCGTCCCGATAAGTCTGCCCAAAGCTTGATGATTAAGCAAGTGAAGGAGGAAGAGGAATCGGATGATCAATACTTACCCCAGCCTGCTCTAGGAGAAGTCGATCTGGGTCATCTGTCACCGCAGCAACAGCAGGAGGTGAGAGACATTTGTTTACCTGGAGTTTTTTCAGAGTATCCGGGGTACACAGCGTTGATAGAACATGACATTGTGTTAAAACCTGACGCTGTTATCAAAAGAATGAGCTACAGGGTGCCAGAACGTCTTCAAGAGTCACTGAAAGGGGAAATCGATCTAATGCTGAGGTTGGGGATCATAGAACCATCCAAAAGTGAGTGGTGCCATCCTGTGGTCCTTGTGCCCAAAAAAGATGGTTCCATAAGATTTTGTATAGACTTTCGTTATCTTAATTCTGTGACCAAGTTTGATGCTTACCCAACTCCTCGGATCAGTGACCTTACGGATCGTCTGGGTACCTCAAAGTTTTTAACAACGATTGATCTTTCAAAGGGTTACTGGCAGATCCCGTTGACCCAGCGTTCCAGAGAACTAACAGCTTTCAAAACCCAATGGGGGTTATTTCATTTCAAAGTTCTGGCTTTCGGGCTACATGGGGCACCGGCTAGCTTTCAAAGACTTATGGACCAAGTACTGCAAGGGTTGACTTTTACAGCTGCCTATCTAGATGATATTGTGATTTACAGCGACACGTGGGAGCAACATATGCAGCATATCCAGGAGGTTCTGCAACGTCTTCAAGAAGCTGGTCTAACTGTTAATCCACGAAAGTGTGCCATTGCAAAGGCAGAGACCGAGTACCTGGGGTTTGTCATTGGCAAGGGGGTGATAAAGCCTCAGGTGGGAAAGGTTCAGGCTATTGAAGGGTGCCCACAGCCTCGGACTCGCAAGGAGTTGAGATCCTTTCTGGGTATGGCTGGATTTTATAACAAATTTATTCCCAGCTTCTCCAGTAGGGCTGCAGTATTGACGGATATGGTGGGCTCAAGAAGTCCCAATCAACTCCGATGGACGAGAGAGGCGGAAGCAGCACTCCAGGACATTAGAACAGCCTTGAGTAAGGATTCTGTGCTGCATAATCCCGATTTCAATCAGTCGTTCATTCTCCAAACAGATGCTTCGGACCGAGGCCTAGGAGCAGTGCTGTTGCAGGGAGGTCCCAATGCTCGGCGCCCTGTTGTTTTCCTCAGTCGTAAACTCCTCCCCAGGGAAGTCCGCTATTCCATTGTGGAAAAAGAATGCTTGGCAGTCAAGTGGGCCTTGGACTCCCTGAAATACTATCTCTTGGGAAGGGAATTCATACTGGAAACAGATCATAAAGCTCTACTGTGGCTCCAAAGAATGAAGGATACCAACAGCCGAATCACCCGCTGGTACCTTGCCATGCAGCCCTTCCGTTTCTCCATCCAACATGTCCCTGGCAAAGAAAATCTTACTGCCGATTATCTTTCCCGTTGTGCCAGTGACGTTCCCGAAGGGAGGGAGTATGTGATGGCCCACGGTGTGGCCACACATCAGTGAGCGGTAATGTGTGCTTGCACACACGTACACAAGCGCACATTCTTATTTACATATTGATTTAAAGGTTTGGATTTCATTCATGTCACTTTGAATTTGTATTGCAAATAAGACACAAACTGTTTGTCATCAACACTTTATTGAATCACAGTACATCGTAGCTAATTGGAGTGCACACAATTTAGTTCGCTGTTCTGTGTGTTTTGTTAATACCATTTTCTTTGAGTTGAGGTTACCGTGCAGTGGGCTTTGTGGAGTTGTGCGGAAGTTCCCAACTTCTGGTGCTGGGTCCGGTCATCTAAAGGGACCGCGGCACTGCCTCCAGTTCTTTAGTTCCACTTGCCGGCACCAACAGACAGATAAATGGCGGGGAGAACGGAGATGGTTGAACTTAGGATTGTTTGTTTAATGCTTTATCTATTTAATGGTATTTTTGTTGGGTTTCATTTAAGATTGGCATTTCATCTGTATTTTAAGCACTTAAGTAATTTGTTGTTGGCTTGAATGTTGTACTCTGTAGTTTGGAGTTTGTTCCCCCCTTCTGTGTTTCATGTGGACTAGTCCAATTGTATAAATGTGATCCTGTTGTGTCATTTAGGGGTGAGTCAGTTTGGTTAGCAATTGTCTTAGTTTGGTTCTGTTGACCTTTCCTTTGAGAGGCATAATTATTTGCAAGTAGTTGGTTTGTTTTCCTTTCCAAATGTAAACCTATTTTTGGACTTATTAAAATAATTAGTTTTTTTTGGAAATTGGGTTTTCATGCCTCATTGCCTTTTTTTCTTGGTCCCTCACAATAACGTTAGAGACACTGATGTTGATCTGTCTGCATTCAAGCATTTCAGTGGGCTTAAATAGATCACAGCAGATTTAGTTCACAAACAACTGACAGTTTTGACCTAAATATTATTTTCAGTTACAATAATTAATCCCAAAAATTCGACATTAGTAACTTACTTTTCGCAGCAGTTGTTGCGTGCCTGCGCGCGCGCGCGCGTTCACAAGATCTCCCGGTTCTTTACTCGTGAGTTCAGTTCACTGAAGAAGACTCGCTCTAAACGGATAATTTGAATCAGTGAGGTTTCGACTCTAGAACAGCTGCAATCGGATCATTGCAGTTCGTCAATGAATCGTTAGTTGCGATTTGCGAACCGAGGTTCATTGAAAAGAATCAGTTTGTTCATGAATCAGACACCGCTTCTGCGTCTCGGAGCACGTGATGTATTATAAGGAGTAACGATATGTTTTATGAAATGTAGTGAAGTAAAAAGTACGATCTTATGCTTTGGAATGTAGTGAAGTAAAAGTTACTCAAAATAAAACTACTCCAGTAAAGTACAGATACTTGAAAAATGTACTTAAGTACAGTAACGAAGTTGTTTTACTTCGTTACTGACCACCACTGGTTACAGAGTAAAACATGTCACTTCCTGTTGCCAGCAGGTGGCGCTATGACTATAACTGAATATGGTCACTTAGATATCTTCAGGTCAGGATTCTTATCAAACATGTGAAGTTTGGTGTAGATCGGAAATAGCATGCCTGAGTTATAACAACTTCCTGTTTCATGGCGAAACATCAAAATTTGACAGGACGCCACGGACACGCCCTCCGATGAAAACTCTAGATCTTCGCAATTTAACGTCACAAAGGGCTTTAGATTACAATGACCAATTTTGGTGTTCATCTGGAAATATCTCTGGGAGGAGTTCGTTAAAGTATGACACCTGAAAATGGCAAAAATGACAAAATATGATGAGAAAATTCAAAATAACCGACTTCCTGTTTGGTTTCTGATTTCGTACCAAGATACTTTTTTGTAGGTAATGTTAAGTTACATGAGTGTACCAATTTTCGTACATGTACGTGAAACGTAGCTCGAGGCGCACTCCGCTGAATATTTATAGGTGGCGCTGTCGAGCCATTTTGCCACACCTACTCCTGAAACCCATATCAGACGTAAATTTTCACCAGTTCTGATGCGTGTGCAAAGTTTCCTGACTTTGAGCATGTTTAGGCCCTCTAAAATGCGATTAAGTTTGGAGAAGAAGAATAATAATAATAATAATAAACGGAGCAGATTCAATAGGGTCCTCTGCACCATCGGTGCTCGGTCCCTAATTAAGCCCCCCAAAAATGCCCGGATAGCCTCAAAATCACCAAAAAAAGAATATTGAGGGTTGACATGTTGCCATGGCAACAGCATTTTAGATATCGATATTCCCTTCACAGTTTCACATCGGCCGTGTTTTTACAGTATTCTGATGAAGTTTGAAGCAAATTGGGTAAAAGTAAGATGGTGAATTCAAAGCATTTTGAAAATGACACACTTCCTGTTGCCAGTTGGTGGCGCTATAACTTTGCCTCATAATTATCACATCAATGTGATCGGCTTCATACACCGAACAAACCGATGAGATCTATATGTGTACTGAGTTTCATATTAATACGTGCAAGTATGTTTGAGCTACACATCAAGTTTTCTGATGGTGTTCCAGGGGGCGCCGTAGAGCCTCTGTGCCACGCCCGGGTCCCAGCCTCAGCGGCGTCCTAACTGCCGCGGGTTCCAATGTGTGTGCAAATTTTCAAGAGTTTTTGACCATGTTAAGCCCCCCAAAAATGCCCGGATAGTCAAAAAAAAACAAAAAAAGAGTCCTAAGGAAAACAATAGAATAGCTGACTTCCTGTTGGGCGGAGCCCATGACATGCGGTGCAAAAGTTGTTCGGCTCGATGAGATCTATATGTGTACCGAGTTTCATATTAATACGTGCAAGTATGTGTGAGCTACACATCAAGTTTTCTGATGTGTTCCAGGGGGCGCCGTAGAGCCTCTGTGCCACGCCCGGGTCCCAGCCTCAGCGGCGTCCTAACTGCTGCGGGTTCCAATGTGTGTGCAAATTTTCAAGAGTTTTTGACCATGTTAAGCCCCCCAAAAATGCCCGGATAGCCTCAAAATCACCAAAAAAAGAATATTGAGGTTTGACACGTTGCCATGGCAACAGTATTTTAGATATCAATATTCCCTTCACAGTTTCACATCGGCCGTGTTTTTACAGTATTCTGATGAAGTTTGAAGCAAATTGGGTAAAATTAAGATGGTGAATTCAAAGCATTTTGAAAATGACACACTTCCTGCTGCCAGTTGGTGGCGCTATAACTTTGCCTCATAATTGTCACATCGATGCGATCGGCTTCATACACCGAACAAACCACTGAAGTGTGATCAAAATCAGACAATGTATGTGGACTTTATTAGACACTTCCTGTCTCTCAATTCTCGCCATAACTTCATCGCCTCGCCACGGGCAACCCGTTTGAGATATCAAAATTCCCTCCGCAATTTAGCATCCCCAATGTCTTGAGATCACGTTCACCGAGTTTGGTGCTCCTGTGTTGAAAATCCTGGGAGGAGTATTTCAAATTCCAGAGCATGTGCTTTTTAAACAGCCCTGAATAGCCGACTTCCTGTTGGGCGGAGCCCATGACATGCAGCGCAAAAGTTGTTCGGCTTGATGAGATCTATATGTGTACCGAGTTTCATATGAATACGTGCAAGTATGTGTGAGCTATTCATCAAGTTTTCAAATGGTGTTCCAGGGGGCGCCGTAGAGCCTCTGTGCCACGCCCGGGTCCCAGCCTCAGCGGCGTCCTAACTGCCGCGGGTTCCAATGTGTGTGCAAATTTTCAAGAGTTTTTGACCATGTTAAGCCCCCCAAAAATGCCCGGATAGTCGATAAAAAAAAAATTAAAAAAAAGAATCCTAAGGAAAACAATAGGGCCCTGCGCCTTTCTGGCTTGGGCCCTAATAAACAACACAGATACAATAGGGTCCTCGCACCATCGGTGCTCGGTCCCTAATAAGTTCTTCCTCTTAATTGAGAAAAAAAGAAAGAAAAAGATGACAGATTACAATTGAGGTTTTGGTCAGAAATTTATTCTGTAATATATTAAACAACTTTTACAGAAAAAGTTACTTCTACTATGCCACACAGCCTCCAAGAAATGGGCAGCTTGCACTACTTCCTCTAAAAATAAATCTGAACAAAAACATTTCAATTTAGACTAAGAACAGATAGCTAACAACAATTATCAAATGACATCTTGAATCAATGAGATCACTGATGTAGTCTAATGGATATATCTTTTACTGAAAATTACAGATGCCCTGAGCACATACGGGAAATGGTCACCTTGCAACAAATTTGAACATGCTATAAATACAGCTGAACAAGTGTAACCCACATTACAAAAACATTTTCTAAAACTTGGCATTTAAAGGTAACCGATAAAACATTCCAGAAAGAGTCCTTACTCGAACACATCAGAGAAGAGCTTTGTCTTCAGTGTTTGCACTTTATTTGGATAGCTTGTTGCCATCAAGCACCAGAAATAACTTCTGTAGTACCTCGAAAGTGTACCTGAGTTCAGGAGGGTATAAGTTTAGTCCATATATCAGTCCCAGCAACATGGCTGTTGCATATGGTACACTGCAAAGGTCCTGGATAACTTTTTCACCTTCCAAGACCACTCCAACATCTGCTGGGCTGTCTTCAAAGTCAGCACCTTCGTATCGTATGACATAGATTCCCACGACAGCTTTCTGGATCGCCTCCTGAGTGCTGGCACCGTCTGTATCCTACAGAGGTAATTTAAAATGATGGAGAACTCTTAAATTCCTGCATATTAACTGTGCCACAGCATTGAATATCCTTGAAAATACAGGAAAAAATTTGTTAATAAAAAATAAATAAATACTGACCATAAAATCCAGAATAAGACTGCTAGGGTCTTCATTTAGGTAGACACATAGGGATTTGATTATGCATTCTCTCTTCACTTCAATGTCATCAGTCTAAAGATGCAAATAACAACATTAACAAAATATAGCCGTTACATTTTTTACACAATCACAGGCACACATTTAAAAATTGTCAGTCATTCCAGTCGTTCATCCATCATGTGCTTAATCATTTTCTTAAGGGAAAGAGCCTGCTCCTGGAGGGCCACTGTCCTGCGGAGTTTAGCTCCAACCTAATTAAATACACCTGAACCAGCGAATCAAAGTTTTTAGGAATTTTCAAATAAGACTTACTACAACTTCCAGGCAGGTGTGTTGGGTAATTTGTAGCTAAACTCTGCAGAACACTGGCCCTCCAAGAAGAGGTTTGGACAAGCCTGCCTTCTGTCAAAATATTTTTGTAAGCTAATGCATTTGCAAAATCTGCCAGTTTATAGTAATACTACATATTTTGCATTTATTGTACTTCAAATGTTAATTTGAACTCTCTGACTCTCCATAAGGATCCCATCACGTTCAAGGTCCAGAAAGGTACCAAAAACATTGTTGAAATAGTCCACGTGACATCATCTAATTTTATTTTGTGAAGCTACAAGAATACTTTGTGCACAAAAAAAAAACATAACTTTATTCAACAATTCTTCTCCTCCGCATCACCCTAGCGTCATTTTGGCGAGTACCACGAAGCAAGCATGTGCTTTGATCTGCACATAACACATGTGCGTGGTGCTGCTGATGTAGATAACATGTGCTACGCCTTGATGTGCCCTCTTGCCAGGGTGACTCAGAGGAGAATAATTGTTGAAGTATTGAAGTTGAAGTTATTTTAGTTTTTTTGCGCAACAAAAAGTATTCTCTTCGCATCATAAAATTCAGACTGAACCACTGATGGCAGATGGACTATCCTGACGATGCTTTTCATACTTTTCTGGACCTTGACAGTGTTAATACTTGGCAGTTAATGGGACAGTCAAAAGCCTCCTGGTTTTCATCTAAAATATCTTAAATTGTGTTCCGAAGATAAATGAAGCTTTTACGGGTTTGGAATGACATGGGGGTAAGTGATTAATGACAATTTTCAATTTGGGGTGGAGTAACCCACTTCACAATTTAAAGGTATACTGTATTTTTTGTTCAAGATCAATTTAAATGAATCAATACATCAATCCTTATCCCAAAACATGTTTTCGTCTTACTCTGATACGTTATGGGAAGCCCTTTATAAGCATACATTTTAGTGGTAGAGATGCACCGGCCAACTGGCCATAAATCACTTTTTTTTCTGTTTTATTTTGGCCAGTTTCTATTCTTGACTTGCACAAACTTTATTGCACTAATTTCCCAAAATGTAATTTGTGTAGAAATATTAAAAAGTCTGTAAAAACGACGGTCACAAAGGCCAAAGGAAGATCACGCTGAAGATGGATGGAAAGAGGACAACACAGATGCTGCAGCAGAGAAAATAGTGTACAAGGCAGCAAGCTCACTGTTTGCAAACATTTTAACATTGAATTGGGGGTTTATATGAATGCATCGTTGAAGGGAACTGACCCGCTTTAGAAAAGTTTTGATAGCCTTAATCACAGCGCTGCTTTTTGTACAGTGATAAACACATTTCAATTAGCCCATCTGCTATTATGTCTTGTGCATGACAGCTGTCATATTATAGAGCAAATAAGTTAGCTTAAAGGGGAAAAAAATGCAACTGGCATCGGAATCAACCAATGTGTTTGTTAACAAAAAAAAAATGAAATCCACAAAATGCATGCCGTTTGGTTTTTAAAGAGCCAAAAGCTACAGTGTACCTTTAAATCAGTTATAGTTACATGTTCCACCAAGGGGTCAGTTCTGTAGAACATGATTAATCTGACATTAATAGCACAATGTTTATTACAATCATAGGCTGCACAATGCTGTATTGTAGCATTATCGATGAAAATTCAATGATTTATTTAGCGATGAACAGAGTCACGTTTACTGTTCTAAAAGGGCGGGCATGATTAACGTTACATGTCTGGAGCATCTATAATTTGAACAACTCGAAGTAGCGATTGGTTTGACAACGTCACTGTATGAGCATATTCATAACCAAAACTTCAAATTGTGCTGAGCCATGGGTTGAAACAAAAGTCGGGAAAATTATTACTTGTTTATAAATCTTAAAAAAAGTGATTCAGCGTTCACTTACCTTTATCCAAAACGTC
Source organism: Oxygymnocypris stewartii (assembly GCA_003573665.1). NCBI lineage: Eukaryota > Metazoa > Chordata > Actinopteri > Cypriniformes > Cyprinidae > Oxygymnocypris > Oxygymnocypris stewartii. The sequence goes on along the minus strand of QVTF01020256.1, from coordinate 510,162 downwards.
GTTTTCACCGTCACATTCGTTGACATTCCTTTATTTCCCCAAAGGCAGTGATGAAGGAAACCGTGATAAAATGCATACTGTAATAAAAAAGAAAACGAAAAAAACGAATAGCAGATACAATGTTAAAATTTCTGCAACAGTCGACTGTGGCATTATTTGAACTTGCTTCAGCCAATTGTAATGAGACTCCAATAGTTAAGTGTAAGAGCACAAGGAAGTTGTCTCGTTAAACTGCTTATCGCATTAATTCGCCAGAAAACCAGTATGAATTCTAATATATTGTCCCATCCTTTGTTCCACAAGCACACGTATATAAATATGTGTTCACTACAGAGAATCATGCACTTTCCACATGCAACTCACATTTTCCAACCGCATGAAATCATCCATTAATGGCGCGATAAATAATTACACACAATACTCGACTATACTAACCAAAATTCGGAAAAGAAATTCACTAACGCTAACAGAAATGGGCTTAACACATAGAAACTTTAAATGTCCTTACCTTGATGGTACTCCTATCGCTGCTGCCATGCTCCTTCTTCGCGCTGTCTTCATCATACGTTAGAAATCGTCACATCCGGTTTTTGAATTGCGAAATTAAACCCTTTACATTAGTTTAACGATTGATAATTAAGTAAAATGGAAAATGAAACAGTTTAAGTTACTTAAACACCATACAATAGTGTTTCGGAGGAAAATGAAATATATTTGTGTTGTTTTAAAAAAACTAATCTGAGTAAAACGAACAGTGGCACAAAACCATTTTTTTGAGTGGGGCTTCTAGTGTGTAGTTTCCTCAGTGATGGCATGAAAAGAAAAAAAAATCTTCCTCTTTACTGCCAATCATTACAATATTGTACTGCACCTCTTCAAATTTGGTTGACAAACTGCAAAACTCAGCCCTGCTGAACACTGTTATCTTAACATTTACTCTTAAAATAATTTGCGATTTCGTATTTAGTTTTTGACCCTCTGAACTTACCGTTGGACAGGCAAAATTTGATGATATTAAGTTGTTTTAGCTCAAACACATAATTACAATAAGATAGGCCATTAAAAAGTACAGTTTACTCGGAATTCATAATTAATGTAAAGAAATGACACATGTTTAAGTAATACAAACTCAGTTTGTTTGAGTAGACACTACTGATTGGACTTAAAAACTCAATTACAATAAGAAAGGACAAGAAAAAGTTCAGCTTAATCAGAATTAACAAGTAATGTCAATAAATTAGACACATTTAAGTAATATGTACTCAATCTCTTTGAGTTGAATCAAAATCTGGGTTTACAGTGATGAATGTGAACCGTAAAAACAAGATAGTTACTTTAATCAAATCTAATTCCTTAAATATTCTAAAGATGCTCTGTGTCACATTTACAGGGGAACTCATGGTTGCATTTGGGACCCTTTAAAGGGACAGTTCACCCATAAATGATGTTGTTAATATAAAATAATATATTTTGAAGAAACAGTTTTTTCTCCATATTATGGACATCAGTCGCCACCATCAGCTGTTTGTTTACCAGCATTCTTCAAAATATAAATTACAGGTTTGGAACAACTTCAGTGTGAGTAAATGACAGAATTGTTATTTTTGGGGGAACTATCCCTTTAATAAAACTCTGTTATTTTCTTCTAAACTACAAGCTTGAAAAAAACGTACAAAATAAACTTCGTTATGGGTTTAGAAAGACTATAGCTAGGGTTTAGTGAAAGTTTAGAAATGTTTTATAAAGGGTGGTTATAGTAAGGGTGTTCACTTAATAATAATAATATACTTTAAAATATATACTTAAGAGTGAAATTAATAAATGATAATAAATGTTTCCGGCACTTTTTTGCATGCTAATTACATTTAAATGAAAATGTATTATAATTTTCGTTTAAATTAAATGCCGTTTGCTTAACTTTACAGTGCTTTTTGAAATTCAACAACACTTTAATGTTATTGTGTTCACTCTACTTAGCATATTTGAAATTTAAGTTTACTTAACCCTCTGCTAATGCTCATTTGGGAGTCACGCTTGTGTTGTTCATGGTCAAAAGTGACCGGGCACTTGCTATGGAACTTATTTTTTTTTTGTCAAATTAATGTAATTTAATGTAATTAATGTTTTGTTCCATAATATTTTAGATGTTTTTTTATCACCACCATCTGTCAGCACTCATTAACAGCAATATATCCCTGCACCCCTTCCGTTCACTCACTGTCTGGTCTCAAACATTCCATGTTGACTTACCTGACCCACCTACCTTTTGTCTACTTACCAGTTGCTCCAGTGTTCCTATTCCCATTCTCCTGTGCTCCACCGTCTCCACGCTCCGCTGTTCCTTTTGGATCCCCTGGAAAAGGAAAAGGAAATTTTCCCTCAGATAAGCCCCTAGAGTCTTTCCCATTCCCTGCCTGCTTACCTGGACATTCTGCTCATCTCATTACCCTCTGCTGCTACTCAATATACCTGTTGTTTTTATTGTGCTTACCCCTGTTTTCTGTGTCTATCTGCTGACAGTAGCATTCCGATAAAGCATTAGCGATTTTTGTTTTTAATGTTAAATCTTTTTTTTTTTACAGTCTAAAATGAACGAACTACACCAGAGGGTTAATTCATTTGTGTAAAATCTACAGAACATGCATCATTTTTGTTGAAATAACCAACTAGTCAGTAAATCTGTAGTCCCCAGCATGTTTTGCAAGGGACTGCATTAGGACAGTAAATTTAAGGATTAAGTGTTATTTTATGTGGCATCATTAAGCAGACATGTGTTGCCTATGTTTCGACTGTGAACATTCAGTGAGTGATTGCAATTCTAGTGCCAATACTGACATCAGTTTGTTTTTTTTGTTTTTTTGTTTATTTTGTACATTGTGCATTAACACAACAGCTTATTTTAAGAGTAAGACAATTACTAAAGTTAATAAAAAAAGGATTTGATCCCACATAAGAATTTAATTTTTTTGAGTGTTGTGTGTCATGTATCTAAATATTTGTAATTAAGCATGATGGGCTACCACTGTATATCATGCAATGCACATCCGTGACATTGCGTATCCGGCCTATGTAAAATCTGCTGCACCTTCGCATATCGTGTGTATATATATATGTGTACGTAATGTAGAATGTGTACATACTGTGTATATTGTGTATTGATAACTGTAAGTATGTCTTAAAAAGTACACGGCGTGTACTCTGTATGTATGAATATGAATGTGTATTCTGCACATTGTCTTCTGTATAAGTCTGTAAGTATGTACTGTCTATATGTAAATTGTTTCTGCACTGTCTGGAGCACGCTCTCAAGAATTTCACTCACCAAGGCACATGTGCTGTGGTGATGTGACAATTAAAAGTGATTTTATTTGTTTTGATGATGTTGCAATTTAGTGTTTTTAAAGTGTTTTGAATTTGAATGTACCATTACAAATACAGTTTTTATCAAGTACTTTAAATGTGCTTCAGTCTGTTGGTCAACACAACAAAATACTTATTTAAAGCATAGCAACAGATTATTAAAACATAATGATTTAAAATGTACTTTAAAGTAGAACTTGCAACTTGTCATTACCAAGTGCACATTTTAAACAAGTGAGTTAAGAAACCGTCTTGAAAGTCACATTCGATGGTGTCTGGCACTTTGGAGAGGTGTTCTCTTCACGGATGAATCCCGGTATTCACTGTACAGGGCAGATGGCAGACAGCATGTATGGCGTCGTGTGGGTGAGCGGTTTGCTGATGTCAACGTTGTGGATCAAGTGGCCCATGGTTGCGGTGGGGTTATGGTATGGGCAGGCGTATGTTATGGACAACGAACACAGGTGCATTTTTATCAATGGCATTTTGAATGCACAGAGATAAGTGACTTTAATTCACAATTGCAAATAAACTTGCAATTGTGTGAAAAAAAGTCGGATCTACAAGAAAGTAAAGTCAGAATTGCAAGAAAAATGTCAGCATTTCGACAAATACATTTGTGGTTGTGAGAAAAAAGGTCAGAATTGTGGGATATAAATTTGCAATTGCAAGAGAGAAGTCAGAATTGACAAAAAATAAAAATAATGATGCAGTATCTCCCAATTCAATTGTGTAAATTCACAATTTTGAGAAGAAAGTCACAATTGTGAGAAAAAAATTGTGAGAAAAAAAGAGAAAACAATTTCTGATTAGTGACCTTTTATTTTAAGAGTGTAGATGTGTGTTAGATTATGGATTGGTCATTCGACCAGGGTGTTTCCCTGCCTACAGGCTGAGATGCTGGGAAAAACTCTGCCATTACGGTGTAATACATTTATGAAGCTATTATTTCAGCTTTGGGGAATCATTTATTAAAAATTCCATATTGCTTTGTGTTGGACTTCAAACGTCCTGCGTGATCAAAAATTGAAGGAAGGCGAAATATAAAAAGTATTGAAATGTATTGATCACAACAGCGCTGGGTTGTTCTCAGACCCAACGTCTCACAAAGAACCAACCCCCAATACATTCCAACAGAGTCTTTTATAGTAGGTGTCCACGTGCCTCCTTCTTCTCTGGGGGAGGGGGGTCCACCCTTGGATCCTCCAATCAGCCATCACCTTTTTGTCTTCTCTGCAAAACAACAGCTCACACCCACACACATACCACACTTCTCCAGAAAGCACACTAAAAAATCCCATTTAACAATTGATTATATATTGATATGTTAATTATACTCATATCTCAGTACATGATTAACATAATTTTAAGAGGATTAACATCCTTCAATCCCTCTCTTGACCTCTGAAAGAGGTCACACATCATTTTCCTCATCATCATCACCATCAGAGTTTTGTTGGACTGAAAGTAGTGGCATACTATATGGAGGCGGGGATGTGTCCTTCTTTTCTATTGCAGTCACTATCAGACGGTTACACAAGGACCTAATACAGGGGATACAGCAACATCCACATGTTACCAGGATTGACACAAAAACTGCTATTGAGACCAGAATGGATAATATTAAGGCCTTCCATTTTCCTAAAGCTCTTTCCAGCCATTGACTCACTGGGTTGTCTACCCCCGAGTTCTCCTTCATTTCTATGGATAACACTCTTAAACCTTCTAGAGCTTTGGTAACTGACCCATCTGGAGCAGTGTTATTTGGAATGAATGTGCAACATAAGTCGCCAAACATGTGGCATACTCCTCCCTTCTCAGCCAGCAGCATGTCTAGAGCCAATCTATTCTGCACAGCCATGAGTGATGTGGGGGCCAATTGTTCAGACAGTCCTTGTACTGCATCTCTGGAAAGGTTAGATAATCTCATAACATTGTAATGCACATAGTTTATTCTATCAACGTTTTTGTTAGGGGTTATTGGAAAGAGGGCAGCAATAATAGGTATGTTTTCGAATCCTGCAGCTATCTGATCAGCTAATTTATATTCATCTGGGACTCCTCTTGGGACCCCAATGGCATCTATATATGTGGGACTGTTTAATGACAGATCTATGGTTGCCCCACGTTTTCTTATCACATGACGTCTTCTTCGGTTTGTTATCTGCCCTGTTGTGCCTTTATTCATTTCTACTACTTTCTCTCCTATCAATGTGAGAGGTGCTCCTAATCTAACCATAGCACACAAGCCTTTTGTGTTAGGTGGTACTCTAGTGAACAGGCGTCTGTCACCACAATAGTAGTAGAGGCCTGCCCTTGCCCACGGTCCTATTTTTGTTCCATTATCACTTATTATAACGTTACACCATTCTTCATTAATGCGTCCGTAATTGATTGATGCACTTGATGGTGTAAAGTTAAAGCACGTGTAATTATCTTGTCTAGGTACAAACGGGCCTGTCAGAGTGTCGTTTGAAATTGGGGGAAATATAGATGCCAATGTGGTGCAATTGATTGATCCCATTTCTCTTGTTAGTGACAGCATACAGTTATATCCCCATGTATCATTTGGATGCAGGGGAGCTGGTTCAATGTGCAGTCTGGGTCTGGCACCTGCACATGCTACACAGTCATCTATTTTCTGTTCTTTGGCAGTGTTAACCAGCCATTCTAGCCACAAATTAGTCTCTCCATAGCCTGTTGCCTTTTCTATTATGTCTTCTGGGGTTAATTTAGTATAGTCTTCACCTACTATCATTTCTTTGGGGTCCCTGACAGCTAATTTAGTAACATTAACATTCGTGGTGGTCATGTTTACCTGTGGTTCCCTCAAGTTAATCTTAACTAACCCTAGTGGATCCGACCCAGTCACATCTACTCCTAATAACAGATAAAACTGTCCCTTCTCATTGCCCCAACACTGGTTCGGTACTCCTGTGGGCTTTGATTTATATAAATCCTGTTTAAGTTCCAATATAGACATTGTTATGGGATTTTGTGTCGAGCTAAAATCTCTTTGTAATTTCAAATATCCTGCCATTTTTGCCTTTCCATCTCTGGTCACTTTATCTGTGGAACCTTGAAAATCCCTATTTGTTGCCTGTAGCACGTGGTCCCATGTAGGACACCACCTCTGATTTCCTGGGTATCCCAGTTGACACAGATAAACATCATACCCTCTCCATGAGCTATTCCGTCCTCCACATTTGATAACACTGCATAGATCAAATGTGAACGATGTGGTTGACCCCTTGGTATAATTTAGTTCTATGCCCCCATATTTTTTTAGACACGCGTCTGTGATGAGTGATCTTTTATGTCTGATTACATTACTTTTTTCTTGCAATTTTTTATCTCCAAAAAGTATGCCTACTATAGTGATGGCAATGATGAGGAGGAAACCCATACATGGCCAATTTTCCCACAGTCTCATTTTATACCTTCTTTAAAACACAAAACAAAATTAGTAGAAATGAAATTTAAAACATCAAAACATCAAACCATACATTTATAGGTAAATACAGATGTGATTATATATAGTTAAAGACTACCTCTAAGCATTCCTAAACGATGATTATAATGAGTATATAGTTATGACTATATCTACTCCGGTAAAAACTTCTCTCAAAATGTCCTGGACTCTTTGGAAGTCTAGTTTGTCCAAACCACACCCCAGCCGGGGGTGCAGAAACACTTTTCACTCTATGTTCTACACACCAATCTCTCATGTGTTTTACACTGTTGGTGAAATCTCCGTATGTGGGGAGATCAGTGCACTTTCTTTTTGTGATTAAATGAAAAATGGTTCTGCCGTCTTCTTCCTGCGTCACTGCACATTCATCAGGTTTTTTTTTTTTTTTTTTTTTTTTTCACTTTCTCCACACCATATTTATCTTTAAATGTTACTGCAATACCTGCACCATATGCACAAAATGTTACTGCAATACCTGCACCACCTGAATGTCACCTTTCTTATGTACAATCTGTAATTTTTCCAGCACTTTCACTCCCAGCACCCTCCCTCTCTTGGACCTGTGACCTCAGGTCCACTGCAGTTTGTGCCAAAGACCTGCTAGGGGGGTCACATGCAACACAAGAAGACAAATGATACCAGGTGTCTCCTTTTCCTGCTAGGCGGACACAATGCGATGTTCTTGAGGTGACTTTTAGAGGCACAGACCATCTGGCCTCGTTCCACTTCCTACGGAATTTTTTCAGTCTGATCCACTCGGTTGGCGGGGGAATCGGCTCTGGTTCATTGTCTGCAGTGACCTGCTGGGAAAATTGTTTAATCAGAGCAGTTAGTTTATCAAAATAAACACAGTGTGATAAAGGTGTGATGTGGTCAGGTCTCAGTGGCGTTGAAGGTCCAGGGAAAGAACGACTTGTAAGCAACTCAAAGGGTGTAAAGCCAGAAATCCTGTTAACAGAGGAACGTACAGACATTAATGCCAATGGAAGGGCTGATAACCATGTCAATTTGGTCTGTGCACAGATTTTAGCCAATTTCAGTTTCAACGTAAGATTCATACGTTCGACCTTTCCTTGAGATTGTGGGTGGTAGACTGCTCCAAAAGCATGTGTCAGTCCCAGAGACTGTTCAACCACCTTCAAATGTTCATTTTTAAAGTGAGTTCCGTTGTCTGAACGGATGTGTCTGGGAAAACCATGGTGGGGAATATAGTGATTGATAAGACATTTTATTACAGAAGTGCTGTCTTCCCGGCCAGTGGGGTAGGCCTCAGGCCACCCAGTGAAATAGTCAATAATGACCAATAGGTATTGCTTGCCCTGGACTCTGGTGATCATGTCTGTGAAGTCAATCACTATTTCCTCCCCTGGGCCACAGACTGGTGTGAAAGTGCCCTGTAATTGTTTGAGTGAAGGCCTGACGTTATGGGCTTGACAAATGTCACAGGTCAGCACAAAATGTGACACCATAGCTGACAGGAAGGGATGCCACCATGGTTTCAATGTTTTCATCATTTGTTTGGGGCCCACGTGTGCTGGGCCATGGGCTTGTTTGTAAATAGACCTAGACAGTGCCGTAGGCAATGCTGGTCGACCGTCAGGTGCTTGCCAGAGGCCATCTGGGGCTTGCAACGCACCATGTTCCTTCCAGACAGATTTTTCTTCAGGGGAACATTTGTCATGTTCAGCAACAAGATATTCTCTGCTAAATGATGGTAACAAGTCATCAACCAAGTGACTAGTCTGTACCATCATTTGCATCTTATATCCAGCAGCCAATTTTGCTGCTGCATCTGCAGCAGCATTTCCTTTAGAGACAAAAGAGTCACCTTTTGAGTGGCCCTGACATTTGATGATGGCCACAGCTGCAGGGGCCATCAGAGCTTCTAGCAGCAGTTTGATTTCACAGTCATGTGTGAGTGGCCTGCCAGATGTTGTGACGAACCCAGCCCGTTGCCAGACTGGAAGTTCAACATGTACTGCTGTTACCACATATGCTGAATCTGTGTAAATGTTAACTCTGTTAGGCCCTGCAAATTTCAACGCTTCAGTTACTGCTATCAACTCAGCTCGCTGCGGTGACTGTTTTCCCTGCAATTTCTCTGCTTTGACAGTAAGGAAACCCTGGTCTGTTTGTTGAACTATTGAGAATGCAGATGTCAGTGTGCCACTGTCAGATCTGTAACAACAACCATCCGTAAATAATGTTAGATTACTGGGGTCATCTGGTAATGGTGATGCAGTGAGGTCTGGCCTCACACGGCAAGCCAATTCAGTGATGGGTGCACAGTCATGGGGCAAACCATCTGCTAACAGATCAGCCATGTTGACACCTTTATGTGTGTATGTAACATTAGGTGCAGCCAGACATTTAGCCAATTTACGCTGTCTCAGAGGTGAGAAGGTGAATGCAGCAGAATTCACAAATGACATGACTGAATGTGTGGTGAGAACAGTTACCTGATGACCCATGACTATGTGTGATGTTTTCTCAATTATCTTAGCTAGACCTGCTATAAACCTAGCACAAGTTGGCTGACGTTGTTCAATACCATCCAATAGGACACTGACATACATCAAAACCCTCCTGGTTCCTGTTTGCTTTTGGAACAAGACCCCATGTGCACTGTTTCCAGTTTCAGAGACATCCAGAAAGAAACCTAGGGAATAATCTGCACAATTTAGATGGGCTGCATGAGCCATTTCTGATTTTATTGCAATGAATGCCTGCTCTGCCTCAGGGGTCCATGTTAGTTCTGCTTTCAAATTTTTCATACCTTGCTCCTTCACAATCTGTCTCAATGGTGTGGTTAGCGAAACATACATAGGGATGTAGTTTCTGCTGAAGCCTGTTAGGCCCAGGAAGGAAAGCATGTCCTTCACTGTTAGTGGCTTGGGGTGTGATGAAATACTGTCACGTTGGCGGTGGGAGAGTGTGGAGCCCTGAGCTGTGATTAACCTTCCCATAAAGGTAACTGATGGCCTGCTGACTTGCAATTTCTCTTTGCTGACCTTGAACCCTGACACATACAGTTGTTGCAGTATCAGGTCAGTTGCTCGCAGGCACTCTTCATTAGTTGTGGCAGCAAGCAGCAGGTCATCAACATACATTAGCAACACACAGTCTGGGGGAAGTGTACAATTTTGTAGTTGCTTCTTTAAAACCTGATTAAAAATTCCTGGTGATAAAATAAAGCCTTGTGGCAATCTGTTGTAAGAGTACTGGCGACCTCTGTAGGTAAATGCCAGACACGACTTACATTCTTCAGATATTGGTATACAGAAAAATGCGTTTGCCAGATCAATACATGTGAACCACTGGTGAGCTGGGGTCAAATTTGAGATGGTGATGTATGGGTTGGGGACAGTCAGTGTTGGAGTTACCACCATGCTATTAATTTGTCTGAGGTCATGCACAAGTCTGTACTTGTTAGTGCCTGGTTTTTGTATAGGAAAAATAGGAGTGTTCCATGGAGATTTCCATGGAGTGATAACTCCCTTCTCTAGGAGCCCCTGAACAGTTGATGCAATACCCTCATCCGCCTCCGGTTTGTTATGGTACTGCGGTACCCAAATTGGTTCATTAGATGACAAGTCAAATGTTACAGGTGCAATATTACATAGACCAACATCTGTTGGCCCTTGTGACCATAAGTCAGATGGTTGTACCGCAATCAACTGTTCAGCACCTGGGCCATCTGTTTGCTCTCTTCCATGACTCCCTGAAATCTGTTTATGTGTTAACACGCCCATATCTTCAGTTTTTTCCGTAACCCAATATGAATTAGCAGTGTGAGAATATAATACCATATTGATGTCAGTAGGCTCCCAATCAGCAACAGCCCTTAACCTTTTAGTCATACCTCCTAACTCTCTAGCTTCATGGCCTGGGTGTAATGCCATGGAGATGTGTGGGGCGGCTGTATCTGTCATTTCATACCATTTTAGCTGTTCTGGGGTCAAAACAATGGGGGCTACAACTCCTTCTTTCCCTACGAATATGCCATCTCCTGTGAGATGCCATCTATCCCCTTTTATGCTGTTAAATATTTATTGGTATATGACTGTGTCATTTCTGTCATAGAACAATGTACAGTGTAGTGGGTCAATGGGTGGTAAGTAAACATCTATGTCCCTTATCCATGGTCGGTGTTTGTTATACAGGGTCACTACACTCATTAGGGATGGGGAAATGTCTAATTCTACCCAATAAATGTCAGCTGCCTCCTTTAATGGCCCTCCTAACAGAACATTCTGTCTAAAACCTGTTGGTGCAGTCTGTGAGCAATCAACCTGTGTGCCATCTGGAAAAGTCACTATTACCCCTTCTGGTGAACATAAAATACTGGCCCCCAATTTAATAAGTAAATCCCTTCCCAGCAGAGGTACAGGAGCATTAGAGGAGTACAGGAATGAGTGTGGTAAGCTCTGATTCACAACCTGGACGGTTAATTGTTTTGTCATTGGCCAATGTTCTAACCCACCAGAGAAACCCATGACTCCCACTGTTTTATCACTTAGATCTTTATCTGTGATTGTGCCTCTTGTTACAGTGGAGTATGTAGCTCCAGTATCCACCAGAGCCCTTAGTGGTTTGTTGTCAACCACTATTTCCATGAGGGGTTCAGCCATTCCCCTCACGGTGGTCCTCTGTGGGCCCCTTCAACAGTCCCCCGCGTCTCCCTCCGGGCCCCATGTTGGGTGCATAGGCGCCTGTAGGTTGGCTGGAGACGGGTGCTGTTGCCCCGGGTATCGTGAGGTGTATGGTCGCCTGCCACGACCACCAGGTCCACCTCTGAGAGGACCCCATCCCTCTGCAGGTGGCCCTGTGAATTGGCCGTCCCCGTGCTGTGAGGGACATTCATTTTTCTAATGATCAGTACCACCACACAGATGACAAGCACCCCTCTGCTGGCCCCCACCTCTGCCTCGTCTGCCTCTAAATCCCATATTCCCCCCTCCTTGTTCTCTATTACCTCCCCAGTTACCTCTTTGAGACCCTGGAGTGGGATATGTTGATCCTTGGCCATACCCAAAATAGGAAGGAACCGGTGAAGGGGTGGGTGGGTCATTCACAGACTGCTGAGACATTTGCTTATTTTTCTTTGGACCATTATTTCTAGCTATGTCTAATTGCAATTTTAGCAGCTGATTTTTTGTCTTTTCTAACTCCTCCTCTTCTTTGTGCAGTTTATCAACTGTCCTATCAATGTGAAATACTAAGTGTCTTTCCCATACTTCATTGGTTGCTACTGGTATATCGGGGTTACCTTCCATGGCCTGTTTTACGCCATTGGGGGCCCCTGACATCACTGCTGATCTGAAAATGTCACGTGTTATGGGATTATTCAAACTGTTTTCCTCAACCATTTGTTCCCATTCTGCGGCACATCTGAAATAATAACCTGATCCAGTCTCACCGGGTTTAATGCGAAATTTGATGTTTTGATATGTAGTTGGGGGTGTGGGGAACTGTTTTCTCAGAGTTAACCCCACATTTGTACACACTGTTGTGTATGGGTCATCATTTGGTGAATTTGTAATATCTGCATTTTCCTCGAAATCCCTCATTTGTGAAGCAGTAAAAATCTGGCCTAAAAGGCACCTCAAATCCCCCACAGCCAACGTGGTTCCATGGCATAAGGCCATTAATTTAGTCAACCACCTACCTCCCCCCGAGGTGATTGGGGGCAGTTTTGCTAAGACTGCAGTCATGTCACTATGACTCCAGGGTTGATATTTATGACCCTGACTACCCATCAATAGTGGATAGTTACTCGGTGTATTATTGGGATGACCAAATGCTGATTTTAATTGTTCAAGTGGGCCACCTGAAGCCCCAATACCCTTCTCTAGCTGTGGTGGGGAGGGTATTTTGATGTCCCACTCCTTTAGATCTCTGGGTGTGAATTGGGGTCTCAATTGGTCCAGTCTGCCTCTTGTTCTTTCTGCTATGGGGGATGTAACTTCCCCGTCTACATTCATGGTGCCTTTAATTACTATTCTGAGACCTTCCCTTCTCCCATCTTCACCTTCCTCCTCTCCCTCATGTTGAGACCCTGTCCTACTTCCTAGTTCTTCATGTTCTGTGTCCTCTGCATGATGTGATCTCTCACTATGTCGTGATCCTGATCTAGCGCCTGACTGCTCAGCCTCATCCAATCGTGCTGTTAGTGATAATATTTGGTCTCTCATCATATCTAACTCAGCCATTTCCACCTCCACTTCTGTTTCTTTTACAGTCACCTGAACTTGCTGTAAGTCTTGGTTTGGTATGTAGGGCGGCGGCCTTACTGAGTGCAAGTCCGGATATAAGCTTGGAGGCGGGGCAAACGCTGTCTCATCAGAAACACTACCCTGTGTACTTCCTGATTTCTTTGTCATTCCTTTCTCTGACTTCTCTGTCTTCACATGCTCCCCCCCACCCTTTTTAGCAGGACTCAGGGCGGTTGCAATAAGTGCTATTCTTGTCCACAACCTAACCTCAGTTCTATATTCTTCTTCTTGGTTGGAATATTTACTCTTACTCAACCAATTTATACTGTTTTTCCCCTCTACATGTCTTTTGAGTCTTACATGAGCCCTTTTTTCCATAGCTCTAATTGTTGGGGCTAATGCCATCGACATGTTGTCGGGATTATCCCATCCGTTTTCAATACATATCTGACTCCATTTAATTTTCCAAATTTTCTTCTCTTTTTTATGATTTTTAGGCTCCGATTGAGCCAGTAACATATCTACCAGATTGTCCCACTGCTTTGTTATTGGGGAACATCCATATTCTTCACATTCTCTCTCAAATTCAGACATTTTACACAACACACACAATACACATCAATAATCTAACACTCTATACTCAAAAAATGCTGTAGGACTTTAACCCACAGTCTAACTGGGTGGACTTTAACCCCTCAGTTTTTACCAAAATGACCGGGTGGACTTTAACCCCTCGGTTCTGACTGGGTGGACTTTAACCCCTCAGTTTTTACCAAAATGACCGGGTGGACTTTAACCCCTCGGTTCTGACTGGGTGGACTTTAACCCCTCAGTTTTTTCCAATTTTTCTGATCAACATATATCAATATTTTACTAATTAACAAATGGAACGGAATACAATTCAAATTCAACACAAGAAATTTAGAATATCCAATTTTGCAGAAGTTTGATTTAACAGGTTTCTGCTTACCTTATTTTAATCGGTCGACCGTGTGTTGAACCCGAGTTCGTTCCGTCCCGGAATCTTGGCCTTCAATGGCCTTTTACTCTTTACTGCCTTTTTCTCCAATCACGTCGGGGTCACCAATTGTTGGACTTCAAACGTCCTGCGTGATCAAAAATTGAAGGAAGGCGAAATATAAAAAGTATTGAAATTTATTGATCACAACAGCGCTGGGTTGTTCTCAGACCCAACGTCTCACAAAGAACCAACCCCCAATACATTCCAACAGAGTCTTTTATAGTAGGTGTCCACGTGCCTCCTTCTTCTCTGGGGGAGGGGGGTCCACCCTTGGATCCTCCAATCAGCCATCACCTTTTTGTCTTCTCTGCAAAACAACAGCTCACACCCACACACATACCACACTTCTCCAGAAAGCACACTAAAAAATCCCATTTAACAATTGATTATATATTGATATGTTAATTATACTCATATCTCAGTACATGATTAACATAATTTTAAGAGGATTAACATCCTTCAATTGATTGAAGTGATATTAATCTTTAACTTATGATTAATATTTTATAAACGACTCGTCCAGCGACCATTAACATCATTATATCTTTAACAATTTCGTTTATCTTGCTTCGTGGCCAACGATAAAGAAAACAAAATTAGTACTTTATCAAAATTGAGCTAGGTAACGCGATCTTTGGCAAATTGTTTAAAACTTGAAAATCGCACAGCCCAAGAGATTCTTTATAAATGAAACAAGGTTATTTGCTAACTGTTATTCTACAATACATGGACTAAACTTAATAAAACACATATACATACACATATACGCACACACATAAGGAGTTTTGCGGTTTGAAGAGAGTTTTAAGGCTAACACTCTTTTGCTATCTCGTAACGTTACCAGAGTAAGATCACAGCAGAGACTTCTCAATCCTTACTGCATATCCTTACTGCATACAGATCAATTCACCAGCAACAATAAGACAATAGAGATTTGTTTTGTCTACTTGCTTTCAGTTAAGTTGTCAGCTGATCTGGCGTTTCCACATGTTTCCTGGAAACCTCTGGTTGCTGGTTGCGATGTCACGGGGGAAACCCTCTTGTGATTGACGGTTGCCTGGTTCCTTTGTGACGTGATGACGCTGTTAGGAAGCTTGTTTTAGCGTTCTTACAGCTTCAGGTGTTAAAGTTCTTCAGTGAGACCTTTGTCAAAGTCTTTGCGTTCTTTAGGTTCGTCAGCCTGATGGTAAAGGCGGTGATCGAGCATGGTCAAATGATGAACCCGAAGTTCCAGCGAGAAGTGAGCATTAAGCTAATGAACAAAGCTTTTGTGTCCATTTTAAACGGCCCGATTTGGGTCCACCCACGGGCGGCTGGCCTAATCAGATCGTTCTTATGGGGGCGGAGCCTATATGCCTATATTCTTGCAGCGCCTATATTATCTGATAGTCAATTTATCACATGAAGGAAAATACCTCTAATAACTTGTAAAAGTATTCATAATTCGTACTATGCTGAGAATTGACATATAGTTCACACGAAATTGTTGCATTTATCATGACCATTTCTGAGAAATCAAATTCAACATATTTTACACACGTTCATAGCTTTTCCTGCTAAAACATAAAAAGGGTTCAGATTAAAGATTAGAAACAACACATCATGCTTATAGAAGACACAAAATGCAAACGTTAATATATATTGTCTCTTGAGTATATTGCTTTAATATTAGCAGGAATTATTAATTGTCTTTTAGCATAAAGTCCATAACAATTTGCTCGTTCTTTGTCTGCACAAGAACGAGAGAGAGCGTGCATTCCCTTGAAATGCAACAAAGAAACGGCAGGTGTCTGGGGTCAGGAAGTCACTTTGGGTGTGTATCTGCAGAGCTTCTTAGCTCAGAAGTCTGATCGTAAAACAGTCTTACATTATTGAATTATGCGTTAAACGGTCATCCCGGACCATTTCCAGATAGAGAGTTATTTTGTCCTGTTTTCGCTCTCCACGGAACTACAATGGTGACACTGTGTAGAACATGTAATTAAAGCAATTGAAAAACAGTTGTTTTTTCAAAGTTTTTTTGTTTAAATATATATATTTACATTTACAGTTAATATTCTTACTTCATTTTTGTTCTTCTTACCCATTTAAACAGGTTGTTTTATGGATTTTAGCTTGAAGTTGCTAGTTCATTTTCTATTGGCTTGAAAGACAGTGAAAAGTGTGATGTTAGCAAGGCCGTTTATGATTATTGCAATTTATGGCTTTGGTCTTATATATAAATGGAAGCTTTTTATCTCTAATGCAATCTTTGGATTGCTTGAGTCACTTATGCTTATGAGAGGACCGCTTCTGTGGAATCCTCCAAACAATAAATTATATAATTAAAAGCTTTTTATTATTCTCTCATACCTTTCTTTGATTAGCATTATTATAACTGCATGTCATGGAAAATGTGTTTTTGCTGCAGAGCAACGCCCTTAAAAGGTCTGCTGCTTATGTTGCTTCCTATTGAGCGACCGCAAGACTATACAGACACACCACTAATTCCACCACTGTTCACCCAGGGAGTGGGTGTTTAGGTGTGTGTCTATTTGATATCTCCTTGGTAACTAAAAATGTCCTAAATACTGTATCTTAACAGGAATAAAAACACACCAAAAGTTCACAGCACAAACCGATGACCTTAAATAAGAAAGCAATAGAGCCAAAATATATAACAGATACTCACACGCCACAACCAGTCAATCACCCTTAATTACGTTAGATAATAGCAATATCATCTATATAAATTACATAGAGCAAAACAAGTGTGGTTTATGTACATATGTAGTGTATTTCCTACTGCTAAATTCTGAAAAAAAAATGATCGGACCAAAAACCTCAGCATGTAATAACCTAGAACACCGTTTAACAATTGATGGCTGCTCTGTCAATATAGGTACACAAATTGGGATGCACCTTATAATTGTTGTTCCATCGCTGAAATTGACAGGTGATTTATATAAAATGTAGATCACAATCTTCTCAGTTGTTTAAAAGATTGAGGCAGTTATCAAAGTTTGATCAAATGGTGTTTTATTTTCCTGTAGTTTACATTTTCATACATTTAATTATCCCTTAGCAGATTTTGACTCTAATAAAAAGTTCCTTACATATTCTCTCAAGTTCCTGCATTACTTGGTCATCAAACCTGTGATTTTGGCATTGTAACTCCTGGGGGTCCATATTTACTAACAGCTAACAAACAAAAACCCCTTTTAGATATTAAACAACTACTGTCAGGACTAACTAAAGACACGTAGTGAAATATTAGGAATGAAACGGTGTGGACACAGTTATTATTGCATACTGTATGCATTTGTAGGAATTTTGCTTTCATTTAAATCATTTAACCCTAAGGTTTGTATTAAATAATTTACCATTTGTCCCATTATTTACTATTGCTTAAACCCATTTTGCATCTGTGTTGTTAGTAGATTACCCACACCCGATCATCATCAGCTTTGATTGTTTCTGGCCCTACGCTGAAAATGAGCCGTCTGCGTCTGTGTTTTTTTTAATAGCTCATTTTCAGTAGATCATCCACAGAACTTTCCACTCCCATCCGCACGTTTTTGGGATCACGATCGAGTGCTAATTTGCCGTTTAGTAAATCTGGCCCTTGCTCTGCTGTTTGAGCTACAGGAATTTTAGACAAGTTCTAGTGTATGTAGACATTAACCATTTTATAAGAGCAACAAGAGACAACACATAATTTCAAACAAATATCACATACTTTGGGTCAGCAGAGCTTCACAAGACACATGTTATGTAATCTCACACATCATTTCTCACACATCAATGTCCTGTCAGTCACACACTCACACATTCATTTAGATATCATGATAGAGACTTCATATTAACTTCTAATGTTTTATATTAAGTATCAAATTAGGACTTAAAGTACAAATACAAACATGACTTTTTAAATTTAAATTTTTTGCTCGTACATTTACAACCCACACAAGTGGATCGAACAAACGATGCATTAAGTCATTGGTCATTATGGGATTGTTTGATTTGTTTTTGTGGTAGGTTTGGATAGTGTAATGTACTGTTAATGTTGAGTTGGATTTATTATGTGGATGAGTTTAATGTTTAACAAGTGCAATGTGATATTTTACTCATCTGAACATGATTGATTCAACAGCCATGTAACAGAAAACTGTTAAGTAGTTCAATAAATACTTCTTTGTTATTCGCTAGTATATTGTTTATTAATAGATACAATAATACAAAAAAAGGCTTCATTAAATAAATTAAATAAGTTAACACACTGACCGCTGGTTGTAAACATTCAAGTATCTGTGAGTAACTAATAGTCCTTTTCTTCACAAGAAGAAAACAAGAACAGGTAAAGCAGAATTAGATGCATATATTACAATAGTCAAAACACTGTATTGCAGACGCGATTTCTTTAAGACTGCAAGGGAAGCTCAGCTTCCCCTATAATTGTCAAAAAATGAATGGTCAAATATATGTACTATTATGTTAACATTTTATTGACTAAAAATGCGTTAAACACGTTCATCTCGAACGAAAACAATTTCGTTCAGAATCAGCTACTTAGGTCGGCTGACTCGATTTCCTTCTCATTCATTCCCGTAGCGTACAGTGCATTACTCTGTTGAAGCCCAGCGTCCATTGACTTCAATGGGGCTGCTTTAAACAGTTTTTTTCAGTGCTTAGAAACAAGACGGTCATTGGATAATGCTGCGATTATGTCCCGCCCACGGACGCTCAGCGTCTCTGGGATGAATGGAGGAGTGGGCTGGCCCGGACTCCGAGCGTCTGCGTGATGATTGGAGGGTCTGTCATCTCTTTTTAATCCACTTTTATGTCCTAAAACGCTCGTTTTTTGGGGTCGACAGCTTATAAAAACTTATTTATTGGTTTTTTTTTAGCTTGTTTGCTATACACATTGTCACATATCAGCTTTTAGACATTTTTATTTTTTTTGTTATAAATAAATGACAAGGAGGCGGCAGCTTTTCGCAATGCAAAGAGACGGTTGGTGTGGGCGTGGGCGTGGTCTTCAGATTATGACGCGTATCACTCTGTGTCTCCATTTCCAACTCAGTCCCATCGCGGATTTTGCATGTGTAGTCGAAAGACAAACTGCTGCAACCTTCATCGTATATTTCACACAATTTCACACCACATTCATTGTTTCAGTTTAACATAATTCCCACATTTCCTCCCGTTGAGTTAAATATATATATATATATATTAGATCGTTTGTTCATTGATTCATATAGTCTGAACTAGCCAGCTAGCAAACTGCACACGATGGCAGACAGTGCTAATATTGTCGACCTGATTTTGGCAAAGCCATTAGAAAGTCTTCCTTACGAGGAGAAACTTAGAATTAAACAGCAGGGCAGATCAACACCTAAGATTGATTTAGTGCAAAAGATAGGGAAAAGTAACAGGTCTTTTCAGCTCTCCTGGTATGACAAAGTTAGCTGGCTGACTGGAAGTGCTGTGAAAAAGAAAATGTACTGCTGGCCATGTCTCTTGATGAAACCATCTCATGGATGTGTTGTTTGGTCAAAATTGGGGTTTGGAGATCTGTCAAACTTTGACAGGGCATATAAAAGGCATGAAAATAGCAATGAACATGTGAGTGCATGTGCAAGATTAAGTTGCATGGGCAGGATCAGGGTTGAGCATGCAATCAATGAAGGTGCTCGCATTCAAGTGGCTAAACATAATGAAACTGTTAAACAAAACAGGGCCTTCCTAAACCGCCTTATTGATGTGACATCCTTGCTTGGCCGGCAGGAGCTGTCATTTAGGGGACATGATGAGAGTAGTGAATCATCCAACAAGGGGAATTACAGAGTTCACAGAAACATTAGCTAAATATGACTCTGTCCTGTCCACACAATTCGAGTCCTCAACTGTGTTTTCTGGTATGTCACACACTATTCAAAATGACTTGATCTCTGCTCTTGCAGCCACCATTTCTGATCAGATCAGAGATGAAATTCAGGATGCTCCCTTTTTTGGATGGCAGGTGGATGAAACCACTGATATATCCTGCCGTGCCCAACTCTCTGTCATTGTTCGCTATGTGGATAGTGCAGGTAAAATTCAGGAGCGCTTCATTGGATTTTTTGATGTTTCTGGGGGGCGAGATGCTCAGTCCGTTTTTGATGTTTTAAATGAGAACATGCAGGGCTACAATTTTAAGGATAAGCTTGTGGCACAGACCTATGATGGGGCTGCTGTCATGGCTTCAGCTCTCAATGGTCTGCAGGCCAAAGTGAAAGCAATAGCCCCCAGTGCAATGTTTGTGCATTGCTATGCACACAGACTGAATCTGGTGCTGTCACAGGGGGCCAAATGCTTGCCTGAGTGCAGAATTTTTTTTGCATCACTCTCTGGGTTTGCCACATTTTTCTCAAAATCCACAAAGAGGACGTCTTTTCTGGAGTCTGCAGGCTGCTCAAGGTTGCCCAGAAACGCTCCTACTCGATGTAATTTCACATCACGGATAGTGAGCACTGTGGCAAACAATTATGATGGCCTCCTGCAGACATTTGATAACATCATTGCAGATACGACAATGGATGATGATACACTGGATTGTGCCAAAGGCTTCGTGAGGAAACTGGAGGATTTTGAGTTTGTGTTCATGTTGTACACATATGAACAAATCTTCTCTGAGACTGATGTGGTCTTTGATATTGTCCAGCAGAGAGCGATGGATGTTCTTTACTGCAAGAAAAGAATTGAGTCTCTTCTTGCATTTGTCAAAGAGAAGAGGTCAGAGGGGGCTTTCCAAGCTGTTTATGCCAAAGCAGCAGATCTCACATCAGACCCAAGAGATGAGCCCATGAGAAAGCGCCGTCTGACCCAATTGCAGGATCCCCAAGAGCGCTACAGAAATCTGTACATGGCCATCCTTGATAACATCTTGGAGCAGATTCCTCGACGTTTTTCAAATTTGGAAAGTATGCTTTTCTTAGAATTAGTCAATCCAGGGAAATTTGATGACATGAGACAAGCATTTCCAGAGGAGGCCTTCCAAAGTGTCCTGAAAAGTTATGGCCATCACTTTGATTCAGGGAGACTGAGGTCTGAACTTCAAGTCCTGTATTCAGATCAGGACTTGCAGAGTAACAGGGGAAAGCTGTGTGATTACTTGGTGTTCCTTAAAGACATGGAGTTGGACAGTGCAATGCCTCAGCTTTACAAACTGTTCTCATTAGTGGCAACAATTGGAGCTACATCTGCAGGTGTAGAAAGGAGCTTCTCCTGTTTAAAGCGGCTCAAGTCCTACACCCGTAACACAATGGGCCAAGGCCGTTTAAGCAGCCTAGCTCTGCTGGCCATTGAGAGGACACTGGTCAAGTCACTGGAAAAGACGCCTAGTTGGTACGACAGGGTTACAGAGCATTTTCTTGAAAAGGAACGTAGGGCAGAATTTACATATAAATAAATGGACAATTTTTATGATTTAGGCCGAAAATGAGCTTCCCCTCTTTAAAAGATCAGCAGCCGCCACTGCTGTATTGTATAATTAAAGTAGTCATGAACAGATTGCATTTAATTGAGGCAGTAATGGGAACTCTACACAGTACTACAGTGTTTATATTATGAAGCCGGCAGACAGTAGCAGCCGGGTTGTACTTTAGGAAAACAATAACAGCAATTTTTGGCAAGCTTTGAGCTATTGAAATCTGCTGGTATTTGAACAATAAAAACACTCTACTGAAAGTTTGCAATAAATACTTCCACCTCCACTGAAGGGAAAATTAGGACAAATGAAAGTCATTAAAGAGTCATACAAAATAAATCAGATACACATACCTCCTTCCCGGCTTGTATTCATTTCAGTTTGTTTAAACATTTCAGAAGCTCAGATGAGCTTTATTTGTCACATACATAATTATACAGAGTATAATGAGGAGTGAAATGTGTTCTCTGCATTTAACCCATCCAAGTGCACACACACCTGGAGCAGTTGGGGGTTCGGTGCCTTGCCCAGGGGTCTCACCTCAGTTGTGGACACTTCCTGCCAGAGCCAGGATTCGAACCCACAACCTTGGGTTACCTCGGGTTTCAAGTCCAACGCTCTATCCATTAGGCCACGACTGCCCCCCCCGCAGTCATTTAGCAATTAATCACATAATGCATCAGACACATTCATTTCCAAATAAAATAAATAAACACATAGATAATTAAATTAAGCTCTGATACAGAGAAACCTAACAAATAAAGGATAGTAAAAATAAAATATTAATAAATTATTTAGTGTCAAGAATAGAGTTTATACAGTATCTAAAGTCTTTCAGGTAGAGGGTAAAGGGGTTTCATTTTTAATTATTTCTTTCCCACCATAGCTTACTGCATATCTTCTCAGATGGTAAAATTAAATGATGTTTGCAGGACTTCTGCTGTTTTTAACTCACTCATTTGAAAATGTCACCATTTCACTGGTCCTGACCTTTTCTTCTTTTTATTTCCTAAATCATCTTTTACTCTGTGGACCAGACCGTTCTGCACCTCTTCAGCTGAAGGAACTTAGGCTTTGTCCCTCAGCAGTTCAGCTCGGTCTTGAATTCAGTGAATCTGTCACGTTTGCATCCTCTTCTCACGAGGCAGATCCTCTTCATCCAGGACTGGTTTTGTTCAGGTACTCCATCTCCTCATCTCTTTCTTTCTAACTGATCAATTCCTGAGTCTGGATTTCCTCTTGGTTGAAGCCGATAGTGAGGCTGTTGTGAGGTTGTATTTAGTCGCCTTCCTGCAAATGAAAATAACACATAGTTTAGCCCCAAAGCAGGATATTATATGTTCACTGAAGCAAAAGTATGGAAACAAATGTGCTTAGGTTGATAGGAAATTATTTACCTGAGAGATAACAGTAGATAATCACTAGTTTTGCCAATGTGATTTGACTGGTCATCAAAATGTGTCACAATATCCATATCTGGATTTTCTGAACTGAAAATCAAATTTGAGAATAAGGCTACATACTGAATTCACTAGTCAAAAATGTTATTTTCAAATGTGTCCAAACTTTGACTGCATGGTCATACATGTTATAAAGCTATGATACAAAAGATGTTTTGAAAATAAAATATTTGTATACAATCTACTTTATTCAGTGACTTGCTCTTGTGAAACTGAGGGCAAACAGATCTAAATGTCTCTCACACATAAATACAGATGAATACAAGGGCTAATGCCATCATTGAACAACCACCGGAATCTTCAGATACTATTAAACTTGTCCAAAAATTGCTGTCCTTTGATTTGGTGACTCATAACTGCTTTAGTCATTCGACGGTTTCTCATTCACTCCCTTATTTGCTTTCATCTCAGAGAAGAACATGCATATCAGAGCTCGCTAACCCCCCCCCCAGACACAAGCCGCCCTGATCTCCGCTGGTCACACATGGCTGCCTACGTCATACACAACAGACAAAATGACATGTATCTGTCTGATTGCTTCTTAGGGTGGAGCTGAAGGCTGCAGAGTCTGGGCTCACCTGCTGTGACAGAAACTGGAGCAGGTCCGGTCAGCGGGTTTGGCACATTCACAGCGGCCCACGGAGCGCCGGCGACGGGACAGTGGGCTTCCCAGACCGAAAGGTGCGATCTTACTGTAGTGAGATGAGAAGGTTAACAGAATTGTGAATGGTCAAATGCAAACAAAAGGTTATAAATTCATATTAAGGGGTTCTACAGGTGATTAAAGTGACATATTATGGATCTAATTCCAATTTTTCAGAATTAAGAATTCTTTCAGTTTCTTACATTCACCCTTTGTCAACTTAGATGTACTCACTTTGGTGTGTTGACCCAAATGATGTCCAAATGGCAGAAATAGATGCACTCGTTATCTGACCAGCTGCTACAGGAGCAGCGTTTGATACGGACCCGTTTGAGAGAAGGTGGATTGCTTGATGCTTCAGACTGATCAGACAGTGGATATCCAAACTCTAGAAAACACAGACACTATGATTAAAGCTATTCACTAAATTTTTATTTGGCACCCTAATACGTACTTCATGTAACATCCAAATTTACTGACTCTTTTGAAGTTTTATATGACTAAATCAATCTGTATATATTAAGTTACACCACCAAAAGTATTTTTTACACATCCAACTACACACATTTTGGTATTATTCTACATTATAAATCCACCTAATCTGATAAATTCACAAACTCTACAGGTACAACACTCTGTCATTATATAGGTATGACACTCGGTAATAACTGCTGAACTTATCTGTAAAGATAATACTGCATAATGATTTTTTTGGTGTGATGAAGCCATCAGTGGGGTCATGAAGGACAAGAGAATATAGAGTATTATAGAACAATATAATCATTATATCCAGACTGATTATTAAAAGATATCTGATATGCAAAATTTCCATTTGGGAAACATAAAATCTCATTACTAAAACAACTGAATGTTTTATGTAGTTTCTCTTATAAATAAGGGCATGGAATTGTCAAACTACAGAAAATGTGCATGCTGTGTAAACCGAACGCATTTATTTTCTTATAAAAGGTAAAAGTATCTTACCTTGCTGCAGCATAGAGAGTGTAACTGAGATAAAGACAACAGTCGACAGTGAGAAAGCCATTCTCAAGAGTTGAACACGTCTGTTAAATCTAGTTAAGTGATGATATACAGTTAGTATCTGCAGTCCACAGAGCTCCACAGAGAGACTGACAGGTGTGCTTGTGCTCAACTCAACCTGCCCGCCTTCATTTATTCTCCCTGAAGCTCCGCCCACTGGCTGGTACACAACACTGAGTCCATGCATTCCTGCCTCCTGATTGGCTGCAGACTTGAATGAAGTGGAGGGGCGAATGAAAGAAAGATAGGGAACAGCAGCTGATGTCAGCGACTCCTCCTGGATGAGTAAGTGTCAAAGAAACTAGGAAACTTTTTTTTTTTCGCAAGGGAGGCCATGTGCTGTCATCGTCACAGGAGATAGTGTTTAATGGCATGTTTTGCATGTGCCCAGGGACAGATTGCACATTAGTGTAGAAACCACCTCCAGAGTAAAAAGCAGGACTGATAGTGTGTTCAGGATATCAGTTAAGTCCAGGAACATAGATTGTGGATAAGGCATTGGTGCTGCAATGATTTTAGCAATGATATTGTCACAACCCACTGGACTCAAGTTTTGTCTTCTGCCTGTGTTCCCTTCCTGTTTGCCCATTTTTGGTTCTGTTCCTGTTCTGATTAGTTCATTGTCTAATTATAAGTTAATCACCTTCATTGTGTCCACCTGTCAGCCCCTCGTTATCTGCCCTATATTTGTTCCTGTCCTGTGAGTTCTAGTTTGTTGGTTATTGTTGATGTTACCCTGTCTGTGTTCTGAACTTCCCCATCGTGAGTCTGATTAAATACCTTATTCCCTTCTATCTTCGTCTTCGTGTGACTCTTGTGTGTGCACAGCACTGAAACCGTGACAGAATAACCAACCCAAAGACATAAAGTATAGCGGCGTCTTTCCCCTCATTTTGTTTCCTGTTTTTATTTTTCATTTATGGATGATCCTACAGTCCTCGTCCTCCTGCTGGAGCAGGGGGACCGCTCTCTCGAGGACCACACCGAAGATTTCATTTTCCTGGCGAATTACACGAGCTACCCGGACAGCTGCCTTTGCTCGTTTGATATAACTGGACTGAACACCTCCACACGAGAGCAGTTGTCCGGGGACGGTCCTCGAGAGAGCCTCGCCGCATTCATCGAGTGGGTGCTGGTGTCCTGCCAGTCAAAACTCACCATGGACATCGTGGATGTTGACACCAGTCCCACTCGGGACCCAGAGCCCAGTCATTCACCACCCCGCAGCGCGGAGCTGCCCGAGCCCACCGCAGACAGAGAGCCAGAGCCTGCCGCGGTCGATGAGCCATCGCCATCAGGAGCGATAGAGCTGCCGATCGTCCCGGAGCCCGAGCCCCAAGTGTCTGACCAGGTGCGAGAGCCGACAGTTCAAGCAAAGGTGGAAACCGCTGTGGATATCGCGGGGGCTATGGAACGCCCCGCCCATGGCACCACCGCTGGGGGTGAGCATAAACTGGACCTGGGAGACTTAATATACTTTCACTCGGATACACTCATCATTCACCCATCTTCAGAACTGTATGCCTGGGAATATATCCCACCCAACCTCCCTCTCCCACCTCCTCTTATTGATCTGGCCCCTGTTTCAACACCTTCATCGCTGGATTCCGTCAGCCTCTCTGCTCACCCTCAGCTCACCATCTGTGGCGTGGGCTCGCCGCTGATCTGCCGATCTCCAGCTCCGTGGGCGTTGAGTCTGGAGAATCACTCGACTCCGCCTTCAGCCTCCGAGGCCCAGACTCTGCCTCAGTCCTGCGACCCAGTGGCTCCACCTCGGCTTCCAGCTCCCTCATCTCCACCGGAGTCCGTCAGTCCACCAGCTCCACCGGGCTCCCTCGTCCCTCCGGCTCCGCCTTGGTCAGTCGTCCCCCTACCTCCACCTCGGGACTACACTCCTCCGGCTACACCTCGTCCCTTTGTCCCTCTGGCTCCGTTGGGTTCCTCCTTCCCCCCAGCTCCACCTCAGTCCTCTGTCGCTCCGGCTCCACCGCGGCATTCCGGAGCCCCGCCTACACCTCGGTCGCCAAAGCCTCCGGCTCTGCCTTGGCCCTCCGGATCTTCGGCCTCACCCTGGCTCTTCGGCTCTCTGTCGCCTCCTCGGGCTCCACCTGCTCCGCCGCCGTTGGTCGGCCCCATGGAGTCGGCGCCCACTCCTCCACCATGGCTCCTCCCTCCGTCGGCTCCTCCGTGGGCCACCATCGTGACTGTGGCCTGGGTCCCACCGGGCTCCTCCTGCTCCAAGCCTCTCCTATCTCCGTCCTGGCTCCTCCCTCCATCTGATCCACCCTGGACTCTGTTAGTCGTCCTCCTCCCGGGTGTCCGTCCTTCGCCCGAACCTCCTCCAGTGATATCTGCCTGCCTTTCGCCGTCCCTTGTCAACATCCCACATCCTTATCCTCCTCCTAAGTCCCCCTCCATCCCTCCCTTTGTTTCCACGGCGTGAGGTCACGCCTTCCGGGAGGGGGGCGAACTGTCACAACCCACTGGACTCAAGTTTTGTCTTCTGCCTGTGTTCCCTTCCTGTTTGCCCATATTTGGTTCTGTTCCTGTTCTGATTAGTTCATTGTCTAATTATAAGTTAATCACCTTCATTGTGTCCACCTGTCAGCCCCTCGTTATCTGCCCTATATTTGTTCCTGTCCTTTGAGTTCTAGTTTGTTGGTTATTGTTGATGTTACCCTGTCTGTGTGCTGAACTTCCCCATCGTGAGTCTGATTAAATACCTTATTCCCTTCTATCTTCATCTTCGTGTGACTCTTGTGTCTGCACAGCACTTAAACCGTGACAGATATAAAGCTGAAAAACCTGCCAATAAAATATTTCACAGTAAAAGCGCACATCAATCTAATAGATATTTTGTAAGAGATCAGAAGGTACTTTACGAGATACTTAGCACATCACATTAACCTGTTAGCCAGTGTAGATCATTGTGACAAATGATCTGTTCAGAAATACAATGTGATTTGTGTATTTTAATGTGTTGCATTTTAATTCGTGCTGGGCTCTTTAAAAATGGCCTCACCCTCTCATTGAATGTATATATTCACAAAGAACACACACGAGCGCAGACGCGGTGTGTGGTGTAGCGTGTTAGTAACACGAGCTCTGTTAATAAAGTATAACATTCACATGTGGTCGTCACGGTGTTAATTATAACTAAGACACACAACATGGTGTCAGAAGAGGACACGGACTTTTCGCCATGAGTGTTCTGTCTTGTTGTAGAAAACAGAGTTGTTTTTTTCAAGGCCGCATAGTGTAAATGGCGGATTGTTTTCGGAGACCTGACCTGCTCGCATGCGAAGGGTATGCTGCAACATCTTGTGAATCTTCGAGCAGGAGTATGACATCATCACGGCGGCGCACCATAAAAGCATGTCAAGACAAGGGCCTATATCCTCCTCAATCTTGCAGGGCTGGAGGCCATAGAACGAGAGCGATCGTTCATCTACGCCAGGGGTCAGCAAGCCGCGGCTCTTTCATCCCTCTGCAGTGGCTCCCTGTAGCGTGGGTGTACAATACGCAGGGGAGGTGTCCCGACTTTTAATACAACCTAAACTCTTACCCTGCACTTTTTCTAGGTCAAGTGTGTTAAAGTAGAGGTATTCAAGGGCCAATGTGAGTAAATCTAACTGTAAATTAAAAGAGAAAAGATAGCCACGTAGTTTTGGATACATTTTATTTGTATCCAAAACGATGTGAACATCACGGAGTGCTGAACACTCTCAAGCGCTATATGTTTCTTTCATTCTCGAAGCCAGAGAGCACTCTTGCGCAAAAAGTCCAAAATAGACTCATATGAGAAGTAATAGTAACGTTTGACAGGCATCCCGCTATCGCTGTAGCTAAGCTAAATAACAAGCATACAACTTAACTGATGAAATGTAAAGATGATATGGTTTATGTGTTTTTCAAGTCTTCTCCAGGTAATAAATATGAATTATACAGTGGTAATT
This sequence comes from Oxygymnocypris stewartii, assembly GCA_003573665.1. Lineage (NCBI taxonomy): Eukaryota > Metazoa > Chordata > Actinopteri > Cypriniformes > Cyprinidae > Oxygymnocypris > Oxygymnocypris stewartii. The sequence continues at coordinate 481,547 of QVTF01020256.1, read as the reverse complement.
GACAGCATTAATTACAGTACAGAGGCTTTACAATATGTGACCCTGGACCAGGAAACCAGTCTTAAGTGTCAATTTTTCAAAATTACGATTTATACGTCATCTGAAAGCTGATTGGTGTCAGCCATGTGTTTCCATTGGTGTGTGGTTTGTTAGTATCGGACAATATTTGGCCGAGATACAACTATTTAAATATCTGGAATTTGAGGGTGCAAAAAAAATAAAAATCGCTTTTAACATTGCCCAAATAAAGTTCTTGGTAATGCATATTACTAATCAAAAATTAAGTTTTTATATATTTACGGTACAAAATATCTTCATGGAACATAATCGTTACTTAATATCCTAATGATTTTTGGCATAAAAGATAAATCGATCATTTTTACCCATAAAATGTATTTTTGGCTATTGCTACAAACATACCCCATCGACTTAAGACTGGTTTTGTGGTCCAGGGTCACATATGTTTTCTGCCTTATTCTGTGATAAAAATAAAAGTGTTTGTAGAATATATACTGATTGCACAATCATAACCATATTATGTTATTATTGTCCAGCAGTATATTTTATTTCTTAGCTAATTTAAAAAAAGAGATAATAATTGTTTTGTCAATTGTACATACATAAATATTATAATACTTATTATTATTATTATTATTACTACATTTGACATTTCTGTCCCCCTCACTTCTGAAATGATTGATACTCCTCTGCCCTGTAACATAACTGAATACAAAACTTTAGCTATATGCCGTGTTATCTTTATTTGGGCATCAAATATTTTGTGGCTCCACGTGAATTTTATTTGGTAGGAAAGGGGCCAAAATGGCTCTTTTGACATTGAAGGTTTCACACCCCTGGTCTACGCAGAGGAAGTGCATGCACCGGGTGAGAATGGCGCTGTTTTAACTCTAGCAGACTGGATTTCATCCATGGTTGTGACGCATAAAAAGGACAGACACGAAATCAGACTGTGTATAAATCCTAAAGATCTCAACACTGCCTTAAAGAGACCTCATCACCATATGCGCAGCATAGAGGAAGTAGTATCCCAAATGTCGGGGGAAACAGTATTTTCTGTGCTGGATGCAATGAACTCTTTCTGGCAAATACGTCTCGACCGCAAGTCTTCTATGATGGCTACGTTTAGCACCCCATTTGGACGCTATAGATTTCTTCGTATGCCTTTTGGCATAAATTCCGCAAGCGAAGTGTTTCAGCGCTCAATGGAGCAGCTGTTTTCAGGATACCCTGTGTTATCAAAGTCGATGACATCATCATTGGAGGTCATGATGTTGCAGAACATGACGCTAATTTAAGAAGAGTACTGAACCGAGCATGTGTGGTCAAATGCAAATTAAACCCTGCCAAATGCAAATTCCGTCTGGACCAAGTCAGCTAAGTAGGTCATAATTTCACTAACGAAGGCTTGAAGGTGGATCCTTCTAAAATAAAAGCAATCTCTGAGATGCCAGATCCCAAGGATGTTCCAGCATTGCAGCCATTCCTTGAAATGGTAAATTACCTGGGCAAGTATCTTCCAAACTTTAGTGATGTAGCTGCACCTTTAAGGAAGCTGACACACAAAGAAACTGCATGGTGCTGGTACCAGCAGCACCAACAAGTATATGATACTCTCAAAGCTTCCTTGACCACCTCACTGTCTTGTCATACTATGATGTAAAAAAGCCAGTCACACTAACCTGTGATGCTTCATGTTTTGGACTCTGAGCTGCATGTATGCAGGATGGCAGACCGGTTGCATACGCATCTCGTACACTCACAGACACAGAGAAGCAATACGCACAGATTGAAAAGGATCTGCATGCTGTTGTATTCGCCTGTACCAAATTCAGGGATTATGTGTATGGTAAATCAACAATCGTCGAAACAGACCACCAGCCTCTGGTGACCATTTTAAAGAAACCCATTCACACAGCCCCTGCACGATTACAAAGAATGATGCTCAGGTTACAGTGCTATGACATCACTCTGGTGTACAAGAAGGGTAAACGTGTATCTTCCAGACACCCTATCTCGAGCTCCTAACACAAAAGACATTCCTCTAGATGCTGAAAATGACACATTTGAGGTCATGTCCGTCAGTTACATCTCTACTGGTCGACTGGAGGAACTCAGAAAGCAAACAACGGAGGATGAGGTGCTACAGACCTGTCTCTCTCCTTCCATTCATTGCCAAAACACTCGAACAAGTTGTCTTTAACCAGGTCTCATTGTTTCTTTCACAGAACAACAAACTGGACACTAAACAGTCAGGTTTCAGGAGTGGCCATTCAACTGAGACTGCGCTACTGTCGGTCACTGAAGCCCTGCGAATTGCAAAAGCCAATTCCAAATCATCAGTCCTCATTCTGCTGGATCTCTCTGCCGCTTTTGACACTGTCAATCATCAGATCCTCCTGTCCACCCTCTCATCACTGGATATCACTGGGATTCCACTTCGCTGGTTTGAATCCTATCTCACTGGTCGGTCTTTCAGGGCGGCCTGGGGAGGGGAGGTATCCAAAGCACATAAATTGGTCACCCCAGGGATCGGTTCTTGGACCCCTCCTCTTCTCCACATACACTACATCACTGGCTCCCATCATACAGGCACATGGCTTCTCCTACCATTTCTATGCTGATGACACACAGATCTATCTCTCATTTCGACCAGATGATCCAACGGTAGCTGCACGGATCTCAGGCTGCCTGGCGGACATCTCGGCATGGATGAAAGAAAACCATCTACAGCTCAACCTGGCAAAGACTGAGCTTCTTGTCTTCCCTGCAACTCCAACTCTACAGCATGATTTCACGATTCAGTTAGGTTCATGAAATCAAGATGGCGCCAAGGATGGCAGCCGTGTTGCGTGCTCCGGGAAAACTTTGCAGTTTTTCGTATGTTTTATTTGTTTTTTTGTTGTTTTATGTGTTAGATGTTGTTAGTATAACTGTCTACGATAGAGACACGCTTTTGAACATTGGTTCCTCCGTCGCGCAACGCAAACCGGACTTTGAGTTTCTGAATGCCGGTGGAGTGTTCACAGTGTTCCAGCACCTCTTCTCTCATGACACAGGGGCCTGTGGCACTGTGCGGGCCAACAGGAAAGGAATGCCTGTTTTCACTGGACAAATGGTGAATGGGCAAGTTGAATGCAGACAGAATGGAACACAGCTGGTGGTAAAATGGCATGATAAGAGAGATGTTCTTATGCTTACCACGGTACACTCATCCATGATGTCAGCCACAGGGAAAGTCAACCATGTCACCAATGGGAGGAAGGTCAAGCCTCACTGTGTCCTTGAATACAATAAAAAGATGGGGGCAGTCGACAGGGCTGACATGGTAAAAGGCTTTCTTGAGAGTGCCAGGAAAACAAGAAAGTGGTGTAAGAAGATCTTCTTTTATCTGCTTGACACTGCTGTGCTGAACAGTCACATTGTTCACCGCCAACTGTCGGGTTAGAAATTTACACAACCATCTAAAATAGCCATTACTTATATTTCATGCACTGTAAACTTATATTAACAATGCACAAGTGTTGTGTTCACAACCAAACTGTCCTTTACTTACTCTACATTATTTCTAACTCCCACAAATTTACTATCCACAGGACAGGTCACCACTTCCCTGGAGTTCATTTATTTGATAATTTCAGGTAAAAATAATTTTACTCATTCATTCCTGTAAAAATATTTGCACTGATATTGTTTTAGTAAATCTGTAAATAATTTGGAATTTATCAATCATTTAAATTACATTTATACTTTGTTGTACATGTAGTTTTTTTATACAAAAAGTTTTCTACTCCCTGTTAATGGTTGATATTAATAAACATGGTCACAGTTCATGGTCTTTTGGTATGTTCAGTATTTGTAATACATATGAATATAATATTTTGTGCTTGTTACTAACAAAACAAAGCAACTCCGCAGCGTATATTTGTCACCATATACACTATTTCCCTTTATGTGGATGCATTTGAGCAGTTAATGGTCAATAAGTAAAATATATAACTTATTATGTTTCATGCTACTTTCAACAGCAACTCTAACTTTAGCGGGTAAAATACAAAAACAAACCTCCAACAGTGCACAAACAAAAAAATAAACATAAGATGACATCCATATCAATGTGCCGGTCAGATTAGCCAAAATAGTACAAAAGCAGACCAATGCAATATTACGTTCAGAACAACATATCTGATGTCGGTGAACAGCAATTATGTTTTGTTCATGCGTTTTATAGTCCATGCATGTCTACAAATTGTTTGGGCATATTCTAAACTTCCAAAAAAACGTAAAAATTACTCACCAACTGAGTAACACCTGAGGGGCTGGTATCTCTAGTAGAAATTTGACAGCATGGAAACTTCTGCCAATATATCTCGTTGGGTCCTGCAGACTATAGAAAAGGGTATCAATATAGTTCGGGTTTCGCCTGCCCAGGTTTATGGGGGTGTTTTCCACCGAGGTGGCCCCCCAGCAGGTTCTGGTAATGGAACAAGAAGTGAAAGCTCTTTTAGAGAAAGGGGCCATAGAATATGTACCTCACTCCAACAGGGAAACCGGATTTTACAGCCGGTATTTCATAGTTCCAAAGAAGGATGGGGGGTTGCGTCCCATTTTAGATCTTCGAGTTCTGAATGACTCCATCATGCAGCTCAAGTTAAAAAATTTTAACTTTGAGACAAATCGTGCCACAGATCAGATCCGAGGACTGTTTTTCACGATAGACCTCAAGGACGCATACTTCCTCTTATCTATTCCTTCCTTGTCACAGGAGGTTCCCGAGGTTCGCTTTTGGGGGCAAAGCATACCAGTATCGGGTTCTTCCGTTCGGCCTAGCATTATCACCCCGCACTTTCACGAAATACGTAGAGGCAGCCCTAGTGCCTCTTCGGCTTCAGGGTATTCGCATTATGAACTACATCAACGATTGATTGATTCTAGCTCAGTCGCATCAGTTGGCAGTGCGGCATCAGGATTTTGTGCTGGCTCACAGGAAAGAGTTGGGGTTAAGGCTTTGTCTGCTTTCTCCACTACAGAGGACCACCTTCCTTGGCGTGGTATGGGACTCAACGTCGATGTAGGCATGCCGGCATGTACAGAGTCCTTCTTTTCACAGCTGACAGGCACGCCTACATCGACATCGACTGTCAAACAGTTTCAGAGACCATTAGGTCTTATGGCAGCAGCATCCAACGTGATACCTTTTAGACTGCTGTACATGAGACCTCTACAGTGGTGGCTCAGGACCAAAGGGTTTTCCCCGAGGGGCAACCCCTTTTGCATGATCAAGGTCACGCAGCGATGCTTTCGTGCCTTGGTAATGTGGAAGAAACCTTGGTTCCTGTCCCAGGGTCCCGTGCAGGGAGCTTCATGTCATCGCAGGATGCTACCGACAGATGCCTCTCTCACAGACTGGGGAGCAATCCTAGAGAGACGCACGCATGGGGCTCGATACTTCACCCCCAACCAGAACTGTGTAAACTGTGGGCTTGGCCGGCTCATAGACAGGTCTCTCAACCGAGGTTGTTGAGACCATTCTCCACTCCAGAGCTCCCTCCATGAGCCATTCTCCATTTTCACATGCCTTGAAGTGTAAAGTTTTCACTTCATGGTATAGTGACCATCAGCTGGACCCAGTTAACTGCCCAGTCGGTACAGTGCTGGAGTTCCTGCAAGATCAGTTCACTGCAGGGCTAGCCCCGTCCACTTTAAAGGTTTAAGTGGCAGCCATAAGTCCTTACCACATTTTTTTGGGTGGAATGTCATTGGGGAAGACCCCCTGGTATCTCTTTTTCCTCCATGGTACTTTGAGGCTGAGGTGCTGAAAGCCTTCTTTCAGAATGCGGACCAGGAAAGGCACAATTTTCTTTGCCCAATACGGGCATTAGATGCTTACGTCCACAGAGCTGCCCAGTGGTGTAAAAATGAACAGTTGTTCATATGTATTGGACATCCTAACAAAGGGTCCTCCTGCATCTAAGCAAAGGATGAGCAAGTGGGTGGTCGAGGCCATCTTAAAATTGTAAAATTAACCCCAAATGTGTTCTGTCAACCCAGAAAATACAGAAAGCTGCATCCTATATTTTGGCTTATTTTACAAAAAAAAAACAAAGATTTGTTTTTATTGTGAATGTACACAAATAAAAGCAAACCTTTTACAATTGCCACATGCGCACACAGTTAAGCATTCTACCTTGACAATGCTACCTGTTAATTTATCATAATAAAACACCGTCAGTCAAACATATGGAAAAAGTTGATATTGCAATGCAAGTGAAGTAGGTCTACATAAAAGGTAAATAATATGTTGCCATTCAAATACGGAACACGGAAACAATTGATTCTAACGAGAGACCCGACATTGGTTACAGTTTCGTTTTAGCCTAAATTAATTTGTTTTTGTTTGTCGTTTATCGCTATTGCTTTTTAAATTTTTAGTTCTTGTTCTTTTCTAAATATCCTACTGTTAATTAAAATGATTTGTTGTGGAGTGAGGGGAACTAAAATAGCTAACTATGTTTACAGTGTTTATTATGTTTATAATTCGTGTCGACCTATTTCTAAATGAAATAATACAATCAGACTTATAGGCAGGCGACTTGTTTTTTCCTCTCTTTTCTCTGTTTAACTGATTGTACCGTTTAACTGATTGTATTAATCAGTCAAAATTCTTATCGGACGGTTAACGGTTAAACGGTTTAAATGAACATCCCTAGTCTATATCACCCTAATGCACGGTGAGGAGGAGAGTTTGAGTGGCCAAAGAGGCTACAAGGACCACAGCTGGAGAATCGTAGAGAAAGGTTGAGTTTCGGAGTCAGAAAACCATAAAAAAATTGTCAAACAGTCCCTATATCACCACATATTGTTCGGGAGGATTTCAAGAAAAAAAATATCCTCACTCATCAAAAAACAATCTCCAGCATATTCAGTTATCAGACACGTCTGGAACTTCAAATGGGAACTTATATAGTCAGATAAAACAATTTTCTTTTTGTTAGCAGCAAACACTCAAGATGGGTTTGTTGAGCCCAGGTATAATAAGTACCCCATGTGTACAATTAAATATACTGCTGTACGGTTGCTCCTTTACGCATAAGGAATATTAAGAAAAACAGTCCAACACCGTGGTATAATGAGCACACTCACGCCCTAAAGAGAGCAGCCCGGAAAATGGAGCGCAGCTGGAGGAAAACAAAACTAGAGGTATTTCGTATTGCTTGGCGGGAAAGTACCCTATCCTACAGAAAAGCATTAAAAACGGTTAGATCTGATTACTTTTCATCTCTTTTAGAAGAAAAAAAACACAACCCCAGGTATTTATTCAATACAGAGGCAAAATTAACAAAAAAATACAACATCAACTAGTGTTGACATTTCCCAACAGCACAGCAGGAATGACTTTATGAACTATTTTACTTCCAAAATCAATACAATTAGAGATCAAACTGTAACCATGCAGCTGCCAGCTGCAGTATAACATCAAATTGTGCACTATAGATCCCCTGAGGAACAATTCCACTCATTCTCTACTATAGGTGAATGAAGAGATATCATATCGATCACAAGTGCAGTATGGAGTACCTCAAGGCTCAGTACTAGGGCCGTTACTTTTCACGCTTTACATGTTACCCATGGGGAATATCATCAGGAAATATGGGGTTAGCTTTCACAGTTATGCTGATGATACTCAGCTCTATATTTCTTCATGGCCCGGTGAAACACTCCAAATTGAGAAACTTATGGAATGCATAGTTGATATAAAAAACTGGATGACGAATCATTTCTTACTACTAAATTCTGAAAAAACAGAGGTGTTAATTATCGGACCTAAAAATCACACAAGTAATAACCTAGAACACTGACTAACACTTGATGGCTGCTCTCTCGATTCTTCATCATCAGTCAGGAACCTAGGTGTGCTATTTGATAGCAATCTCTCCTTTGACAACCACGTTTCTAGCATTTGTAAAACTGTATTTTTTCATCTTAAAAATATATCTAAACTGAGACCTATGCTCTCAATGCCAAATGCAGAAATGTTAATTAATGCGTTTATGACCTCAAGGTTAGATTATTGTAATGCTTTATTAGGTGGTTGATCTGCACGCTTAATAAACAAACTACAGTTGGTCCAAAATGCAGCAGCTAGAGCTAGAACCAGGAAGTATGACCACATTAGTCCAGTTATGTCAACACTGCACTGGCTCCCTATTACAGTTTTTGCCTATTGCTTACACACTTTTTTCAGAATTTGGCTCATTATGTCAAAACTCTACACACAAGCCAATCAGACATATCACTTGGAGATTAACAACTCACATCTATGCCAAAATGAAACACTGCAATCAAAACTTAACACTCCTTTCTAAAAATGAAATTCTTGCAACAAAACCATACACACAAGCACCATTTGAATTACTCTTTCATATCACCAGCAACACACTGATGGACTTTATATAAAACACTGCAGTCTTTGTGTTTCTATTTTTATTGTCAATTTCTCAGACTCATTCTTCTGTAAAACTCAAAAGTAGAATTTCTGCAGTAATCAAACAAGAGTGTTTTTTTTTTTACAAAAAACAAACATTCTTACAGAAATAAAGAAAAATGGAATCACAAATCATCAAATTTAGCAACAAAACAAAAGTAAAACAACAAAACAATTACTGGATAAATTGGTATTGGGGGGGGGAAACATATGCTTGTTTTGTGTGTGTGTGTGTGTGTGTGTGTGCATGTGTGTGTGTGTTGTGGGGGGCTGGGGGGCTTATGGATCCCGCCTTCTGATCTGGCCACAAGACCTCGTCAACATCACAGGCGATGTCCTCACGGGCTAGGCATCGGGGAAAACATCGCCTTGTGTGCCGAATCCACCCTTGGATTGATCCCACCTCAATGTCTCCGCATCATTGCTTGCAGAAGAGTCATGCGGGCATGTGGTTGCCGATCATATACTTTCCTCCGCCACGCTGAAAAGAATTCCTCGATTGCATTTAGAAAGGGGCTGTAAGGGGGCAGGTATAAAACTGTGAAATGGTTATGGTTGTTGAACCAATCTCGGACCAGAGCAGCCTGGTGGAAACTAACATTATCCCAGATGACAACAAACCTGGGCTGCTGTGGTCTGTCCTGCACAACTGCATGTAGTGCATCTAGAAATGCAATGATCTGTCCTGTATTGTAGGGACCTAGAGTGGCATGGTGATGCAGGACTCCTTGGACACTAATTGCAGCACACAAGGTGATATTTCCCCCACGCTGCCCAGGGACATTTACAACAGCCCTTTGTCCAATTACATTACGGCCCCGACGCCTGGTTTTGGCCAGATTGAAGCCTGCCTCATCCACATAGATGAACTTATGTGGCAGTTCGCCGGCATCAAAATCCAGAACTGTCTGTAACAGAAAATATTGAATAGTGTTACTGTTACGTCTCCCTAATTATACCTTCAAACAAACCAACAAATATCTATTTACAAATTATATACAAATGTAATTGATTAAGGACAACAACAGTGAGGGACAAGAGCGGTGCTAAAGAAAATAAAATAAAACAAAAAAACCCTAAATAGCACCGATCAAAGCTAAGCTAAACAAAGAAATCAAGGAAAATAACATCTTCAGCGTAGAACGCCACTAACTATGCTGACTGACAAACAAAATACAGAAGTTGGCACTCGCTCATAAACTAGTGTGTTTAGACAACTTTACCCTGCGTGTAGTACAGTGTAAGTCACGTGACATGCTGAACTGGTCCCATCACTACATGTCGAGAAGGACTTGAATAAACTCGGATAAACCGAGACTTGAGTCACAGCAAATGAACAGTAAAGTTTCACAAAGAGAAAAGCCAAGCACAAAAAAACTACAACCAAAATCAGGAGTAAAACCACAGCAGATGTGGGAGAGCCAACAAATGAAAAGCAAATGCTCTCCCGAACTCGCGTCACATCCGGGTCTTTATACGCGCCCCCTAACATCTGATTGGTCCTCCACGCGTAGAGTAGAATTGATGATTGATGAAAGCATAGTCCAATTACAGGGCCTGTGAGGTGAGAGTAAGACGAGAGAGAGAAAAGAGCAAAAATATCCCTCCCAGACCATACGGGACGTAACAGTTACTGAAAACACATACAGTAACTACAATGTCTATATTTTCACACAAGTAGGGACTGGGTTGGGTCAGTATAGACAAAAACCACAAGCTACAGGCAAGGCAGGTGGCAGCATATACCCTCATTCCCACATCACAATATATAGTATGTAAAGTAACAAATGGCACCCTGTACAGCTGCTTCATTCTGAAGTTATGTTTCTGTAGGATGCGACTTAGTGTAGAAATGCTGACCCTGTTGATATTGTTGAATACATTTGTATTTCTAATTATGCATTGTTACAATTCACGAAGTCGGATTGCATTATTTTCTCGCACCATTTCAATGATGGCAAGCTCTTGTTGTTGAGTGAAGAGCTGCTCCCTTCCATCTTGAGGAGGTCGTCCAACCATTCTGTAGAAAATGCCACCACAAATCAGAATCATGTGACACATACAGTAGGTACAGTCTGGAGTAGAAACTTGAAGATATACCTGTAAGGTCCGGCTCGATCGACCCAATGACGGCAGTCGTTCAGCGGGTGAAGGGCTTTGCGTATTACAGTCTTTCCTTTTCACGACACAACAAGAACATTAAAATGGAACACTTTCTCTTATATATTTTGTCTCGTTATTTCATCTGACTCCATAAATGAAAAGGTTTTAATGATATCTGTGCATCATTAAAATACGAACGAATGATTGATTATTCTTATCAGCTCTTTTTTAATACTTTACCCGCTCAGATGTAGGGAAGCTATATCGCTCAGAGGCCCTGTTTTCCACAGGTCTCACGGACACAATCTCGTCAGGCCCGGTCATCAGTCAGAGGTAAATTATGGTTATGTATCTAAGATTTGCCGTAAATTCACACGTACACAATCAGAGACATCGGATAACCCCCTTGGAGCCCCCTCAGAACTTGAGTTCAATTGTTTTCTTCAGTAAGGGTTTTGGCTACTATCAGATATGTTAGCAGATCAATATACTACACTCGTAATAGCTTTGGGTTGGTCAAAGCCTTGTTTAAAGTAACATTAAATCAAAAGTCAGAGGTATGGGCGTACCCGAGTTCAGTCTGATCAGACGGCGTTCGCCGTCCCTAAATGGAATTAACCCGCCCCTGCATCCAAGTACACTTAAAAGATGCCGGATATTAGCCGTCGCTAAAACTGACGCAGGCTTGCGGAAATATACGGATCCGCTACTCTAATAGGGAGAAAGCAATCTTTAGAGGCAGTTAGAATAGAATCAAACGTTACAATTTATTGACCAGGTAATCGAAGCAATAATTCAACACTCCAATGTTACAAGAATAGAATCATCAGTTAAACATACCTGGAAATGAAACTACACACAAGTGATCTGTGTGAGCAAACAGCTTACTGACGCCTAACCATAGCTGGAAATGAAAACTACACACAAGTGATATGTGTGGCCAGTCAACCTACAGACGCCTAACCATAGCTGGAAATGAAAACTACACACAAGTGACATGTGTGGGCAGTCAACCTACAGACGCCTAACCATAGCTGGAAATGAAAACTACACACAAGTGATATGTGTGGGCAGTCAACCTACAGACGCCCAGATCTTTGTGTCCCCTTTCCTTATATACCCAGATAATTCAATAAACCTACCAAATGGTGGTATTATAATTAGACTTTAGAATTTGCAACCAAATGGCTTCTTGAGATCCTGTGGCAGGGAATACTTATTTACATACAGGAGGTGTTTTGAATAGGAGATCAGGGGGAGGGCACACTTTTGAGTGGTACACTACGCTTCTCATACTTTAGAACTTCTTTTAGCTTTTCCTTATGATTGGGAGAATGAGACCATTTTACCAGGCGCGCTGAGACATTTCAAAAGATATCAAACATCTATGGTTACTTTTTGTACATATTACATTGCATGGGTTTTCAGTGGGCTCTAGGTGGGGAGGAGAAGGGGAAAGATGACGAGACCGTAAGTCCAGGGTGTGGACCCCCCAGTGTGCTGCGTCCTGGATGCTGTTGTTACATATGCAAGAGATAGTTCCTGTGGATTTCCAGGCGGGCCCCCTGTCCTCTCGAGGGGGGGGCCCAGACATCCTGGCACCAGGCTTACAGTTCCTCTCTTTGGCACTGTTTTGGGCCACTCACAGGGTTCCCTGCAGTGTCACTTCAGTCGTTGTAAGGTGGTACTCTGTTTGGAGGATGACGTTCTGTACCAGGTCCATCGTGTCGATCAAGGCTTGTGTTCCGTGTTCATAAAAGGTGTCGTCCCACCATGGGGAGACCTCTGCGTCCTTTGGCATCCTTCCGAGGATGTCGATCTGGCCCATAGAAAAGTCCTCTGTCACTTCCAAGCAAAATGAGTGATCAGCAGGACAGGTCAGTCCTCCATATGTGAACGAATTCGTCTCACTGATGACACACCACTGTGTATGAGACACCTGGATAGCATTTGAATGGCCATGCAAAGATTCAACATTTATGAGTTTGCTATCATTGGGAGAGAAAGGTTGTAATGTGTTACATGTACAGACAACATAATTGTGAGTTTCATGACAACAAGTGCGACTGATAAATAAGGTCTCAGTACCCTTCAACGTCATATATCCAGTGAGGTGATCCCATTTAATTACCTGATCTTTAACTACCATGCCAATGGATTGAATATTAGTGGAATTTGGATAAACTTGATCTGGGTGGATTAAAGGAAAAGTGGCAAAAAATCCAATACAACCAATACATTCGTTTCCAGTATACATCATAATTGTGGATATTAATTCTGAATACTTTACATTTTTCATTTTTTCCGAAGAGAACCATCTATGTAAATCTAAAACCTCAATTAAATCGTTCAAAACATGTCTCGGGGTCTTGTGAAGACGAAGATCTAAAATTTCCTGTCTTGTTGCAGTGAATAAATCTTGTGCATATGATCTGCAGGCTAAGTCACGTTCGATGGTACGGGTCTGATTGTACAATGTGTGGCTGATCGTTAGAAGCGCCTGCGCCTCGGAACGAACCGCTTTGATAATATTATCATTGCTATTGGTGATGTGTTGGAAACCAGTGGCCATCTGATCTGTCAACCATGTGGAGAATTGAGATTGTTTGGTTATTTTATAAGTGTTGGCTGCTGAATTAATTGATCCGAACAGGCCGGCTATACTGCTGAGCAGGTCTCGTTTTGAGCGAGCAGGTGGAATTTGGACGGCAAGTCTGTCTTTGTAATCAGAAATTAAATCATCGATTCGTGACTGTAGCCATGCATACGACTCATCATTAGTATTACAATGTTTTGTATAGGCAGAGAGTATATTGGAAATGTTATAAGTTACATGTGTCATTACCAAATTTACATCATGTAATAAAGTCTTGTTGATGTTTCCTCTAATCAGTCCACCAGGAGGAATTGAGTGCAATTCTGGACACTTTTTGGGTTTAGTGTATCCACAGGTGGTCAAATTAAAAACAGTACTTAACAGTCCATGAACAGTTGTGTGGATTAGTGAAATTGTCTATGCTATGCGAACATTCCCCGACACAATACATTCCTTCCTTTCGGTTGGTCCAGACAAAAGTTTTTGGTTTACGTACATTAGTTCGGTGAATCTCATATGTGTGTCATTATGTGTTTCTGTATGTGTGCACCTATATGTTGCAGGTTCCAAATTTTTAACATAGTAGCAGAATTTTGGGTCTATGCCATTGTTTTAGTTTTTTCGTGTAGTGTATGCATGTTACCTATTGTGTCACCTGGATCTATTTTAAGTCGATACCAGGCAGTGAGGTTGTGCATGAATTTGGTGCTCGAGTGTGTCCTGAAATGTTTCTTTGTAGGTGGGTGGGTGTTACCTGAACTACAACAAATTTGTGGTGTGCAATTTGGATCCGGTACTAATCCGGGAGGCCATGTAACTGTCTCTTTTGGTGCGACTGTGATTTTTTGTGTGGATGGCCCCTTGGAGTGTTACGCAACACCCACCTCCCACATTTCAGGTTGTGTGTGAGTGATTGGTGCTCCCCAGAGTAGGAGGATTTGATTCGCTACTACTCGTGCCACTGTGTTTGCACTGTTAAATTGGAAAATTTGTCAGTTATCACAAGGCAATAACGATATCCCCCTTTGGCACTAGGTAGTGGGCTTATGAAATCCAATTGGAGTAACTCCCAAGCTCTGGGTGGCTCTGATCTACACAGTTTTGTACGGCCAGGCTTGCCTTGGTTAATGGTGGCACATACTATGCATGTGTCACACCATCTTTGAATGTCTGATGCCATTTTGAATGTATGGTGTCACTGTCACTTCTCCAACACAACACTAGGGGGAGCACTATCTACTCTCAGGCCTAAGTAAAGAGGACTTTACATTTATGCATTTATTTAATTTTAACTTAATAAAATTATTTTAATTAATTATTATATATTTTTTCTTTTTCTCTTGAGTTAACCAGATCACCTAGGGAAATGAAGTATGGCCTACAGGTAGTGCCAGACTTGTGTTAAGTCTGAAATTAGAATTTGTGGTTTCTAATTAAAATTTATGATGTTATAATTAAAATTAATAGGATCACTTAGGATTATAATTTACACGTGTAATCTGCAATTGAGTTGATAAACCAATATTGTTGCAAAATGTAAACAGGAAGTGTAATTAATTATTAAATGTAATTAGAATTTTCGAATTCATAATTAATTATTACATTAATTTACGGCTTCTAAATCACTAGTTTTGGATTCCCATAATAATAATTAAAATAGTTTCCAAACTTAATCATTCCTCATTGTGTCATTAACATCATCAAAAAAATAATAATAATAATCTGTATCCTAATTACTTGTAGACGAAATAAAAAATTTCTGGCCCTCTTGATAATAATAAAGGTTTTACTGTGATTGTCAAATTATAAGATCGCTTGTGATTTAATCAATGGATAATGTTGAAATCATTTTATCAATGAAATTAATTTGTAATCAATTATGACATTTAATTAACAATTAAAAATTCCTAACAATATCAACTCATCCACTGAAGTGTTTAAAATCAGAAAAGCGGTTATAATTGAATGAAATCAAAATCACCATATTATCAAGATGATGAGGTAATACTAAATTATCTTCTAATAACCCATCAGTTATTAAGCTGGTACCCGCAAATGTTAAAAGACTTTAATCAAATGTTAATTCAACCGACCTGTGAAATTTGTGTCTAGAGCATTCTTCGCATGTTAACGGGCGGCTGATTGTTGTGATTTCATCATCCGCATTTTTCATGGTTTTTAACACTGCGATTTTTAACTGCTTTCTTTGGCGAGTCGTTTGATTTTGTTCGGGTCTTTATCGGGCTTCGCAGGCTCGGCTTTTCTGGCCACAGGCTCACACGAGCTCGGTTACGAGTTTCTCTGTGTGGCCTAATGTTATACGCTAACGCAGATTTTGATTTTAGTTTGAGTCTCTAACTCAGTTTCATCCAGTGCTGCTGTGCTTTCCCTGAAAATACATGTTTCTCGTCTAATTCTTATCACCACCGGGTTTTTCGGTTCCGGTCTCAAAAATGGGTATTCCGACCCGTACTACAAATGTGTCTATATGGTGTAAACAATATTTCCCTCAACTTCTAAAAGGCAAAAAAAATATACTTACCACAGCAGTTGGATATTGATGAGAAAGAGATCAAACCTCATGTCCCAAGGAGAATTCAAGTCGGATGTCGCGGCTGGAATGACGTACTCGTCTCTGCGAGAATCACGTTCTCGTCTTTGCGAGAATCACGTCGGGGTCACCACTGTAAGGTCCGGCTCGATCGACCCAATGACGGCAGTCGTTCAGCGGGTGAAGGGCTTTGCGTATTACAGTCTTTCCTTTTCACGACACAACAAGAACATTAAAATGGAACACTTTCTCTTATATATTTTGTCTCGTTATTTCATCTGACTCCATAAATGAAAAGGTTTTAATGATATCTGTGCATCATTAAAATATGAACGAATGATTGATTATTCTTATCAGCTCTTTTTTAATACTTTACCCGCTCAGATGTAGGGAAGCTATATCGCTCAGAGGCCCTGTTTTCCACAGGTCTCACGGACACAATCTCGTCAGGCCCGGTCATCAGTCAGAGGTAAATTATGGTTATGTATCTAAGATTTGCCGTAAATTCACACGTACACAATCAGAGACATCGGATAACCCCCTTGGAGCCTCCTCAGAACTTGAGTTCAATTGTTTTCATCAGTAAGGGTTTTGGCCACTATCAGATATGTTAGCAGATCAATATACTACACTCGTAATAGCTTTGGGTTGGTCAAAGCCTTGTTTAAAGTAACATTAAATCAAAAGTCAGAGGTATGGGCGTACCCGAGTTCAGTCTGATCAGACGGCGTTCGCCGTCCCTAAATGGAATTAACCCGCCCCTGCATCCAAGTACACTTAAAAGATGCCGGATATTAGCCGTCGCTAAAACTGACGCAGGCTTGCGGAAATATACGGATCCGCTACTCTAATAGGGAGAAAGCAATCTTTAGAGGCAGTTAGAATAGAATCAAACGTTACAATTTATTGACCAGGTAATCGAAGCAATAATTCAACACTCCAATGTTACAAGAATAGAATCATCAGTTAAACATACCTGGAAATGAAACTACACACAAGTGATCTGTGTGAGCAAACAGCTTACTGACGCCTAACCATAGCTGGAAATGAAAACTACACACAAGTGATATGTGTGGGCAGTCAACCTACAGACGCCTAACCATAGCTGGAAATGAAAACTACACACAAGTGACATGTGTGGGCAGTCAACCTACAGACGCCTAACCATAGCTGGAAATGAAAACTACACACAAGTGATATGTGTGGGCAGTCAACCTACAGACGCCCAGATCTTTGTGTCCCCTTTCCTTATATACCCAGATAATTCAATAAACCTACCAAATGGTGGTATTATAATTAGACTTTAGAATTTGCAACCAAATGGCTTCTTGAGATCCTGTGGCAGGGAATACTTATTTACATACAGGAGGTGTTTTGAATAGGAGATCAGGGGGAGGGCACACTTTTGAGTGGTACACTCAAGGCGCCAGGCGCTGAGACATTTCAAAAGATATCAAACATGTATGGTTACTTTTTGTACATATTACATTGCATGGGTTTTCAGTGGGCTCTAGGTGGGGAGGAGAAGGGGAAAGATGACGAGACAGTAAGTCCAGGGTGTGGACCCCCCAGTGTGCTGCGTCCTGGATGCTGTTGTTACATATGCAAGAGATAGTTCCTGTGGATTTCCAGGCGGGCCCCCTGTCCTCTCGAGGGGGGGGGCCAGACATCCTGGCACCAGGCTTACATACCTGTTCTCCAGTCGGAATGTCCTTATTATCGATGCTACTGTGTAGCGACTGAGGTTAGGGTGTACTCTTTGCCCAGCCTCCCTCATGGACAGGCCATGATTTATCACATGGTCCACCAGAGTAGCCCTGATGTCATCTGATACACGTCTCCGCACTGGTCCTCGTCTTTGTCCTCGTCCTCTTCCACGTCCGACTCCTCTCTCTCTTTGTCCTCCTCTTACTCTGACTCTCATTGCCTCCATGCTTGCAAAGTTTTCAGAATGGCTTACCTGAGGACTATTTATAGTACTAAGGCTCAGACCGATTGATGTTCTGTTTTCTGTGCAAGGTTTTTCAGGCGTGTTTTCACATACATGAGCTGGACAATGACATCACTGAATTCAATAATGAAATCCCTTTAACTCAAAAATGTTCCTATTTTGATATTGTGCAGTTGCTTTGACACAATTTGTATTGTTAAAAGCGCTATATAAATAAAGGTGACTTGACTTGACTTGACTATTTTTGATGTTGTGGGCCTATATTTATGCTGGAGGTCCTGGATATCTTGTTTAGACACATGGCATCATGGATTCTATCAAATACCAACAGATACAAAAATCAACAATTTATTGACTCTTTTAGAAATTGTATAATGGGCCATGTTTGGATCTTCCAACTGGACAATAATCCAAACACAAACCTCAAAAGCAAAACACAAATGGGTCACTGGGCACAAAACCAAGCTTCTGCTATGGCCATTCCAGTCCTCTGACCTGAACCCTGTAGAAAATGAGTGGGTTGAACGGAAGAGAAGAAGCACCGACCTGGAGCTGGGAATCTAAAGGGTCTGGAGGGATTCTGGATGAAGAAATGGTTTCTGATCTCTTGTTGGGTGTTCTTTAACATCATCAGGCATTACAGGAGAAAATGTAGAGCTTTTAAAATGGAGGTTTCAAAAAGTATTGAATAAAAGGGTGCTGTTAATTGTGGCCCATGTATATTATTGTATTAGAGAAAAACATGTATTTCATAATGATATTTCCTCCCATTTTAAATTCTTACTGTCCAATGAAAGGTTACATTTTTGTGAATTTTTTTAAATAAAATATCAAAAGGATTAACAATGCAGATTAATTTTCACAGCCTTCTATGAACATATTTGCCAAGGGTGCCAATAATTCTGACCACGACTGAATATATATATATATATATATATATACACACACATAATCATATTCCAAAATGTAAGTATTTTTAATTAGAGTAAGTTACATTTTAAAATACTCGTAATCAGCTTGCAGTTACTTTTTTAATGATAACATGATTACATATTATTCACACAATAGCAAATAATTATTCATAATTTATTTATTCTAATTCATCTTTTTAATCTTTTACATTTTCCTTTCTAAAATAGCCTACTGCTTATACACTCAGAAAGTCCAGTTTTATGGTCATTATTCAGGTGGCGACGCATCATTTGACCACTTAACTTACAAAATAATATTTCAGGTTTAAGAATAGTTTCAACATTGCATCAACTCCTGAACAACACATCGATTTTTACTTTAATTATCACTCAGTATGTTATTTAACCATGTATTGTTATGTATTATTGAAAAGCTTTTTGTATTTCAAACTCATTAAAATGCACAAATTCTCGCTATTTCTTATTAGTTGACATTCTAAAACTTTTTGTCATCTTAACCTAACTTTGTCAACTTTCACCTAATACATTTACTTTAAAGGTTTGGTCAATCAGCAATTCTGGAAAAGGCAATATCTCCCTTTTCATTGAACTTTGAGCAACTCTGCAAATATTTTTTGCTCTAACAGCAACATTGCACACTAAAGTTAAAAAAGCCAATCATAAACAATGACCCCTTTCAAGGGGTCCTATTATGCTCTTTTACAAAGTCTTGATTTTGTTTTAGGGGTGTGGTAGAGCATGCTCTCATGCTTGGTGGTTCGAAACTCGCATTATTTTTCACAAAATGTACATTATTACAATTACAATACAGCCTGACTCAAACGACTCAATTAGTTCCGGGTTTGATGAAGGCCCACCTTCCGAAAATGAAATGAGTTGTGACTGGTTAGCTGTCCCAGTGCATTGTGATTGGCGAACAGCTTAGGCGACATTTCAGTACTGCCCCGCCCCTTTCCAAAACAACAAGTTCGCCAATATTGCCATATCAATTCAGACCTCGAGAATATTGAACAAGAGGATCACGCAGAACCTTTGCACGCACAGATATTGCAAGACATAGTGGTAATGTTATTGTTGTTGTTGTTGTTTTTTTTGGCTAAATCACGTTTTAGATATGATGTCAACAATGGCTTGAAATAACTGAAATTGCTATGTACAGATAAGTGCAATCGCAATATTTATTATGTTTATTGTTCTTTAATTCTAACAATCTAACATGAATTGCTGTGAAACTGTTATACAGTTGAATTTATTTATACCATAGTCCCACAGACTTATACTTATTGTGGCCTTATATTTATGCAATTTAATTATCTGCCAGCGGGACGCGCAGCTGGAGCTCACAAACGTTGCTTTATCAGACATTATATGCAAGATGAAATGAAAATGACATCCAACATTTTCTGAAAACAGTCAGTTTCCATCAGAAGTACAGTGATATAAAACACCCACACTGGGTTTCGGTTTTGATACGTGCAGTGCTCAACCAAGTGATCTCCCCACCCGCCAACCATTCGAATTTCCGTAGGTGGGATTTATCTTTGTGATATCACAAATACAGGAAAACAACATTGTAGACCAAATGAGCTGTTCGTTGTAGTTCTTGAAAAGGGATTTAAAAAAAACTAAATATCTCCCTTTGGAGTGGACTTTGAGATGTGTAACTTTGTAGATATTTTTATGCCCAAACATACACACTGACTAAAATATAAAAAGTGAAAAAGCATAATAGGACCCCTTTAAGTACACCTGAGTTTTTAAAATATATTTTTTTTATAATTATCAAATGTGCACGTTCATGACATTGGTTAATGATCATATAAGCAAAACAAAATATTTCATCTTTTTAGAAAGTTAATTATTTTGATTGTTATTTTTAAAATGATTTATTTTAATTTGAAATTTTTATGATTTAATTACATGTTTGCCTTTCATTAAACTAACAAGTCCCCTGCAGTTCCTTTACGAACCCCACTTTGGGCAGTATTGATGTAATATTATGTTTGACGCACTTCGTGTTGTTATTTACAATGAAAGGAATATATTTTCTCACTTTTTTTATCTTTACATCATTATGGAACAAGATGATCCTTTTTAAATCATTGTGATAAACTAAATAGGTCAACAAAAGTAATCTAAAAGTAATCTGATTATATTACTTAAAATGTGTAATGTAATGGATTACGTGACTGACTACAATTTGTATCATGTAATTTGGAATTAGCAACGGATTACAATTTGTAAATAATCTTCCCAGCTCTGTATCAGTTTGGTTTGGGGTCTAATTCTTGCTATTAATTGATATATTAATATTAACTACT
Source organism: Oxygymnocypris stewartii (assembly GCA_003573665.1). Taxonomy (NCBI): domain Eukaryota; kingdom Metazoa; phylum Chordata; class Actinopteri; order Cypriniformes; family Cyprinidae; genus Oxygymnocypris; species Oxygymnocypris stewartii. The sequence goes on along the minus strand of QVTF01020256.1, from coordinate 460,590 downwards.
ACTTCTATATTATAACCATATTAACTACTACTACTTTAGCCTCAAACTCTATTACACTCTATTAAATCCTTCTGCTCCCCTGATCTGGAATTTTATATTATCTGTGTCGACCATTCTGGCTACCAAGGGAATCTACAGTGATCATAATCACAGCTGTTTATGTTCCCACTCAAGCCAACACAGACCAGGCACTCAAGGAACTGTATGGGAATATAAATGAGCAGGAAACTGCACACCCAAATGCGGCGCTTGTTGTTACGGGGGACTTTAATAAAGCCAACTTCAGAACAATAGCTCCAAAATACTTCCAACACATCACCATCAACACATGGACCACTGCTACTCTCCCTTCCGAGACACCTACAAATCCCTCCCCTGTCCACCTTTCGGCAAATCGGATCACTCTTCCGTTCTGCTCCTGCCTGCTTATAGGCAGAAACTGAAACGAGAGGCACCCGCCCTCAGGACAATCCAATGCTGGTCGGACCAATCGGACGCTATACTACAGGACATTTTGATCAAGTGGACTGGGACATGTTCCGGGCAGCGTCTGATGACAACATAGAGGCGTATTCAGATTCTGTAACGTGTTTCATCAGGAAGTGTATAGAGGATGTAGTACCGACAAAAAAACAATCTGCATCTACCCCAACCAAAACCATGGATTAACAGCGATGTTCAATCAGCCTTGTCAGGGCGGAAATCTGCCTTTAAATCTGGAAACACTGACGATCGAAAACAAGCCAGTTACGATCTCAGGAGATCCATCAAAACCCCCAAGCGACAATATAAAAACAAAGTTGAAGAACAATTCAACACCAACAACGCAAGAAGCATGTGGCAGGGCATCAACAACATCAGAGGTTTTAAAGGGAACAAACCAACTACTGTGAACATTGCTGCCTCTCTACCGGATGAGTGTAATAAATTGTATGCTCGTTTCGAGGCTGACAATACTGCCCATACAGAGAGCACTCCCGTGGCTGCTGCAGAAGAGGTGAGTGCACACTCCCTTTCTGTCGCGGATGTAACCCAATCCTTCAAATGGGTGAACATCCACAAAGCTGTGGTTCCGGATGGCATCCCAGGCCATGTGCTCAGAGCATGCGCATTCCAACTAGCCTGGGTTTTACAGACATTTTCAATCTGTCCCTCTCTCTGTCTGTGGTTCCCTCATGCTTCAAAAAATCCACCATTGTGCCCATACCAAAGAAAAATAAAATCACATGCTTGAATGACTGGAGGCCCGTTGCTCTGATACCCATCTTCAGCAAGTGTTTTGAGAAGCTTGTCAGAGACTACATCTGCTCTGTGCTGCCTGCTCCACTACAATTTGCATACCGCAGCAACCGTTCCACAGACGATGCTAGTGCCTTCACCCAGCACACTGCTCTTTCCCACCTGGAAAATAAGAACACCTATGTGAGAATGCTGTTCGTGGATTATAGTTCAGTGTTTAACACCATGCCTGACTTCCAGGGCTTCCTGACAGGCAGAAGTCAGGTGGTCAGAATGGGCAACAACACTTTATCTCCCCTGGTCCTCAACACTGATGCTCCGCAGGGCTGCATCCTCAGCCCACTCCTGTACTCCCTGTACACACACGACTGTACAGCCACACACAGCTCTAACGTCATCGTCAAATTTGCCGATGACACAACGGTGATAGGCCTGATCACCGACAACGATGAAATGGCCTAAAGAGAGGAGGTGAGTATCCTGACTAAATGGAGTCAGAAGAACCACCTCTCACTCAACAGCGACAAGACCAAGGAGCTGGGGGTGGATTTCGAGACAGAGCAGAGAACACACATCCATCACCATCAACAAGACACCTGTGGAGCGGGTAAACAGCTTTAAGTTCCTCTGCGTTCACATCACTGAGGATCTCACATAGTCTGCTCACACAGATGCAGTGCTGAAGAAGGCACATCAGCGCCTCTTCTTCCTGAGACGGCTGAGGAAGTTTGGAATGAGCCCCAGTATTCCCGGTTTGGAAACAGCACCGCTGGCAACTGCAAAGCTCTGCAAAGGGTCGTGCGAACTGGCCGCCACATTGTTGGAGGTGAGCTTCCCTCCCTCCAGGACATCTACGCCAGGCGGTGTGTAAGGAAAGCCCGGAGGATCATCAATGACTCCAGCCACCCGTCCCACAGACTGCTCTCTCTGCTGCCCTCAGGAAGACGTCTCCGCAGCATCCGATTCCACACTAGTCGACTGAGGGATAGCTTTTTCCCTCAGGCTAATAAACAGTAAAAACGAATACACCCTACAGCACACTCCCACTTTACAAAATGCACAGTTTAACAGTACACAGTTCAACTGGACTACACACACACACACTGCACTAATACAACAACCTTTTTGCTACCACTGTATACTATCCAATGCACATCCATGACATTGCGTATCCGGCCTATGTATAATCTGTTGCACCTTTTTTCGCATACTATTGTGCGTATATATGTGTACATAATGTAAAATGTGTAAATATGGTGCATAACGTGTATTGATAATTGTAAAGTATGTCTTAAATAGTACACTGTGTGTACTGAGTATATGTATGTGCATTCTGCACATTGTCTTCTGTATAAGTCTGTAAGTATGTACTGTCTATATGTAAATTGTTTCTGCACTGTCTGAAGTACACTCTCAAGAATTTCACTCACCAAGGCACATGTGCTGTGGTGATGTGACAGTAAAAGTGATTTGATTTGATTTGATACTCCTAATTTGCTGCTGATGTGGTCACGCAGAACATAATCAGAATCAGAAAGAGCTTCTATTGCCAAGTATACTTGCGCATACAAGGAATTTGTTTTAGTGTCATTAGCTTCCCAGAGACAACAACAACACACAGACAATTTAAATATAATAATAAATAACAAAAACAGCTTTTAAAATGGCTTGTAAAACCCGCTCTGTCTCGTTGGTCCATCTCTTTAAAGTCTTTACTCCAGGTTTAGCAGATTTAAGTTTTGGCCTGTAGGTTGGCATAAGAACAGGGCATTAATATGTGCTTTATAATAGTAACAAACAGCCAATATTCTAGTAACATGCATGATAATAAGCACAGTAAGTTATCAGTAAGAACTTGTACCTAAACTAAAGTCTTACCATATCAGATGAGTGACTAGGTATTTTGCCGCTAGCAAAATGAGATAACATTAACTAAATATGCAAATTACAAAAGAAACCCACTCATTGGAGATAATGGCTGCATCATTTGTCGGCCATTAATCATATCATCCCACTCCTGTTAACAAATGTCACTGATTCGAATATGTAAAATATTGTGACCTGAGGAAGAATTCTTTTTTGGAAATATGTGCTAGAAAAAAACTGGTGGAAGATCCTCTTACATTAGCTTCTCTTCCAGCAAGTGTGTGCTCTAAAATGCATAATCATTATGAAAATGTAAAACCAAGCAAAGCATAACACTGCATATTTTCTTATGCAAAACCATGGCACCTTTTCAAAGTGTGACTTTTTAGGCTATTTTTATGGTTTGATATGTTTCAAAGCATCATGAATAATATTCACAAGGAATAAAATTGAATTGATGATATTTATACAGCAACTGTTCCACTAAATAACATGTTGTTCACTCTATGAACTGGAGAAATATTAAACATTAAAAGTCACTGAAGGGGGGCAGGAAATTCCAGAGTGATGTTACGGTCTACTAAACTATGGCACCTCACAGATTATATGTCCTGCTGAAGTCAAAAACATAAAACAATTTATAATGCACATGTTTGTTAAGTCTTCCATCATGGACAGATGATAAAAAAGTGGCAGTTTTTCAGATAAATCAAGATTTGTGAGGATTAAGGTCCATCTTGTATGATTACATCATCTTTGTTTTCCAAGCAAATGTATTTCATACATGTCAGATTTATTAACTAAGAGCCAATATGAATTAAGATTAATTATTCTGTATGCCAGTTATAAAATGATTTATCCTGAGACATAATATTGTACTTCATAATAAATTAATGATTGCTCTGGTCACCATACTCCACCTCAGACTCGTAGTTTCTAGTCATAATCTAACAATGTGGCCTTATCCATTTCCTCTTCCACTCAGTGCAGTGGATCGCTGGAAGAACTGAAAGCACCTGTGGGATTCCTTTGGAAGCTCTCAGGAATGTGCTGCTCCACTGCAATTTGACACCTTAAATGCTCCTTTAGACTTTCCTGACCAAAACTGGTCACTGAGACAGAGACAGAGAGAAACAACAACAAAGATGACATGCAACATTCGTTTAACAATGCTACAGGAATAATGAGGTCATTGTTGAAACTTAGTTTTGGAATTGAGACGCATGATATTCTTACAGAATATATATTATTACTTATATGGAGCTAATATTATGACAAAACAATTTGAATTTGAATTGTGTAAATTTGAATTATTGACAAGTGTTATTTAACAAAACTGAATATTATATGAGATTTAAAATATTTTTGAATTTGAATTTGTATTTTGAATTTGAATTTTTTTTACTTGAATATTGAACATTTGAAATTTAACACAATTGTTTTTTTAAGGCAGAGTTTTATAGGCATGCATTTATAGGCAACATATTTTTTGCTCTGAATTCTTAAACTACAAATATCCAGTTTTTTTTAAATACAGCCTCACGTTTTTCAAGATGATGAAGAAATTCGGAACATCAAAATCAATTTTCTAAAATTCAAACCGCAGAAATTCAGATCGTACAGAAAGTAGGTCAGAGGTCATCCACAGGGAAGAGTACATGATCTCCGAAAAGTGGAACGAAGCATTTTGGCCAATTACAGAGCTGCAGTAGTTTTCTGGCCCGTGCGGCTCAGGTCGCCATTCTTCTGCCTGATCATGAATCGCCCAGAGGTAAGTGATTTTTAAGCATTTATGGTTTATATTTATATATTATGTTAGCATTCCCAGCAAGTGAAACACATGTCTAAGTGGTCTCTGGTGTTTGTTTTAAAGTATATTTGGTGTAAAAGTGATTAGCATGCCACCATGTCTAAGTTATACGGGACACGACTGTGCCGCACCGCAACAGCTTGAAGTGATAAAGCGGCCGTTGTAAAGAGCTTGGACTATGTCTGAAATAGAACGGGGAATCCGTTTGCTGTTGGAAATTGCAGCAAACGGATTCTACTGTCTTCTGTCTCAGCGTGTCGCACCTCTCGCGTTAGACACGGTAGCGTCATAACTCCAGGGACGGATTAACGCACTGGTCTAACATTACTGGTCACGTAACGTTACTGGGGGCACTAAGCCAGGGGGGGACCCAGCCGAAATACCGTTCCTCCCGGAACGCGATTTCAGCCGTGGCCCCTCATATTTTTGAGCCAAGTGGATTTTGAATGCAGCTTCCCAGAGACCAAAAAAAAAAAGGCCAAATAATATTGTTTTTATATTTAGTATACACTCCAGTGTGATTAGAGCATTGAGTGCGGCACGTCACCAGCTGCTAAATTCAATAGCGTTTTTACAGTGCTGCGCATTATAAACAATCACACGCGGTTCTGTTGAGCTTATGAATGCTATGATCAATCAGAGGCGTTCAAATGAGTCATGGCTGAAACGCTGGTGTTCTGTTTCAATGCGCGCGCTCGCTGCTCTCTGGTGAATTCTCTCATCATAAACAACAAAGTACAGATGTGCATACAATGTAAATAAGAGATTCATTTCAAAGTGTAAACCACTTCAGTGATTATAATTAGTTTTTGAGAGTGCTTGAACTCTGGCTAGACTGAAGTCAATGATAATGTTCTTTGATAATGATTGATTCTTTGCTCTTTCTGTACAATGAAACAGTTATAATTAGTAACTTACAATGTTTTGATTAACTCACGTTAAATATAGAGTCAGTCATATTAAAATATTTTATGACACTGTTAATTTTTGGTTACCATAGTTTAAGTATATAGTTTTGTTTTAACTTGTAAAACCATGTTAATTTTTAAGGGTGTGTTAAGCTTAAATGTCAAAAACGTTTGTAAATGAAGTTAAAGGAAACAGCACAAAAAGGCTAATGGTGTAAAAACGAATAACACTTTAGTTTCATTCTTTTGTTGTGTGAGTAAGTGCATATTTGTAATAAATTTCAACAATGAGCATGTGTCAGCTTTGCAAAAGAAGTCCCTTATGAGCATTAACCATTTTGGTCATGTCATTTATGCACTCCTTTTCCTAAGCTAACTGCTGTCTTTATTTTTACAGGAACAGATACTTCTAGAGCATATATGGGGGAGACTTCGGTCACGTTTGGAGCACGCCCTTTCACGGATGCCTGTGGATATGAACTTTTTAGAATTTATCTGTGTTCAGGAGTTGGTTTTCTTGAGTGCTGTTTCCCCCCAGGTCATCATTCCTGTGGACATATGGGAAGGCTTAACTGGTCTGCATCATGCAATTACTTTAGAGAGGCAAAGAAACGAGACGCATGTTGCGACAGCACAGTTTGAACGAGGAAATAGTGGCCGACCAAAAGCAATCATTGGTCTTGAGTATCTCATCAATTTGCTTGAAATTAACTTACCAGTCAGGTGTATTGCAAGCCTTTTGGGGGTATCTGAACGGACTGTACACAGACGACTGGCAGAGTTCGACCTATCAGTGAGATCACTGTACAGCTCACTAACAGACGATGAGCTAGACACATTAGTGTCAAACATTAAGTCCCGAATGCCAAATTCTGGATACAGGATGGTAAAGGGAGCTTTAAAAGCTGAAGGCCACAAGGTACAATATGAGCGAGTGAGGGCATCGCTGCATCGAGTAGACACACTGGGAGTTTTATCCAGGATGACAGAGCTGGGTTGTGTTGTCCGGAGGAGGTATTCAGTCCCAGGGCCAAAATCTATGATGCACATAGACACCAATCACAAATTGATAAGGTAAGTTTATATGTTGTTGTGACTCAACATATTCATTTTAACGGTATTGTCTTAAGATGGAAACTTCTGTCTGATGTAGCGGTTCTCAAACTCTGCCCCTTGAGGTTTATTTTCCTGAAAAGTTAAGCTCCAAGCCTAGTCAAACACATGTGAACAAGCTAATCAAGGTCTTCAGGATTACTAGAAAGTAATAGGTAGGTGAGTCAATCAAGATTAGAGGTCAACTCTGCAGGAGAGTGGATCTCGAGGGCCAGAATTGAGAACACTGGTCTAATGCCATTGGTTTCAGGTATAACATTGTCTTGTTTGGAGGGGTGGACGGCTTTTCACGAAAGGTGATTTTGTTTTTGTTGTACAGTATAATGCAACATTTGAATTGTTAATGTACCAGATAAATAGAACTAACAACACTATTTCTAATTCTACAGATAATGTACCTTGGCGCTGCCACAAACAATTTAGCATTGACTGCGCTAACCTTCTTCCAAGAGTCTGTGGAAAGATATGGCTTCCCTCTCAGGTAAGTTGTGGTATGGAGTAATAAAGAAAAGATACAAGTACACGTTTGTTTTGACCCAAAAATGAAAATTTTCATAATTTACTCTCCCTCATGTCGTTCCAAACCTGTAAGACCTTTGCTCATCTTCGGAACACAAATACAAATATTTTTGATGAAATCCGAGAGCTCTCTGACCCTTCATAGACAGCAAGGGTCCTACCACAGTCAAGGCACAAAAACATATTTGTTCCCAAAGGAATTGTTCCTTTTAAAGGGATACTTCTGCAAAAAATTGTCATAATTTATTCACCCTCATGTCATTCCAAATCTTTTTAATTCCTTAATGAATCCAGAAAAAAAAAATATCAGAGATTCCAAGAAAATATTAAGCAGCACAACCATTTCCTACACTGATAATAACAGGGTATCAAATCAGCATATTAGAATGATTTCTGAAAGATCATGTGACACTGAAGACTGGAGTAAATTCAGCTTTGATCACAGAAATAAATTGTTATTTTAAATTCACCAGGAACATAATATTATGCTTAATAAATGAGCATTGTATTAAAACATTGTCTTGACCAACTTTATGGTCATTACAGAGTCAGAGGAGACCATGGAGTCGAGAACGTGGACATTGCACGTTTAATGTTCACAGTTCGTGGCACAGGGAGAAGCAGTTTCATTTCAGGAAAAAGTGTCCACAATCAAAGGTATGTAAAGAAAGTATTATGTAGCAGACATATCTACTATGTAACCTTGTGCTTTATTCTCCAAATGCTTGTTTGAACCAACTGATTGCTTAGGAATTATCTTGTGATGCTTTATGTTGTAGAATAGAACGACTGTGGAGATGTGTGGACTGCTGACCAGTGTGTACTATGATGTGCTACACTATCTGGAGGAATCCAACTACCTTCATACTGCAGACCAAACACATCTCTTCTGTTGCCACTACACATTCCTACCAAGGCTACAAGACGATCTAAATTTTTTCCGAGATGGATGGGATAATCACCCTTTGAGAACCGAACACAACATGTCTCCAAATCAGCTCTGGGAATTGGGTCAAATTCATTATCCAGTTGATGATCCCCAAGATGAAGAGGTATTATTGTTCATGCAAATTTACAGCCATGTTTTCAATTTTTAGAAATATTACAGGAGTTGTGAAAATGAATGTTCCTTCACTGGCATTTAAACCCTTAATTAGCATTCTAGTACTCGTATAAATGTAGTATTTGGAACTATTACAGGAACTGAGATTGTATACCATTTATACAGAAATGTTGTTCTTTGTTTACCCAGGAACTGAACATTGCTGATATTGATTGGGAAAGCAGTGGATTGCCTCCTGATGAAAGTGTTGGTGTTAATGTACCTACTGTAGAATGTCCACTTACACCAGAGCAACTTGCAGCACTGAAGTACACAGTGGATCCAAGATCACCATCACAATCCCACGGGACAGACATTTACATGGCTGCAGTGCAGTTTTGCCAGTCACTTGAGTAATGACACATTAAGTAGACACCTGAAGAGCTGGAACTGAATTTATTTGATGGAAAAACCATTACATTAAATGTGTATTTCTTTGTTTGTTTTCAGGGACTGTTTCATTAATAAGTACATAGCGCTAAATTGCTTCAAAACCAATGTAGGTCTGTTGTAAACTATTGCATGGGGGTTTCCCATTCTCATAAATAATACCGCAATACTACATGAACGTGTGCGTAGATGAACTGCATCAAAATTGAACAAGTCCAAACAACACAGGAAAAACTGTGGTACTGTAACTTAATTTGTAGACATAGTGGCTGTATTACTGTATTGGATTTCACATACCTGCCCAAAACCAAACTCAGAAGTGCCAGTGCACTTAAGGAGCTCGTCCTTAAATTGGCTGAAATCCATGTAATGACTTGGTAATCGTAGCATGTTGAAGCAAGTGGAGGACTTTGGCATGTCAGCAGTAACAACTTCCACTGGCACTTCCCACCCCAGCCAAAATTTCACCAAGTCCTTAAGGTCAGCGCTGGATGCTAGATAAAGCAAAACAAATAATAATTTACATTTAAATCATGGGCAGTTTAAAGAAAGAAAAAAAATTCCTTCCCCTTTACATATTTGAGAAATAGAGTAGTGGAAGTATGTCAAAACACCACCCTGTGGTTCCCACGAGATTGATAAGGTATCAATTAGTAATTATATGGGCTTCTATAATGACTTTCTTCAATTGAGTAAAATAAATTCTGGATTTAACAACTCGACCACTCTAAAGTTTTGTTCTGCAATGTAAACTCCACACACCCCAGAGGTTAAAAACATATATTTCAAAAATTAACAAATGCTTCACAATTTGTGTGCAGTTCCCACAGAAAATATATCAAAGTATTGTAAAGTTACATTTACCACAGGCTTTATTTTACTCCATTTATAAAATCCCGTGGTAAAATAGTCTTTCAGTTTCTGATGTCATCCCTGCCACCACTCCATTATCTAATCCAGGTCATCAGACATATACCCAGTGTTGTAAAATCCAGCAAACTGTATCAAGTACATTTCATACAGACCTAATAAAACAAATGTAAAGATTTATACCTGTCTCAATGAAGCGACGCAAATACCCTGAGATGCAACATCTATCTTCTAGTGTACAATCGTCGTCATCATCATCCACACTGCTATCAGAGGGCCAGCAGATACAGGGAAGCAGCATCTGGAAACAATTATACATTTATGTTGCAACAGTACTATAGGCACATCACTTTATAACCAAATTAAACTTACCAATGGGGTGAGCGAAGTTCCACATACTGTCGGAAAGATATCCACATCTTTCCTTTCAGTCAGCAGTGGCCACACTCTGGTTTCTTTGAGTCCTTTACGTATTTGTTTCAACTGCCGTAATCTCCTTCCAATGACCTATTATATTACATATATTAGATTATTAGGTTACATGAATACAATGAATATTATAGTACACCAATGCTTAACAAGTTTTAATGTTAATTAAACAAAAGGGAAAAAAACAAAGCTCAGACAAAATAAAACAGTACCGTATATGATAAAAGGCGCTCAAAAAGCCACTTCCGGTTTTCTTTGGTTGGACCAGGAAGATCCCACGCAAGACTCAAGTCAAGGACCGCTGGATATTCACTGCTAGTGAGTTCAGCCTCTCCATCAAGCTCCATGTAGTATAGTATAAATTAAAGTAAAAAATAAATAAATAAATGCAATTATGTCTTGTTTAAATTACAGCTAAATTATGCTACTAATGTAAATACCAGTTGTATGGTTTCACGTATATCATGGTCAGGACAGTCATCTATTTGCACTGTAGCAGTCTCAGGTGAACCACCTAGTAATACATGGACTATTGCTTGGCTGACTCCAGCCAGTCGAGGTCCACCATGTAGAAAAGAATGTCCAATCATTCACCTTCAAAGAGACAGGTCCTTGCAGTATTTCCTGTTTTAAAATAATGGGCCAAAAGTTATATTTTGGATTCAAAGATGAAACAAAATACTATAGTCAATATTCCATAAATAATAGCTGACATACCCATGTTAAAATTGAATCCATGCTGAAGCCTCTGTATAACAGTAGACAAGAAATGTCTGGTTACTCCTTCACCAATGGCAACATCCCCTGAATGCAACAGTAAAAAACAAAACAAAAAAACAGAGAAATGGGCATTAAAACCCAGCTAGGAATGTCACTAAATAAATGTATTTATCTACTTGTTTAATACCACCTTGGAGTCTGCACTTCACAGGGCTTGCCCATTCTATACTGTTTTGTTTGTAGAATGCAACAAGTTCTCGGTCTTGATCTTCCTTGTCCATCCTCAAATCCATGGTCATGAAGAGGGGCTTTCTCATCTCATGTTGGCTAATTATTTCCTTTGTGTATAAGGATGCTGCTTTATTTTTATCTGGTTCAGTTTTCCAATCTGCAAAAAAAACAGAAGCAACATATCAACAGTTCTGCTGAAGCTAATTGTGTATTCTATTTCAGTTTTTCATCTCAGAAATGTATTATGCTTATCATATCATTTTTTTTTTAAATGCATACCATAACTCATGCTTGTGGCTTCCGCTGCATTTGAAATGTACCAGATAATGTACCTGTGTGTAACAGGCATGGAAAATCTAGATGTAGATGGTTCTTCCATAGACACATTGAATTCCAGAGGTTGCGTGCTTACAATATAATACACAAACTTCATTACCACACTTGCATGCAATGAAGGAACAAAATTCCTTTATGAATGGATGACCTCAAAAGTTCTAAATTAATTTTGGATGCTGTGTTGTGTTATGTGTAAAAACAAAAAAAAAGGTTGATAAAAAAACAAAAACTTCTAAATGAATTGAACTCATAATTTAAACAAAACAATATTCAATTCACAATTGTATAGTGAAGAAGACCTGCGGCAATCCTAACAGCATACATAATGAAAGTACAAAAACAACAATTAAAAAATGTAATAAAATCACTGAATTCACTGGAAATGTGTTGTGCGCTTTCAAAAAACTATAATTTTCCTCACCTGTCACCTGTGCAAAAACTTGCGTGAATCTCTATCACATCAAGAGACATTTCAGTTTGACAGATGGGGCAAGTTGCCTAGAGGAAACAAACAAAACCCTTTAATATAAATGTTCTTTCATGTTGTTTCAAGCATTTAGGAGTTTTTTACCATGGATGGAACAACAAGATATTCTGAAGACTGATCATTAGATGTGAAAAAAATAATCTTCCAATTATTTATTGAATAATTTTGTGTTTTAAAGTTATACAGGTTATGAATGACATTAACCTGCATATGCAAGAAACAAAAATACAGAGAAATACAATGTGTTATCAGAATTGTTAAGATAATTGGGTGTTTCCAAAAATCTGCTCTAAAAATATTTTAAATATTTAAATTAAATGAACTATTTCAATATATCTTACTTGTTTGGTCTGTTCAGCTTCATCATTGCTCTGTTCAGCTTCATCAGTGGTTACACAGGACTTTATGTGTGCAGTCAGGATGACTAATGGATAAGTGATTCCACATTTCTGGCATTTCTCTTTTTGCATGTCATTAAAGCTTTCAGATTCAGGTGGGAGAGCAGTGGTGTCAAGTTCCATTTGAATAGGAGCTATGTAAAGCACGCCTTTAAAACCTTGTGTTGCTGCCTTCAATTGCTTGGCACTGTACCCACTCTCATCGGGTGGAATAAGGGTGAGGTTCCGGGAGCCCCATCCTCCTGAAAAAAAGAAAAAAAAAAGAATACAGAAAACAACAGTGTGTTATTGGATTTTTTGAGACCATTCCTTTTATTTTGTTATGCCAGAATTCATGTTTTAAGCTTGGCACAAAGGTATTTACTTACACAAAATATGGAATATGTTATTAGTTATGTGAAAAATAAAAAATATATTTCATGATTTATTTTCATTGCAATGTATCACTATGTTCCTGATGATTACCTGAAGATTTATAGACAAGCCAACCCCCTTTTACTTCCTGAAATTTTGGGAACAGCTCCTTCAGTTGGGCACATACCTTACAATGTAAATAGCACTGTCAGTATAACAAACTGAGTAAAAATTAAATGCCCAACAGTTACAAGTGCAACACTGGTACAAACAGCTTATAGAGTTTCATTACAGTAATATGCTTAAGAGCACCTCAGCACCCATGTTCCATCTATACAGAGTTACTAATGAATTAAGCTCTGTTACATTAGCAAAAGAGAATTTTAAAAGATATAAGAGAGAGAAATCATGCATACTTACTTCATCATAAGTTGCATTTTCATCCATTTGCATTGTCTTTCGCCCCAACCCAGCTTGCATATGTACCAGTTGCTCACTCTCCTTAGGTGTTCGCTCATATTGGTGAGGAAGCAGATAAAAGTTAACAGGCAATATTTTTGCGGGTTTGCTAGGGGGCACTGACAGCATTCGCCTTTTACCCGTCCTTTGCTGAAAAACCCAGGAAATTATCTGTTGGCAAAGAAATTAAATTACAAACCAAAATAATTACCATCAAATAATGTCATGTTTCTTTATGTCAATATTAAATAAAAATAATGTAGTTGCAAAACCTGGTCATCTCAGTTTGGATGGTGGCCCTCTGCTGAACAGTGTGCTGCCTATGGAGGCTGAATCATGAAATGTATTTAATGAGAGTAATTAAATAAAACTATGTATGCACAAATACATACACATAACATAGAATTCCTTTACAAAACTATCCTTACTAACTATCCTTAGTTACCACAATAATAAATAAAAATACACAAAAAACCTGGCATTATCCTGACTGGGACCAGCTGTACTGCCTGAAGTCAGCAAAGACAAGTGCCTGGCTGATCTGACAACTTCACTGTCCTGTAAAAATAGTTTAAGCAGAATATTTTTGATGTATCTTATGTCATTCTTATACACATTCATTATTGGTTTAATGGTCCACTGTTTATAACGCTTTTTGCTAGATATCAGTTCAGGGTGCAGGGGAATGGGATTGAACACGAGAGAGTACAATAATTAGTCATTAAATGGCTTACAATTAGAGATGCACCGATTGCAATTTTTTTAATAAGTGAGTCATTTAGTCATTCAACTGATTTGTTCAAACGGCTGATTCATTCGGAAACAAGACAAATGATTGTCTTTATGAATGGGTTACTGAATCATTAAATGAGCCAATGATTCAGTAACCCATTCATAAAAACAGTCACTTGCCTTCTTGCAGTAGTGTTGATTTCGGGAAACGTCCTGGAATGTTGCTTACCTAAATCATATATTATCAATATCTTTTTTTCTACCGCAGTATGCACCTATAACTTTCTGCGAGTGCTGTTGCACTCATTTGTTTTGATTACTGCACGAGTCTCTCTCACATACTCACTCAGGCTGTGCAAGCCTAATCTGGAATGACATATCAGTCGCCGTAAGTGTGACGTCAAAACGGACGATAGGTGCATCGCTACTTATAATATATATATATATATATATATATATATATTAGTTTAATGTGTATGCTATTAAGCGGAAATGAATGATATACTTGAATCGTGCCTGCAAGTTACATCTAAATGATTATTCACAAACAATGTTCAAGTCTTCAGCTCAAAACACGGCTAACAAACATCAGAGTGACCTTACATCCAACTTGGATCTGATGTGGATTCCGATCACAGAATGAATGAAGCACTAACAGAATTATGACGCTACCGTGTCTAGACTGGACGCGAGAGGTGCGACACGCTGCGACAGAAGACAGTAGAATTGGAATCCGTTTGCTGCAATTTCCAACAGCAAACGGATTCCCCGTTCTATTTCAGACATAGTCCAAGCTCTTTACAACGGCCGCTTTATCACTTCAAGCTGTTGCGGTGCGGCACAGTCGTGTCCCGTATAACTTAGACACGGTGGCATGCTAATCACTTTTACACCAAATATACTTTAAAGCAAACACCAGAGACCACTTAGACATATGTTTCACTTGCTGGGAATGCTAACATAATATATAAATATAAACCATAAATGCTTAAAAATCACTTACCTCTGGGCGATTCATGATCAGGCAGAAGAATGGCGACCTCCTGAGCCGCACGCTCGCGCCAGAAAACTACTGCAGCTCTGTAATTGGGCAAAATGCTTCGTTCCACTTTTCGGAGATCATCTACTCTTCCCTGTGGATGACCTCTGACCTACTTTCTGTACGATCTGAATTTCTGCGGTTTGAATTTTAGAAAATTGATTTTGATGTTCCGAATTTCTTCATCATCTTGAAAACGTGAGGCTGTATTTAAAAAAAACTGGATATTTGCAGTTTAAGAATTCAGAGCAAAAAATATGTTGTTTGAAAATGCATGCCTATAAAACTCTGCCTTAAAAAAAAACAATTGTGTTAAATTTCAAATGTTCAATATTCAAGTAAAAAAAAATCAAATTCAAAATCAAAATCAAATTCAAAACTATTTTAAATCCCATATAATATTCAGTTTTGTTAAATAACACTTGTCAATAATTCAAATTTACACAATTCAAATTCAAATAGTTTTGTCATAATATTAGCTCCATATACTTACAGAACACATCACTTACAGAAAATATATTATTAGTGAAATAAAAGGCCACTGAAGTGAACTTAAAGCATGTACACATTAATGTGTCTTAACACTTAAAAGTGCACTTTGCAATTATTCCAAAATAAAAGTTGATTTAAAAGAAAAATTTATTTCATATCATTGTTTGAAAATATTTTATTGTGCACTTATTTTCATATGTTGACTAACAAAAAAAAATGTTTTAACTGTAGTGTTATTCAATATCATTTTAAAATAGAACATTGTGAATCAGAATCAGAATGAGCCTTATTGCCAGGTATGCTTACAGATACGAGGAATTTGTATTTGTGACAGAATCTACCGCAGTGCCACAGAATGACAGTGACAGAACAAAAAACACAAGTAATAAAAATAATAATTAAAAAGAACAAGTAAGGAATAGCAATATAAAAATGGGCAATTGTATGTACAGGTATATAACAAAGGACAGTTTTGTATGTACAGGTATATTATGTGCAATTGAAGTGTAGACTAAGTATGTTTGTTAGATAAATAAGTGTATAAATGTATAAATAGTGTGTGTACCATAATTATTGTCAATTATTATTAGTGTACATAAGATGGATTGCCTGAGAGAAGAAACTGTTCCTGTGTCTGATCGTTCTGGTACTCAGAGCTCTGTAGGGTCGACCAGACGGAAACAGTTCAAAGAGAGAGTATGCTGGATGTGAGGGGTCCAGAGTGATTTGCCAACCCTTTTGCTCACCCTGGATAAGTACAAAAAGTATTCGCTCAGCAGTCTGGACTACCTTTCGTAATCTTCTGTGGTAAAATTTGGTAGCTGAGCTGAACCCGACAGTTATTGATGTGCAGAGGACGGATTAAATGATGGCAGAGGAACTTCAAAGGATAACTTTTTCAGCAGCTCCTGTGACAGGTTGAACTTCCTCAGCTGGCAAAGGAAGTACAGCCTCTGCTAGGCCTTTTTCACATTAGAGTCTATGTGATTGTCCAACTTCAGTTCCTGGGAGATGGTGGTGCCCAAGAACCTGAATGACTCCACTGCAGTCACAGTGCTGTTCATGATGGTGAGTGGGGGAGAGCAGGGGGGTTTCTCCTGAAGTCCACGATCATCTCCACTGTTTTGAGTGTGTTCAGCTCCAAGGGTACGGTGATGTCCTTCAGGTGGTCCAGCACCAGTTTTTCAAATGACTTCATGACCACAGACGTTAGAGCCACAGGCCTGTATTCATTTAGTCCTGTAATTTTGGATTTTTGGGGTGGTGGGGATGGTGGCGGAGCGTTTGAAGCATGAAGGGACTTCACACAGTTCCAGTGATCTGTTAAAGATCTTTGTGAGATGGGGGCCAGCTGGTCAGCACAGGATTTCAGACAGGCAGGTGTGACACCGTCTGGAGCTTTTTTCCTTTTCTGCTTCTGGAAGACCTGGCATACCTCGTCTTCGCTGATCTGAATTGCGGGTGCGAAGGAGAGGGGGGTTGCTGGAGGTGTTAATGGTTGTGTGGAGAGGTGTCCAGAGTGGGAGTGGACTCCAATCAGTAAGGTCGAGACAGGCTTGTAAAACCCGCTCGGTCTCGTTGGCCCATCTCTTTACATTCTTTACCACAGGTTTAGCAGATTTTAATTTCTGCCTGTAGGTTGGTAAAAGATTAACCAGGCCGTGATCAGAGAGCCCCAAAGCTGGCCTAGGACAGAGTGATATGCATTATTTATTGTTGTGTAACAGTGATCATTAATATATAAATATCTATATCAAGTTTCAATAGAAATGATATTAAAGTATATATTTTAGTTTACTATATGTGCATTCAGCAGTAACTTTAACCACATCAAAGACAGCTAAAGTAATTATGAAATTCTATTTCTATTAATTTGTATTCTATTGAAGTAGCTATTTCTGTAAGTACTTTTTTAAAGGTGTACTTTACAAGGGATTCATCTACTCTCTTTTATGTCTGTTATTTTGTGAATAAATTATGAGTGATATAATTAGCTGATATAATTCAAGGGTGTTGTGGAAGGTTTCCAAGGTGTTGTATTTGCTAATGCAGTATGTGGTGGTGCAGGATGAGTGTTGTTTTGGTCAAATCAATCACCAACAGTGAGTTGTGAGTAATATCTTATTTGATGATTATATCTCATTCTGCCGTCAAAAATGACAGTGTTCAATGTGTTTTGGAACAGACGAGTACTCCCTCAAAATTGCAAAATGCATCCTTATCACAGGCTACCTGCAGTTAGAATAGGGTGGCCATACGTCTGGATTTTGGCCGGACAGTTCGGATTTGAAGCCCTCGTCCGACACAGCCTCAAGCCGGATACTCATTTGTCCTCCTTTTTGGAGTTGCTCTGAATCTGCCTAAAAAAACTTTTTGGGGACGCAGCAGCATAGCGTCTAATGCCGTAAGATCTCTGGTCAAACAAATGATTAGCTGAAAGCGGTGTCAAATAAATATCTGATATATCATTGGTTGAAAATGCAAAAAAGCCTCCACGTGCTGGCTACGTCATATCATAACGTTAACATGCCAAAACGTCAGACCTCATTTAATCCGGAATGGACAAAAGAGCACTAATTTATTTCAAAAAGCAGTAGAGACGCTTTTCATGGATTTTACACACTGTGTCGATGTGAAGTGTATTTATGTATTTCTATTATTTCCAGAAGTCCAGAAATGTTATATTTTCAGGCACTGTGCACTTTGCAAAACAGGTTCATCTCAGTGGTCAGTTTTTGAAACAGACATCACAATGTCTTGAATAAATACAAATACTGTGAACAAATACTTTTTTGCCTCTTCTGTTACACATAGGTACTATATCAAGATATATTGTAGATCAAATTGTCTGGCAATGAATAGAGAAGGCTATTTCAGAATCACTGTATCATGATACAGTTGCGAGTACACCAGAGTCCTATGCAATTATTCTTGCCTCACTAAATGCTGCAAAATGTCCTCCTTTTTGGTGTTATGAAAATGGCCACCCTAAGCTAGAATGGCTTTGATTTTTGTGCTTATTGTAACAGTGGTGTTTGAGGAATTCCAAACAATGAAAAATACATCCACTTTCTTGGAATGTTGCAAGAGATGATTCAGTTTTTGGCAAATGTATAAGAAGGGCAATGACGATAGATGATAGAGCACACACACATACACACACACACACACACACACACACACACACACACACAGTCCAGTTCCGTTTCCTCTTTAGTCCTCTGGCATGAGCTATGACCTGCATCACAGTTAAGAACGTAGACAGCATTTGATGATATAAGGTCTGGAACTCAGGCTTCATGGGGGCTTTACTGATAAACCCTCACTTGCCTTATTAAAACACCTGCATATTGTAAATAAACATCAGTAAGCCGATGCCAATATTGACACCTAGCCAGACCTCTAACAATTTTGCTGTGAATACCGGCGGTTAACTTTGGCGCCAGTTGAATTTTATCATCAGACACCCTGTGTCAGTGCCTGGGAAGTGAGTCATGAAGAGTGATGATGAAGCTTAATTTAATTTAATTTAATTTAATTTGAGAAAGTAAAAAATAAATAAATACAAATATGAGTACTGAATATTATCAGTCAGTAGATAAACGAGCCAAAAGGTGTATTTTTTCTTCTTCTAAATAATAATCAATGTCATAAAACGATCAAAGTCCAATTATAAGTTCTCTTAAATGTGCATGTAATTTAATGATAGAATAGTTGCACAACCTTAAAAGAATTAAGAAAAAATGGTGGAGTATATTTACATTATGTAGCCTATTTAATATGCACACAAATAACATATGTATTTGGCCATCGTAGTGAGGACATTGCATAGACTTTCATTGATTTTCCATCAGGTTAATTATATTTTCTATAATCCAAACCCCTACTTACCCATCACAGAAACATGTGCAGAGCACTAATACATCTAAATATTTAGAAAACTATTGAGGACCAGTAAACTGTCCTGGCTAGTTGGGTTGTCAAAGTATTTCACAATATACAGGTGCTGGTCATATAATTAGAATATCATCAAAAAGTTGATTTATTTCACTAATGCCATTCAAAAAGTGAAACTTGTATAATGTATACATTCATTCCACACAGACTGATATATTTCAAGTGTTTATTTCTTTAAATTTTGATGATTATAACTGACAACTAATGAAAACCCCAAATTCAGTATTATAAATTTGTATATTGTGAAAAGGTTCAATATTGAAGACACCTGGTGCCACACTCTAATCAGCTAATTAACTCAAAACACCTGCAAAGGCCTTTAAATGGTCTCTCAGTCTAGTTCTGTAGGCTACACAATCATGGGGAAGACTGCTGACTTGACAGTTGTCCAAAAGATGACCATTGACACCTTGCTCAAGGAGGGCAAGACACAAAAGGTAATTGCAAAAGAGGCTGGCTGTTCACAGAGCTCTGTGTCCAAGCACATTAATAGAGAGGCGAAGGGAAGGAAAAGATGTGGTAGAAAAAAAGTGTACAAGCAATAGGGATAACCACACCCTGGAGAGGAGTGTGAAACAAAACCCATTCAAAAATGTGGGGGAGATTCACAAAGAGTGGACTGCAGCTGGAGTCAGTGCTTCAAGAACCACTACGCACAGACGTATGCAAGACATGGGTTTCAGCTGTCGCATTCCTTGTGTCAAGCCACTCTTGAACAACAGACAGCATCAGAAGCGTCTCGCCTGGGCTAAAGACAAAAAGGACTGGACTGCTGCTGAGTGGTCCAAAGCTATGTTCTCTGATGAAAGTAAATTTTGCATTTCCTTTGGAAATCAGGGTCCCAGAGTCTGGAGGAAGAGAGTAAAGGCACAGAATCTACGTTGCTTGAGGTCCAGTGTAAAGTTTCCACAGTCAGTGATGGTTTGGGGTGCCATGTCATCTGCTGATGTTGGTCCACTGTGTTTTCTGAGGTCCAAGGTCAACACAGCCGTATACCAGGAAGTTTTAGAGCACTTCATGCTTCGTGCTGCTGACCAACTTTATGGAGATACAGATTTCATTTTCCAACAGGACATGGCACCTGCACACAGTGCCAAAGCTACCAGTACCTGGTTTAAGGACCATGGTATCCCTGTTCTTAATTGGCCAGCAAACCCGCCTGACCTTAACCCCATAGAAAATCTATGGGTATTGTGAAGAGGAAGATGCGATATGCCAGACCCAACAATGCAGAAGAGCTGAAGGCCACTATCAGAGCAACCTGGGCTCTCATAACACCTGAGCAGTGCCACAGATTGATCTACTCCATGCCACGCCGCATTGCTGCAGTAATTCAGGCAAAAGGAGCCCCAACTAAGTATTGAGTGCTGTACATGCTCATACTTTTCATGTTCATACTTTTCAGTTGGCCAAGATTTCTAAAAATCCTTTCTTTGTATTGGTCTTAAGTAATATTCTAATTTTCTAAGATACTGATTTTGGGGTTTTCATTAGTTGTCAGTTATAATCATCAAAATTAAAATAAATAAACACTTGAAATATATCAGTCTGTGTGGAATGAATGTATACATTATACAAGTTTCACCTTTTGAATGGAATTAGTGAAATAAATCAACTTTTTGATGATATTCTAATTATATGACCAGCACCTGTAAGTGAGGACATTTAGTCCCAACAAGTATAGTCAAAATCACATCAAATAGTGCTGTAATGACAGGTCTGAGGCGAGTGGACTCACTTGCAGCAAGATGTTTAATGAGCAGAGGCAGAAACAAACGGGCAATGGTCAGCAGGCAAAAACAGGAATATCAGAGGCAGAGCAGAGACGTAAACAATACCAGGCAGGGGTCGAGGTCACAGGCACAGGTTCAGAGTTCCAAGGTCGGGCAGTCCGGGGTCAAACACAGAGATGGCAGGAAGAATAACGCTCAGAATGTCAGCCGGGGCAAAACAAGACTTCGCAGTGAGTGAGTGTTTGTGTGCTGCTTTTATGTGAGTGAGTGAATGAGGTGCAGGTGTGGTGAGGCAATCAGGGTGATGAGTGAATGGTGACAGCTGTGTGATTGGTGTAATGGTGGACGGGAATGTGTGAGTGCAGTGCATGATGGGAGATGTAGTCCATGGGTGAAGTGCAGTTTGAGTGAGTGGTAACCAGATTCATGACAGAGCCCCCCCCCCAAAGAGCGGCTTCCAGACGCTTACACAAAGCATACTCCAGGAGGGTGGTGGAGCGGAGGTGGAACCGGGGGAGGGAATGGAGGGCCAGGTCCATGTGGGGCCAATGAGACAGGAGCCCACCAGGGCGGGGCGGAGGAGACAGCAGAGACGTGAAGTGACACTGGGTAAACTGCTGTGGCGTGAGGTGACTCTGGCAGGTCAGCGGAGACGTGAGGTGACTCTGGCAGGTCGGCGGAGACGTGAGGTGACTCTGGCAGGTCGGCGGAGACGTGAGGTGACTCTGGCAGGTCGGCGGAGACGTGAGGTGACTCTGGCAGGTCGGCGGAGACGTGAGGTGACTCTGGCAGGTCGGCGGAGACGTGGGGTGACTCTGGCAGGTCGGCGGAGACGTGGGGTGACTCTGGCAGGTCGGCGGAGACGTGGGGTGACTCTGGCAGGTCGACGGAGACGTGGGGTGACTCTGGCAGGTCGACGGAGACGTGGGGTGACTCTGGCAGGTCGACGGAGACGTGGGGTGACTCTGGCAGGTCGACGGAGACGTGGGGTGACTCTGGCAGGTCGACGGAGACGTGGGGTGACTCTGGCAGGTCGACGGAGACGTGGGGTGACTCTGGCAGGTCGACGGAGACGTGGGGTGACTCTGGCAGGTCGACGGAGACGTGGAGTGACTCTGGCAGGTCGACGGAGACGTGGAGTGACTCTGGCAGGTCGACGGAGACGTGGAGTGACTCTGGCAGGTCGACGGAGACGTGGAGTGACTCTGGCAGGTCGACGGAGACGTGGAGTGACTCTGGCAGGTCGACGGAGACGTGGAGTGACTCTGGCAGGTCGACGGAGACGTGGAGTGACTCTGGCAGGTCGACGGAGACGTGGAGTGACTCTGGCAGGTCGACGGAGACGTGGAGTGACTCTGGCAGGTCGACGGAGACGTGGAGTGACTCTGGCAGATCAGGCGCCCACCAGGGCGGAGCAGAGATAACTGGCCGAGACTGGGACCTAGAGGAAACGGAGACACAAGAGGCAGAGAGAGCACACTTGGTTTCAGGAACCGAGGCAGGGAGTTTAAGCGGCCATGGTAGATCCGGGGCCTCGGGCAGCCATGATGGATCAGGGGACCTCATGGGCCATGGCGGGTCCGGGGTCTCTGTGAGCAATGGAGGGGAGCTCCCTCCATGAAAGTTCTTGGTGAACTCCACCACCTCCAGGGGGCACTCTGGAAGCGCTGAATCTCGGTGGCGCTCGGGCGGCTCTGACTCTCTTGGGCACTCGGTAGAACTGGACGGGACCAGCGGAGGCATCGATGAGCTGGGCGGGACCAGCGGAGACGAAGGAGAGCTGGGCGGGACCAGCGGAGACGTAGGAGAGCTGGGCGGGACCAGCGGAGACGAAGGAGAGCTGGGCGGGACCAGCGGAGACGTAGGAGAGCTGGGCGGGACCAGCGGAGACGAAGGAGAGCTGGGCGGGACCAGCGGAGACGAAGGCGAGCTGGGCGGGACCAGCGGAGACTAAGGCGAGCTGGGCGGGACCAGCGGAGACGAAGGAGAGCTGGGCGGGACCAGCGTAGACGTAGGAGAGCTGGGCGGGACCAGCGGAGACGAAGGAGAGCTGGGCGGGACCAGCGGAGACGAAGAAGAGCCGGAAAGGGCCAGCAGGGGCTCTGGGGAACCGGACGGAACCAGGAGGGGACCCGGAGTGCCGGACTCTGTGAGCTCCTGGATCGGAGCGGCCTCTGGAGCGAACTCTGTGAGCTCCTGGATCGGAGCGGCCTCTGGAGCAAACTCTGTGAGGCTCCTGGATTTGGAGCGGCCTCTGGAGCGAACTCTGTGAGCTCCTGGATCGGAGCGGCCTCTGGAGCGAACTCTGTGAGCTCCTGGATCGGAGCGGCCTCTGGAGCGGACTCTGTGAGCTCCTGGATCGGAGCGGGCTCTGGAGCGGACTCTGCGAGCTCCTGGGACGGAGCGGGCTCTGGAGCGGACTCTGCGAGCTCCTGGGACGGAGCGGGCTCTGGAGCGGACTCTGCGAGCTCCTGGGACGGAGCGGGCTCTGGAGCGGACTCTGCGAGCTCCTCCTCTGAGACACCCACAGTAAGTGAGGAGCCAGCACACAGCAATGCGTAGTCAAAAAAGTCCTTTAAACTACAATTAAATTTCCCGGCAGGTAAGCATGATTTAATAGGCTCGTTTACTCCAAAACGAAAAACGTCCTTTAACATGGCCTCATCAAAGGGTACGTTGTAGGCTATCTCACAGAATTTAATGATGTAGTCCACAATCGATGAACTCCCCTGTCTCAGGTCGAGCAGCTGGTCGAATGGATCCATACCTGGCCAGGGTTCCTTGGAAAAGCTGCTGAATCCTCGTTTGGCGAAGTCTTCTGTAATGACAGGTCTGAGGCGAGTGGACTCACTTGCAGCAAGATGTTTAATGAGCAGAGGCAGAAACAAACGGGCAATGGTCAGCAGGCAAAAACAGGAATATCAGAGGCAGAGCAGAGACGTAAACAATACCAGGCAGGGGTCGAGGTCACAGGCACAGGTTCAGAGTTCCAAGGTCGGGCAGTCCGGGTTCAAACACAGAAATGGCAGGAAGAATAACGCTCAGAATGTCAGCCGGGGCAAAACAAGACTTCGCAGTGAGTGAGTGTTTGTGTGCTGCTTTTATGTGAGTGAGTGAATGAGGTGCAGGTGTGGTGAGGCAATCAGGGTGATGAGTGAATGGTGACAGCTGTGTGATTGGTGTAATGGTGGACGGGAATGTGTGAGTGCAGTGCATGATGGGAGATGTAGTCCATGGGTGAAGTGCAGTTTGAGTGAGTGGTAACCAGATTCATGACAAGTGCACTGTAGATCCTCTGAGGAACAATTCCACTCCTTCTCTACTGTTGGAGAGGAAGAATTATATAAACTTGTTAAATCAGCTAAATCAACAACATTTCACGAGTTTGTGTGAAACACAATCTTAGCATTAATGGTAAACAGATTTGGCTTGATGTCTGCAATGGAGGGCTCAGAGAGACCATACCACTCGAGCTCCGATAGGCCCCCCTACACGGAAAGAGATAGGTAGATGGATAAATGGATAGATAAATGGATAGATAATGAATAGATAAATAAATAAATAAATAAATGCATGAATGAATATGCATAAAAGGAGGAGATGGGGAGGAGGAGGGATGCCGAAAGAACTGACAACGCAAGTGGTAAAAGGCTGCCTTTTATATTGGGATGTTTATTGGAAGATTAGATGGGCGTACTCCTCCCGAAATTATGTTATAACTTCACTTCACAGGTTTGTGTGACCATATAATC
This sequence comes from Oxygymnocypris stewartii, assembly GCA_003573665.1. Classification (NCBI taxonomy): domain Eukaryota; kingdom Metazoa; phylum Chordata; class Actinopteri; order Cypriniformes; family Cyprinidae; genus Oxygymnocypris; species Oxygymnocypris stewartii. Next base: position 435,654 of record QVTF01020256.1, on the reverse strand, counting down.
TTAGCATTAATGGTAAACAGATTTGGCTTGATGTCTGCAATGGAGGGCTCAGAGAGACCATACCACTCGAGCTCCGATAGCCCCAAAACATGCATGCTAAATCGGACAACGAGCAAGAGTTACTAATTCAAGGGGTAATGTCTTCTTAGGCAATCAAAGGTTGTTCGGACATTCGGAAGCCCCAAGAAAAGGGGCACTGCAGTGGCAGTATCAAATTAGCAAACCAAATAGAATCACTTTTATTGCCACATCACCAACCGTGTCAAGTTCGTTGGGTTGGGTCGCTTTTCACGGGACAGGGCAGGGACAATGCCGAAAGCAATGCCGAAAGAACTGACAACGGAAGTGGTAAGAGGCTGTCTTTCATACTTGGATGTTAATGGGAAGATTAGATAGGCGTACTCCTCCCGAAATTACATTAATAACTTCACGTATGTTAGACCCTATTCCATCTAAACTACTAAAAGTGGTGCTTCCAGAAGACATAGATACTCTTTTGGCTATCATTAATAGAGATGTTCCGAAACCCTTTTTCCCTTCCCGATACCGATTACGATACCTAGGCTCAGGGTATCGGCCGATACTGAGTACTGATCCGATACCTAGGTACAGTATGTTTCTGGTTATACAGCTTTATGTAAAACTAGCCCTGTATGAATTTATACAATCATTTGATGGTGTGCTTCACCATATAGAGTCTGGTGAGTAAACAAAAAATTATAATGTTTAGAAAATGGCACAGCTTTTGTACATCTAAATGTACACTCTTAACATCAGTCAGTCAAGCATTATACATATATTATGATTATCAAGTACTATTTAATGATAGAACTTTAGTAATTAGAATTAAAACTTGGTAAACATGTATGAATGCACATTAGTCATTTTAACTGAATTTAGGCTGGTGGTGGTGCTTTTTTGGTCAGTCAGTGTTTCTGTAAAACATACGGACAAAACTATCAATAATACTGATAAGATAATAAGATAATAATCATACTATGAATTCTACTAAGAACAATATAAAATGCTCTAATGATTCACGATCTGCTGAATTCATGAATATTAATCACATTGTCTGCATTGGCTCGAACTGATTTGCTGAAATCAAAACAGGGACGATAATAGGTTGGCGCCAGGCAATGAGACTGCCGTTTTGCACATTAGCTCAGCTTACTACCAGAGAACCCGGTAGTTCTTAAATGCTGATGAATTCCAAACGAACTCCGTTATTTTGACAGGAAAATACAACAAAGAATATTGTTTACATACCATACAGAACTGACGCGCTACATGTAAGTCTCTCTTGCTCCCTCTCTCTCTCTTTCTGCATGTGAGGAAAAAAGCAAAGCGATGGCGAGTCCTGTGCCTCAAACTAGAACTTACGGTACGTCAAATATAGGCGTGCTGCGCATCCATGCATTCAGATAAACTGAATAATAGCACAGATTGCTTGACGGAGAGTGAAACTCTGAAGCGGTCAGAGTTGATGAAAATATATCTGTGCTAAACATATACACAGCCTCCAACTCTCACACTGGCGAGTAAAATCTGAGCACTTAGTAGCCCGTGGCTAATATTAGACCTCATTTAGTCGCCCAGGGTGAAGATTTCATTGCATATGCAAGTGATTTTCTGGCAATGTGCCAACACGTTTGTATTTCTTCTTTGCTGCTCTAAATAGTGGTTGCGAAGAAGAGTTGATTTCCGATTTGCAGCATAAAGCAAAGCTAGCGGGCATAACAATAGGTCTCGTGTAAGAACATGGCATCGTATTGGAACGTGGGTTAAAGTACTTGCCGATGCCAGCATTTTTTGTGGTATCCGAGGAATTTCCGATACTAGTATCGGAATCTGAACAACCCTAATTATTAATTCGTCATTTTCATTAGGATATGTCCCCCAAAACCTTTAAATTGGCTGTTATGAAGCCTCTCATTAAAAAACACAACTTGACCCCAAAGATCTAGTGAACTACAGACCGATCTCAAACATCCCTTTTCTGTCAAAGATACTAGAAAAGGTAGTATCCTCACAATTGTATTCTTCTTTGAGAAAAATTATGTCTGTGAGGATTTCCAGTCAGGATTTAAGCCATCTTATAGTAGAGAGACTGCTGTCATTAGAGTGACAAATGACCTGCTCTTATCATCCGATCGTGGTTGTATCTCTCTATTAGCTATCAATTTGCAGCAGTGAATGAAGAGGTATCATATCGATCACAAGTGCAGTAATGGAGTACCTCAAAGCTCAGTACTAGGGCCATTACTTTTCATGTTTTACATGTTACCCTTGGGAAATATCATCAGGAAACACAGGGTTATGCTGATGATATTCAGCTCTATATTTATTCGCTTCCCGGTGAAACAACAAATTGAGAAATGTATGGAATGCATTGTCCATATAAAAACTGAGATTGTTATTATTATCCTATTTTAAACTTTTAGTCTATAGGTGTCACGGTGCACACACGAGGGAGGAACAGGAACACGCGGACGAGGATATAAACTCAAATGATAATATTTAATAAGGACATCAAGGCAGGACATGACAGGACAAGGCAGGACTCACAGGCAGGATACACCGGGAATAACAAGTAGACCAGCCGACATCAAACTGAACAGGCATGAACTAATATACACAGGTAAATCATAGATAATTAGACAAACACGGCTGGACATGAATTAACTAATAATAACATTAAACAAGGACAGGAAACAAACCAAATAAGGAAACATGAGGTGGGGACACATGACACACACGACAGAGGACTGACATAACTCCCCCCTCCCGAAAGGCTCGTCCCGAGCCTTAACAGTTCCATCGGGTAGGGGGGGTGGGCGCTCTGGAGGCCCCTCAGGACAGACACAGACAGGAACGCAGGACGGGGACCTCCAGAGCAGAACAGACAGACAGGGACCATGGCGGAGCTGGGAACTCTGGAAGCCATGGCGGTGCAGGGAGCTCTGAAGGCCATGGTGGAGCTGGGAGCTCTGGAGGCCATGGCGGAGCTGGGAGCTGTGGGGACCATGGCCGAGCTGGGAGCTCTGGAGGCCATGGTAGATGGTCTTCGGGGCCCTTGGCCTCGACCCCCTCGGCCCGGCCCCTACAGCCGGAACCCTACTACCCCCCCAAAAAATTTCCCTGGGGAAGTGAGGGGGTATCAGGAGCCCTCCGGGGCTAAACAGACAGTACAGTACAAAATACGACAGGACAGCCCTCCAGGGAGGAACAGGAACACGCGGACGAGGATATAAACTCAAATGATAATATTTAATAAGGACATCAAGGCAGGACATGACAGGACAAGGCAGGGCTCACAGGCAGGATAATCCGGGAATAACAAGTAGACCAGCCGACATCAAACTGAACAGGCATGAACTAATATACACAGGTAAATCATAGATAATTAGACAAACAGGGCTGGACATGAATTAACTAATAATGACATTAAACAAGGACAGGAAACAAACCAAATAAGGAAACATGAGGTGGGGACACATGACACACACGACAGAGGACTGACAATAGGCTTTCTAGACTAGGCTAACATAGTTTGTTCACAAACTTTTACCTCCTCTAGAGCCCTAAACTGCATAGGCTACCTCTAATCTTTAGAGAACCGGGAGATTATTTACTACCTTCTCCCTCTTTTAAAAGTTAGACATCAACTTTCTTAGTAGGCTATTCCTCAATATATGCATTATAAACGATATAACAAAAACAACAATAAAACAAAAAATAATGCCTGTTTTCTGATTAACTTTTTTTCAAATGTGTAAATATATTTTTCCTGCACAACTATATTCCAACATATCTGATGACTCAATGTGCACAGATTCTTTCTTCCTCGATGTGATACTGTTTGATACTCAATGACGACGTGATGTTTCACTCAAAATTACCGCAGGCATAAAACAAGAGAATATCATCAGAACTGGTTTGAATGGCTTTACTGCAGAGCAATTACTGTACGCAGTGAAATATAAATATAATTGTCATTTGATGGTGGATGTGGTGAATAAGCAGTCAGTGATCAAAATATTGATTTTGACGTTTTTGAAAACGATCGTTTTGAGAATATGGTAGAGATCGCGAATATGAGCCAGTGGAACTGCGCTCTGACAGTGACAGCGATGGTAAAACCATCTGCTAAAATTGAAAAAAAGGTAACGAAATATGCTGTATTTTATTCTTCTGTAATTGTCCTCAAAATCTCTTTTTTTGCTATTGCAGCAGAGATTCGCCCCTGCTGGATATATACGGGCCTCTAAAGACACAAATATCATGATTGGCGAAACATTCATGCATTTAAGGGCTAGTTTATTTGATCATAATCATTCATTGCATCACATTACCTCTGTCTTTGTCCCATTTTTCTTCTTCTCTTTTTCTTCTTCCCTGGGCACCAGAGGGCTTCGGTCTTTTTTGACACAGTAATAATTTATAAGTGAACATCTTTTACAATCAGGCAACTGGTGTATTTGGAAGTGCGGCTGTGTGGGGGAAGATCATGCGTCGAACTGTGGAGAGCAATAAAATGGATGTGTTTGTGGGACGATCGCTTTTTGTGTAAAATTTAAAATTTATAGTATTGAAGTAGAAGTGGTAATGAAAATAAAAATAAACTCTTCACTCATTCCTCCGTTTTGGCGCCCCTATGGATCCTAGGATTTGCCTATTCCGCCTATGCCATGGGCCGGCCCTGCCCATAAGTAATAACATAGAAGACTGTCTAACACTTGATGGCTGCTCTGTCGATTCTTCGTCATCAGTCAAGAACCTAGGTGAGCTATTTGAAAGCAATCTCTTTTTTGACAGCCATGTTTCTAGCATTTGTAAAACTGCATTTTTGAATCTTAAAAATAGATCTAAACTGAGACCTACAATGTCAAATACAGACATGTTCATTAATGTGTTTATAACCTCAAGATTAGATTATTATAATGCTTTTTTTGGGTGGATGTTCTGCACGCTTAATAAACAAACTACAGATAGTTCAAAATGCAAAGCTAGAGTCCTTACTAGAACCAGGAAGTATGAGCCTCTCTTATCGCATTATAGTCCTCCACGTCCACTCCATTCTTAAAACTCTGGCCATTTGATAATACCTATAATATCAAAATCAACTACGGGCGGCAGATCCCTTTTCTATTTAGCTCCCAAACTCTGGAAAAATCTACCTAAAACTGTTTGGGAGGCAGACAAACTCTGTCATTTTAAATCTAGATTAAAGACCCATCTCTTTAACCTAAGGAGAAGCCGATTAGTTACCAGAAGAGACGGACGGCAGCTTGTAATTATTGTAATACTTGGTTCGTAGATCTGTTGTTTAAATTATTTACTTGCTGCTTGGAAGGAATACTTCGTTTCCTACCTATTTCTATTCTGCATTTTTGTTGAGGTTTATTTGATTGCACTTACTGGTAATTATAATAATTTGTGCCTCCATTGCTCCTTGGCAAAGTGTTAGTTTCATCTTGAGCTATTAGCACTCATTTAGGCTATTGGCTGGGCTAATCAGAATCAGCTGTTTTTACTCTAGTCTCTTAGACTGTATATTTATTTGATGTCTGTGTATTTATTTGAAGCGTTCAGCCTCCTCGTGTGAAGACCGACGAGTGTAAAGACTGACAACTTTTTCCTGTGCGACTTTAACCAAGCAACGACACCAAGCAACACACTTAAGTATCATTTATATCTTTCCTCACACACTCTCCTTTGTAATCCTCTATTCTACCACCTCTATCATGTGTTTCCAAACCATTCCGGTTGTCTCTCAACCACGCTCTAACATCACACGGCATCGTACTCCTGCTAACCTGCCCCCTATCTCTACATCTTCTACTACACCTCTTTCTTTCCCCGTTGCTCTCTGAAATTGTCAGTCAGCTGTCAACAAAGCAGACTTCATTTATGCTTTTTATTTACAATCCACACTCAGCATCTTGGGCTTGACTGAGACCTGGATTCGTCCAGAAGACTCTGCAACCCCAGCTGCCCTCTCTAACAATTTATCTTTCTCTCACACCCCACGTCAAGTTGACCGGGGGGGGGGGGGGGGGGGGGGGCACTGGTCTGCTCATTTCAAACAATTGGAAATACTCAACCCACTCTTCCCTTTGCAATTACAACTAATTTGAATATCATGCGTTTAATGTAAAAGCTCCTATAAAACTCCAGATTGTGGTAATTTACCGTCCCCCTGGCCAACTTCTAGCCACATTCCTAAAGGACCTGGATGGGCTGCTGTCCTCTTTCGTGGAGGATGGCACTCCTCTCTTAGTCTTTGGTGATTTCAACATTCATCTAGACAACCATTATGCTACAGACTTCCATTCACTCCTAGCTTCATTTGATCTCCAACGCCTTACCACTACTAGCATGCACAAATCAGGCAACCAACTTGATTTAATTTACACACAAAATTGTACTGCAGATAACATTCTGGTACAACCACTACATATCTCTGACCATTTCTTCATTAAATTTACATTACATTTTGCTACCCGGGTGCCACCAACCCCCTTACCGGTTACTTTTAGACGAAACCTATGCTCCCTTTCTCCCTCCTGTAAGCCTGATGCCAGTATGTCTGCCCCCCCCCCCCCCCCTCGAGAGGACAAAAGGCCCTCCTGAGAATCAACAAAAACTATCTCTTGCATATGTAACAGCAGCATCCGAGACGCAACACACAGTGTAGTTCACACCCTGTACTTACGGTCTCATCATCTTCCCTTGCTCCCCCTTTTCTTCCCCCCTCTCCTCCTCACCTAGAACTCACTGAAAACCCATGCAATGTAATGTATGTACAAAAAAGTAACTATACATGTTTGATATCATTTGAAATGTCTCAGTGCGCCTGGTAAAATGGTCTCATTCTCCCAATCATAATGAAAAGATAAAAGAAGCTCTAAAGTATGAGAAATGTAGTGTACAACTTAAAGGTGTGCCCTCCCCCTGATCTTCTATTCAAACCACCTCCTGTATGTAAATAAGTATTCTCTGCCACAGGATACCAAGAAGCCATTTGGTTGCAAATTCTAAAGTCTAATTATAATAACAAGATACCACCATTTGGTGGGCTTATTGAATTATCTGGGTTTATAAGGAAACGTGACACAAAGTTCTAGGCGTCTGTAGGTTGACTGCCCACACAATCGCTGTGTGTAATTTTCATTGCCAGGTAGTAATTTCTACAAATTCTTCAATTCCTGAATTATTGTTATGTTATGGTTAACTGATGATTCTATTCTTGTAACATTGGAGTTCTGAATTATTGCTTCGATTACCTGGTCAATAAATTGTAACGTTTGATTCTATTCTGACTGCCTCTAAGATTGCTTTCTCCCTAATAGATTAGTGGATTCGTATATTTCCGCAAGCCTGCGTCAGTTTTAGCGACGGCTAATATCCGGCATCAATTCAAGTCTACTTGGATGCAGAGGCGGGTAGATAATTCCGTTTAGGGACGGCGAATGCCGTCTGGTCAGACTAAACTCGGGTACGCCTATACCTCTGACTTTTGATTTAATGTTACTTTAAACAAGTACTTGACCAATCCAAAGCTATTACAAGTGTGGTACATTGATCTGCTAACATATCTAATAGTGGCCAAGAAACCTTTACTGAAGTAAACGATTGAACTAAAGTTCTGAGGGGGCTCCAAGGGGGTTATTCGATGTCTCTGATTGTGTACGTGTGAATTAACGGCAAATCTTAGATACATAAACATAATTTACCTCTGATTGATGACCGGGCCTGACGAGATTGTGTCCATGAGACCTGTGAAAAACAGGGCCTCTAAGCAATATAGTTTCCCTACATCTGAGCGGATAAAGTATTAAAAAGAGCTGAAAAGAATAATCAATCATTCGTTCATATTTTAATGATGCACAGATATCATTAAAACCTTTTCATTTATGGAGTCAGATGAAATAACGAGATAAAATATATAAGAAAAAGTGTTCCATTTAATCTTGTTGTGTCGTGAAAAAGGAAAGACAGTAATACACAAAAGGCCTTCACCCGCTGAACGACTGCCGTCATTGGGTCGATCGAGCCGGGCCTTACAGTGGTGACCCCGACGTGATCTCGCACAGACGAGAACGTCATTCCAGCCGCGACATTCAACTTGAATTCTCCTTGGGACATGAGGTTTGATCTCCTTCTCATCAATATCCAGCTGCTGTGGTAAGTGTATTTTTTTGCCTTTTAGAAGTTGAGGGAAATATTGTTTACACTATATAGACACATTTGTAGTACGGGTCGGAATACCCACTTTTGAGACGGAACCGAAAAACCCGGTGGTGATAAGAATTAGACGAGAAACAACATGTCTTTTCAGGGAAAGCACAGCAGCAGAGTAGATGAGGAGATAATGGAGATTTTAGGACTGCAATTACAAAAACTCCTTGTTCGGTTAAGCGACAAGGGATTCAATTTGAAGTGGAACAACAACAAAATAATATCCTGGTATTCTGCCGAGGGTGCGAAACTAAAATCAAAATCAAAATACAAGAAAATTCCCGCTGCAATTGTTTATTTGCTTCGCCGCAACGACCTCGCGACCATAACCGAGAACGAAAAAACAATAACAAATATCAAAGAAATCGAAAGAGTGCGATCTGACGAATTACAAAAGTTAAGAAAACAAGTCGAAGTGTTTGCATACGAGCAACAGGGGTGGGCTAGACAACGCGAAGAAATGGCCACGAAAGTTGATCACGTTCAAGGGAAACTAATTACATATAGTAATTACATATCTGCGCTCGAAGATTGTTGCGATAAAACAGGTTTTCCAGTTGCCGCAGTTAAACAAGCAGCACTGGATGAAACCGAGTTAGAGACTCAAACTGAAAGCGAAGATGATGATACTGCGTTAGCGTGTAACATTAGGCCACACAGAGAAACTCGTAACTGAGCTCTTGTGAGCCTGTGGCCAGAAAAGCCGAGCCTGCGAAGCCCGATAAAGACTCGAACAAAATCAAACGACTCGCCAAAGAAAGCAGTTAAAATCGCAGTGTTAAAAACCATGACAAATGCGGATGATGAAATCACAACAATCAGCCGCCCGTTAACATGCGAAGAATGCTCTAGACACAAACAAGTTGTAGGAATTATGCCGAGAAAAGGGCCATTTCAACCCTACTGTGAAGCATTGATGCTACAGGCTAATGTTTACAAACTAGAGATTAGAGACGTATGGCAAATAGCTCTTCTCACTATCCCTGAGGAGCTCAGACCGAAACTAAACACAGAAATGAAATCCGGCAACATAATGAACAGAGTAAATGACGAAACCGACGAAGGGATTTACGAACGTCTAAAACAGGCATTATTAGACATGAGGGGACTGTCACATGCAGATTGGAGCAAAATATTAGAAATCAAACAAGCAGGTAATGAGTAATTTGAAACGTACGCTGAACGGTTATGGGTAACATACAGAGAACACTCAGGCCTTGAAAATGCAGACCGCAACCATGACGCGTTACTGCAGCTTGTTAAAAACAATGCCGGCATCCCCGTTCAAAAGGTGTTATCAAATGGCGTCGACCCGGCCGAAAACAAGTTCAGAGCAATAGTAGACTGGGGTTCAAGAATAGAAAACAGATGGCGATTAAAACCCCGCAGCGTTGCGTCCGCACAATGGTTAACAGAAGGGAACAGCACAGATAAATTTAGCCAAAGATCTCCAAATAAAATGATATGCCATTATTGCAGAAAGACTAACCATGTAATGCGAGATTGTCAAAGAAGAGAAAAAGATTTAAAAGAACAAGCGAAGCATTACCAAAAAACGCCCTCTAGCGACGACTCTGAGCTGTTGAAACAATTCGTAAACTTCATGAATGAGTTTGAAAAACAAAACGGCCAAAATGGCGCGGCCCACAACGCGAGCGGAACGACTGAAAATTACCATCACCAATAGGGATACGTGGCCTCCATTGCCATAGGGAGCATAATTAAGAGTGGAAACCGAATAAAAATAAGGGCTAATTTAGGAGGCCAGTTAGCCAACGTACTTATTGATTCTGGCGCAGCGTGCTCCTGTACAGACATTCCATTACCTTTAACCAATGAAAAGATTCCGATCCAAGGCATCGGCGATACGATAATGATTGCGACAAAAACACAGCCAGTTCAACTTGATTTAGGCGTGACAGTATTGGAAGAATCCCTCTGGTATTTACCTAACAACAGTGGAGGGACTGTGCTGGGAATGGACATAATGCGAAAGTATGGCTTTGTAATCCACTGCTTTGAAAAGCAAATTGAGCTGAAAACAGAAAAAACAGTAAAAAAGTGCCTACCAAAAAAATAACGAGCGTTATGTCCATATCCACCCCAGATCCTATTCAACAGATGGTAAACAAACACGATAGCATTTGGGCTACACATGAACATGACTGCGGCCACATTGACTTTGTTGTGTGTATTGAAGGGGAGCCCCCTCCCCCACAAAAACAATACCGCATCAAACCAGAGGCAGAGTCAGCCGTTCATGAAATTGTACACCAACTTGAAACCAGAGGTATAGTCCGACGATGTAGTTCGACCACAAATTCTCCATGCTTACCAGTACCAAAATCGAACGGTAAATGGCGTCTTTGTATTGATTATCAGCGTCTGAACAAAGTGTTGCCCAAGGCTACACCTATAGTGGCAAATCCATCGACGTTATTATCACAAATTTCAACACAAGCGACTTGGTTTACGGTGCTCGACGTAAAGAACGGTTTCTGGTCCATCCCAATCAAACGCACTGATCAGTGGAAATTGGCCTTCACTGTGAATCAAATCCAGTACACTTGGGAACGAATGCCACAAGGCCTCCATAACAGTCCTGCGATTTTTCACAGAGCATTAGAAGACACACTAAATCCACTGACAGGGACCGGAAACGTGATTCATTACGTTGACGATATACTTATCGCGACCGAGGGATCACTTGATGATCATTTGCTGCTCGTTGACGAAGTGCTGTTAACACTCGGTAAAGCTGGCTTCAAATTGAACAAAGAAAAAGCCCAAATTGCTCAAACCGAGGTTCAGTACTTGGGTTACACGATTACGCAACGCTATCGAGCATTAACAGATGATAGGCGGAAATGCATCGTTGAATTGCCCCGACCGCACACGTTAAACTCATTACAGAAAGTGCTGGGAACAGCAAACTACTTAAGAGATTTCATACCAGACTTTGCAAACGTCGTCACGCCATTATATTCCCTCTTAAAAGGAAAATCAAAACCCTCTGACGTCCTCGAATGGACAGAGGAACACGATAAAGCTTTTACGAGTCTAAAAGAAAACTTGTGCTGTGCTCCCGCGCTCGGCCTGCCCAACCCCAAAAAATCCTTCCACTTACAAGTGGACGCGAACGAAAACACACTAAGTGGCGTTTTAGCTCAAGATCATGGGGGAAAATTGCGTCCAATCGCATATTACAGCCGAAAAAAATCCACAATCGAACAAGGATTCGACCCATGCACTCAGCACGTACTGGCGGTTCACTGGATGTTGACAGCAACTGAACCAATTGTAGGTTTTCAACCTATCGTTGTGCATACAGTGCACACGCCAGTACAAATGCTGTTGCAGGGCCGAATAAAAGGTGTGTCGTCTCAAAGGTTAGCAAGATGGCTAGCAGACATACAAGCGCGTGACATCACAACTGTTAACGATCGAATATTGCCTCATTTATTGGGAGATGTTGAGGGCCACCCACACACATGCCAAACGAAACAGGAAGCACAGAGCCCAGTTCATGACCAAGAACTTCCAAATCAGACACAGGTGTACATTGATGGCTCCCGGTACTGGCATGATGGCAAATTCCATACAGGATGTGCGGTGTGGGCTCCTCACTCTCCCAATTCAGACAATAACCAATTGCTAATCAAACTATCCGAAAACACATCTGCGCAAGAAGCTGAACTTATTGCATTACTTGAAGCAATCAGATCACGTCACGAGCCGCTGTGTGTATACACAGATAGTTGATACGCATTTGGTACAGTCCATGATTTCATGGCACAGTGGCAGTTGAGAAAATTCCTCACGTCTGCCGGAACGCCGATCAAACATTTTAACATCATCACTTCGATTTGGCAGGAGATTAGAGCACGCGATTCCTCACTCTCCGTCGTTAAAGTGCGTGCGCACATCATCAAAAATCCAGATGAAAACGAGAAAAACAACAACATCGCAGATCAATTAGCCAAATTAGCAGCACAAAAGGGAGATGAATGGAAGCCTGACAGACTGGTTGTTCCTGCCGTGAGTGCGATTCAAACTATTCCTATTGACTCGAAACAGTACCAACAAGAACTGTGGAGTTCTGATGGAGAGCTGACACCGCACCTGCAGCAGGACCAACTAGTCAAGGTCACTGAAGGCATGACTTTAAGAGACGATAAATACATTGTTCCAGAAGCCCTCCAGAAACCAGTGATAAAGTTGTACCACGATTATGCACACGTATCAGCTCCCAAAACACAACAGCTGATCCAAAAGAACTTCTGGTGGCCACAAATGGCATCAGACATTCAAAGATGGTGTGACACATGCATCGTATGTGCCACCATTAACCAAGGCAAGCCTGGCCGTACAAAACTGTGTAGACCAGAGCCACCCAAGGGACCTTGGGAGTTACTCCAATTGGATTTCATAGGCCCACTACCTAGTGCCAAAGGGGGGTATCGTTATTGCCTTGTGATAATTGACAAATTTTCCAAATGGGTCGAAGCGATTCCCACCCGCAATAACAGTGCAAACACAGTGGCACGAGTAGTAGCGAACCAAATCCTCCCACTCTGGGGAGCACCAATCCAAATTGAATCTGACCAGGGAACAAACTTCACAGGTCAGGTGATGAAACAAATATGCCAGATGCTGAACATCAAACAAAGGTTTCACATACCGTATCGACCGCAAAGCTCAGGCATGGTGGAACGTGCCAACCGCACAATAAAAGAAAGCATATCGAAACAGGTAGCACAACACAAAAACCAATGGATTGATGCCCTACCCACAGTCCTAACAATACTGCGGGCAACTCCTTCAAAAGCCACATGTATCAGTCCATTCGAACTCATGACTGGAAGAGTCATGAAGCTGCCCATAGACCCAGAAATTGCCCCAGCAGACCTGGGGCCCCTCGTGGTTGCAACTCAACAGTCTGTGCTCAAGCAATTACGAGAGAGGTTGGAAGTGCTACATGCACGCGCTGCTCTGAAACAACAGCAATCAGACTTAACGAATGATACACAATTCAACCCAACCTCTGAGGTGAAATTCTCAGAAGGAGACATGGTAATGGTACGCGTTTTTGTGAAGCAAGGTGCATTCACACCCCGATGGCATGGCCCATATGAAGTTAAAGCTATATGCAACAGCTGTGTGGCCACAACTGTGAAAGGGAAACTGCGATGGTACCACATGTCTCAGTGCAAATCATTCAAAAGTACTCAGAATAAATAAATAACTGTCACTGTCTTCTCCTCTTGCCTTCCAGGTCGACTGCAGCGATCCCATGGAGACCAGATGAAAGGAAAGTGTCTGGGCCCACGTGCATCAGACTGGGCCAAAGGATTTCACTCACACACAACCTGAAATGTGGGTGTGGAAATACTCCAAGGGGCCATCCACACAAAAAAAATCACAGTCGCACCAAAAGAGACAGTTACATGGCCTCCCGGATTAGTACCGGATCCAAATTGCACACCACAAATTTGTTGTAGTTCAGGTAACACCCACCCACCTACAAGAAACATTTCGGGACACACTCGAGCACCAAAATTCATGCACAACCTCACTGCCTGGTATCAACTTAAAATAGATCCAGGTGACACAATAGGTAACATGTACACACTACACGAAAACAAAAACAATGGCATAGACCCAAAATTGTGCTACTATGTTAAAAATGTGGAACCTGCAACATATAGGTGCACACATACAGAAACACATAATGACACACATATGAGATTCACCGAGCTAATGTACGATCTCACGTCGTACACACCTAACGAGCCAAAACCAAAAACTTTTGTCTGGACCAACCGAAAGGAAGGAATGTATTGTGTCGGGGAATGTTCGCATAGCATAGACAATTTCACCAATCCACACAACTGTTCATGGACTGTTAAGTACTGTTTTAATTTGACAACCTGTGGATACACTAAACCCAAAAAGTGTCCAGAATTGCACTCAATTCCTCCTGGTGGACTGATTAGAGGAAACATCAACAAGACTTTATTACATGATGTAAATTTGGTAATGACACATGTAACTTATAACATTTCCAATATACTCTCTGCCTATACAAAACATTGTAATACTAATGATGAGTCGTATGCATGGCTACAGTCACGAATCGATGATTTAATTTCTGATTACAAAGAAAGACTTGCCGTCCAAATTCCACCTGCTCGCTCAAAACGAGACCTGCTCAGCAGTATAGCCGGCCTGTTCGGATCAATTAATTCAGCAGCCAACACTTATAAAATAACCAAACAATCTCAATTCTCCACATGGTTGACAGATCAGATGGCCACTGGTTTCCAACACATCACCAATAGCAATGATAATATTATCAAAGCGGTTCGTTCCGAGGCGCAGGCGCTTCTAACGATCAGCCACACATTGTTCAATCAGACCCGTACCATCGAACGTGACTTAGCCTGCAGATCATATGCACAAGATTTATTCACTGCAACAAGACAGGAAATTTTAGATCTTCGTCTTCACAAGACCCCGAGACATGTTTTGAACGATTTAATTGAGGTTTTAGATTTACATAGATGGTTCTCTTCGGAAAAAATGAAAAATGTAAAGTATTCAGAATTATTATCCACAATTATGATGTATACTGGAAACGAATGTATTGGTTGCATTGGATTTTTTGCCACTTTTCCTTTAATCCACCCAGATCAAGTTTATCCAAATTCCACTAATATTCGATCCATTGGCATGGTAGTTAAAGATCAGGTAATTAAATGGGATCACCTCACTGGATATATGACGTTGAAGGGTACTGAGACCTTATTTACCAGTCGCACTTGTTGTCATGAAACTCACAATTATGTTGTCTGTACATGTAACACATTACAACCTTTCTCTCCCAATGATAGCAAACTCATAAATGTTGAATCTTTGCATGGCCATTCAAATGCTATTCAGGTGTCTCATACACAGTGGTGTGTCATCAGTGAGATGAATTCGTTCACATATGGAGGACTGACCTGTCCTGCTGATCACTCATTTTGCTTGGAAGTGACAGAGGACTTTTCTATGGGCCAGATCGACATCCTCGGAAGGATGCCAAAGGACGCAGAGGTCTCCCCATGGTGGGACGACACCTTTTATGAACACGGAACACAAGCCTTGATCGACACGATGGACCTGGTACAGAACGTCATCCTCCAAACAGAGTACCACCTTTCTCAAGCACAAGTGGAGACAAACTTGGCGTGAAAGACTGCACAGATTCTGTCTAGCTCATCTACCCGATCGGCACAGACTGCATATACCTGGTGGGACTGGGTACTTCGAGGTTGCGCAGTTGGAAGCGCACTCATCTTCTCCTTCACGCTATTCCAATGTTGCTATTTCCGACACCTCATCAGATCAGTAAAAGCATCCACCAACACTATCCTAACCCTCAGCCCCTTAAAACTGCCCACCTTGCAACGACTGAAGTGACACTGCAGGAAACCCTGTGAGTGGCTCAAAACAGTGCCAAAGGGAGGAACTGTAAGCCTGGTGCCAGTATGTCTTAGTGGATTCGTATATTTCCGCAAGCCTGCATCAGTTTTAGCGACGGCTAATATCCGGCATCAATTCAAGTCTACTTGGATGCAGAGGCGGGTAGATAATTCCGTTTAGGGACGGCGAATGCCGTCTGGTCAGACTAAACTCAGGTACGCCTATACCTCTGACTTTTGATTTAATGTTACTTTAAACAAGCACTTGACCAATCCAAAGCTATTACAAGTGTGGTACATTGATCTGCTAACATATCTAATAGTGGCCAAGAAACCTTTACTGAAGTAAACGATTAAACTAAAGTTCTGAGGGGGCTCCAAGGGGGTTATTCGATGTCTCTGATTGTGTACGTGTGAATTAACGGCAAATCTTAGATACATAACCATAATTTACCTCTGATTGATGACCGGGCCTGACGAGATTGTGTCCGTGAGACCTGTGAAAAACAGGGCCTCTAAGCGATATAGTTTCCCTACATCTGAGCGGATAAAGTATTAAAAAGAGCTGAAAAGAATAATCAATCATTCGTTCATATTTTAATGATGCACAGATATCATTAAAACCTTTTCATTTATGGAGTCAGATGAAATAACGAGATAAAATATATAAGAAAAAGTGTTCCATTTAATCTTGTTGGGTCGTGAAAAAGGAAAGACAGTAATACGCAAAAGGCCTTCACCCGCTGAACGACTGCCGTCATTGGGTCGATCGAGCCGGGCCTTACTCTCCCATCTTTCCTCTGTAGTATCCCCCTCTCTTCCCTCACCTACCCATTTCTCATATCTGGATATGAATGCAGCTACTGAAACCTTAGGATTCAAGGTTTTATTCGTCACATACTCAATTATACAGAATATAATCAGTAGTGAAATGTAAGTCAGGTCTGCTCGATGGGCAGTGCAAAATATGTAACACAACACAAGATAATATACATAAATATAGGTAAAAAGTAAAAAAAAACATAAGAAGCAAAACTAAAGAAGAATAATTTGTGCAATAAAATACAATGTGCAGGACAGTATACTGTGGAATTAATAAATAATAATATCAAGGTCAAGGTTCAAGGTTTCTTTATTTGTCACATGATAAATTATACAGGGTATAATCAAAAGTGAAATGTAGGTCAAATCAGGTCCGCTCAGTGGACAGTGCAAAGAATACAAATAAAATAAAAAATAAAATCAAAATTAAATTATATAAAGTAACACCACACAAGAGTATATATATATATATAGGTAAAAAAAAGAAATAAGAAGTAAAATGTGCAATAGAATAAAGAAAAGTGCAAAACATTAAAACACTAAGATGTGCAAAACAAATTGGATGTGCAAAAACAGTATATGGGACTTAATAAATATTAGTATAAACAGGAGGGATGAGAGGGATGTGCAACGGGTTGTATTGGGTATGCACACATAGCAGCAATATGGATGATGAGAATATGAATGTTTTTGTTATTTTTTTTTTACAGATAATAATGAGTCTTGTGAAAGTTTATGGAACTGAGTTTGTGTTAAGGAGCCTGATGGCCTGAGGGAAGAAGCTCTTCCTCAGTCTCTCTGTCTTTGCCATCAAGCTCCTGTAGCGCCTGCCAGATGGCAGTAAACGGAAAAGATGGTTACCGGGGTGGTTTGAGTCTTTGGTGATTTTAGCAGCTCTGCTTCTGCAGCGTTTGAGGTAGATGCCCTGCAGAGAGGGGAGTGTAGATCCTGAGATGCGCTCAGCTAAGCGCACGACTCTCTGCAGAGCTTTGCAGGGATAAGCATATAAGCAGGGATGTGCAAGAGGAATATGCAAACAGGTTGTACAGGGTATATACATAGGCAGCAATACGGATGATGGAGAATAGTGAGTAACTTTTTGTTTATTAAATTGAGTCATGTTGATGTAATTAAACCGAGTTTGAGTTTAGAAAACTGATGGCCTGGGGGAAGAAGCTCCTCCTAAGTCTCTCAGTTTTTGCCATCATGCTCTGGAAGCGTTTGCCAGATGGCAGTAAAAAAGAAAAGACGGTTACCAGGGTGATTTGAGAATTTGATGATTTTAGCAGCTCTGCTTTTGCGGCGTTTGATGTAGATGTCCTGCAGAGAGGGGAGAGCAGACCCGAAATGCGCTCAGCTAA
Source organism: Oxygymnocypris stewartii (assembly GCA_003573665.1). Classification (NCBI taxonomy): domain Eukaryota; kingdom Metazoa; phylum Chordata; class Actinopteri; order Cypriniformes; family Cyprinidae; genus Oxygymnocypris; species Oxygymnocypris stewartii. Next base: position 417,761 of record QVTF01020256.1, on the reverse strand, counting down.
GCACAACTCTCTGCAGAGCTTTGCAGTCCTGAATGGTGGCGTTTCCATACCACACTGAGATGCACTGAGTCAGTACACTTTCTATGGCCCCTGAATGTAAATTTTTCAGGACTGCTGGTGAGACCCTGAATTTCCTCAGCTGTTGTAGATGGTACAGGCTTTCTTAACCTGTGTTTGAATGTGTGCAGTCCAAGTCAGGTCCTCGGAGATGTTTACACCAAAGTACTTGAAGCTGATCACCCTCTCCACAGGGGTCCCACTGATCATAAGAGTGTAGGGCCGCTGCTGTCTCTTCCTGAAGTCCAAGATCAGCTCTTAAGTTTTGCTCACGTTCAGAGAGAGACAGTTGTCCTGGCACCATGATATAAGTCTCTCTACCTCATCCAAGTATGTGGTCTCATCATTGTTGGAAATGAGGCCCAGAACCACAGTATCATCAGCAAATTTGACAATAGAAGTGGAGCTGTGAGAGGACACGCAGTCGTGTATGTAGAGAGAGTGGAGCAGGGGACTCAGGACACAACCATGTGGGGCTCCTACGTTCAGGGTGATGGAGTTGAAGGTGAACTGGCCCATTTTCACCACTTGAGGTCTGCTGGTGAGGAAATCTTGAATCCAGTCACAGAGTGAAGAGTTCTTCAGAGTGATCACTTTATCCTCTAACTTAACCTCTTGTCTAGCCCTTTACGATTCCTGTAAAATTTGCCTAAAACGCCTAAAAAAGGCATATCCAAAGTAAATAGCATGCTGTTCTTGGGCCATTTGGATGATATGCATGATGTTGGTCTCCTTTGAAAGGTGGCACTCTGAGGTTTGTTTCTCAGCAGTCATAATTACTGTAAGTCTTACTGATATTGAATAATAGCACTTTGAATACATTAAAAAAAGAAAGAAATAATTCTGCCTGCATTTTTTTTGTAAATAGAAGCCTGCAGATGACTAAAGCTGGGAGGTATGAACTGGAAAATACATTGGGATCACAGAATGAAGCCTTACCAAGCCAAATTTCCTATTCAATTTCTCATCCAGATTCACTGTCAATAATTGCTGACACATAGTAACTGAAGCATAAACACATTATAGTGACATTTATTTATAGAATCCAAAATGTGTACACTTTTAAAATTACATATATATTTATAATTTATAATTTAAATACATGTTTTTCCTATATTTCTATTAGTGTAAGTGTACTCTAGCTCTAACTACTAAGCATAGAAAGCCTTTTTTGGATTGTTTTCCTATGTTTATTCTTGCTGTTTTTACCCTGAGTTTTGTTTTAGAGATTATTTTTCTCCTTTTGGATCCTGTTTAAGTCTAAGTCTAAGACTATTGCACCTAAGACCCAAGTTTGAATCCCGGCTGTGACAGAATAACCAAGTCAATTTATGAACCCAGAGACGCCTAATTCTCAAGAACTCTTTGCCACAGTTGCTCATCATGAGTCCAAGGTTCAAGGTTCTTTATTATTTGTCACATACACAATCATACAGGGTATAATCAGTAGTGAAATGTAAGTCAGGACAGGTCCGCTCAATGGAAAGTGCAAAAAAATAAAAAATAAAAAAATAAAATAAAAAATAAAAAATAACATAAAAAGCAATAAAACAATGAAACATGACACAAGAGAATATATATATAAATATAGGTGAGAATGAAAATAGGAACAAATAATAAAATAAAATAAGGAGTAAGATGTGCAATGAGATAAAATGTGCAATACAGTATACTGTGGATTAATAAATATTAATATAAACACGGATGTGCAAGAGAATGTGCAAATAGGTTGTACCGGGTATGTACACATAGCAGCAGTGTGGATGATGGAGAATAATGGATGTGTTTACAGTTTATTAAATTGAGTCCTGTGGATGTTATGATGTTATGAGACTGAGTTTAGGAGCCTGATGGCCTGGGGGAAGAAACTCCTCCTCAGTCTCTCAGTTTTTGCCATCATGCTCCTGAAGCGCTTGCCAGATGGCAGTGAAATGAAAAAATGGTTACCAGGGTGATTCGAGTCCTTGATGATTTTAGCAGCTCTGCTTTTGCAGCGTTTGAGGTCGATGTCCTGCAGAGAAGGGAGAGCAGACCCTGAGATGCGCTCAGCTAAGCGCACGACTCTCTGTAGAGCTTTGCAGTCCTGGTTTGTGGCATTATTACCACACTGAGATGCACTGAGTCAGACCCTGAATTTCCTCAGCTGTCGCAGATGGTACAGTCTTTGCCTGGCTTTCTTGACCTGTGTTTGGATGTGTGCAGTCCATGTCAGGTCCTCGGAGATGTTTACACCGAGCTGCTCACCCTCTCCACAGGGGTCCCGCTGATCATAAGAGGAGTGTAGGGCTGCTGCTGTCTCTTCCTAAAGTCCATGATCAGCTCTTTGGTTTTGCTCACATTCAGACAGAGACAGTTGTCCTGGCACCATGATGTGAGTCTCTCCACCTCATGCAAGTATGCGGCCTCATCATTGTTGGAAACGAGGCCCAGAACCACAGTATCATCAGCAAATTTAACAATAGAAGTGGAGCTGTGTGAGGACACGCAGTCGTGTGTGTAGAGAGAGTAGAGCAGGGGGCTCAGGACACAGCCCTATGGGGCTCCTATGTTCAGGGTGATGGAATTGGAGGTGAACTGGCCGACTTTCACCACTTGTGGTCTGGCGGTGAGGAAATCTTGAATCCAGTCACAGAGTGAAGTGTCTAGGCCGAGGTCTGAGAGTTTGACAGCTAGCTTGGTGGGGACTATAGTGTTGAAAGCTGAGCTATAGTCAATGAATAGCAGCCTGACATAGTTGCCATTTTTGCTGTCAATGTGAGTGAAGGAGGAGTGCAGTACCTGAGAGATGCCATCATCAGTAGACCTATTTGGCCGATATGCAAACCGAAGAGGGTCCAAAGTAGCAGGGATGGAGGAGCAAATGTGTTTCTTTAAAAGTCTCTCAAAAACCTTCATGACTGTCGATGTGAGGGCAACTGGACGATAGTCATTCAGGCAAGAGGGTTTACTGTTCTTAGGCACAGGGATTATGACAGATTTTTTAAATGAGGTGGGAACCACAGAGGTAGCAAGGGACTCATTAAAGATGGAAGTAAACAAACCAGCAAGCTGATCAGCACAGGATCTCAGAACGCGGCCAGTAATCCCATCAGGTCCTGCTGCTTTCCTGACGTTCACTCTCTTTAGTTCCCTCCGAACGTCGTCCTCTGAAAAGGTGATAGCATAATCATCGCTGCTCAGTCTGCTGCTTCCTGGCGCGCTGATCGGCAGAGTCGCGCCGCCGTTACATTCAAATCGGCCGTAGAAGGTGTTTAGCTCTTCGGCCAGCAACGGATCTGCTCTCACCTCTGCGGAAGAGTTGTTTCCAGAGGAACAGATGGTCTTCAGTCCCTGCCACATGCGTCGAGAGTCATTGAGCTGGAAATGTGACTCAGTTCTCTCCCTGTATCTGAGTTTAGCAGCTCTAACTGCCCGACGGAGAGCGTAGCACAATGTTTTGTATTCGCTCATGTTTCCCGACAAAAGACCAGCGTTGTATGCGGCAGTGCGATGGTTAACCGCATCACGGATTGATCTGTCCACCCACGGTTTCTGATTAGAAAATGTCCTTATTGTTACTGTTTCGGTGGCTTGGTCGGTTATTGTGTTGATAAAGCTTACTGCTGCATCCGTGAACTCGCTGACGTCAGCTGAACTCGCCCGGAACATGTCCCAGTCGACGTCATCAAGAGACGCCTGTAGCATAGCTTCAGAGTGGGAGGACCAGCGCGTCACTTCCCTCTCCACCGGGGGTCTCTGAACGATCCTTTGTTTAACCATCGGTGTGAGGAAAATGGCGGCGTGGTCTGATTTGCCAAAAGCCGGCAGGGAACGAGCTTTGTAGGCATTCTTAAACTGGGTGTAGCAATGATCCAGTGTATTCTGTCCTCTAGTTGGACAGGATATATGTTGGTGGAAGTTTGGCATGACTTTTCTGAGGTTGGCTTTGTTGAAGTCCCCCGCGATGATGGAGGCAGCATCAGGGTGTTTATTGATGTAGCCGCTGAGCTCGTCGTGGAGTTTGGACAAAGCCAAGCTTGTGTCTGCTTGTGGTGGAATGTAAACGGCAGTAACGATGATCGATGTAAACTCCCGGGGCAGGTAGAATGGGCGGCAGATAATGGAGAGATGTTCCAGATGAGGCGAGCAGGAACGCGACAGAATGGAGATATTCCTGGGGTCACACCATTTCTTGTTAATCATGAAACACACTCCACCACCTTTGGTTTTTCCAGCCTCGGCTGTTCTGTCCATCTGTAAAACAGAAAAGTTATCAGACGGCGTTACAGCGGTGTCCGGGACCGTCGGCGTGAGCCATGTTTCGGTCAAACAAAGGATGTTACAGTCTCTAATGTCCCATTGGAAACTTATGTCCACAGTCCAACGCCATGAGTCAGCACTAGTTCAGCAGGAGACTTTGATGGCTAAACACTCATAAATGTTGTCTGATCTCATGACTTCTGTCCGTCAGCTCTTTGACCGGCTGCACTCTACTTCAGCTACTACTGCCTCTGTAACCCTTCCGGATTCTCGAGTGCTCTCTCCTCTGACTAAACCTCGCCTACCTCCACCACAACGTTTCTCAGGTGATCCCAGTTCATGTGATGGGTTCCTGACTCAATGCTTTCTCACATTTGTATTACAACCATCTTCCTTCCGCTCAGATCGGGCCAAGATCGTATATGTTATCACCCTCCTTTCTGGCAAGTCTCTTTCTTGGGCAACAGCAGTCTGGATAGCATAGGCACCTTTCTGTTCAAGTTATTCAGGATTCGAAGAGGAGTTAAAGCATGTCTTTGACCAACCCCTCAGTTGCCGGCAAGCCTCTAAGAGACTTCTCACCCTCCGACAAGGTAATGGCAGTGCGGCTGAGTATGCCATACAGTTTTGGACAGTTGCAGCAGGGAGCGGCTGAAACGACGAGGCCCTCATGGTGTGTTTCCTGAATGGTCTGTCTGAGGCAATCAAGGATGATATGGGGAGCATTGGATCAGCGTTCTCATCGCGCTCCCCATCAACTCCGACCTGGTTTCTAGCTAGGATCCGTAGATGCAATGATCCAACCAGCAGACCGAGCTCTAGCATTGAATCCCGGTCACGTGTCACAACCATCAGCAGATCCCTTTCAAGCCATTGGACCAGCACTTAACTTAACGTTGAGGGTCTGTCTGCAGCCAAACGAACACTAATCAGCACCATAGTCCATCGTCACAGTGCTGATGTCATCTGTCTGCAGGAGATACACGTAGCAGACCAGTCAGCAGGGCGCTACACCATTGGAGGATATGACATTATCTCGTCAACACTAGTTGCCAGATTTGGCCGTGCAACATATGTTCGCAGTGATGTCACTGATGTCTCCCCAGTCTCTTCATTTCACTTCTGTGACATCATTCAGGTTGGAGGATTCAGAGTTGCCAATGTTTACAAACCTCCCAGTCAGCACTGGGACCAAGGTGTGCTTCCAGCTCTTGTGCATCCCGCGGCATAGGTGGGCGACTTTAATAGCCACTACCCTGAGTGGGGCTACTCAGAACCTGATGAGGATGGAGAGGCTTTGGTGGAATGGGCATCCATCAGTGATCTCACTCTGACCCATGATGCCAAACAACGTGGTACATTCTATTCGGCGAGATGGCAAAAAGACTACTCACCGGACTTGTGTTGGGTAACATCGATCGGTGACTACCCCCAGCCAGTTAGCTAGATGGTGTTGGGAGACTTCCCTTATAGTCAGCACAGACCATTGCTCATCTACATAGGACTCCAACTGCCGATTATCTACAGCTCATTCAAGAAGCGCTGGAACTTCCGTAAAGCCAACTGGGACTTGTACAGTAGCAAGCTGGAAAGAAGTGTTGTAACCATTCTTTCTCGCTGCATCCCAATCAAGGAGGCTTACCAATGCTTCCAAGGAGCAATTTTCAGTGCTGCTACTACAGCCATCCCCATGGCTGTAGGCCAGTCTAAACACTGTGCTTGGACGTCGAATGCCAAGCTCTCCTTGAGGAGTACGAAGGGTCTGGAAACAGAGGGTCATCACAGATGAGCAGGCAGAGTTCAGGCAAGGACATAGCACTGGTGACCAAGTTCTTGCCCTGATAACATACATTGAAAACGGACTCCAGCAAAACCAGAAAACTCTGGTTTTCCATGACCTATCCGCGGATTATGACACGGTCTGGCATGCTGGTCTCCTGTTGAAATTATCTAAAGTTTGACCACGTTGGGTAGTAGAGGCCATATAACTCTTCCTCCATGACAGACATTTTTGAGTACATATGGCAGACATAAATATCTCTTGAAGAAAACAAGTAAATGGACTCCCGCAGGGGTCAGTCCTGTCTCCAATTCTCTTCAACATCTACAGTGCCCTCCACTAATATTGGCACCCTTGGTAAATATGACCAAAGGCGGCTGTGAAAATAAAGCTGCATTGTTTATCCTTTTTATCTTTCATTCAAAAAATTCACAAAATTCCAACCTATCATTGAAGTAAAACAATTGAAAGTGAGGAGAATATCTCATGATGAAATAAATGCTTTCACTATTTCATGTTGTCCACAATTATTGGCACCCAATTACTGCAACGTCCTTTTCCCAGGGTAACAGCTCTGAGTTTTCTCCTATAATGCCTGAAGAGTTTGGAGAACACCTGACAAGAGATCAGAGACCATTTTCTTTGTACAGAATCTCTCCAGATCCTTCAGATTCACAGCTCCATGACGGTGCTTCTTCTCTTCAGTTCACCTCACTCATTTTCTGTAGGGTTCAGGTCAGAGGACAGAGACAGCAATGGTAAAAGATTCATTTTGTGCTCAGTGACCCATTTTTGTGTTTATTTTGATGTTTGTTTTGGATTGTTGTCCTGCTGGAAGATCAAAACATGGCCCATTATAAGATTTCTAACAGAGGCAGTCAGATTTAGATTTTTTATCTGTTGGTATTTGATAGAATCCATGATGCCATGCATCTGAACAAGATGTCCAGGACCTCCAGCAGAAAAACAGGCCCACAACATTAAAGATCCAGCAGTATATTTAACCGTGGACATGGGGTACTTTTTTATCCCTGATTGTACTAAACTCATCTGGTGGGTTTGCTGCCAAAAAGCTATTTTTTCAGTTTCATCTGACAATAGAAGCCAGTGCCATTTGAAGTTCCAGTCGTGTCTGACAACTGAATTTGCTGGAGTTTGTTTTTGGATGAGTGAGGAGAATTTTTCTTGAAACCCTCCCGAACAACATGTGGTGATTTAGGGGATGTTTGATATTTTTTTTTTTAGGTTTCTGACCCCAAGACTCAACTAATCTCTGCAATTCTCCAGCTGTGATCGTTGGAGAGTCTTTGGCTACTCAAACTCTCCTCCTCAGCATTCATTAGGACGATATAGACACACGTCCTCTTTCAGGCAGATTTTTAACATTTTTAGTTGATTGGAACCTCTTAATTATTACCCTGATGGTGGGAATGGAGATTTTCAATATTTTAGCTCTTTTCTTACAGCCACTTTCTATTTTGTGATGCTCAACAATCTTGTTCTTCACATCAGAAATATATTTTTTGTTTTTTCTCATTGTGATGGATGATAAAGGGAATTTGACCATTGTGTTCCTCATATTTATAATCCTGTGGAACAGAAAGTCATGGCTGGACAATTTCATGCTCCTAGTCACCCTGGTGTGCTAAAAAATGTAAATATGAATGGGAATATACTTCAGAGATATTTTACTCATAAGAATTTCTAGGGGTGCCAATAATTGTGGCCAACATTCATTGGAGAAAAACATTTATTTCATCATGAGATTTTCTCCCCACTTTCAATTGTTTTACTTCAATGATAGGTTAGAATTTTGTGAATTTATTGAGTGAAAGATCAAAAGGATAAACAATGCAGATTTATTTTCACAGCCGCCTTTGCTCATATTTATCAAGGGTGCCAATATTAGTGGAGGGCACTGTATATTAATGATCTTCCAGCAACACAGTGCTGCAAATTCATCTACGCCGATGACATCTGCATTGGGACGCAACATCGGACATTTGACGAGGTTGAGAACGTACTGAACATGGACATTGGTTTGATGGTGGACTTCCTCAGTAGGTGGTGACTTCAACCCAGTGCAACTAAGACTGTATCTAGTATTTTCCACCTTCACAATGCACAAGCCAAATGGGAGCTCAATGTCTTCCTCACGGGTCAGCGGATTGAACATGACCCAGATCCAATGTACCTCGGTGTTACCCTGGACCAATCATTAACATATCATGATCATCTGAAGAAGACAGCAGCCAAAGTCAGCTCTTGAAATAATCTACTGTTTAGAGTAGAGTAAACTGGCCGGCACAAATTGGGGTGCAAGGGCCTAGACACTCAAGAGCACTGCACTTGCTCTGTGTTACTCAGCAGCAGAGAACTGTGGACCAGTCTGGTCTAGATCGTCCCACACCAGGCTAGTAGATGATCAGTTAAATATGTTTATCCGCTGAATCACTGGAACCCTAGGTTCTACTCCTCTACCATGGCTGCCAGTTCTCAGTAACATACCACCACCACATCTTTGACGACAGGAGGCCACTGCCAAGCTGCTGACTAAAGTCTATGCAAATGACAAGTTGCCACTCAACTCGGACATCACACTGCATCCAGCAGCCCGCCTTTAGACAGCTGCAGCTCATCCAGAACGCTGCTGCCAGGATTCTGACTAGAACCAGAAAATCTGAGCATATCACACCAGTCCTCAGGACCTTACACTGGCTTCCAGTTACATTTAGGATTGATTTTAAAGTACTTTTACTCGTTTATAAGTCACTCAATGGTCTAGGACCTAAATATATGGCCGATATGCTCACTGAATATAAACCTAACAGACCACTCAGATCATTAGGATCGAGTCAGTTAGAAATACCAAGGGTTCACACAAAACAAGGGGAGTCCGCTTTTAGCTATTATGCCGCCCGCAGCTGGAACCAGCTTCCAGAAGAGATCAAATGTGCTAAAACATTAGCCACATTTAAATCCAGTCTCAAAACTCAGCTATTTAGCTGTGCATTTGTTGAATGAGCGCTGTGCTACGTCCGAACTGACTGCATTGTATTTTATGTATAATCCTTTTCTATTTAACTGTTTTAAATCTAATTTTAAATAAATTTCTATATCATTTTAAAATTCCTTGTCTTATTATTTTTAACTCCTTGTTTTTATTGCTGTGAATGATTATTTCACTTTCTTTTATGTAAAGCACTTTGAATTACCACTGTGTATGAAATGTGCTATATAAATAAACTTGCCTTGCCTGTCATCGAGAAAACCTGTCTGGCTCGCTGCCAGAGGACATGACAGCCAATTCAGCATGGAGTGATGAGTGGGCAGCAACTGATGTTGTAAACCACTCCCTCGTAGCTGAGCCATCGGTCTGTCCTCCTGGCTTCGACCTTCCTCGACGACACTGGTCAATGCTGAACCGATTCCGGATGGGACAAGGTTGATGTGCAGTCAACCTTGTCCGGTGGGGCCAAGCCACCAATCCGAACTGCAGCTGTGGGGAACCAGAAAGCATGCAGCACATTGTCAACGAGTGTCCGCTGACTCATTTCAAGGGTAGACTCGAGGCTCTTCATCTGGCTGAACAAGATGCTGTTCTGTGGCTGGGCATGCAATGCAAACGCTAATAATAATATAATAAGGATGATATGGCTATCAAAGAACCTTCTCGTGACCTCGAGACCCTCATGGATCAAGAAATCCAGCTAGATAATTGTCTGAGGTAGAGAAGTCGGAACCGACCATCTGTTTCCACATTGTCTGCCAGCCCAGCTCTTGCTCAAATGCTACCACTACCCCAAGATTCTTTGGAACCCATGCAATTTGGTAGGACTAGGCTTTCCCCTTCAGAATGAGACCGTCGCATGAGAGAGCGCTGTTGTCTATATTGTGGATGTTATGGTCACTTTCGCTCCACCTGCCCCGATCTTTCGGGAAATGCCCAGTCCCATGCAGGCAAGGAAAGTCTGTAACGTGAGTTACACGCACAGCTTCCCCTTCCAACTCTGGGTTGTTCCTTCCAACCACACTCACTTGGGGAGATCAAAAACCCCAACTCCAGGCATTGATTTATTCTGGCGCTGCCGGGAATTTCATGGATATTTCCCTTGCCAAAAGTCTCCACATACCTAATAATTATCTTCCTGCCCCCTAAATGTGATAGCCTTTGATGGAAGACCGTTAGCTCCAGGGAAAATAAACCACCTCACCTCTCTCCTTTGTCTCGTCACTTACCAGCAGCAGGAGTGAATGTGCTTTCACCTTACACAGTCTCCAGATTTCCCTGTTATCCTTGGTCACCCCTGGCTCCTTCAGCATAATCCACACTTTGACTGGTCCACTGGCGCTGTTCTCAGTTGGGGTCCCACCTGTCAAACTACATGCTTGGCCCAGAACTCCCCTGATCCTGTTCTTGAGTCCCAAGAACCCCAAAATCTGTCTCAAGTCCCTGCTCCATACCACCACCTCAAAGCAGTGTTCAGCAAAAGGAAGGCCACCTCCTTACCTGCTCATCGCCCCTATGATTGCTCCATTGAGCTGCTCCCAGGAACTTGTCCCCCCAGAGGTCGTATATTCTCTTTGTCTCCCCTGAATGAACTGCTATGGACAAATACATCAATAAAGCCCTAGCGGCAGATATCATCCAACCATCCATTGACCCAGCTGGAGCTGGATTATTTTTTGTTGGGAAGAAGGATGGCGGACTTTGGCCTTGTATTGATTACAGGGGCCTTAATAAGATCACTATTCGAAACCATTATCCCTTGCCACTAATGGCCACTGCCTTCGAAACTCTGCAAGAAGCCTCCATCTTCACTAAGCTCGATTTGCGCAATGCCTACCATCTCGTACGCATCAGACAAGGAGATGAATGGAAGACCGCCTTCAACACACCCATTTGGCACTATGAATATTTAGTTATGCCCTTCGGTCTCACTAATGCTCCTGCAGTATTTCAATCTCTCATCAATGATGTTCTCAGAGACATGCTCAACCAATTTGTATTCGTCTACTTGGATGATATCCTCATCTTCTCGAGTTCCCTCCAAGAGAATGTTAAACACATCAGTAAAGTACTCAGACGCCTTCTTGATAACCATATTTACGCTAAACCTGAGAAATGTGAGTTCCATGTGACCGAAGTTATGTTCCTGGGGTTCATAATCAAGCCTGGCCAGATACAAATGGACCATCAGAAAGTTCAAGCAGTTGTTGATTGGCCCCCTCCCTAGTCAGTAAAAGAAGTACAGCATTTCCTTGGCTTTGCCAATTGTTATCGCAAGTTAATACTGAACTTCAGTACTGTGGCGGCTCCTTTATCCACCCTCACCAAGGGAAACACAACCAGCTTTTATTGAGGACCTGAAGCAGATTTGGTCTTCAGCAAACTCAAAAGCCACTTTACCTCTGCACCTATTCTCATGCTCCCTAACCCAGATAAACCCTTCGTCGTGGAGGTCAATGCTTCGGACATAGGGATTGGAGCTGTGCTATCCCAAAGGAGGGAGGACAACAAGCTGCATCCATGTGCGTTCCTTTTCCACTGCCTTACACCGACTGAGAGGAACTATCATGTAGGGGATCAAGAGGTACTGGCAGTTAAGCTAGCGCTTGAAGAGTGGAGGCATTGGCTTGAGGGGGCCAAACACCCAGTCCAAGTACTCATGGACCACAACAATCTGGAATACATTCAGCAGGCAAAGCGTCTCAACCCCCGCCAGGCACGTTGGTCATTATTCTTCAACCGATTCCAGTTCATCCTATCCTACTGCCCTGACTCTAAGAACCTAAAACCTGATGCGTAATCCTGAGTATATGTAAACACTCCTCAGGGAGATTCTGTTGCATTGATTATCCCCAGTTCAAAGATAATAGCTCCCATCAGGTGGGATCTGGAAAATACTGTTAAACAAGCCCAAGCCCAAGAACCTGACCCAGGAGGGGGGCCAACCCACTGTCTGTTTGTCCCTAAAGTGGTCCGCTCCCAGGTCCTCCAGTGGGGACACGGCTCTCGTCTCACTTGTCATCCTGGTACTTCTCGCACTCTTGAGTTCCCCCAAAGACGCTTTTGGTGGTCAACTATCAAGGAAGATGTGACAACATTTGTAAACGCATGTCCCACATGCAACCAAAGTAAGGTCTCTCACCATTCTCCTCAGGGGCTATTGCACCCGCTCTCCATTCCACATAAACCTTGGTCTCATCTTTCCATGGATTTTATCACTGGACTTCCGTTATCACAAGGCAACACCACAATCATGGTCATAGTTGACAGATTTTCCAAGGCCACCCGATTTATTCTACTGCCCAAACCACCCACTGCTAAAGAAACTGCTGAATTGGGTATAAACCACGTCTTTTGAGTCTTTGGCATCCCACAAGACATCATCTCTGATCAAGGACCATGATTTTCCTCCCGATTCTGGCGGCATTTTGTCAGTCTCTGGGAGCTACAGTTAGTCTATCTTCTGGGTTCCACCCGGAGTCCACTGGGCAAATGGAGAGGCCTAACCAAGATCTTGAGATGACACTGAGGTGTATGGCAGCTGTAAACCTCCCCCTCCTCGTATCATTGGTGGCCAGCCAGCTTACACAATCCACAGAATACTGGATGTTCATCGAGTACGTGGGTCCCGGCAGTATCTTGTGGACTGGAAATGCAATGGCCCTGAGGAGTGCTCCTGGGTTCCTGCCAAGGACATCATGGACCCTAAACTTATTTAAGAATTTCATGCTCGCAAGCCCAGTCGTCCTGAAGGGAACGTCAGGAGCCGTTCCTAGAGGGAGGGGTCCTGTCAGAGTTTTTGCTTTGTTATGTCATATTTTGTCCACTAGAGGTCCCTATGGTACTCTCATGTCAACTTGTGCCTTTTGTAATCAGTGCCATTGTTTTCACATGTGCCTCGTTCTGGGCTGTGTATTTAAGCTGACCGCTTCCTTTGTTTCTTTGCTTGGTTATTGTTGTTCTTAGCCAGTTGCTGCCGTCTACTCTAGTTCTAAGTACTAGGCTTAGAAAGCCTTTTTTGGATTGTTTACCAACGTTTATTCTTGCTGTTTTTTGGTGGTTTTTTTCCCTGAGTTTTTATTTTGAAGATTATTTTTCTCCTTTTGGATCATGTGTGGACTGAAGGTTTTCTGCTTTGTGGCTTTCATTAAGAAAAAATGTTGTACCCTTTTTGCTGATTGCTGAGTTATTAAGAACGCGTCTGACTATTGGGTTCAACTCTCTTCTGTGGCTCAGTGGTGGAGTCTAAGACTCTTGCACCAAAGACTCAAGTTTGAATCCTGGCTTTGACAGTCACTGAAGCCCTGCGAATTGCAAAAGCGGGAGGGGAAGTATCCAAAGCACATAAATTGGTCCCTGGGGTTCCTCAGGGATTGGTTCTTAGACCCCTCTTCTTCTCAACATACACTACATCACTGGGTCCCATCATACAGGAACATGGCTTCTCCTACCATTGCTATGCTGATGACACACAGCTCTATCTATCTTTTCAACCAGATGATCCAACGGTAGCTGCACGGATCTGAGGCTGCCTGGCTGACATCTCGGCATGGATGAAAGAACATCACCTACAGCTCAACCTGGCAAAGACTGAGCTTCTTGTCTTCCCTGGCACTCCAACTCTACAACATGACTTCACAATTCGGTTAGGTTCATCAACAATTACCCCATCAACTTCGGTCAGAAATATTGGTGTAATATTTGATGACCAGCTGACCTTCAAAGAACACATTGCAAAGACTGTTAGATCCTGGTCTTCAATGAGCCCAAAAGAGCCCATGATACACCTCTCTTTATCTCCTTGCTCTGGCTATCAGTTGCAGCTCATATAAAGTTCAAGACACTGATGCTTGCATATAGAACAACCACAGGCTCAGCACCTGCCTACTTCCACACACTATTACGAATCTACATCCCCTCCAGAAGTCTGAGGTCTGCCAGTGAGCGACGCCTCGTGGTGCTATCACAGAGAGGCACAAAATCACTCTCCAGAACATTCTCGTTAACCATTCCTGGCTGGTGGAATGATTTTCCCACCCCTATCCGGAATGCTGGATCCCCGTCAATCTTCAAGCAACAACTGAAAACGTCTCAGGTTACGTATGTAACCATGGTTCCCCGAATGGGGAACGAGACACTGCGTCCCCTAGGGGTCGCTACAGGGAACGCCCTCAGCGTGACTCGTGTCTGAAGATACATATGTAAACACACCACCTGTTGGCCGGCGACAGCCCATGATGTCACTACCGGCGTGCCACAATATAAGTGCCGCCGGGAGAATACATCATCAGCTTCTTCGTCTGAAGCTTGCGTCCGAAGCATGGCCCAAAGCCTAGGGGACGCAGTGTCTCGTTCCCCATTCGGGGAACCATGGTTACATACGTAACCTGAGACCATGGGAACTCGAACTGCGTCCCCTAGGGGTCGCTACGGGGAACGTTATACCCACTTCACCATGCTGAGGGGAGTGCAAGCCAATTTCGCGAAAAAGGCGAGCACTAAGCCAACTCTACCCGGCTAAGGGAGTTGCCCCTGGGACGGCTGATGGCTGTCAGTGATATTATCCCCTTCGGCCAAAGGCCCGAGCTGCATACCCTAGTACTTACCTGCTAGGTGCCGGGATTACCGGGCCTAGGGTAGAGCTCAAAGTTTTGGAATCAGAAAAAGATTCCTTTAAGGGGATATGGCCAAGCACCTGGTCACTAGGTCCTGGCCGATCACTCAGGGGTTACCACTTGCTCTGCCCAAGCTTACTGAGGGAACTGTCTCAACAGGTAACCCCTTTTTTTTTTTTTTGGACCCAACATATATGGGACAAGGGAGCGGGGCCCAAGGCACAAGCCGGGGCTTTGACCAACTCAAAAAAGGGCACGAAGCTGTGCGCGTAACCCTACCCTTACGGGATTTTTAGAAAGAACGCAGAATCTTTTGATGTGCGGACTTACCACTGAGTGGATTTTAGAAAGTGCCCAAAGTCTCGCGTGTGCACTTATTAGAAGAACGTTCTATGCCCTGGAGCGGAGAACTACTCATTCCTCGGAGTGAGAGGGAACTCAGACGCTCAGAAGGGAGCGGCAAGCTCATAGATGACCCTCTATGGTGAGGGGAGCAATGCTGGCTCGACCAACAAGGCAAGCGACCTATCACAGAGCTCTGGGGGGCGGAGAAACTCGGACGCTCAGAAGGGAGCGGCATGCTCATAGGTGACCCTCTGGTTGAGGGGAGCAGTGCTAGCTCTACCAACGGCGAGCTCTGGAGATCGGAGAACTCATTCCTCGGAATGAGAGGAACTCAGCTACCAATGAGGAGCTCTAGAGCGGAGAACTCACTCCTCAGAGTGAGAGGGAACTCAGACGCCCCGAAGGGAGCGGCATGCTCATAGCAATGCTAGCTCGACCAACCAGGAGAGCAACCTATCACAGAGCTCTGGGGAGCGGAGAACTCATTCCTCAGAATGAGAGGGAACTCAGACGCTCCGCAGGGAGCGGCATGCTCAAAGGTGACCCTCTAATGAGTGGAGCAATGCTAGCTCTACCTATAACGAGCTCTGGAGAGCGGAGAACTCATTCCTCAGAATGAGAAGGAACTCAGACGCTCAGCAGGGAGCGGCATGCTCATAGATAACCCTCTATAATGAGGGGGGGCAATGCTAGCTCGACCAGCACGGAGAGCGACCTATCACAGAGCTCTGAGGAGCGGAGAACTAATTCCTCAGAATGAGAGGGAACTCAGACGCTCAGGAGGGAGCGGCATGCTCAAAGGTGACCCTCTAATGAGGGGAGCAATGCTAGCTCTACCTATAACGAGCTCTGGAGAGCGGAGAACTCATTCCTCAGAATGAGAAGGAACTCAGACGCTCAGCAGGGAGCGGCATGCTCATAGATAACCCTCTTTAGTGAGGGGAGCAATGCTAGCTCGACCAGCACAGAGAGCGACCTATCACAGAGCTCTGAGGAGCGGAGAACTCATTCCTCAGAATGAGAGGGAACTCCGCCGCTCAGAAGGGAATGCTAGCTCTACCAACAGCGAGCTCTGGGGAGCGGAGGACTCATCCTTCAGCGCTCAGAAGGGAGCGGCATGCCCATAGCCTCTAGGTGAGGGGAGCACTGCTAGCTCTACCGACAACGAGCTCTGGAGAGCGGAGAACTCATTCCTCAGAATGAGAGGGAACTCACCCTTTTTTTTGTTTTTGTTTTTTGTCCCGGCTTGGCAGGAAACTTCCACCTAACCTCGGTCAGGTGGAGTTTACGGTGGTTACAGGGGAATTAGAGAGGAATGAGAGGGCTTGCCTCTCTCTGACCCGCGCCTCTCTCTCACCCTAGCCGCAGGAGGGGGAGGGGCATGAGTCGCGAGACTAGCCTTCTGAGCCCATCTCTGATCCTCAGACCGAGATGGGCTAGGACCCCTGGTTGTTCGGGCTCAGACCTGGACTTTATAGAACCTTATCCAGGACTTTCAGCAGGTCAGTCTGGTACGCCTTAGTGTGCAACGAAGCGACGGTCTGACCTGCTGCTGCATATGCCCTGCCATTTAAGCGAGATTCAGGGATTCAATCATCTCTTGCACAGGGGGCATCCCCTCATAGCCATTTTCACGCATCCCCTCAGTGTCAGCATAACTAGTATGCTGAAACCTGTGAATACTAGAAAAAATAGGTTTTTCCACTCCTTCACAACCTCCACATCAAGATTTATGAAGAAAGGAAGGCTCACTCGAGCTGGGGGTTATTTTAGATTTATTTTTATGATCCATAACCTCCAAAAACTCGTTCATATGCAGCAGAGCACTAGCTGCTGAATCTGATGATGTCAGAAAGATCGCATCGTCACAATCCAGCAGCTCACTCTCGTTCTCGGCCGACGCGCGCGAAAAGTGGCGGTCCCTCTCTAACTCATCGGCCACATCCAACTGCGAACCCCACGATTTCATTCGCCTCCGTGCCTCGGCAACGGTGGGTCTTGAATCGCGGGAAGCAGACGGCTGCCCCTTTCCTCGAAAAGAGGGACAGGAGAGAGCAGAGCTTCCTCATAGAGAGCCGCTTACAATGCACGCAAACCGCCCCCTCAAGGACATCGCGTGCGTGCTCCATGCCCAAACAAAAGACGCAACAGTCGTGTGTGTCATCGGGTGTCAAATAACGAGGACACGGATCCACACACTTCCTAAACGCCTTGCTAGTGCTCGCCATAGTAGAGAGAAAACTGTACTCTTACCAGATTCACTTTGCACGCTTCAAACAAACCAGTCAGTGAAGACGAAAAAGCTGATGATGTATTCTCCCGGCGGCACTTATATTGTGGCACGCCGGTAGTGACGTCATGGGCTGTCGCCGGCCAACAGGTGGTGTGTTTACATATGTATCTTCAGACACGAGTCACGCTGAGGGCGTTCCCCGTAGCGACCCCTAGGAGACGCAGTTCGAGTTCCCATGGAGGGGAACTCATATTTTTCGACACTACTTGACTTCACCCTAAACTAAAAAAAAAAAAAAACGTATTTCTCTTTCTCTCCTTCTCTTGCTAGCTTGTAGTTATTTGATTAATGCCTGAGACTTGGTGTTACTAGCACTTCCTCTGTCTGTTTCCCTCTTTAAGATGAATTGCTTTATCTATTCCCCAATTGTAAGTCACTTTGGATAAAAGCGTCTGAAAAATGACTAAATGTAAATGTAACCTGGCATACATTATATAGGCTGTGTCATCTATAGCAAACAGGTGGCTAAAAATGAAAGATTAAGTGGATATTTGAATTTAAATGTTTGGTGAATATTAAACAAGGTAACCTGGCATACATTATCATCCTGTAAGTGTAACAACAGCAATTGCCAGGCCGTTGGCGCCCTTTACAGTTATAACATGTATTGTTGAAAAAAACAATAGACACCATTACACAAGGGCTACCTTATTGTTTTTATATAATGCATTTTAAGTCATTGTAAAGGCTATTGTTGGCTTGGTTCTGTTTTTATACCACAACATAAATAAATATACTTCTTTGATTATGAATGTAGCCTACCTGAAAGTGATGTGCGGGCTTCATATTCATCCTTTTTTTTTCTTCTCAGCACCGGATTGCTGATGTCTTTTCACAGGCATAGTTGTCCATCAGTTATGATAATCTGCATTCAGCTGCAAACATGAGGCGCGAGCGGTTGCGGGTGCGGGAATGGTGTGTCAACATTTATTTTTTAGCAACTGGGATGGTAACCGCCCCCCCCCCCCAAACTGTACAAACTGTATGTGCTATTGCCCTACACCTACCCTACACCTAAACTTAGCCCTCACAGCATTTCTACTTTCCCCCAAAAAAACTCACTCTGTATGATTTATAAGCATTTTGATTCATACGGACACTGAAAATGTCCTCATAAATCACCTTCTCCTTGTAATTCCTATGTCATACACGTGTCATTAGAAAAAATGTTGTCCTCTTAAACCACATAAACATGCACACACACACACACACACACACACACACACACAGTAAGATGATACATTTTATGTAACTTGTCTGTTTTAGCGCATTTACAGCGACATCTAGTGATAAGCTGAGAGTAGACACTCCATTTATTATATCATCATTCACAGTACATTTTTTAAATGAATGTTATTAGAGAATGAGTGAAAAAAAGTTAAGAAATATGTTATAAGTGCCTGATATTCTGATATAAATATAGCGAGACTGGAACAATAGTTAAGTATTGTCAAAGTGAAAACTTGCAGCATTTTTCAAGAAGTAAATTTGAGTGTTTTTTTACAATACTTTTTGCACTAATAACAGAACCTTCATGTCATTTTTTCAAAACTCTATAGACACATAATTCACAACCAATAATCAAAATGCACATTATCAAAACACTTACTTTTTTCCAAATGCTTGGATACAATACACGTAAGTCAAATATTTTTTGTTAATTGAACTAAAATCACTGGTTCAAAATCACACAACTTAATATCAAAGTATTAATATTTAAAAATGCAACACACACATTACATCTTACAAGTGTCTATTAATTTCATTATAATGATCTAACTATAAATTAATACAACTGCTCAAAATGCTAATTAACTGTTGCATTACTCTTGAAGCATAGTTTTTATGTAGAATGATGAACAATATTAAATGTTTAGATTATGAAAATGAAGCAACTGAAGACTGAGTATGTTCAGGTATGATCAGTTTCAAGATGCATATTGTTGGGAGAAAACAAATTAAAAAAGAATCTAGATCATTGTTATCAGTATTTGTTTTTCCTACAATAATGTCTTTTTAGAGGGCGATAGAGCTGGAAGCTGATGAAAAACATTCATTTTTTTTGATAAAGCAGGCTTTAACTTGGCCAAGAGATGGAGGAGAGGTTGAGAGCCTAGCAGTTGAGAGGGGCCCAGAATGAATGCTCACTGGGGGGCCCGATCACCCCCCACTGAATGTGATTTTGAGGGGCCCCATAGCAAAATCAGTGCAATGCACCCAGATATCTTGCAATCATTGTTTCAGGCTTATCCACAGCTTATCACCTTGTATTTACCCCATACTCCCCTTTCCTTACTGCAACCCGACTGAGGAGTTTTTCTCCACATTTAGGTGAACAGTTCACAATAGACACCCTCTCAAACAAGTCTCTCTTCTCCAGGCCATAGATGATGTGTGCAATGACATCACAGGAGACTAATGTCAGGCCTGTATTTGCCATACCAGAATATTTTTTCCAAGATGTTTAGAAAATGAAAATATCTCTTATGATGTGGATGAGAACATGTGGCCAAATCCACAAGACAGGGTTGATAAAAACATAGAAGTGCAGCGAGGAAAAATCCAGTTGACATTTTACTGTAGGCCTTACCGTAGTTTATTTCTTATCTTTTTTTAATATAACTTTTTTTCTCATACATTTTTGTTTTTTTGAAAAACCTGTTCCATCAATAATTTTCAATTTCTTTAATGATTCCAGTGCCTGTACTTTTCTCTCTAGTCTATTATAAAGATGTATGAATGTGAAAGCTGCATCATGTGTTTTGAACAACTATATTTAATAATTGTACTAAAAAACTACACAGTGAAACTATGTGTATATTGTGCGCGGGTGATCTAAAGATATGTTTAGTGATCGGCCGACATTTTTTATAACCGATACTGATACCGATTATTTGTACGTTTATGTACCCGATAACCGACATGCAGAACCAATATTTATTTACTGTTATAAAGTAAATAAATAATAGAGTGAAGTCCATTCTTCGCTTTGGTTTTTCCTCCTTTCAGTCACCTTAACAACAAAACACTGATGAAAATTAACATTTTCATGTAAAATTTTATCTTCAAATTACAAAAAAAAAACGTTTTATTTATAAAAAGCATAATCAGCAACACTGATATTAACAGTAAGCAAAATAATGTCTAATGTATTCAAATGAAAATAAAAATAAAGGACAGAAGTCATATCAACTTAATTTTAAACTACATTTTTAGGTTTATAAGCTGTTTAATAGGATAAAGAGTGAATAATAATTCACTGAATAATATTCTCTGGAATATTGAAATAAGCTATAACAAACAAAACATCTATTTTATTGCATTTCTTAACTGGCACGTTTTATCAGAATTATCAAAATGTTTTTTTGTCATTCTAAATTATGAAAACTGCTGACAGCGCGGTTTATCTATGCATTTACGCAGAACTATACTCAAACTGCGATCGCTTGCGGAGATAATAAATAATTTTGATAGAGATGTTTATTGGCAAAATAATGGTTATATAGTAAATGTTAATATAATTTAGCATGTTTCAAACAAGTGAATCTTGTTAAAAGTTATATGCGGTGGCCGTGCTGGAGCATTTCCTGAGTACCCACTGCTCCAAGTGTGTGTGCACTTGGATGGGTCAAATACAGAGAACACATTTCACTGCTGGTTATACTCTGTATAATTGTGTATGTGGAAAAAAAAAATGAAAGGCGATGATAGTTGGCCCCGAGCCAGAACAGCGAATTGAGTGTGGCATCCTCCAATGCCATTGCTGCGGCGAGCCCGGCAGAATTCCCTGGTGTACTCAAAGAAAGGGAGATTAAGACGGGCAAGGGCAGCGAAACGTGCAGTGGCTTCCATGCCGCGGGAGAAAACAGGGAAACAAAATATTTTTACAAAACGGGGGAAAGAAGCGCTGCTTGCTATTTGTCAGGTCCGGTATTTTGTCATCAAGTGCTGGGAGCAAGGAGCGAGGAGAACATTCAATAATCCCTTTTATTGAAGCAAACACAGGGAGCATGTATCACAGGGGTTAGACGAACACAGATGGAAATTAATGAACTAATAAAGACAGGAAAAGGAAACAGGAAGGACCAAATATGGGCACAAGAGGGAGGGAAACACAAGACATGGGAACACAGGTCTGACTGACACTATGTTACAAATAATGACATTTTGAATTTTGTCTAGGGTTTCAAAAAATGACATGAAGGTTCTATTATTAGTGCAAAAATTATTGTAAAAAACTGTAAAACACGAAAGTAAATTGTGACAGTTTAACCGTAATAAGACAAAAATAATACAATTGCTTTTGTCCTGCAAACACAGTTTAAGTTCAGTGTGGTTTTATTTTGTTGATATGCAAGAGCTCTAGCATAAATCATGGTATTGTAATATTAGTGTTTGAGGTAAAATATATATATAAAAAAAGTAGTTTCGAGCTAAGTGTTTAAAACGTACCATTTCTGAATATCACTTCAAACAACTATGGAGCCATTCATCAAAAATGTTATAAATAAAGGACGTTATTTAGAGCTATGATCACATGCCAGGAGGAGGCGATATATTTACTCTGAACCTATTCTTAAAATCATACACTAACAGCGTCTTCAAGTGGAGTCAAAAATAACTCAAGTACAAGGTTAAATGTAGTTTTTCCGGTTAGCATGACCCCCTTAGCCTCTGCTGGAAGATAATGGTGTTTAACAAGAATAGATGTCGCATCCTTTAAATGCCAAAGCCATTCACTGGCTAAGACGACTTTTTAGAGGTACTCCTGGTCTGAAATGATGGAAAATCACGGGATAGTCTTAATCATAAAAATGTAAATTAATGTATTTTAAATTACATATCACATTACCAAAGCTAAAAATGGTCAAATTAAACAGTTGCACAAACATTTGTAAACAAGAATGCTATTAAAATGCTATTAACAGCATTAATTAATAGAAAAATAAAGATGCTAATCCATAAATTAACAATATATTTGAATATAGGGTAGACTGACTACAGTAGAGACACTTTCTGCTTTTTTCATCACTACACAAAAACGAGATGCTGAAATTAAGTTATATTTCTTTTTTGGTTGTGTAAATATCATAAATTGATCATAGCCATAAGTAGTTGATGATTCTTAATGAATTCTTAACCCATTCTTAATGCACTAAAGCTGGCTAACCACTTATTGCAAATGTAATAAATTACAAAGTTTTAAATAATTACAGTTTAAAAAAACATATTTATTTGCTTTATTTAATTCAGATTAGGTTAAACAAAACAGGAACACATATTTGTCACTACAAAAATATATGGCAAACAAAACAAATGTAAACATCACAGTAAAAATAACAATATACATACTCGTATATTCTATAACCCTATCCTTAAACCTACGCATCACTCAAATCTTTCAGCATTTTTATTCCAAAATATTCCCATTACTTTCCCATATACTTTACCACCTTGTATATTTCTTAAAATGCTATGTAATCCTTTTCTAACATTCATGTTAGAAAATATGTCCATTAAGAATAGAATAATACACTGTCTCAACCGTACCCCACTGACATGCTCGCACATTTCTGTAGATTATGAAAAGACCTTGCATGGCACAATGCCATGAAATATGTCTATTTTCTAGCACAGAGTAACGTTTCCAATGATATATGTTAAATTTAACAATCATAAAAGAATACCTAGCTATTCAATGTGGAAGAGACATAGTGAGATTTGCCTTTGAAAAAAAACTTGTGAGTGGAAAAACGCAAACATTTCAAATTTCCCACGATCAAAGAGAACACGAATACACGTGTGGAGCAAAAATCATGGCTCTGGGTTCTTGTGTACACAAGTTATTTTAGGTGTTTCAACTGTACACATGTCTCAAATGTACTCAGTCTACCCTAGTCTGAGATATAATTATGACAGAACACAGGAACATTTTGTGCATAGCTTCTTGAATAAAATAAACATAGGTAAAGCAACAACAGACTCTTCAAACCATCTTATAGCCTAATGTAAATTCATGTTACTCTTGTATTTCTGATAATTATTTGTCCTGTCTGAAAGATTACAACACAATGGGAGGAACATTGTACTGACATCTCCCCACATCTAAATAATCAACAACACAAGAACAACTGAACCATCAACCAGAGCTATGTTCATCTTCTGGGTTTGACCACATTCTAGCCTATTTACTGGAAATGCATGAGTGTTTAAAATAATGGCCAAAAATAGTCTACCGACCATCACATACAACAAAGACAAATAGATGCTGCAATGCCATATGATATAGTATAAATGCATGTAAAAACATACATTTGTACAGTAGGATTTCTAATAAGATCCACAGTAGGATATAGATATATTTTCCTCGTGATGAGTGGAAAATTCCTTAATTAAAAAATGCTTCCATGCTGTAACACAATAAAATGTGAAAATGTGGAACTTGGATTCCCCTTCATGGGAACTTCGAACTGCGTCCCCTAGGGGTCGCTATGGGGAACGCCCTGAGCATGACTCGTGTCTGAAGATACATATGTAAAAACACCATCCGTTGGCCGGCGACAGCCCATGACGTCACTACCGGCGCGACCATAATATAAGGACTGCCGGGAGAATACATCATCCTCTTCTTCGTCTTCACTGACTGGTCTGTTTGAAGCGTGCATTCTGGTAGGAATACAGTTTTCATTGTGTTATTATGGCAAGCACTAGCAAGACGTTTAGAAAGTGTGTGGATCCGTGTCTTCGTTATTTGACACCAGATGACACACACGATTATTGCGTCTTTTGTTTGGGCGAAGAGCATGCGCGCGATGTCCTTGAGGGGGCAATCTGTGTGCATTGTGAGCTGTTCTCTATGAGAAAGCTTCGTTCTCGTTTGTCCCTCTTTTCGAGTAAAGAGGGACAGCCATCTGCCTCCCGCGATTTGAGACCCACCGTTGCTGAGGCACGGAGGGGAATGAAATCGTGGGGTTCGCGGGTGGATCTGGCCGATGAGTTAGAAAGGGAGCTTTCCCTTTCGCATGAGTCGGCTAGGAACGAGAATGAGCCATTGGATTATGATGATGTGATCTCTTTGACATCATCTGATCCAGCGGCTAGTGCTCTGCTGGGTTATACCCCGGATGAGCAGGAGATGGCTGAGGATGAGGATGTGGAAACTGAATCCTCTCAAATCTCCTGCCCTGCGTACGAAGAGCTGCTGGAGGTTATGGAACGCGCCACGGCAAGGCTTGACTTGCCGTGGGAGCGAACCAAGATGGCGGTGCCGCGGGGACGTCTCGATGAGCGATATCTTTCCGGCCATAAACACCCAGCTCAAGTGAACCTCCCATTCCTTCCTGAACTCCATTCGGAGGTCGAGAAGGAATGGAAAAAGCCAAAGAAGTTTTCTTCTCGCATCCATAGGTTCCAGCATACCAGTTATGCGAACATTGAAAGGATGCGTGAAAGCGGCTATGAGAAGATGCCCCCTGTTGAAGAGACGCTAGCTAGCTATCTCTCCATGGGTAAGACAGCTTCTCTAAAGGTTCCCTCCTTGCCGTCTAAGCCCCTTCAGGATACATCTCGCTTAAATGGCAAGGCGTACGCAGCAGCAGGTCAGGCGGTCGCCTCATTGCACACCATGGCGGTGCTCCAGGCGTACCAAGCGGATCTGCTGAAAGACCTGGATAACGGTCAGGGCTTGTCACCTGACGAAGTAGCCGAGCTGCGCCGCACCACGGATTTAGCCCTCCGTGCCACCAAGCAGGCTGCCACTGCTATGGGCAGGTCTATGGCAGCCATGGTGGTAACGGAGAGGCATCTATGGGTGAACTTGGCAGACCTCGAGAAGAAAGAGAGGGGCTTTCTTCTTGATGCTCCAGTCTCGCCTTCCGAGCTTTTTGATACCTCCGTCGATACGGTGGTCGAGAAGTTCAGGGAGGCGAGGGCGCGGTCGGCGGCTTTTAAAACCTTCATTCCAAGAAGGTCCAGGTCTGAGCCCGAACAGAGCAGGGGTCCTGGCCCGTCCTGGTCTGAGGATCGGAGACAGGCACAGAGGGCTAGTGTTGCAACTCGTGCCACTCCCCCGCCTGCGGGTAGGGGTAGAGGAAGGTACAAATCAAAAAGAGGTAGGCAAGACCTGAGGAAGGTGATCCAGATGAGACGTCCTCAATAACGTTCTCGTCCGGACCAGAGTAACTAACATCTACTCACTTCCTTCAGGGGGCTTATAACACCGGCCCTTAGCTTCCCCTCTTTAATTCCCCTGCAACTGCCATACCCCACCTGACCGAGGTTAGGTGGGAACCTAAGATTGCAGTCAGACTGGACCTATGATGAATTCGGTCAGGTTCTATGTTCATACGAAACTGCCTTGCTGATGGTCCGGGCTGAGGCCCCCTTGGAGGTTTCCGTGGGAACATCCTCGGTCCTCAGGTCATTCTGGTCTGCAATCCTATGAATTAGGCCTCTCATGCTCCACTCATATCGCCCTAGCAACCATGCTGGTCGAGCTAGCATTGCTCCCCTCACCTTAGAGGGTCACCTATGAGCATGCTGCCCATTCTGAGCATTGTCAGTAGAGCTAGCATTGCTCCCCTCACCTTAGAGGGTTTTCTATGAGCATGCCGCTCCTGTATGAGCGTCTAAGTTATAAAAAGCCAAAACAGCTCGCTGTTGGTAGAGCTAGCATTGCTCCCCTCACCTAGAGGGTTACCTATGAGCATGCCGCTCCCTTCTGAGCGTTGTCGGTAGAGCTAGCATTGCTCCCCTCACCTAGAGGGTCACCTATGAGCATGCCGCTCCCTTCGGAGCGTCTGAGCTCATTCTGAGGAATGAGTTTTCCACTCCTCAAGGCTCTGTGATAGGTCGCTCGCCTTGCCGGTCGAGCTAGCATTGCTCCCCTCGCTACAGAGGGTCATCTATGAGCAAGCCGCTCCCTGCTGAGCGTCTGAGTTCCTCTCATTCTGTAGAATGAGTTCTCCGCTCCCCAGAGCTCTTTGACTGCGAGTAGAACGTAATACCAATATATAAGTGCACACGCTAAACTCTGGGCACTTTCTAAAATCCACTTAGTGGTAAGATCGCACATCAAGTGTTTTGCGTTCTTTCTAAAATCCATGCTATGGTAAGTGCACACGCTAGACTTTGGGCACTTTTCTAAAATCCACCCAGTGGTAAGTTAGCACATCAAATGTTCTGCTTTCTTTCTAAAAATCCCGTAGGGTAGGGTTACGCGCGCAGCTTCGTGCCCTTATTTGAGTTGGTCAGGCCCCGGCTTGTGCCTTGGGCACCACTCCTGAGTGTTTGAGTTCCCTCTCAAAATGAGTTCTCCGCTCTCCAGAGCTTGCTATTGGTAGAGCTGGCATTGCTCCCCTCACTTAGAGGGTCACCTATGTGCATGCCGCTCCCTTCGGAGCGTCTGAGCTCATTCTGAGGAATGAGTTTTCCGCTCCTCAAAGCTCTGTGATAGTTCGCTCGCCTTGCTGGTCGAGCTAGCATTGCTCCCCTCGCTATAGAGGGTCATCTATGAGCAAGCCGCTCCCTGCTGAACGTCTGAGTTCCTCTCACTCTGTAGAATGAGTTCTCCGCTCCCCAGAGCTCTGTGATAGGTCGCCGGTTGGTCGAGCTAGCACTGCTCCCCTCACTTAGAGGGTCACCTATGAGCATGCCGCTCCCTTCTGAGCGCCTAAAATTCCTCCCCTTCTAAGGAATGAGTTCTCCGCTCCACTAGAGCTCTGTGATAGGTTGCTCTCCTGGTTGGTTGAGCTAGCATAGCTCCCCTCACCATAGAGGGTCACCTATGAGCATGCCGCTCCTTTCTGGGCATCTGAGCTCCCTTACTCGGAAGACTGAGTTCTCCGCTCTCCAGAGCTCCTCATCGGTAGAGCTAGCACTGCTCCCCTCACTGTAGAGGGTCATCTATGAGCATGCCGCTCCCTTCTGAGCGTCTGAGACTCTCACTCCAAGGGATGAGTAGTTCTCCGCTCCAAGTAGAACGTAATACCAATATATAAGTGCACACGCTAAACTCTGGGCACTTTTCTAAAATCCACTTAGTGGTAAGATCGCACATCAAGTGTTTTGCGTTCTTTCTAAAATCCATGCTATGGTAAGTGCACACGCTAGACTTTGGGCACTTTTCTAAAATCCACCCAGTGGTAAGTTAGCACATCGAATGTTCTGCTTTCTTTCTAAAAATCCCGTAGGGTAGGGTTACGCGCGCAGCTTCGTGCCCTTATTTGAGTTGGTCAGGCCCCGGCTTGTGCCTTGGGCTCCACTCCTGAGTGTTTGAGTTCCCTCTCAAAATGAGTTCTCCGCTCTCCAGAGCTCGCTATTGGTAGAGCTGGCGTTGCTCCCCTCACTTAGAGGATCACCTATGAGCATGCCGCTCCTGTTTGAGCATCGGAAGTTTCTCCACTTCCAGAGTTCGGTGTAGATCGCTCGCCTTGTGGGTCGAGCTAGCATTGCTCCCCTCATCATAGAGGGTCATCTATGAGCATACAGCTCCCTTCTGAGCATCTAGTCCCCCGACATAGAACGTAAATAAAACAATATATATAAGTGCACACGCTAAAGCAATGGGCACTTTCTAAAATCCACTTAGTGGTAAGATCGCACATCAAGTGTTCTGCGTTCTTTCTAAAATCCATGCTATGGTAAGTTTACACGCTAGACTTTGGGCACTTTTCTAAAATCCACCCAGTGTTAAGTTAACACATCGAATGTTCTGCTTTCTTTCTAAAAGCCCTTAGGGGTAGGGTTACGCGCGCAGCTTCGTGCCCTTATTTGAGTTGGTCAAGGTTTGTGCCTTGGGCCCCACTCCATGTAACCAAATATTTTGGTTTAAAAAGGGTAATGTTACCAAGGGGTCTGTTGAGACAGCTCCCTCAGCAAGCTCATGTAGAGCAAGCGGTAGCCCCTGGTGACCGGCCAGGACCTAGTGGCTACCACTAGGTACTTGGCCCTATCCCCTTAAAGGAATCTTTCTGTATAAGAATGATTCCAAACCTGTGAGCTCTACCTTGGGTCCGGTAATCCCGGCACCTAGCAGGTAAGTACTTCAGGTATGCAGCTCGGGTTTTTGGCCAAAGGGGATAATGTCACTGACAGCATCAACCGTCCACAGGGGCAACTCCCTGAGCCAAATGGTAGAGTTGACTTGTGCTCGCCTCCTGCGGGAATTTGGCTTGCACTCCCCTCAGCATGGTGGCGTGGGTATAACGTTCCCCATAGCGACCCCTAGGGGACGCAGTTCGAAGTTCCCATGAAGGGGAACGTCTCAGGTTACGTATGTAACCATGGTTCCCCGAGTGGGGAACGAGACACTGCGTCCCCTAGGCTTTGGGCCATGCTTCGGACGCAAGCTTCAGACGAAGAAGCGGATGATGTATTCTCCCGGCAGTCCTTATATTATGGTCGCGCTGGTAGTGACGTCATGGGCTGTCGCTGGCCAACAGATGGTGTTTTTACATATGTATCTTCAGACACGAGTCACGCTGAGGGCGTTCCCCATAGCGACCCCTAGGGGACGCAGTGTCTCGTTCCCCACTCGGGGAACCATGGTTACATACGTAACCTGAGACCTTTTATTGGCACCTCATAGATATATTTATTATTTTATTAAATATAAGTAATACAATGTATTCATTTTACACCGCATATCAGACACACAAATGCACATGTGTGGTGGGTATATGTAATAGGTAGACTGCAGAAAAGAAAATCAGGAATATAGATCAGGAACGTAATGTGTTTACACACCTGGTTAACTAGGTTGAACCGAGCAAAATGTATTCAGCAAAGCTTAATCCAATGATTTGAATCATGGTCTGAGACATTTTCTCTGCAACCCGAAATCTGGAAGACCTGACAATGTTAGTTCACCCAAAAAGTAAAGCTCTGTCATCATTTACTCACCCTCACATCCAAACCAGCATGTTAGGTAAAATGCTACAAAAAGCATCCTATAAAATACCCTAAAAATACAACTCATGTCATGTATTCCAAGTCTCCTGAAACCATGCAATGTCCCAAACTTCATTTTTCAGTATTGTATGCTTCCTGAGCTGCACCTATAATGTTAATATATTTTTCTTACACCAAAACTGTGATAATTTATAGATAAAAGCCTATTTTATACCTTGATTTTAGTCCTACGATTTGAACACTCTGCTGTGTCTCCTTTAAGACTTCACTGTAAACGTCCACTGATATAATTGTTTAACGACTTTGCATATGAAATAAGTGTTACATGTGAAACTTTTTTGAAAACTGTTACTGTGTCTTTAATATCACAGCTGCCATAGTAGCATTTGATCTACAGCTAGCATTGTAGATGATCAGTTAAGTCTGTTGAGCACACAAATGCAATGATCTGGCTGTGGTTTGGCTTTGTTTTCTTATTATTTTCATACTTTCTGAAGGTACTGACTGAAAAGTAGTTTGACCAATAGCATGCAGGCATTGTACATAATCAACCTATCATGGCATGTGACAATGTGGGATCTAATGATGGTCAAAGCAATGCAAATATGTGTAAATATTGCCTTTATGAGAACTTACACTGGGATGGTATCCTTTCAGATAATACACATTTGTAACTTATTTGCCCCCAAAGGTGCATTTCAGTACTCTTGTACCGTTTTCTTTTTTTTATTTGAGACTGTAGAGAGCAAAAACCCAGACATTTTAAGAAAATTAAGAAATCCCAGGCAGGACAAGCCTGGAAAAAAGGTTTGATTTCCTAACCCTAGTCTTGATTCTGTTTGTAAAACCTGCAAAAACTATGATCCAGTTGTATTATTTCTCCTACCTGTGAGCGGGCCAAAAAAATAAAAGACGTAGAATTGAACTGTGCTGATGTTTTCATGTCTATTATGCCATAAAACCCGAAGGTACTTCTTTTGGCTGCTTGGTTTCAATAAAAGCTGTTTTGGACTAACAAGGAAAATTTTCAAACAAATGAAAAGTCCCTTTTTAGTCATTATTAACTGAAAATCTTCCCATCCGATTCAAGTATCTTCAAAAAATTGCACATAATGAAATGTCATTTTGGACAACAGGGTCAGAAATTCACTTTTCCCCAATGGCAATATTTGGGGATTTTAGAGATTTTTTAATTTTTTTTACCTTTGTAATAATTTTTCTAAATTACCTCATTAAATGTAACCATATGGTCTTAAATATTTGGAAAAACTGCACGTCATAATAAGTTTAAGAACCGCTTATGAATTTGTTTATTGCTATTTACGCATTAGAAAATCAAAGCTCTTTGTATTGTATCTGCATTGTTGTTTATGATCATCAGAGCATTTGACAAGAGAACACAATTCAGTCAGTAAATGTGAA
The DNA here is from genome assembly GCA_003573665.1 of Oxygymnocypris stewartii. Taxonomy (NCBI): domain Eukaryota; kingdom Metazoa; phylum Chordata; class Actinopteri; order Cypriniformes; family Cyprinidae; genus Oxygymnocypris; species Oxygymnocypris stewartii. The sequence goes on along the minus strand of QVTF01020256.1, from coordinate 387,090 downwards.
CACTGAACAAAACTGGTGTTTTCAGCAGTGACCAATCTAAACACTTCTGATTGCATTCATAAGCTCAACAGAAATGTGTGATTGGTTGCAATGCTCAATTCTGCAGAAAAAACAAAGAAGAAATCTGATGCAATATAAGCAGATCTAAACATAATGCCAATATCAACACTTTTCATTTATTTTCATTAGGCCTATATATTTAGTTTAATAGTGTTTTTGCCACCTTATTGTTGAATTTGGGGGCATTTTTGTTCCTTTTGGTTGCATTTTGACCCAAGCTTCCATAACTTCCAACCCTGTTGGCCAATACCAAAAACTATTGTGTTGAAAGAGCAAAACTGAACATTGTGCCAAACATATAGGTTTGAAATGACCAATATGTGCATAAATCATGACAACATTTTAACTTCTGGCTGAACTTTTCCTTCAACGCTTAGCATCCATGGAGGTTCTTGAAGCATCCACCGGCTGAGCTTTCTTGGAACTTCGAGAATGCTTTCTGTTGTTTCTTTGAGAGATACTCTTCCAGGTGGTCATGGGAACACTGGAAACCTCTCTCTTTTTTGATACAAACTCTTCTTGAACCACTCTCTCGATCTGCTCCTTGTCTTCGTCGGAGGAAGCGTCGCTCTTAGAGCTCATCTCCACTGCAGGCTCCATGAACACTATCAGCTGATTTCTGCAATTAGGAACTTCACCTGCAGGACTCCCATCAGCCCTCTTCTCCTTTGTCAGCACGGTGACCATCATCTGGGCCACGCTATGGTTCAGAGATGCGCTTCTGAGCAGCATATTGGAGCGTGGCTGCACCATCTGGATGCCGCCGATGGGAATGGTGAGGCTGAGGTTGGGAATCATCACCTGGGGCTGCGAGTGCAGGGGCAGGTGACTTAACACGCGCTGGCCTTCCCTGGGCTGCGAGTTCCTGGAGAGATGCCCCTGTGCCGGAGGCCAAGACTGTGTCATGCTGGTCCTTCTCTGAGGACTGTGTGTCTTCTCCTTGAGAGGAGCCAGAATTTTTTTTTTTTTGTGAAATCAGCATGTAGAGTGAGCACTAGTCCAGTCATGTTTATTCTAGGCAAAGGACGTTATTTCTAAACTGTGTGGTAAGTCTTGTTTTGCGGCTACAGCTAAAGATAGTCCTGGTTCATCCCAAATGTGTATTTCAGACAGTAGATGGTAAACAGATGTGTATGTATTTAATTTCAGCTGTCAGATCATGGGTTAGTAGGTTTTGGCTTCAATTGTTTGTAGAGACTGGTGGCCTGGCTTCTATTTCGAATAAAGGTGTGACACTAAAATAACACACGGTGAGCTTTTGGAATCAGGATATTTGTTTTGGATGTTTATCTTGGATATATTTGTCTGTCTAGTTTTCATACTAATTACATATCGTGTACTAATAAAAAACATTTTTATGAGAGGACTTAAACTCAGACAAAGAAAGAAGCATCTACATATTTACCTATCAAGACTAAAAATGCACAGTTTACTCACTATTGAAATATGGGTGAATGTTTGTTATAAGAGGTGGTAAGGGCTTACATGGTTCAGTCTTACTATACATATATATAAATAAATACTGCTTTTATCTGTTCTGTTCATCCCCATAATTCAGTGGTGATTTTTTAATTTTTTTTTTTTTTTAAATAATGATCTGATTAAACTGTGATCATTATTATTAACATCAAAAAAGTATCTTGGATCACATGGTTAAAAACACTGTTGTTACTGTTAACTAAAACTATAACTTTTACAACTTTTTATTATTTCAAAAAATAATAGAAAATTCTGATAATTCAGAAAGCTTAATTAATTAAAATATAAAAGTCAGATGAAAACACTTACATTTACAAAAGAGAGAGAGAGAGAGAGAGAGAGAGAGAGAGAGAGAGAGAGAGAGAGAGAGAGAGAGAGAGAGAGAGAGAGAGAGAGAGAGAGAGAGAGAGAGAGAGAGAGAGAGAGAGAAATCCTATGCCACTCATTAAGACAAAGCTACATAAAAACACTCACCAGTTTGGTCTTGAGGTGTAGCCTGCTGGGTGAGGCTTTTGTTGAATCTCTGGGTTTATCGGCTTGGTACTGAATAGTCACACTGGCCCCAACGGTCAGTGCAATTGGACAACTGGGAGACACAGGTTGTATGGGGGACAGGGCTCTAATGGGGGACACACTTCTCTCTGGGAATGATGAGGCTGGATGGTTTGAAGGAGACAAAGAGGACAGACAGGATTCTGGAGAGAGACTAAATCTCTGTGAGGGACAGCGTAGAGGGGACAAGTCCCTTCCAGGAGACAGTGGTAAAGCAGGGGACATTTGCAGGCTAGGAGACAGGCTGCGGATCGGGGACGAGCACTTTCCTGCAGCAGGTTTGAGGTGTGGAAGGGTTACTATAGACTTGGTGGTCTTAGGAGAAGAGGCTTCTCCGTAGTGGCTCGGTTTGCAGGGGCTCATGCTGACAGGCACTTTAGGATTTTGCTCCCAGCCTGGGTTTGACAGGCTTGAGATTTCACAGGAGCCAGGAGGGTCTCTGGATAAATACGGGTTCTTAGAGGATGAGGAGGAGCATGAAGCTTGCTTATCACCTTCATCATTATCTTCAGGCTCATCCACATCTGTCTCCTCTGCATCTGAGAACTGATGCTCCTCCACCAGCTCCGTCTCCAGGAGATGCTTAGCACTGTCACCTACAGCACAGGACAGTCACTCTATCAGCACTCATTTAATACAATGAATTAATAAAAAATAAATAAATAAATATCATGCCCTCTGACTATATTTTATGATGGCATCTTAGTGCCACCTAAAAAAAATATATCTAAGATTAGGAGATTAAAGTCAGAATATTTTGAGAAAAAAAGTCTAAATCTTTGTTTACATCTCAGTTCTTCAGGGAGAGTTATTGTTTTTATGTAACCCTTTCCTTAACCCTTGGGGTTAACTTAATTATTTATCGAACATAAATCCTGGATCCCCGGCAGTTGGATGGTGAATTAGGCCGGTATTTTTCTTTTGGTTTACACAAAGAAACAATTGAAAATTAATATTTACTCAAGATCAATTAAACCATTCTCATTTGTGATTTACAGGAATTCAGTAACTTTGTAAATGAATTAACTGGCCAGACTCAATGAAATACCAGCATACAGATGCTAAAGAGAAAAAGAATAACAAAGATTTATTTTTACATTAATGTAATAACTTTTCTCTTAAAGAAACAGTTAATGAAGAAATCAATAACAACCTCCTTTGTTAAAGAAAAGCAAGTAAACAATTCCCCCTGCTAATATGCAAGTTGCTTCTTTTCTTTTAAATAAAAGATAAACTCTTTTGTAGTCTCAGAATGGTTCTTGTTCTTTCACACTTATTACTCTCCTTCTTAACCTTTGCTTTGTTCCAATTTTGTTGAATACTTTAACTCAATTTATATATATAATGTCAATTTAGAACCCTATTCTGGTAAAACATTTTCCTCCAGAACTCTGTAATACAATAATGAAAAACAACAATATCTCTTTTAAGATCAGTTATACACTTGAGAAAGACTTGCAGTTCACATCATATTCAGTATTGTATGCACATTCATTACATGATGAGTTCAAATATATGCGAGTCAGTCAAACAGTTCAAATGTATGATCGATCGGTATCGTTGGGGCCCAGTTCGTTGGTGCACATTAATCAGATGATGAACTGAAAGAAATCGCTCACAGTCAATGAGTCACGAAAATGAATCCACTTACGTTCTTCCGACGATAATGAGGCAATATTGAAATAACTCACGGCACAACCTCACTGCTTCTAATCTCGAACAGTCCCTGGCACACGACGAGTCCAGTCCAGCGAAGTCACTTGAAGAAACCGGATGCATTCGTTTCCGAACGAATTCAGCTCAAGTTCACTACGAACGTCTTCAATGAAGTCACTTTCCGTGAAGGTGAATGTCTCTAACTGCCAGCACACGCGATGACTCAGACAATCGCGAATAAAACAATAGGGAAAATAAAAATACTTTAAGCAAACAAACCAAAATAAACAAGGGTTGTTCCCTTTCGCTTTGGGCCTTATATTTAAAAAAATACACGGTCTCCAAAAATGACAACGACTCAGATATTCACACACCAAATTCACGTGCAGCCTCTGCTTGCCATGTGCGATGCTCCTCCTTCCTTCTTCCGCAGTACGCGACTCACGTTATGACACACCCTCAAACTCAACAGTAACTGGCTTGCAATAGTACACCTGTATTGAACACGCTTTCGCATTAAATATAAGCAAGCATATAGGTGTTGCATCATATTTCGAAATAAAGAAATAAAATAAAATACATTTTAATACTGTGCATTATTTCTGACAAAGCATTAAAACAAAGGTATATTTTAGGTGTCCCTACATTTATATCTCAGTTTTTTAGGGAGAGTTATTGTTTGTCCAAAAAAAAACAAGTGAAAGAAACGCAGAATATTGTTTATTTGAATTCTGGCGCTCTCTTGTAGCGGCTCGTGATGCACGCTGTGACGCATCTGTCATCTGATGGGAGCGTAACTTAGCAATCGTCTTTTAGCATAAATACTCTTTTTTTTCAACAACATTTTTCATATATGTGTGTGTTTCTGTTTTTTGGCTGTATCTGCATGATTACCATCTGTATGAACGCACATCACCGTGTGATTACCGACTGTATGACAGCTATCAATGTGAATGTGGTCATATGATCGGCCTTTATTGACTATATGGCCCATCTGTATGATTTTCATCTGTATGGACACAGCGTGTGATTACTGACTATGACCATACCTGGCAATATCAGTGTATGTCTGGCAATCAGAGTATGTACTTGAGTATTTACTACATACAAAGCTATTTTTTTCTCTTTCTTTCTTTTTATTACTCAAATTATTCTTATTGCATTTTTCTAGTGCTCAAATAAATCACTTATATGATGTCTAAAATGATGTCTATTAGTTTAAAATTGAAAAACTATGCAGTGGTATGTATAACGACTAAAATAGTTTGTAGAACTCTTCAATACATTTGGTAAAAAAAATTCCTCAAACGGGGGGGGGGGGGGGGGGGGGACTAGACAGTCTCAGGAAAATGGTTGCAGAAATCTAATTTTTCATGGTATCTTCTTCAGATTTGAAATATAAACTCATGAGACATGTGACTTTCAACTCATTATTTTTCTGGATTGCTCAAGGACTGATTTAATGTATTTTTATATGGATTAAAAATGGATAAGCAACTGTTATAATTTTAAGTTAGGTAGGTCATTTTCAGCTGTGAGTCCCAAAATGGGGCATACTGGCTAACAGGTTAAAGTCAGAATATTTTGATTAAAAAAATTAAAATTATGAGAATAAATTCTAAATCTTTTGAGAATAAAGCCAAAATTACGAGATTAAAGTATAAATATTTTGAGAATAAAGTCAAAAGTATGAGAATAAATTCAAAATATTTTGAGAATAAAGTCAAAATTACGAGAATTAAGTAATAGCATTTACGAGATTAAAGTTTTATATTTTGAGAGTATAGCCTGTTTTGCGTAAGCAAATTGCCCGCATTGAGAGCATCGGGAGAAATTCCAAAGTCTCAGTTTCCAAATTTTGTAGGTTTTATAGCGAAATACAAACAATAGCTATGTCTTATGTGTTTTTCACGCTCTTTAACCTGGCGTGACAGATCGCTGTATTCGCCTCAGTTTAAGCGGCATGTGAATTAATCATCTTTACGATTAGAAGGAGACATTTGTGTATTAAATTAGGCTATACTGTTTTATTCCATGCCTTCTGATGCTCCTTCATTTATATCATGCTATACCTTGAAATAAAGAGGAAAAACACATTAATAATTTGTATTTCGTGATAAAACTGACAGAATTTGAAAGCTGAGCTGTGTTATATTAAAAGCAACAAAGCACAAAGCTTATTGTAATTAAGTGGCTGGCGTGCTACAAATAATGGATTTGAAGAGGTGAAATATTATTTTAAATAATTTAATGTATTCTACCATGAATAAAACGGCTTGTGAATAGTCAATTAACGTTATATACCTCAGAAAAGACAACAAGTTGGAGCCCACTTCAGCCTTTAAATGTTTTATTGGTGTTTTTAACTAAATACATGAGAGAAATTAAAAGTTGGACGCCACAGACCTTTATGCTGAGTAGTGGAATTTCCAAAAAGAAAACAGTAGAATTTAATGAATTGATTCACATGAATACAGCCATCTGTTACACCACATTAAAAAGCTTATAAAACACATTATTGTAGACACATTGTTTTACAATCTTTAAAAAAGATGTTGTTTTATATTAAAAGTACCAAACGCACAAAGCTTGCAGCTATTATTGGGCAGTTGGTGCACTACAAAGAACGAATGCAATTGAAATTGTGAAATAGCCTATTATTTCCATGCATGCTGTCCCTGCAAATATGACACATGGTTTCTGCTGACAATCTCACATACATCCAAATCAATTCCGGTGGCCTGGCAACTTTTCCCGGTGCTCCCAATCCGGGCCATTTGCATACGTAATATAGGCTATAGTCTCAAAATATTAGGCTATAACTTTATTATTTTGTCATTTTGACTTTATTCTCGAAATATTTCGACTTTATTCTTGAAACATTTCGACTTTGTTCTCAAAACTTTTCAACTTTCTTCCTGAAATATTTCAACTTTATTCTCACCACTCAACTTTATACCATTCAAATTTTGCGGTCAAAATTATTTTATTTTTTTTACTTTTTTCATAATATGAAAAAATTATAATATTGAGCAAAGATGCATTAAATTAATCAAACGTGTCAGTATGTTGCAAACCATTTCTATTTCAAATAAATGCTATTTTTAACTTTCTATTAATTACACAATATTTCAAAATGTATAATTTTGTATAAAAATTTGTATCAAATATTAAGCAGCATAACTGTTTTCAACATTGATAATAATAACAAATCTATTAAATACAAAATAATAAATCTTCAGCATATATTAGCATCAAATCATCTTAGAATGTTTTCTGAAAGATTGTGACATTTGAAAATATATTAAAATAGAAAACAGTTAATTTAAATATGTATTACTAGTTTTACTGTATTTTTGATCAAATAAATGTAGCTTTGGTGAGCTTAATTATATTACAGAATTTGCTATTACATAATATAAATTACAGAGTTTTATATATTTTTTCAATACATTTTATATAAAATAAATTACAATTTGAAGCATTTTCCCCATCCAAAGTTCCTCAAAATGTTTTTGTTTTCTCTCACCTCCCTCATCTGTTTCAAGCTCACACTGGACTGGTCCTGGAGCAGTTCCCTCTGGACATCTCTTCCCATGAGCCTTTGACTTCATATGTTTAGTAAGATTCCCTGAGGAAATCCGATTCATCATGGGAACACAAAATAAAATATGAAATGTATTTATATCGTGTGGATCCCTGTGAGATTACAGGTGTAGGCTTAACCATGTGCATACTGCATAAACAACGTCTGGTGTCATATAACTAGTGATATTATAACATATATTATAAACCTCATAAAACCCCTTTATATACCCCTTTCTTTTTTGCGTTTACAACATTTCTGACTAAAACAGAAAGACAGGGCACGTATTGTTGCGCTAACATAAATGACTTTAAATAAGTTTATAGGACAAATTTGCAGGAGAAGGTGCCATCTGTATTTTGGTCAATTTTACTGGAAGTAAAAGACTGTACATATTAAATGGCCATATCTGCTAAAAATGTTCTCTTTTAGTTGTACACTAATATATAGATGGACTTTTTTATCTAATTAATACATGTTTGTTAGTAATATTAATGAAAAGAAAATAAGGGCAGACATGGACTAAATGCCACAAAAGTTCAATACACAGCTGTGCAGCATACAGTACCTTTGGTTTTGAATGCGAAGTTGCAGTGCTGGCAGACGTAGGGCCGAGCATCTGTGTGCAATCGTATGTGCTTGCGCAGCATGCTGGGTTTCTTGCAGCGTATTCCACACTCTTCACATACATATCGGCCCCTCCCGCGGCCCCGGACATACACGTACTCCTCACTCGACCTGTGGCTAGAAAACACAACCTAACAGCTGAAAGAACGTCACCATCACTGACACATAACAGATGAACTACTTGAGCATAAGACTATAGATAACACAGAAATCTCTTTATTTTGTGGAACAGAAAATAAATATGTGAAATAAATATTGCAGGATTTTGGGAGTGAAGGGGGTCAAACTCTAAATATTGTTTAAAAAAAATCACAGACATATCACAAAATTAGTACTAGGTACCAAAAGGAAACGCATTGGCCAATACTAAAAATTCTGCTAAGAAAAACAAACACAAATGTTGAATGGCAGACTTGTTTAGAATAACTGAGTCATATTTATTAAATAAGGATTAGAGGTCAAAGGTCATTGTCTTGCATATCTTGTGAGATCAATGAATTACACCTGGATACAAACAGAATATATTTTAATTAAATTAGATTTAAGATGGATTGCAGAGCGGGCAAAAAAACAAACAAAACAAAAAAAACAAGTCCACCAATTGATACACCATTTTGTGTTCCCTCAACAAGCTATCATATGGCTTCAGAAGACTTGGAATATAATGCACAAGCTGTATGGACTACTTTTGCTTAATATAAATAACAATACTCTGGAACACATTTTCACATCTTCACACATTTATAATAGCATAATAGCATACAAAAAGTTATTACTTATTATGGAAATAAAACAATATACTTGAGTGCATACTGAATGTAATGTTTTCAGAAAAGTAATTGCCTGTTAATTGTTATTCAATTAAACCACACTAAATTTAAAATTTAAATTAGATTAATTTTAGTGTGTTTGATACATTTAAGTAGAACATAAGAACATCTTTATATGAACTGTATGTATAGTTAAAGTGTATCGTACTGATAAGCATTTATGATAAACTAAAATATAATGTAATTGTTGTGAAACTTGTATCATATAAAGACAGATTTGTAATAATGAAGTTGCACTTTTGTGCACTATATTATACAATGTATTACATTTAAATGTAATGTCAACACATTGTTAAAATTATACTCAGTTATGTTAATCAACACAAAATAAGTGTACTTCTGTAAAGCATGACAAAAGATTATTAAAACATTGACTTAAAATGTACTTCAAAATAAAGTTTTTAATTTGACATTATTGTAAAGGGTGCTTTTAAAAATGTATTTAAGTGTGTTAAGAAACATAGCCATGAAAGTACACTTTAGTGCCTTTTTATTTATTAAATTATGTTAACTGCAAGTACAGTTTTATGTTTTTATTTGTATTTTTTAAACTGGACTTTTGTAAGATCTGAAGTGCACTATAAGGGCACATTCAAATATAGTTAAGCACACTTATTTTTGTATTACATGTATTTCAAGGGAATACATGTGGATTTGTTGATTAAATAATAACAGATGATGAATTTTGGAACTGCATATTAGTATACCACTCTTACAATTTGTACCATCTCTTTCTATGGCAGGAATAGTAATAGTAGTATGCTAGCATACTACTGTCAATGTCAATGTTGACATGTACTAACCTCTTTACTGGCTGAAATGCGTGCGACCAAAAGGTGAATCATATTAGGCTACCAATATTTATTTAATGTTAAACAAACAGAATGTAACAGAAAACAGCCCGTGTAGGTTGACATTGAAACTGTAAGTTCTCAAAATTACCTCTAGGTTAATTAAAATATCAGTGGAGCATAGACTCTGGGCTGGAATACGTACATAAAGAGGCCTATGCATTGATCTCACAGGTCTGTGTGGGAGATCTGATCTCCAATCTATGGCACCTGCACACTACGCTTTTAAAGGTGTTCTTAAACAGCTTGATATGCTTGGCACAGTCCCTCTTTCAGACACCACACATGCATATATATCCATACACCACCTCTCCGCCTACCCACAGACTCAAACACACACACACACACACACACATGGGTAGTCTGGCTGGGTATCCACCCTTTTTGTGTCCAGAAAGTCCCAAAACGGGGCCTCCACTTGACCTCAAACAGACCACCATTTATAATGTCGAGAACTAGGGCCCTCCTCCCCTTCCGACCCCCTTCACCACCACCCCGACTCAATCATGGGGTTCTTGCAATGCCGCTCTGTGCTGAGAGTCCTGCCGTCTGTACCAATCCAAACAGCTGAGACGGGGGGGCGAGACCCGAGACCCTACCAGATGCTCATAGCCAATAACACGAGCACAAATAAAGAACGTGTGCCATCTTTCTTAAAAATAACAGTCATAATAGAGTTCAATTCTGGAGGGCTTGGTGTTTTAGTTTTAGACTGTGCAGCTATTTAATGTGTGTTTTCCCAAAGTAACAGATTACTGTTCTTCACACAGTAAAAATTTAATTAATGTGATCCAATAACAAATTCAATTCCAAACATACACTACGGTTCAAAAATTTTGGATAAGTAAGATTTACATTTACATTTACATTTAGTCATTTAGCAGACGCTTTTATCCAAAGCGACTTACAATTGGGGAGTACATAAAGCGATTAATCTTGAAGAGGCAAACATACAGAGGAAGTGCCAATAACACCAAATCTCAAGCATTGTTCAAATAAGTACAAGCTAGCAAGGGAAGGAGAGAAAGATAAAGAGAAAGATTAAGATTTTGAAAAAGTGAAAGCTAATTATTATTATTATTTTTTTATTATTTTTTTTTAAGTAGTCAAGTAGAGTTGAAAGAGATGAGTTTTCAGTTGTTGCTTGAAAATTGACAGGGATCCAACATTCCGGATGGGGGTGGGAAGATCATTCCACCAGCCAGGAATGGTGAAAGAGAATGTTCTGGAGAGTGATTTTGTAATATTTTTTTAAAGTCTCTTACTGTGTGCTCATCAAGGTTGCATTTAAGTGATCAAAACTACAGTAAAACAGTAATGTTGTAAAGGTTTTCTATTGTAATATCCTTTATTATTATTTTTTTTTTTCAGAAATTATTCTGACATGCCGATTTATTGTCAGTGTTGGAAACAGTTGTGCTGCTTAATATTTGTTTATTTTATTACATTTATTTATTTGGAATCTGTGATACTTTCTCAGGATTCTTTGATGAATAAAATGTTTTTAAAAAACAATATACACTATCATTTAAAAGTCTCGGGTCAGCACTTTTTTTTTATTAATACTTTTATTCAGCAAGTATATGTTAAATTGCTAAAACTGTAACCTACTAAATATTTTCTGATATTATGGTGTCTAAAATATGGCTTGCATGTGTCCCTCCTAATGTACATCTTTATGATTATTTTGCCCAATTTATCATCTGCCAGGTCTAAGAAAAATCCTGATTTGATATTCAAATTAGATTTTTTTTTAAGTATCATTCAAGACTGTAGAAGGGTTTGGGTTAAGTTATGCATTTAAGTTCAATACGTAATACCTAAAGAAAGAGCTTTGATCCTGTCACAGAAACTTAAAAACTGTAAAAACTCATGACGTGTTAAAACATTTTAAAACGTAAATGTTTTAAATGGTGATAAAATGTGCAGAAACCACATAATTAACCTCCACCTGAAATGCAAACTAAATCCGTTTTCTACACTTTCAAGCTAAATCACTCCCCTCATACATCAACTTCAGAGCTTCCATTTTAAGAATCACAAACCACCTTAACCATCTTCAGCCTTTTCACATTTCAGGGACAGAAATGTTTTAACGCTCCCCAGAGACCAACTTGCATTCACATTTCAGGGACAGAAATGTTGTAACGCTCCCCAGAGACCAACTTGCATGGAAGAGCACAGCCAAATTACGAATCAATTTCATGGCTGCTGTGAAGAGTTTGATGTGTGTTACAAGTGCCATCATTCCTCAGAAACACCACAGATGGTTGCTTCTAGGAAGACGTGTGTATGTAAACTGATCTCAGTCACGACAGACTACATAACCTTGAAGACTTACATTTCTTTCTTGTAGTATTGTGTATGACTTCTTTTGTAGTTCATATAAGGCTTGAAGCCAGGTTGATTCAGAGTTCTAATTCATAGCTCAGATTATTTTATTATATAGAATTATTTCATTAAAAATAACCACTTACTCTAATGAACACCCCTTAGATCCTTTATAGCACAGAGCGTGCTTTGGTTTTATGCATATGCTAAGGTAGAGGATTTGAACTGAGCGTGCCATAAATTTCAACATTAGCAAAGTATGCACATACTCTATGCATGCAGCCAGAATTTTTTACGCGCCCTGTTTTTTTATGTACTCATTTATTTATTTTTGCAATAATTGATTTGTCCACAAGGTGGCAACAACGTTGTTTCGCAGTCGAAAAATAAACCATTGAAACAAGACAACAACAATTGATAACCACACGTTGCCAAGCACTTGGTCACAAAATACTGGCTTAAACCAGTACAAATAAATTTTTATCAGTCATAACGTATGAAATAGCACAGATAATTGATGAAATTATCTAGTGTGCATGTGCTAATCATATGGTGCATCCCGCGAAAAACTATAGCCAAAGTTTACATCATTTTTTTCACACATATGCTTGGGTGTGCGTACAGTATGCAGATGACAATGTACATTATGTCACAGAAGCATGTGCAGTCCAAATTTTCTAATTAAATGTATTCTGTATGTGCAGGCTGAACATGTGCATTGATTTTTTGCACAAATTGGTTTGTCCACAAGGTGGCAACACTGGCCCAAGCCGTTGTTTCACAATCTAAAAAAATGGAAGAGATGGAGTAACACTAACATCAAAATACTGGAGATGGTAACAAGATGCACATATTGACATTCACTTTTGTGAAGGGGTTACCAGATTGCTGCAACTCTAATAAAAAAATACAAATTAATTTACTGGTCATAACTGGACAAACATGAAGATTTCTAGAATACATATGTCATGCCCCAAAGTATACTTAGAATTTAGCATGTGCACACTCACATTGCACTTGAACTGGACATATTTTTCCACATATTGGTTTGTCCACAATATGGCAAAACTAGACCCATGGAAACCCGTTTCCAACAATGAATATTTTTTTTTTTACTTTTTATCTCAGTTATGACTTTTATTCTCGAAATTGTGAGTTTTCATCCTGTAATTCAGTTTTTTTTTTCTCAGGATTGAATTATATAAACTTGCAATTGCAAAAAAAAGTCAGTATTGCAAGAAAAAGTCAGAATTATGAGATATAAACTCACAATTGCAAGAAAAAAAGTCTGAATTGTGAGATATAAACTCACAATTGCAAGAAAAAAATCTGTATTGTAGGTTTATATTACAAAATTCTGACTTTATTTTTCACAATTGCAAGCTTATTTGTAACTCGCATTTGTGCTTTTAGATCTTGCAGTTCTGGGGAAAAAATCCATATTGCGAGATGTATACTCACAATTGAGAGACAAATGTCAGAATTGTGGGACAAAATGCGAAATTATGGAATTAATATTATATATTTTTTTTATTCAGTGATGGAAACAGGTTGTTGCTTAACAGTAGAAAAAGGAATGGATGAAATAGAATAACAACAAATTACAGGACACAAAAATAGACGCCAATGTTAGAGAGTTATGAGTTACCTGCAACTTTTGTTTAAATGAGTACAGGAGATAAATGCACACATTTGGTATGAAAATTCAAGTGTGCATGTGTTGAGCATCTGTGTTTGCATAAGGTATTAAATTCAGTATACTGAAGGCTATATCTTCAGCTGTGTGTAAACGCTAAGCACTTGCATCAAAACCAAAGTATGTTTTGGGCTTAGACTAGTGGTTCCCAACTGGGTCATGATCCGGAAATGGTCTGTTTTGACTGGATCGTGAAATGCTAAATATCATGCATCCAATTAAAAAGCGCCCAAATTGTATCACCCAGTCTACATTAAATATGGGCTTAATTGCAACAAGGGTTAAAATGGTTCAAGCCATGCCAATTAATTTTTTGTTAAAACAAAATAATAATATCACATCCTGTTCATTGTTTTGTTCAAATAAATTCTGAATTTCCAAAGTCTAATATAACCATGGCTTTATGCCAACCACAATGGTTTTGTGCCGTGAATTATTGGCTGCCGAAAATGTTTTACTTTAGCGCAACAAACAATTTTGGTACTGTTTGGTTGCCACTTAGAATCTTGGTATTGAAGCAAATCCAGTTGAAAACCCCTGCCGTAAATCTCTTAGATATTGGTTTTCATTCATATAAAAACACCTCAAAATGTGAGTCTACTGCATCTTGGCCATCTCCATATGCCTTCAGCTCAATGACCAAAATCATTGATGCAGTATGGTGTAAATGGGACTTTGTGGGGTTCCACAGGAAGTGACCGCCAGGCTAGGTAGTTTCCTGGCTCGGGCTGTGTAACAGACGGTCCGTGTTGGCTCTGACAACCAACCGATCTCCTGCAGCGGGGCAAGAACAGCACTGCTCAAAATACTGACAAACTGGTGACAGAAAGCCACCATACATACAGTATGAGCAGGGTGCACCGTGCAGTAACTACCAAAAAAGTAAAAGACTCTAGTTTTCAGATGGATGAGGAAAATATAAAAACCACAGCTGCTGCATCTGTCAGTATTAAACGCCAGATCAAAAAAACAAAAAAATCCCTACTGTTTGCAAGGTAGGAAAATACATTTTAGTTATATATATATATATATATATATATATATATATAAGTTCAATTTGCAAGATATAAACTCGCAATTGCAAGAAATTGTCATGAATCTGGTTGCCACTCACCACATCTCTTGCACCACACTTACAGCTGCACATCACCCATGGACTGCATCTCCCATCATTCACTGCACTCACACATTCCCATCCACCATTACACCAATCACACAGCTGTCACCAATCACTCATTTGTCCTGATTGTCTCACCACACCTGCACCTCATTCACACACACACATTTAAGCAGCACACTTCCATGCAAACATTGCGAAGTCTTGTTTAGTCCCGTCTGACATTTCCGAGCACTTTCCCTGAGTTTGTTTACCTGGACTGCCTATAGGACTCTGACCGTTTGCTGCCTGCCTTTTGACCCTGCCTGCCATTTGATATCCTCGCTGTCTGCCACCTGCCCTGACCTTTGCATTGCCCCTGTTGCTGATTCTGCCTTGCCTTCGTTACTCCTGTTATGGTCTCTGAACCTTGCCTGTTTGACCTCTTGTTTATTAATAAAGCTGCATTTGGATCTAACGACACTGCCTCTTCGTTACAGAAACAAATACGAAACTGCTAAATATAATTGTGACTTATAATTATTTTTTTTCAATTGAAAATTCCTATCTCACATTTCAGACTTTTTTGCACAATTCTGACGTCTTTGCTCAGAATTAAGATATATAGTCTGACAATTGTGAGATATAAAGTCCAATTTTGAGGGGAAAACATTTGCAATTTGCAAGAAAAAAAGTCTGAATTGCGAGATGTAAAATCTCAATTACCAATTACCTAATGTGATTACCTTATTATTTTTATTATTATAATTTAGTGGCAGAAATGGGTTTCCATATATATCAGAGTTGGCCTTGCTGATTTCATGATGAATTGCAAATTAGAGTGCAAATATTTCAGTGATATTATCACTGTTTTATTTTGTATGGCCAAATAAGCGTAACTTCAGTATTACATTTTACAAGTATAATGATTACAAAAAGCAAAAATAGACAGCACATACAGTATCTCACGAAAGTGAGTACACCCCTCACATTTCGTCAGGCAATTTAGTATATCTTTTCAAGGGACAATACTATAGGAATGAAACTTGAACATATTTTAGAGTAATCAATGTGCAACTTGTATAGCAGTAAATATTTATTCATCATTGTCAAAAAAGATGGCAACAAAACTGAGTGCACCCTAAGTGATAACAGCTATACATCGTTTAACCATGCAAAGCCACATGTCCTATTCATCATGTACATGTTTTTGCCTGCTTGACAGGACCAAACAAATTTGTGTATCTTGTTTTAGAGCAGTTAAAATTTGGTTCTTTGAGTACAATTCTCTCATACTGACCACTGGATGTTCAACATGGCACCTCATGGCAAATAATTCTCTGAGGATTTGAGAATTAGAATTGTTGCTCTCCACAAAGATGGCCTAGGCTATAAGAAGTTCAGTAAGAGCCTGGAACTGAGTTACAGTACATTTGCAGGGTCATACAAAGGTTTTTCAAGATGGGTTTCACTCAGAACAGGCCTTGCAAGGGTCGATCAAAGAAGTTGAGTCCTTGCGCTGTGCATCAGGTGCAGGCGCATGAGTGCTAAAAACAGATGCATGAGTGTTGCCAGCATTGCTTTAGAGGTTACAAAAGTGGAAGGTCAGCTTGTCAGTGCTTAGATCATACGCCACACACTGCAACAAGTCCATTTGCATTGCTGTCGTCCCAGAAGGAAGCCTCTTCTGAAGCTGACTCACAAAAAAGCCTGCAAACAGTTTGCTGAAGACAACCTGGCCAAGAGCATGAATTACTGGAACCATGTCCTGTGGTCTGATGAGTCTAAGGTAAACTTGTCTGACTCAGATGGTGTCCAGCATAGGGGTGTCGCAATATACCGGTATTGACAATAACCATGATATTCAAAGCAACAATTATCGATATCGTGTTAATTTAGTGTGTGACTATATACCGGTATTGGCGATAACCGTAATATTTAAAATGAACAGAGCCCGGTTGCATAAAACACCTTAAGTGTAATTTTCCCTTAGGATCGCCCTTAAGTTTCCTTTACACTTAAGGGCGTTGCATGAAATATCCCTAAAATGTCACTTAAGGGTTTCTTGATGTGAAACGTCATAAACCCTTAGAATTTCTCTTAAGTATCCCTTAAAGCCCATTAAGTGTTGCAAAAAGCCCCTTAACCGTCATTTTCCTAAGTATAACATAAGGTCTGGAAAATGTCACATTAAGTGTTTGACAGCGAGCAAATTCAATCCAAAAGTCTTCTACAAGACACGATCGGCCGCTTTATATGTTAAACAGATTTGAATTTAGGCATTTATTCACGTTGATCGAATTACATACAGCACATAATAGCTCAAACGTGAGTGCGTCACACTTGGGAACACATTTATTCTATAATATTTAATTCCTGTATTTACCTACATATTACCTGGAAATGTCTTGAAAAACAAACATAAACCATATATTGTCTCAATCGTGTGTTTATTGTGATTTTTATTCAGCTTAGCTGCAGTGATCACCAGTGTTGGGGAAAGTTACTTTTGAAAGTAATGCATTACAATATTGCGTTACTTCCTAAAAAAGTAACTAATTAGGTTACTTAGTTACTTTTTATGTAAAGTAATGCGTTACGTTACTTTTGCGTTACTTTTTAAATATGAGCAGGGCTTGATTGTTTGTTTTTAATACAATAAGTTATATTTATAACAAATGTAAAAGCCCTTTCACACCAAAAAGTGTACTGAATAAACCTCAGGCTAAAGGAAGAGTAAATCACGTCTGTACAGTAGAATGCAGGAGAATAAGTTCAACACTCTTCAGCAATAAAAAACAATGAAGCACAATTGTTAGTTTATTTAAATCATTTTTGCTTATTAGTAATGGCTGAACTGGTTCATCAAAGGTCATCAGCAAAGACATTGGTTGATAAAATGGGATTAGATACATTTGTGTTGTTTAACATATTTAATTATTGCAGGCTTGCGTCATATTCTGAGTTTGCATTTCACTGTTTTAATTATTTTTGATGAATACTGAATCTGTTTTTTGCGAGTGGGATGAATTAATATACAGTGCTCAGCATAAATGAGTACGCCCCCTTTGAAAAGTAACATTTTAAACAATATCTCAATGAACACAAAAACATTTTCCAAAATGTTGACAAGACTAAGTTTTATATAACATCTGTTTAACTTATAACATGAAAGTAAGGTTAATAAGTTTAATATAAGTTATATTAAACTTAGTATTGTCAACATTTTGGAAATGGTTTTCGTGTTAAAGAGTGAATTTTTTTCATCACTAATTGATGGATGTTTAAAATATAAACATAAGGAGAAGCCTAAAACAGGCCCGAGGCCCGGCACACGTCTGTACTATGACGTGAAAATTGGCCCGATTGAAGCCCGGTCGGGGCCGGGCTGAAATGCAGGGCTCTAGCGTTCCCCTCGGTAGAAATCACGTTTCTCCCTCGGGGGCCCCTCCCATCGTCGGGCCCTTAGAATCGTCCTAACTTTCCCCCCCCCTTACGGCGCCCCTGCTTAAAGTATCAGTTTTATGTGTTTTGCAACACTTTACAATTAGGTTCATTAGTTAACATTAGTTAATTACATTAGTTAACATGAACTAAGAATAAACAATACTTCCACAGCATTTATTAATCTTAGTTCATGTTAATTTCAGCATTTACTAATGCATTATTAAAATCACAAGTTGCTTTTGTAAACATTAATGTACTGTAAACTAACATGAACAATGAACGACATAATGTTTCTTAACATTAACAAAGATTAATAAATTGTGTAATAATTATGTTAAATAAAATTATGTTAAATAAAATTTAAAAATTGTAACTTGAATGCACTGTAAGTCGCTTTGGATAAAATACTCTGCTAAATGCATAAATGTAAATGTAATAAATGTATTATTTAAATTGTGTAATAAATATATTGTCCATTAATATATTAATGCTAACAAATGAAATCTTATTGTAAAGTGTTCCCATAAATATTTATTTGTCATACTGTCGAACTTGACAGTATTGTCTCTCTTGTTATTTCATAGGAGCTCCAAAGAAGAAAGAGAAAGCCAGAGTCTTGTGCCCTGCATTTATCAGTATTCTTATGTTCATTTGGTGAAAAAGAAAAACTCAATAAAAAAAGTAAAAAAATCCCCTCCACCAAGGTTTCTATAGATATCGTGATATATCGATATTGTGAATTCTTATGGCCACAATAACCATGATATGAAAAATGCAATATCGTGACAGCCCTAGTACAGCATGTGTGGCGATGCCCTCAAGAAAATTGTGCCTTGCCTACAGTCAAGTATGGTGGTGGTAGCATCATGGTCTTGGGCTGCATGACTACTGCTGGTACAAGGGAGCTGCAGTTCATTGAGGGAAACATGGATTCCAACATGTACTGTGACATTCTGAAGCAGAAGATGATACCCTCCCTTCTGAGACTGTTTTCCAACATAACAACTACCCCAAACACACCGCCGAGATGTCAATTGCCTTGCTGATCAAGGTGAAGGTGATGGAGTGGCCAAGTATGTCTCCAGACCTGAACCCTATTGAGCACATTTGGGGCATCCTCAAGCGGAAGGTGGATAAGCAACATGTGTCTAACATTATGGACGTGTGGAAGAAGAGGCCAGCAACAACCTGTGCAGCTTCCATTCCCAGGAGGATTAAGGCAGTGCTAGATATCAATGGTGCCCCTACAAAATACTGACACTTTGGACAGTTTTGACATGTTACATTTTACATTTATGCATTTAACAGATGCTTTTATCCAAAGCGACTTACAGTGCATTCAGACTATACATATTTTTGTGAATACATGTGTTCCCTGGGAATCGAACCCACAACCTTTGCGCTGCAAACGCAATGCTCTAACCACTGAGCCACAGGAACACTAGGGTTGTTCACTTAGGGTGTACTTATTTTTGTTGCTAATTATTTGGACAATAATGGTTATATGTTGAGTTCAGTGGCGGCTGCTGTGCTTTCAAAGAGAGGAAGCTCATTTTCGGCCAACATCATAAAAATGTTCCATTTATTTATACGTAAATTCTGCCCTACGTTCCTTTTCAATAAAATTCTCTAGCCTACTGAATGAATGAACAAACGATCTAAAAAAATAAAAATATATATTAAACTCGACGGAGGAAATGTGGGAATTAGTTTAACCGAAACAAGGAATGTGGTGTATAACTGTGTGAAATATATGATGAAAATTGGCTAGCAATTTCGCCAAGCAAATACCAAGAAATGTTGCAGCAGTTTGTCTTTCGACTACACTTGCTAAATCTGCGATGGGACTGAGCTCGAATAGCTTCAGCGCCAGCGACATTTTATAGTACAAAATCGCTGTCAATCAAAAGGAGATGCAGTCTTTCAACAGGCCCTCCAATCATCACGCAGAAGCTAGGAGTCCAGGCCAGCCCACTCCTCCATTCACCCCCAGAGACGCTGAGCATCCGTGGGTGGGACATAATCACAGAATTTATCAAATGACCGTGTAGTTCAAACTGTTCAAATCAGCCCCATTGAAGTCAATACTAGATGCTAGGCTTCAACAGGGAAATGCACTGTGATGATACGGGAATGTATGAGAAGGAAATCAAGTCAGCCGACCTGCTATATGTAGCTGATTCTGAACAAACTCGTCTTCAAGATGAACGTGTTCTAACACATTTTTAGTCATTAAATGTTAACACAATAGTAAATATTTTACCATTTGACCAAGCCGAGCTTCCCTTAAAGAAATCCCCACTGGTTGAGTTATATTTAGAGGACAGTAAATTTGTATTTCTAAACAAACTAAGCTGCACATTGACTACTCTAAAATATATCCAAGTTGCATTTGTGCAGTATCGTCTCTTGAGAATTTGTAAAAAAAATTTAGCTGAAATGTGAGGGGTTTACTCACTTTTGTGAGATACTGTATTTAGTGTACATAAGTATTAAGTATCTCCAAAATGTTTGAATGGAAGTTTAAGCTAAATTGCTTGCAGAAAATTGTGAAGCAACAAAATACAGTATGTATTTATATACAATGCTGCCTTTCATACACCATATCTAAGATATACTGCAATCATCTACAACATCATACTTTTACACATTGCATTTGTACAAGTTTTATGTATTAGTATGACTTACCCTCCCTCACAAATCTGAGCCTGTGAACTGTATTTGGAGGTAGATAGTTTATCCTCCTTCTCCTCCGATGCTTTATTTTCTACCTCTGTCAACTCAGCTTGCTGGGCTTCTTTCGGTTCTGGGGGCTGGGTGGCACGTACCTGCACTCGAGAGAGACACGGGCAAGTTCACCAACCCTATTCCGGGTGCCCAGGGAGACAGAGATGGGATGGGGGAGTCTCATTCAACATTTTCTAGATAGCATTAGAACTGACTTACTTTTATGTTGTCATGTCAAGAGTAAGTAAAACAAATAAAAAATTAAACGGATTGTGGACTGTGAAGTCAATATTTAACCTTTTATATTTCTAAAACACTCATACATTTTAGAATACTGAGATAAACAAACATAAGCTCCTTAGTTAATAAAATCAATGTCAGCTATCTTATTTGTTATGACGCCGCTTTAGTGCCACGTAAAACATTTTAAAAATCTAAGATTACAAGATTAAAGTCGTAATATTTTGAGAATAAAGTCGAAATTACGAGAATAAAGTTGAAATATTTCGAGAATAAAGTCGAAATATTATGAGAATAAAGTCGAAATACTACGAGAATAAAGTTGAAATATTATGAGAATAAAGTGTAAATGTTTCGAGAATAAAGTTGAAATGTTTTAAGAATTTAAATCGTATAAATTAAAGTTATAATATTTTGAGAGTATAGCCTATATTGCGCATGCAAATATGCCCGCATTGAGAGCAACGTGAGAAGTTGCCAGGCCACCGGAATTGATTTGAATATTGTTGTGTCCGAGCTGCCGCATTATCTTTCGATGCGGAAGAGTAAATTTTAAGGACTCGCGGAAACAGCTTAATATCAAGAATACAATATTTATTAACAGACTGAACAGGAACAATTGTTTATCTTAACATCAGTTCACACACTCAATCGACATTCCTTTGGGGGGAGCTGTAGTTCTCTTATTTAACCCATTTTTAATATACTTCAAATTAGAGCTGCGGTATGACCAAAAATGTATATCACGGTATTTTTCTAAATTATACCGGTTTCACGGTATATGACGGTATTTTTTTTTCCCATGGATGACCGGGTGTTAACCACATGTTCTACTGACTGAGGAAAAACTGCAGTAGATTGACTTAGAATGCCATATTTTAGTGTCATGGTGAGTGAATATTGTAAAAAATTCCACACTAAATACAGGGGTTAAAGCAAAAAAAAATATTTTGACTGTAAATATTTCCTCGGCCAAACCCCATTCCACAGCCATACGACTACAGTCACACGCACAGTTTAAGAGCTGTTTTTCTTCTTGTAATCAGGAGTGCTTGTCCTCCTAATTTAAAATATTTAGGAGCGCCTTCTGATCAATAATAAAAAAATTCTGATAAAAAATGAGTCTTCCGAACACGGTGACATTTGACTCCTTAAAGTGACTTACAGGGGTATTTTCTTTTTACCTTTGCAATGGCATAATTTTCATCTATGTCAAATAAAATGTATGTTTATAAGCTTTTCAAAATGTATATTTAAAACAATATAAGTACAATACGACAAATAAGTTACTAATCATGAAATTAGTATTAATAAAAAAATGTATTTGTACTACAGAGGTGGCACAGAAGAACACAAACGTGGCTTGAACGTACATTTTCAGACGTTTAATGAGTCTCAGGGGTGGCATGAGTGCAATTAAATTCATAGATTCATGTGGACATTGATGTTTTAAATATAAATGAGCTTTTAGAGATGCACAACGGCTCAGCTGTTTCTTTATTTGGAACTATTTTCGTCGATGATATAGAGCAAAATCATGCAGTACTTGTTTATTGATCTGTTTTATTAAATCAATATCACATTTGCAAACTTCCCTTATAATTATTAAAAGCTGTCACCTTCCTGATCGTGATCTGTGGGCGCACAGAAATTGAGAGCGCGTGAGTGAGTTCTCAAGACTCAAAAGCACGTGCAAATGTGATACATTCTGTCAGAACCTGCGGGAATGAGTATAATTATTATTAATAGCAATCCCGCGCCGAAATTCAAGTTCTGCTCTGTGTTCTCTGCTAAGAACCCGACTGTAAATGATGCGAGTGGCGTTACTATGTTGTCAGTGAGAAACTGCAGCCGAGGCGGGGATGATTTTTGGTGTGCCGGCAGAACAACAACAGTGCGCTATAAGTTTATTTCCCCTCAGTAATCCCTGATAACGTTTAAATGGAGTGAACACGGAGCAGTTTTTCTGTGAGCGGGAATGTAAAACCCGGAGGGGATCCAGAGCGGAGTGATTACAGAACGCTTCGAGTGAAGAGAGGAACGTGCTTTAATCCACTCCAGGCTTTGGTCACATCCCCCTCAGCAGACTGAATGCACCTCGTCTTTCCTTCATTTAAGACCTATTCAAGCTAAATACGACATCTATAACACTATTTGAGAAATGTAAGCGTATTTACGGTCTTAAAGTTATGAAAAGGGAATTTAAGAAGGCGGGAACCCTGCAATTGACGGGAATCCGTCGTATCGACGGAGAACTGTGTGTGAGAGCCGCGGGAGCAGATGCAGCGGACGGTGGATATTTGTTGTGGATGACATCTTCTCTCTCATCACATTCTACTAGTGCTTCAGTTTCGGAACTTTCACGCTTAGTAACACATACAGCTGTATCCTCGCCAAAATGCAATAGTGAAAATAGACCCCTCTCTAACAGTGTCGCGTTACGAACTTTATTTAAATGACACCGGTATTGCGGTATTTAAAAAATTCATATCATAAGAAAAATAAACACCGGTACTCGGTATGAACCGGTATACCGCCCAGCACTACTTCAAATATGTGGGATTATTAGCAGAAATCATACCATGTGTCATACTCGCGGGGACAGTACCTATGCTTGGAAATAATATTTCATGTCTTCCATTGAATTCGTTATTTGTAGTGTGCCAGCCACCCAATAGCAATACGATTTGTGCTTTTAGTGCTTTTAATATAAAAGAAAGTCTCAGCTTTCAAAATCAGTTTTATAGCAAAACTATAGGCAGTCGTGGGCAGTCGTGTCCTAATAGATAGAGCGTCGGACTTGTAACCCGAGGTTGTGGGTTCAAATCTCGGCTCCGGCAGGAATTGTCCACGACTGAGGTGAGACTCTTGAGCAGGGCACCGAACCCCCAACTGCTCCCCGGGCACCGCAGCGTTGGCTGACCACTGCTCCAAATGTGTGTGCACTTGCATGGGTTAAATGCAGAGCACAAATTTCACTGCTGGTTATACTCTGTATAATTGTGTATGTGACAAATAAAAATTCTTCTTCTTCTTCAAACACAAAGTATGAATCTTACAATAATGTGTTTGTCAAGATCTTTAATGTGGCGTGACAGATCACTGTATTTATGTGAATCAATTAATTAAATTATTGTGAAAAGTCTACCACCTACTCTGCAAAAACATCGGTGGTGTCCAAACTTTCATTCCTCACATATAGCTTATTCAATTAAACAGCAATAAAACGTTCTAAAGTTTGAAGTGGACAAAATATTTATTGTTATCTTTTCTGAGGTAGGCTGTAAACGTTAAGTGACTATTCACAAACTGTTTTATTCATGGTTTAATACAGTAAATGATTGGACATCAAATTGAACGTCTTCCATGGCGCAACAGCCACCCAGTAAATGCAATAATTTTGTGCTTTGTTGCTTTTACACACAGCTCAGCTTTCAAATTCTGTCAGATTTATAACAAAACACAAATTATAAACGTGTTTTTCCTCTTTATTTCATGTTTATAGCAAGATCATTATAAAGCATGCAAAAAAAACAGTTTAGCTTAATTTATAATGAAAATAATGTCTCATAGTTCATTTTTGTAGTCGGAAAGATGATTGACTCACATGCCGCTTGACAAACACATTATTGCAATATAGCCTACATATTGTTTGTATTTCATAAAACTGACAAATTTTGAAAGCTGAGATTTTGGAATATCCCAGTGCTCCCAATCCAGGCCATTTGCATGCGCAAAAGGATAGAATAGCCTATCTCAAAATATTATAACTATGATCTTTATTCTGGTAATATTTCGACTTTATTCTCGAAAGATTTAGACTTTATTCTCGTAATTTCGACTTTATTCTCAAAATATTTCGACTTTATTTTCGTAGTAGTTTGAATTTATTCTCGAAATATTACGACTTTAATCTCGTAATATTTTTTTTTTAACGAGGCACTAAAACACCGTCGTAGTTATTCTCCCTGTTAGAGTTAGAGTCAAGGTCAAGCTGTTTTGAGAAAATGGTAGCTGGTTAAACAACTAATGATCAGCTTGAAGCAGATTGGAACCAGCAAGCATGTTCCAAAACACAAGTGTAAGAATTTTCATGCATTGACCATAAATTCAAGAGTTGTTACATTTACCTCAGTCATGTTAGGCTTTTGGGAGTCAGGTGTTTCCTGTTTCCTGTCCAGAGATGGTGATATGGCCGCCGTGGTGTAGATGAGGCCTGCATGTCTTTGCCTGCAGTGCAACAGGGCTAGCATATCCTTGCTTGTCAGGCCAGGTGGGTATGGGTCACGGGTACTTGTACACCATGAAGAATATACTGAGTTTTGTTGTTCACTCTGTATGGACGGATTGGGCTTTATGTTGTTTAGATAGCACCAGCTAATATTAAGGTTAGTGTTAAGAGTCGGAAATGATGGTTCTTTGTGATCTATAGGGAAGATTACACTTTGCTCACCAAGTCTTTCTTCTTTCTTGCATTCGATCAAAACTTTATAATTTCCACTTTCGTTTTCCTGATTGTCCTCCTCTTTCACTCGTTTTTGTTGTTGCTCACTTTCAGGTATGAGCTCCTCACTGCTCGTGGGGGACAGCACACGTTTTGTTGTGCCAGCACTTATTGATTTGGATCCATCAGATATTGGTTGTTGGTCCGTGATTTCAAATTTTGAGGCAACTGCAACTGAACTGACTCCAGAGCAGCAAGGTTCCTGAGGCCTTGCGGTGAATGTTTGTGAAACTGTAGTGAAAATTGAGCCTGAATAATGTGGAAGGTGTGAATTAAGACGGACTGGAATTGTCTGGGCCGGTAAAGGTCTCAGTGGTTCTGGGTTTGAAGTAACATCAAAACCAAGATTATGATGGGGATAATGAGTGAGGTATGGCTGGTTGACCCTTGTGTCAGAATTCACCAATTCATTCTCCACTGGAATTTCAAGCTTAAGTCCTGTCGACATTGAAGAATAATGAGCTCTGGCAGCACCTGATGGACAAATCAGACATCCCACTGTTGTGGGCTGATTAGTGTGAATCAATGGGTTCAACTGCAATGCATTCTGCTGGGTATTCTCTGATAAATCATGCTGTGATTGCATGATCTGCTTCTCACCAAATGAGTGTGCAGTATTGCTTAAAGTAACAAGATGGGTGGTGGTTGGACTGTAGGTGGTGCCTGGGCTATAGCTAGGTGATGTGTTAGTCCTTCTAGTGGGAGAACTGGTGTTGTTGGCTTTAGAAGATTGGTCTTCCTCCTCAGGTTCCCTCACTGCACTATGCCTTATTAGAATACATTTCCTCCTTTCTCTCCATCCTGTAGGGGTTCGATCTGGAGACAAAATACTGTAGTCGAATGACTTACTGCGAGTTTCTGTAATAAGGTTAGCATGCTGAGGAACATGGGGCGCCTGCTCAGATGTAGAACGCCTCATTTCTCTGTGAGAATTTGTGGGAATTGTCAGAGTATGAGTGGCTCTTGATCTCCTAGTTGGCGTAGTGTCTGCATCACCTCTGCAAGCCTCTTTAAATGAAGTTGATCGACTGGAGGTATGAGAAACACAGCTGTCTTGACTCGGAATGGGCAGGGACATTGATTCAAAGCTCGAGTCCCCTGATGACTGAGCAGCTTCTGCGAGACGAAGACATTTCTTTTTAGGTGGTAACTTTTCCATTGGAAGTTGGGCCAAAGTTCGACTTCTTTGGGGCCATTGGAACTCACTGACATTTTCAACGTCCTTTATTTTGTGGACAGTTGGAGGGGGTGATACTGTCATGGTGTCTGTGTTTGAATCTTCAGTGACCAGGATTTCTGGCACTTGGACATTGTGCTGACGTACAAGTTTATGGAAGAATGGTTTACTTGACTGCTGCTTTGATTGTGAGTAAGGGAAACAGTGAGAGACATCATGAGATTGAGAGACCTCACCTGGTCCAGGTGTTTTTAAAGTACTATCATGTTTCTCAAATGAACTAGTATGCTGTATGACAGATATTCCTTTCAAAGCACCTTCTATACCATGTATTTGAGTAGTCCCTTTAATAGGCTGTTCACAAGTTGGTGTATAACATTTCAGTGGTATATAGGAAACAGAGGGTAAAGAATGATCTTCAAGTTCAATACTTTCTTCTTTCCTTCTTTTTCTAAATGCAAAACCACCAGGACGAGTTGTGTGTGTTTTTGTGGGCTCTTCCACTTGATAGACTTGACTTTCATTTTGTTGAGAAAATTGAATCTTGCAGCAGTGCTGTTTGTGTGTTTGATATCTTTCCCAGTCAGTAAAAACTATACCACATGCATCACACTCAAATGGCTCTTGTTTCAGGCTGTGATCAGGCACTGTAGAAACTGAGGAATGAAATGGTGAGCTGGAATAAGATTGTTCCTCCATGGTAATTTCAGGACCTATGGGCAATTCAATGGCAGGCTGCCGTCTTAGCATACCATGACGCCGATTCGGAACTGGCTGCTGGTCATCAAAGGATTGGCTAAGGCGAAGGCTACGAGAAATTTCAGACACATCACTAACACCTGCATCTAAGGGCATAGAGTGACTTCTTAGAAGAGGAGCAGTGGTGGTAGGGTCAGTTTGCTGGACACTAAGAGAATGGTGCTGAAATTTCTCACAAGGTACGCCAAGAGTAATGGAACCACTGCTCTTTGCACTCAGATCTATTTCTTTTGGGCTGAGAATAAATGAATCTTTAGAAGAGGTTGGCTTCACTTCTGTGCTGCTTTTCCTAGAGAGTGAGAACCTTCTGGGTTTGACACTGTCAATCTTACTGGTGTCTACCACAGCCTCATTGATGGTGATGAGTTTAGTTATGTGGTCAATAACTTGCTTTTTAGGCACAGTGAATGGAATTTGTTTTCCTTCTTGCCCAGCAGGACTGCTATGTTGTTCATGAGCAGTCCTTTGTAAGTGACCAAGGCGACCAAACTTTCCAAGTATGACCTCTGCATAGCTTTTGGCACTTGTGTTTGGTGGACTCTCTTGCAAGACTTCTGTGCTCTCAGATCGAGAGAAATAGCCAGACTCTGTGCTACCTTTGCTACTTGGACCAAACGATGAGGACGCTTCATCAGATGATCCTATTGGTGTTCGTCTTCCTCTGCTAAGTCTCATTGCAAGTCTCTTTTTAACTGCATGGGAGTCTTCTATATATTGTAACTGTCCCTCAGAGCCCTTTTCTGTGATATTTGACTTTTCAATGGACATTCTTTGTTTTTCTAAAAAGGAAGATGTTTGGCTTTCTTCATCTGATTCTGTAAGTGGCTCCTCTGAACAACTTATACCTGGTCCCTCTGTTTTTGCAGTCAGACCAGCTTTCACCCTATGAGCGTGGGACTTTCTGTGCTTGTAAAGGTTACTTTTAGTCTTAAAGGAGAACCCACATGGTGCACAGGGGTAAGGTCTCTCTCCAGTGTGGGATCGAATATGTTTCTGAAGCACGCTGGGCTTAGCACAAGCGCGGCCACAGTATGAGCACACATACTTTCCTGGCTTTTGAGGTTTACGTTCACGTTTTTGTCTAGGTGAACCTTCCAGGGCCTCATCTGTGG
Source organism: Oxygymnocypris stewartii (assembly GCA_003573665.1). NCBI lineage: Eukaryota > Metazoa > Chordata > Actinopteri > Cypriniformes > Cyprinidae > Oxygymnocypris > Oxygymnocypris stewartii. The sequence continues at coordinate 358,360 of QVTF01020256.1, read as the reverse complement.
AACAGGATGTTATAGCTGATACTGCTGAGGATGAAACTTTAGATGGCATTTCACTAGGCTGCCTCATGTTAGCATCAAGACATTCAGAACTTCTTGGTGACGTTCCATCTTCAACAGTGTCTGTCTCCTGAGCAGTTTTCCTCTGCAATCTGAGACGTTTTCTCTCAATATTAAGATGTTTTTGCTGTTGTGCATGCTGCTGCTGGGTGACAACCTTATTCTGTTCATGATACTGTGGGACTGAATGTGGCTGGGGGCTGTCCGCTGAAGTCTCAAACGTCTTCTCTAAACCTCCAGATTGCTCCCCTGTGGACAACTGGCTATGCAAGGCCTCCATAAAATGAGATGAAAGCTTGAGGTACTGTTTATTCCAGACTGTATGAATGATCAATTCATTTATGACCATTCAGAGCATTGCATAATATTTTGTTCCATATAGCATATGCATGGATTGTACAGTTTTGGAACATTCTGTAAACATGGTTATTTAATGTAAGAAGAGCTTCTTCAAAGAAATTATCTGAAACACTACAATTTTTACAATTAGACTTTTTTTTTTTTTTTTTTTTTTTTAGTTAGAGGAAATCCTGCCTCTTCTGTTTCTTGTTCTTGCTTGTCCTTGGAAATCCATGGCAATTATGTTTTTCTATGAATGCTCTCATATTCTGCAGATGCTTTACGATGATCAACTTCAGAGATTTCAATTCTGGGAAATATCAGAAGACAACAGAGTTAGTCACTGTCAATTCTATGTTACAATTACTAATACAATATAATACACAACACACTCTATATTCATGTGTGTAGCAATGCTCAAAACCTTCTGGCCACAGATATATGTGAGCAGTAGAAAGATGTGAACTGTCAGTCAAATAGATCCAACAATGCAGAAAGATGGGTATTGTTGTTGTTTTTTTTGTATAAACTTGGTACTAAGTTACCAACACTTTTGACATTGTTATGTTGACACTTTCTTCCTGTTCAGCTGTAACAGAAGCAGTACTTCACTTTGACTGTTAAAAGTAAACTGGTTAAAAAACAAATCATCTCACTGGATTAGAGCTTCTATAGGTGTCTGTATTTGTGTATATAAGGGAGAAAGGGGGTCTGAGTAAAGTGTGAAGACTTCAGGCTCTTTGGTATTCTTACCAAAACACAATTTAAGACAGCACTGATGCTTGTGAAAATAAACTCTGGCACTGCTTTCACTGGAACACAATTAGGAATTAGGCATCCCACTCACTGACCAGCTGGTATTGGCACCCACGCTTTGCTTTAGGGGGCGGTTAGGTGTGGAACCACAGGAGATCCTGCTGGTACATATCAAAATCACTGCCAACTATACATTCCAGCACAACTCTTGTGTGAATCCAACTCTATGTGTTCACAGACTTCCAATTATAGTGAAAACAGAACATACTGACAAGTGTATTATTAAAGAATGCTGTAGTGTGTATACATATTATTAAACTGACTGTATCTACCTCAAACGCTGCAAAAGCAGAGCTGTAAAAATCATCAAAGACTCAACTCACCCCGGTAACCATCATTTCTGTTTACTGCCATCTGGCAAGCGCTTCAGGAGCATGATGGCAAAGACTGAAAGACTGCGGAGGAGTTTCTTCCCTCAGGCCATCAGGCTCATAAACTCAGTCTCATAACATCATCACACCCACAGGACTCAATTTATTAAACTGTAAACACACCCATTATTCTCCATTATCCACACTGCTGCTATGTGTACATACCCGGTACAACCTATTTGCACATTCTCTTGCACATCCGTGTTTTTTTCATTAATATTTATTATCCACAGTATACTGTATTGCACATTTTATCTCATTGCACATCCTACACTTTATTTTACACTTTATTTTATTATTTGTTCCCTTTTTCATTCTCACCTATATTTATATATATATTCTCTTGTGTTATGTTTCATTGTTTTATTGCTTATGTTATTTTTATTTTCTATTTTATAATTATTATTATTTTTTTTTTTTTTTTTTTTGCACTGTCCATTGAGCGGACCTGTCCCGACCTACATTTCACTACTGATTATACCCTGTATGATTGTGTATGTGACAAATAATAAAGAACCAACCTGTAGATAATCTGACAGCTGACATTCAGTCAACCAAAATAAATTATTCATGGAAAATTAACCAATACAATTGAAACTCTAAACAAATATTTTTGTTTTAATGTTTTTGTTTTAATGAAAATGTTTGAATATAATAAGACATGAACCTCGGATTTAACCAAAATAAGATAAAACTGCCTGGTTTGTATACACATGTCAATCTTTGGCTCACGGTTTGTTGGGTTTGATGAGAATATGTAGGTCGGACGGATAGTGTAGGAGGCCTAAAACATTGTGGTTGTCTGGACTCGGAGAGGCCCGATCTATCTTCTCTGTTTCTCTGTATAGATTCTATACATATTAAAAATATATCATTATTATTGTTATTTTTTATTTATTCTCATTAAAGTTACAAAAGTGATTTAGTCAAGAGCAGTGAGAGATTTTCTAGCAGTGTGCTATGATTAACATGAACGAATATTGGACAGCTTCCCCTTTAAGACCAAAGTCTGGATCCAATATAGCTAAGTTGCTGTTATATATGCGTTTTCTCTTTCTTAAGACCTAAATCGCTGTGTTTATGAGGATACTTGCAAAGACGGGGATTCTGACGCATATAAGTGTGTTTTATGTAACTGTTCAAAGTTGGCAAAAAAGAAAAAGCGTACTCCTCTCACACAGAAAGAGACTGCGCACGCATATAGCTCTGTTGTTTGAGTTTCAACGGCTTAAAATCAGTTGTTATAAAACTGCAGAGCTTAAAAACGCATGACCATTCTACAGATGTAGTTCCTCGTTTAGGAACGAGCTCCTGGTTTTGTCCTGGCTGGTCGTTCTGTCTCTCCGTCACGCCCCGGGGTGGGTGGTGTATAAAGATCGCAGTTACTCAAATAATGAAAAGGTATTACCGTAAACAATGTATTTTGCAACACCAAGAAATCAACGATAGAACATAATATGAAACAATAGACTTTTTTTTTCGTCCATCCGATATATATCGTCATATCGCACAGCCCTTTTAAATATTTTATAACGAGGTCAGTGACAAGTCTTACCAAACCACAGCGTAACACTGCCAGGCTCAGATGGGTAGAATCTGGGAATAAAGCTTTGCCCACTCTATTAAAACCACAAACACACAAAACATAAGCTTTACACTGTACTTAACCAAATGTAAAATATGCAGTTTAAATACGTTTAAGAAAGCTCGACAATTGTCCCTCTCACTCACTAATGGGCACCCAGTGGTGGTTCCTATGGCAACGGCCCTAAACCATACAATGGCAGATGGAAGCAAAGCTGGAGGGCTAAATTTATCTCCCAGCATCCTCCCTGACTACAGAGTGAGCGCCTGACAAGCCAAGGTGCACCCGTTCTCTCCAAAAAAAACGAATCTCTCCAGACAGTAGCTGATAGATAAGGAAAAGCAATAATCACAATCTAGTATTTCTTTTCATTTTTCCATTTAAAACTAAATCAAATCAAATTGTAAAATCTAATTATATATTTTCAAATTCATTTTTAAAAGATAACAATTTTTTTAAATGTATATTCATCCAAAGTAGAAGACTGCAATTAGCAAAACTCATGATAAATAAACCACTTCACACATAGATGGCACTCACAGATTTAACTATGAGATCAAGACAAATAAAAAGTGAAAATTTTAACCGTACTGGAAAAATTCTGAAGTCTTAGAGCAACAAATGTTCTGTCTGTGTTTACTGCATGGCCAGTCATAATTAAATTTCTCGTATAACTTCACATTACATAAACATTACTCATGCAGATAGAGATAAACAACACAAAGCACTTCAGCTCTGCAGTCATTGGCTCTCTGTTGATGCACTAAAACCCTGTGTCAGGCATTCTAGATAAGCAGTCTCTTGCCTTTTCTATACATCTGTTTCTTCCATACACATTCGCAAACGATCAACAGAATCCAAGTGACTTCATTTACACTGTTCATGTCCATCTCCCGGGATTTCAATTTCCCCTCCCTCCGGTGAAAAAGCCCTGGGCCACCCCCGGCATCCATCCGCCCCGAGTCTCATTCATACGGCAGCAGCGTAGAGGAGGACACATACGCAGTACAGCCAGTCCATTCATCCTCTCTTTGATTCTGTACTGGCAGCCATTTGAAACAAACACACACACAGTACACTAAGGGCATCATGCAGCCTCCCAGACTCAACGTCAGCCGGTACACACTGTACAACCAGACATATAACTCTCATAATTCAGCATAACACAAAACATACAGACTAATGCTAAGAAGAGAAGCATCATGATCCCGTAAATGTGAACCCTGCAGAAGTAGACATGTGTAAAATCTGGTAATCAAGCAGATTAGACAAGTAATCATCAATGTCTTTTACCTGGTAGCTGCAGGTCTCCTCTTCAGCCCTGCTAATGTGTGAAAGCAGTCAGGCTTTGAGTGAAGGCTGGGAGGCTGAGAGCGTCTGAGTCATAGCGAGAGAGATGGTGAGAGAGAGAGTCTGAATGTATGAATGAGCTGCCGTAGTCTAGCGCGCTAACCGTGAGGTGAAGGGGAGGTGAGATTATGCTTCGTCTAGCTACGGCGGATGGACAGCAGAGATTTTCAAAGAGTGGGAGGCACAGATGCCACTTATCAATGCCAAAATGTGTCATATATATTTTTAGGGAAATAGGGAATCAAATTTGACCATATTCTGAACACATCACCTGCATGCTCTTATTGAGAAGTATTTATTGGTGTATTGATACATTTTCACCAAATGCTTGTTGCCTCTGAAATGGTCGATTTCTGTTGGTATCACAGACTGTGCAAATTATTTTTTTAGCAAAGTTGCATTAAGGTTTGGTTTCATTCTAGTAATGCAAGAAGCCGATTAGTCACCAGAAGGGACGGACAGCAGCGCGTAAGTGTTGTACTATTTGTTCGTAGATCTGTTGTTTAAAATATTTACCTGCTGCTAGGAAGGAATACTTTGTGTCTTACCTATGTCTTTTTTTGCATTTTCATTGAGCTTTATATTTTTGATTGCACGTACTGTTAATTATAATCATTTGCGCCTCGGCTAAGAAAGAGCCTGTGGTATTAGCATTTCTTCTTGTGTTTTGAAGTGTTAGTTTTACTTTGAGCTATTTGCACTGCTTTAGGCTATTGGCTGGGCTAATCAGAAGCCGCCCACAACTGTTTTCACTATACTCTCTTTGACTGTGTATTTATTTGATGTCCGAGCGCTGACGTGGAAGCATCTGCGGAAGCCTTCAGCCGTTGTGTGAAGACCGACGACTTTTTCCTGCGCGTCATTAACCAATCAATGAAACCGGCAACGCACTTAAGTATCATTTTTCTCTTCCCTTCACACACTCACCTTTTCTGTCCACTTTCTTTCCACCCTTATCATGTGTTTCCAAAACATTTCGGTTGTCTCTCAACCACGCTCTAACATCACACACAAACAATTGGAAATACTCAACCCACTCTCCCCTATGCAATCACAACTCATTTGAATCTCATGCGAGATATTATTTTATGCATTTAGCAGACGCTTTTATCCAAAGCGACTCACAGTGCATTCAGGCTATACATTTTGTATACAATTTTTGTACAATTTACACACGCAATTGTACTGCAGACAACATTTTGGTAGAGCCACAACATATCTCCGACCATTTCTTCATTATATTTAAATTACCTTTTGCTACCTGCATGCCCCCACCCCTCTACCGGTTACTTTTAGACTAAACCTACGCTCCTTTTCTCCCTCCCATCTTTCCTCTGTAGTGTCCTCCTCTCTTCCCTCACCTACCCATTTATCAACTCTGTATGTGAATGCAGCTACGGACACTTTATGCTCTACTTTAACCTCTTGTCTAGACGACATTTGTCCTCTCTCCTCCAGGCCAGCACGAGCTGCCCCTTCTAACTCCGGGTTATCTGATGTTCTTTGTGAGCTTCGGACCAAACTCAGGGCAGCAGAGAGAAAATGGTGCAACTCAAAAGATCCGTCAGACCTGAGTAAGTAGCAATCTTTGAAGTCCGAAGTCCAAACTGCCAAATCATGATATTTCCACAAGATCAACAGCGCTCCAGACAAACGTAATCTCTTCAGAACATTTAATTATCTCCTCTGTCCCCCTCCACCACCTCTATAATAGTTGATGACTTCACCACTTTTTTCACTGAAAAAACTAGAACAATCAGTAATCAGTTTTCACCTCCACACACAAGACCTCCAACCAACCACATCAAAATCATCAGTCCTCATTCTGCTGGATCTATCTGCTGCTTTTGACATTGTCAATCATCAGATCCTCCTGTCCACCCTCTCATCACTGGACATCACTGGGACTCCATTTCGCTGGCTTGAATCCTATCTCACTAGTAGGTCTTTCGAGGTGGCCTGGGGAGGGGAGGTATCCACAGCACATCAACTGGTCACTGGGGTTCCTCAGGGGTCCGTTCTTGGACCCCTCTTATTCTCCACATACAATACATCACTGGGTCCCATCATACAAGCACATGGTTTCTCCTACCATTGCTATGCTGATGACACACAGCTGTATCTCTCATTTCAACCTGATGATCCAATGGATGAAAGAACATCACCTACAGCTCAACCTGGCAAAGACTGAGCTTCTTGTCTTCCCTGCCACTCCGAATCTACAGCATGATTTCACCATCCAGCTAGGTTCTTCTACAATTACCCCATCAAGCTCAGTCAAAAATCTTGGTGTAATTTTGACGACCAGCTGACCTGCAAAGAGCACATTTGCAAAAACTGCTTGATCTTGCAGGTTTGCATTACACAACATCAGAAAGATCAGGCCCTTTCTAACGGAGCATGCTGCACAACTTCTTATCCAGGCCCTTGTCATTTCTAGGCTGGACTACTGCAATGCTCTTCTGGCTGGACTTCCATCAAGCACAATCAAACCTCTACAAATGATTCAGAATGCAGCGGCACGACTGGTCTTCAACGAGCCAAAAAGAGCCCATGTTACACCTCTCTTTATCTCCTTGCTCTGGCTACCGTTTGCAGCTCACATCAAGTTCAAAAAATTGATGCTTGCATATAGAACAACCACAGGCTCAGCACCTGCTTACTTCCACTCACTGATGACAATCTACATCCCCTCCAGAAGTCTGAGATCCGCTAGTGAGCAACACCTTGTGGTACCATCACAGAAAGGCTCACTTTCCAGAACATTCTCGTTCACCACTCCTGGCTGGTGGAACGACCTTCCTACCCCTATCCGGAATGCTGGAACCCTGTCAACATTCAAGCAACAACTGAAAACTCATCTCTTTCGACACTACTTGACTTCATCCTAAATAAAATAAAAATAAACTTTTTCTTTCTCTTTATTTATTCCTTCTCTTGCTAGCTTGTACTTATTTGAACAATGACTGAGACTTGGTATTACGAGCACTTCCTCTGTCTGTTTGCCTCTATAAGAAGAATCGCTTCATGTATTCCCAATTGTAAGTCGCTTTAGATAAAAGCGTCTGCTAAATGACTAAATGTAAATGTAATGCCCATTCAGTCTATTCCCAGTGGAATATGGACAAAATGATGTCTCTTCTACGTTATTTTCTTATTGAATATTTAGATTTTCTCAGAAATACATTGAATTATGTGAGTAGAACAGACGGTAATTCACTGTAATGAGCTGCTGTAATGCAATGAAAGCATCCTTGTCAGAAGGAGATCGGGTCTGTTGAATACACATATAAAATGGAACGAAAGAAGAGAGATAAACTAACTGCACCCTCTGACTTTAGATTGTTGGATTGTCAAATGTTAAGACTGACATTGTATACAAGTACAATGATTAAAAGACATGTCTTTCCAATTAACAATCAGATATTCGTTCAACTGTTCTCACAGACTGCCAGTGAAGTATGATATCCAGTTAGGACACATGATTATGATTTAGAGACTGTTGTCCAGCAAACATTAAGAAACAATTTCTTAGTTAGTCTATCTTGTTTATCAATGTATTTCATTTTCTATATAAGACTTTTTTTCTTTTTCACTTATTTAGATAATGGTTGATGATGAATGAATAATGATGTGTGATTCTTTACACAAAATGTGTGCTTAATTTGTATTGCATTTTAGGTTGAATGTGAAATACTTGTAGTGTACTTCATAACTTAAAAGTATATGTAAAAAATAAAAATAAATACTTGCAGATCATATATAAATGAAATAAAACGCCAGTTGAAACTTTTTTTTTTAAATATTGTGCACTGTGTAGTAGTCAAATTCAAAGTATTACTTTAAAATATCTTTCAGAAAAAGAAAAAAAAACTATAAAGTCTAACTAATTTCATTTAATATTAATTTAAACTATAATGCATTTTCATTTAATTACAAATAACGTGCAATTAAGTGTCCAAAAACATTACATTCAGTTCATACTTAAATATATTTTTTGACGATATATTTCCATAATATACTATTTTTTAAAGTATGCTATTCTTTGTCACAAGGATTGCTTCAAGAGTGACACTTATTATAGATTATTTAGTCACTGCTGTATTTTTGATGAAATTGTAAGGGAAGCTACATTTCCCACGCAGTCTTCAACACCACCACTGACTGAAAGGTAACGTGGTCTAATGCAAATCTGGTGTCTGTTGACACATCATTTAGAAGTATTTAGTAGGATTCCCTCATTCACTCCAGACAGAACTGGACATTTCAAGTTATTTTGAAAAGCTGCTGTTTTCTTTTTTTCCAATATGGAGAGACTGAGTGAAGGAAAAGACTTCAAATGCACTTTCCCATTCAGCCTTCTGCTGCGCCCATCAGTCAAGAATCTGCACAAGATGGAAAGAATCAGGCTGCAGGCTGAAGAAAATTCCAGCTGAAATAAGACCAGGGACTCTGACATCACCACAGTTGTATGTTTCCTTCCATTCATATAGTTTTCTAGCACAGAGTGCAGTACTGAAGGAAATAAACTGGTGGGTGAGAAAGTGTAAACTGAAAACACATTCATGCTGAAAAGACCAGTTTAAACCAGAATGAGTTTCAACAGTGGTTTAGGGTATTTTGGTTATTTTCTAGCTTCTAGTCTTCTAAATTATTTATCTTTAAATGCGTGCACTTTTGAATGATGTTGATCTGAATTGACAGATTCGAGTTAATGGGGTCACCGGATGCTACATGCACTTTTACAAATTGTTAGAACTGAAATGTGTGTTGGTAGTGTGTTCACAATCACCGTATAATAATGTTTTTTATTTTATTTACTTTTTTATATTTCTCAAATCGAACCAATTTCAGATGATCTCAGTCTTTATGACGTAATGCAGACAGGCCCCTCCCACAATAATTTGATTGAAAGGAGCATTTCAGCACAGACTGGACTGGTATCTTATCTTAGACCCGCCCTGAGTGAGCTGTCATCCGTCTGCCATTGTTTCACCGCCGAAGTAGATGTAGACAAGAATATCACCTAAAAGATTGAGGTGTTGTGTTGTTTGATGTAATAATGAACATAGCAGTCATCATTTACTCCCGACATCTGAGCCACTGAATACGCAGTGGATTACGTTAGTTTCTGAAGGGAATGTGTCCACGATCTATCTAAATGTGTCTATGCTAGCGCGAATCATTCATGATCCAGATTCATCTCCAGAAAAAGGGAGTGTAAGATTATGTTATGAATCAGGTTCTGTCTTTGCAAATCGCCTTTCCGAATAACGTTCTATTTAGCAAGTTTTATAATGAATACAGCTAAAGTAAACCGTTCCTCAGAGAGCGGCTTGGAAGAGAGGGGCGGGGTGAGCAGAGCTCATTTGCACTCAAAGGAAAATGCTACAAAACAGCTTGCTCTGAAAAGAGCTGTTTTTTAACGGGGTGAATAGGTTGTTTTTACACTACCTTTGAGGAATTTTTACCAAACTATGTTACAAACTTTTCATTTAGACCCAGAATCATATCAACTTGTGGAAAATGGGCATCCGATGAACCCTTAAGGTAACAGATGCAATTTTTTATACTGAGAATTTGTTTCAATGAATGGGAAAAGGAAGTGAGAAACCAAATTATGTAAATGGACAGCACGTTCATGTTTTATTAAAGGGGTCATATGATGCTATTTTAAAGATCATTATTTTGTGTATTAACAGAAAATGTCAAGATGCTTTAATGTTCAAAAACACATTATTTTTCAAATACTGTACATTATTGTAGTTCTTCTATGCCCTGCGTCTCTCAAACACGTCATTTTCTACAAAGCCCCTCCTTCCAACAAGTGCAGTCTTCTCTGATTGGCCAACTGACCCAGTGTATTGTGATTGGCCGAACACCACAAGCATGCATCGGAAATGTAACGCCACTTACCATAATCGCGAGCTTCAGCTTTCAAGTTAGTTGTGTCATTTCAATCCTGAAAGGGGAACAGAGTCTCGTGACAGACACAGTGATGATGCTCATATGTATTTTCAGTAAACAAGCCGTGGTTAAGATGATTTCTGATGGGCTGTACACTCCGCTGTGACGTAACCCTGTTCCCCTCACACACACACACATGATGTGCAAAACTCCACATTTGAACAGTCAATAGCAATTACTTGAACTAATAACAAAACATACTTACAGTCGCTGATTTAGAAGCCTTGTACTCTCCTTGATTCATGAAACTGTGGTTCATGAAGTGCATTGCACAAATTCGAACATTTGGGTTATGTTGTTCTGCTGTAAACAAATCTTAACCAATGATTCCTAATGGCATATACTTTCGGAAGGCCAAATAAAGTGCTTTTGCTTTCGCATAGAATCTCCCTGACATGGTTGCATCAACTACTGCGGTTCCTGAAACCAAGCCTTCTTACTTTTTTTCGTGAACATTTCGGTGGCATTACGCCAAAATTTCCACACCGTGATGTAGACATGTGGGAGCGTGTTTGAATAAGGCGTTTTAGGGGGGCGTGGACGAGTCTTAACTTTTATAAAGAATATATCTTTGGGTTTGAGATTTTAGTCTTTGCAACTTTATGGATCTCATCTATGCACAAACAGCTTGTAACACTCCAAAGAGAAAGGAAAACTTGAAATCCCATCATATGACCCCTTTAATTGTTAGAACAAAAATACCTTAAAGGCCATAAAGGCAAAAATAAGGAAAACGCACAAGTTCTAAACGGTTTTCCCAAAAGCATCATTAACCAGCTATGGTCGCGAGTTCCGTTGTTACTAGAGGTCGACCGATTGATCAGCCGGCCGATTGATCTGCCGATTTTTTGAATTTTTTAATTAATTGGCATCGGCCGATTGTGGTGCAAATTAGGCCGATTAATATACAGGCGCGTCTGCAAGCAAAACGTGATGCTGCCTCGTTCCACTAGGAACAATGGATAACCCTGTAATATCCCCCTCTTCCTGCTAACTTTCTGAAGAGAGAACTACCTTGTAACTCCCCAAGAAAATGGTAAGACTTAAGTTTTTATCGTATACTAGTTCCTGTTTGCAGTAGCGTCACTGTGCTGTGACATGCTGTGGTACAGCTGATCTGGGCAACGCTGGTCACAGATCTGCTCCCCGCTATGCTCTGCTCACATTCACTGATACTACTTTGCCAGGGTTTATACATTTTTATACATGTTCACTTAATGTTTCCTTACACCGAATCATAATTTATATTAATTGACCACTGATTTATGTGATCTGATGACCATTAACTCATAGTGCGCGATCATATTTATGTATGAATGGATGGCAGAGACGTGCATTTTCCTTTATCACACACACACACTGAAGTGTGTGTGACGTCTCAATGAGGACGTAAACACACAAACAACATCTCCAGAACTCGTTTTTAATACACTGCACGAACCAATGGCCATGCAGTTACACTGTGTGATTGAAAAAGTCTTCAGTCCTCTGAGAAAAAGGGGTTTTCCCCATCAGCATCTAGTGATGCAGTACCTGTTCCCGTATCTCAGGGAACCGAGCTTACATAAGTAACCGAGTACATTTTGTGAGAATCATCCTCAATCTTGGATTTGTTAAAATAGTTTTCTTTATTTTAAATGTTTCCTGTTTTAATACTTTTCATTTTGTTTTACTGGGATAAATCATATTGGGATGTATGATGCAATTTTTGGATGTGGTGCCCCACCTCGAAAATTTGCCACCAGCCGCCACTGCTGCCAAGACTAAATACTTTAACATTGTCATCTCCATCACATGCTAAAATATTCCGAAAGTTGTCATGATTGAAATATATTTCAGTCTTTATATATTTTAGAGTTTCAACAATCAGCAGTGTTTTTAAGGAGTATACATGTGCATAAATGCGTAAGGGAACCTTGAGTATGTTGTAAAAGAGAATCCATGATTAATCATACATAAAATATAAAAAAATAATGAAGCAGTAATTATATGTGTTGTAGAAATTGAATCAATTAATTCACATTAGTTATTAGATTTTACCACTTGGGTCATATATTGCATAACATCATTCCTTTATTTTTGAACCATTGTGCTTCAAACTACAGAGGTGCAACTATGATACAGTATATTACCAAAAGTATTGGCTCACCACCTTCTAATGAAAGGTTTGACTACTTTAGTAATTTCCATGAGTACAAATTTTAATGTTTAAGCATATAATGATATTCTAGGGAATTGTGTGCTTCTAATTTTATAACAACAGTTTGGACAGGATATTTTTCTATTCTAACATGACAGTGCCTCTGTGTATAAGGCAATGATCAAAGAGAAATTATGATTCAGTCAGTGTGGAAGAACTTGACGGGTCTGCAGAAAGCCAAGTCCTAATCCCAGCTGAACACCTCTGTTGTGACTTTAAATTTGAATTTGAATTTCCTTTTATTGTCATTGTACACAAGATACAACGAAATTGCAAAGCTTCTGCATAAGCTGCACGGCACATAATAGACACAGAACTAAAAAGAAATATACATAATACAAAGTGATGTATTAAAATTAAAAAGTTATGCTAAGACAAAAGAATAAAGAAATTAACATAAAAAGAGTTGCTTGTATATATAAGTAAATAATAATCAGTCGTAGCTTGTCAAAATGATTATTGCCCTAATATGAGGTACACTTCTGGCTCTGAATAAAACTATTTGGAATGAGAATATAAAAACATTGTACAAAAAGTGAAGATATTTCACTGGAATATAATGCTGTACTGCACTGAAGGAATAAAGATATAGAAGACATTGCACTAAGAGTGGAGATTGCACAGAAATATGTCAGTGCATGTGAGTGTTCAGTGCATGTTTGTGCTCAATGTGATTATAGCTCTGGGGAAGAAACTGTCCTTGAGTCTATTGGTCCGTGATTTGATGCATCTGTAGCGCCTGCCAGAGGGCAGCAGTTTAAAAAGGTGGGAACCAGGGTGAGAGTGGTCTTTTTCAATGTTCCGAGCTCTGCTGAGGCAGCGGGAGTTGTAAAGGTGCTTCAGAGAGGGAAGAGGGCAGCCAATGATCCTCTGCGCTGTGTTAATGATCCGCTATATTCCCTTCCTCTCTGCCTCAGTACAGCTGCAATACCATACTGTGATACAGTATGTCAGCAGGCTCTCCACTGCAGAGGGATAGAAGGTCTCCAGCAGCTTCTCCTTTAGGTTGTTATTCTTTAACACTCTCAAGAAGTGAAGGCGCTGCTGTGCCTTCTTGGTGATTGCTGTAGAGTTGGCTGACCATTTGAGGTTTGCTGAGATGATTGTGCCTAGGAATTTGAATGTCTGAACCCTCTCTACGCAGTCTCCAATGATGTAGAGGGGAGCAGGGTCGGCCCTGTGCCTTCTAAATTCAAGGATGATTTCCTTTGTTTTGGTGGTGTTAAGTGTCAGGTTGTTGGCTGAGCGCCACTCTGACAATCTCAGGATCTCATTTCTATAGGCAGCCTCATCCCCCTTTGAGATTAGGCCCACCACTGTGGTGTCATTGGCAAATTTGATGATGTTGTTCTGGTGATGGACTGGGCTGCAGTCATGCGTATAGAGAGAGTATAGAATTGGACTCAGCACGCACCCTTGAGGAGAGGCAGTGCTGAACGTGCGGGTGGAGGAGAGATGGGGACCGAGTTTAACAGTCTGAGGACAGTCAGTCAGGAAGTTCCTGATCCAAGTGCAGGTGAGTGAGGGGAAGCCCAGATCTGTGAGTTAGCTGAAGAGGATGTCCTTCAGCATGACGGTATTGAAAGCTGAGCAATAATCAATAAAAATCATCCTCACATAGCTCTCCTGATGTTCCAAATGTCTCAGCGCATTGTGGAGAACTATGGCAATTGCATCCTCAGTCGATCTGTTAGCTCTGTAGGCAAATTGATGATAGAAATGCAGACCTTGAGACAAAAATTCTTCACAAAACACCAATGACTTGTACATATGGGTACAGTCATTTCTTACACTTCACAACTGTTGCAACAGAGGTGGAAATACAATTTTTAGGTACATTAATTTATTTGTTGCCACAGTTTGGAAGTGCCTTTTCTCTTCCCAGTACTTTTGTCCATATAATGAATGTACAAGCAAATGCAAATGCAATGCAAACAGAGTATGTGTGAATCAGGTGTAATGCAGCAATGCAACATGAAATCGGAGTTATTTGATTTCAAGGGAAGAAAGTAATACATATGTCACCTTCTAAAAGCAACCTATCTTCTAGATAAATAATTAGTGTATTGTTTTGAGTATTATTAGTTATTTTTTTACCATTTCTTTTTTTCAATTTTAAACAATTTTTGCAATTGTTTTTCATGAACACCTTGAGAAGCTTTTTATTGAGTTGATACTATACTTTAATTTTTGTGATAATATGCTGAAGTCTCACACACAGACTTCAACATTCAGTGCGCGAATAACAACAATTGTAACAATTCCATTTTAATTATTTATATTAATTATAACAATAACCATTGTATTTGCTCTTCTTGTTGTACTACTACTAAAAAAAGGTAGCAAATAAAATGTTCAAATGAAGAAACAACAACAAAAAAACAACACAATTGCATAATTTATTCATGGCGCAATGCACTCTGGGAGTAATTCTGAGCAATATAGTTACTCTCAATGTTCGTCAGATCACAGATTCAACAAAACTTAAATGGTCATATAAAACTTAAAAGTAAGTATGACTCAATATAAGTAAGAAATAATTTTAATATATTAGTAAATAGGACTTAAATGACACTTAATACAATAAAGTTAAGATTACTTAATTTAATTAAGGCAACGAGTTTGCACAATTTAATTAAGTAAACTTAACAAATTACTTTTAAATTTAAGATTACTTAATTGAATTTAGGCAACGAGTTTGCACAATGTAATTATGTAAACTTAACAAATTATATTTTACGGTGTATGTGGACAAGCAAATCTAAAAAGAAAAGCCAAATTATCACACTGTTGGAGAATATAAAACATCCACATCACATGATTCTCTAATGTAGAATTGCCTGAGTGTGTGTGGGTATGGTGTTTAATTTCAACACTGCTGTTTAGGGTACTTGCTTTGGAAAATATTCTGGGCGATGCAGGTGGACACCTGGCAGTTTCTTGGACCATGGACTACAACATTGGTAGCAAGTATTTAGTAAAGCCATGGGTCTGTTTAATTGTCCTGAGAAACACTTACATTTTTAACTGAAATGGTGCTGGTTCTTTTGCCAGAGGTGAAACTAAAGTGGGGGAACTACAAACTTCTCTGAATAATGATATAGCTTACTACTGTATGTTACTACACAACATGTCCATAAACAAACACAGCAAATTATATTCTTAGTTTACTCTTAATTTTAAGTACATATTTTGAGTTCAACACGCCAAACATGAGGATGGGATGTCTGTCAACTAGACAACTAGACACATTGCAACATCAGGCATTTCCAGCATAAACAGCTCCAGTTTTGTTTAGCATTTGGGGCAACCGCACCAGCAGCAGTAAACTGACAGTAGAAAGGGGACATGGGGTACCTCAGGGATCTGTTCTGAGCCCTTCTGTTTACACTACCTGCATTCAATTCTGTAAATTACTGTACAATTTTGTATTAACTATGATGTCAATCATTGGAAATTAACTGTTTTACCTTTTTTACCATCTGCACTGAATGATAAGGGTTTTATTTTATGTCTAATCTGAGAAAGGTTTTTTGAGTTATGTAGGATCAGAATGAGTCAGAAAAAATAAGATTCGATCAGAACATCGAAACATGAGGAGCTGAAATTCCAGAGAGGCCCCAAGGCAACAGGACAACGTCATAAATCTGATTCCTAGCTTCAGCCCGTCTGCAGAAAGCCTAACCAACAAGCGTCTTTCATGGAACAGCTTGCAACATTTAAAAAAATGAACACTTATTGATAATTCCAACTCAGGAAGGAGACTGTCAAATGTAGGGCAAGTAATCAAGACTGATGGTCAAAGAGATGGCCATCACATGTGTTCCACGATACAAATCACGAGCTACAGACTTTCTTAGATTGACTTCCCACAACCAGCTAGCAAGACACAGACCAGACAGAAATTCCTTTGTTCCTTTATGCCCATACATAGAACTTCACAGAGAATGTTATTTCCATATGCACCTAAAAATCATCTTAAAAGGACTTATGAGTAACTAATGATTTCCTATGCATAACTACATATTATGTATGTAACCCACACATTAGACTATCATGTTTTAATTACATATTGTGTGTCTTTTTAATAACTGTTGAATGGTAAGAGTTCATATTTATGTTTAGTATGTGTGTGTTTGAACAAATAATGCTTTAAACATTTATACCAAACAATTATTTGTCAAATGTATCATAGTCTTGTTATAAAAATCACATCCAAAAGTATACTTTGCAAGAGTGGGTAAAATTCGAACATGTGACTGACCAGATAACATGCTGATTTATGTATTGGGAGGAACACCCCTAGCTAATATCATATCTAATTGGTCAAGACATCAGTTGGGAGGAGTCTAAAAGCTGAGTTTAAAAACTCAGAACACCATCAAACTCTCTCTCTCTTCTAACTTTTAGCCATGATTTTTGTCATCACTTTCTACGTTCTTTGAGCATCATTTGGCCTGCACGCCAACTGCTACCATGATGAGAAGAAAAACAACCTAGTCTCATTAAATAATTGTATTCTTTTACTTCAGTTTCTTTTCTTTCCACTGAGTTTCGTGTTCCAAAGTTAAGTTTTCCGCAAAGTCCAGCTCGACTGCACCCGCTTCAAATTTCAACTAGCAACGGACTCTGAAACTAATCTTCAGCCAACGCCCAACTATTGGCCTCCCAAGACATCACTTCAACAACCACTGAACTGTCAGCCAATCAGCAACTTTCTGCAAATATCTGCAAAGACAACGACAAAAGGGAATCCCTTAACACAAAGGCAACACAAGCAAGTAACTTCCAGATTTTTTGCTGAGCTGGTGCATTTAATACTAATTTTAGCCTCATTGAGAAACTCAATGCGAGGGTTAAATAAGTGATTGGTGGTTGTTCAGGTCTATGCAATTGCACATATTGCTGTAAACTTGAGATTTCAAATTTTCATTCTCTTAAACTCATCCTTTCTTCACTTTCTCTCTTTCTGCAATGTGTGAATGTGTGAATGCATGTGTTCATGTGTTAGATTAGTTTTATATAAATAAAGTCTTATTTATATTGAAAAGATAAGTATCTTGTGTTTTGTGCTTACAAGTTAATGTGTTAATGCCGATCTTGTAACTGTCCTATTAAATAGTGTTTTCACTATATTCTGGATTTTAATATCCAGTGCAGAGTTGATGTTACACGGCTTGTTCAGTGAATCGCTGGCCGACTCAGTGATCAGCCGTGAAACAGTGATTCTGTTCAAATTCCCTTTAAATCTTAAATGATTCCCTTTGAACTAAATTGACCTATTTCCCTTACATCACACATTACCTTACACTTACAAGTGACAGTGCCATTAACACAGAACACGTTTTTTCCTTTGAAAATGAGAGTCTCAAGATGTGTGTTTTTTTATGAGCTGCTCACCTGCAAGATGTGGCACAATGGACAAATTGATAGAACTGATTTACTGGTATTTTTCAGAAAGCTGTGTTCACACATTATTTCTAAACCATAATTTACTAATAATAGTTTGAAGACCCCTAATGTCCCTGCACATTAAAATAAATAAAATATATAAGGGCTGTGCACCAGCTCTCTCCAAAGCAAGGACAGAAGAGAGATTCTGAGTTACTCAACAACCCCACACATCCCTTAGATGTCCTTGTCATAAATCACATTCAAATTGTTAATGTCACATTAGACTAGAACTTCAGACACTAGGTGAGTATCTGCCTTACCCGTGTACTCCAGGTGGGTCAGTCTGAAAATCCTGTTCTCTGTGTCAAAGGAGAAAATGCTGGGCTCAATATCACCTGCAAAACAGAGAAAGACAACCACTCACCCACAAAGTCTAAACCAAAATCTAAATACACACCTCAACATAATAAAATAACCATAAGCCAATCTACTATTAGTTATTGAACTGCCTTTATGTACACCACCAAAAGTCATAAGTTTGGACCAGCTCATTTTAATTTCTACCATTTTTCCATATTACCATGTAGAATAGTAAAGTCAAAACTATGAATTAACACAAACATATACTGTATACATACCTTAATATTGTGGCGATGATATAAACTGTCTATCGAAAGAGAGTTTGCTATATTGTGTTATCTAAATACATGTGAGCAGTGCAAGACTGCATAAGATATTAAAGAAACATGCATGAATGAGAAAGTGAAATGTGGAACACGTTTGATGTTAAAAAGAGCTGTTATGCACAATAAACCGTGAACTCAATGTGTACTCGCACTGAGACAGAACTGAAGCATGTGTGCAGAAAACCATGTCCCAGATAACATGCGATCAGGGATGGGCAGTATTTCAAATACATGTATTTGAAATACAAAATACTATTTTGTACTTTGTATTTTAATACCTTTGAAAAAAATCTAATGTATTTTGTATTTAAATACATTTATTATTATTTTAAATTTATCAACTCAGACATGCCGCTTCCATGCTTTTCCTGGGAACATTTTATTAAAGTCAAATTCGTAGATATTTAAGATATTTAATTTTGAATAAAATGTTGTTGACAACTATATCATCAACTGACTTCGCCAAACAGTTGTCCAGCAGCTTTCCTAAGGAACACTGGCCAGGCATGGAACCATTCAACCAGCTGCTCGACCTGAAACAGGGGAGTTCGCCTATTGAGGAATACGTCACTCAATTCTACGAAATATCTTGCAAGGTACCATTTGATGAGGTTGCATTAAAAGGCATTTTTCGTTTGGTTTAAGTGAGTCCATTAAGTCATACTTACCTGAAGGGCAGTTTCATTGTAGTTTGAAGGATTTTATGGACTATGCTTTGCTGTGTGCTGGCTCTTCGTTTACTGTGGGTGTTGCGGAGGAGGAACACGACACCGCACTCACTCATGGAATGGCGGCCACAACAACACCCCATCATGTCATTGCTGCCAGTCAGGAGCAAAGTCAAGTCACAGCTGATCATCGTGAGTCCAGTCAAATCTCAGCTGGTCATCCAGAGTCGCACCACGCCTCAGCTGGTCGTCCAGGGTCTGCTCTCGTCATGCCTGCCAAGCCGGAGTCCCCAGCCAGGATGGCTACCACGCCTGCGGATGCGCCTCTTTGGCCAGGACTGATTGCTAGTGTGTTGGACCCACCACTGGTGTCGGTGCGAGCAGCTGGCATCCCCAGGTCCACAGCATTGTCCGCTCCGTCCCAGGAGCTCGCAGAGTCCGCTCCAGAGGCCGCTCCGTCCCAGGAGCTCGCAGAGTCTGCTCCAGAGGCCGCTCCACCCCAGGAGCTCACAGAGTCCGCTCCAGAGCCCGCTCCGCCCCAGGAGCTCGCAGAGTCCGCTCCAGAGCCCGCTCCGTCCTAGGAGCTCGCAGAGTCCGCTCCAGAGCCCGCTCCGTCCCAGGAGCTCGTAGAGTCCTCTCCAGAGCCCGCTCCGTCCCAGGAGCTCGCAGAGGCCGCACCGATCCAGGAGCTCACAGAGTCCGCTCCGTTTCAGGAGTTCACAGAGTCCGGCTCTCCAGGGCCCCTGCTGGTCCCGTCCGGCTCTCCAGAGCCCCTGCTGGTTCCGTCCGGCTCTCCAGAGCCCCTGCTGGTCCCGTCCAGCTCACCTTCGCCTCCGTTGGTCCCGCCCAGCTCACCTTCATCTACGCTGTCCCGCCCAGCTCGCCTTCGTCTCCGCTGGCCCCGTCCAGCTCACCTTCTCCGCTGGTTCCATCCAGTTTATCGCTTTCCGAGTGCCCCCGAGACTCAGCGCCTCCAGAGCGCCCCCTCGAGGTTGTGGTTTTCCCCAAGTAAATTGTTTTGGGGGGGCCACCTGCCTACCGACCCACGGAGTCCCCACATCCGCCAGGGCCGCCCGAGTTCCCTGATCCATCATGGCTGCCCGAGGCCCCGGATCTACTATGGCCACCTAGAAAACTCCCTACCTCGGTCCTTGAGACTATATGTGCTCTCTGTCTCTTGTGTCTCAGTTTCCTCTAGGTCCCAGTCTCTGCCGTGGGTCTCAGCTCCGCCCTGGTGGGCGTCTGTCTCGTCTGCTCCGCCCTGGTGGGCACCTGTCTCGTTTGCTCCGCCCTGATGGGCGCCTGTCTCGTCTGCTCCGCCCTGGTGGGTGCCTGTCTCGTCTGCTCCGGCCTGGTGGGCGCCTGTCTCGTCTGCTCCACCCTAGTGGGCGCCTGTCTCGTCTGATCTGCCCTGGTGGGCGCCTGTCTCGTCTGCTCCGGCCTGGTGGGCGCCTGTCTTGTCTGCTCCGCCCTGGTCTCCGCCGACCTGCCAGAGTCACTTCACGTCTCCGCCGACCTGCCAGAGTCACTTCACGTCTCCGCCGATCTGCCAGAGTCACTTCACGTCTCCGCCGACCTGCCAGAGTCACTTCACGTCTCCGCCGATCTACCAGAGTCACTTCACGTCTCCGCCGACCTGCCAGAGTCACTTCACGTCTCCGCCGACCAGCCAGAGTCACTTCACGTCTCAGCCAACCTGCCAGAGTCACTTCACGCCTCCGCTGACCTGCCAGAGTCACTTCACAACTCCGCTGACCTGCCAGAGTCACCTTACGTCTCCGCTGACCTACCAGAGTCACTTCACGTCTCCGTTGACCCTCCAGAATCTCAAATGGCAGACGCAACAACTGATCTGCCAGAGTCTCATCACGCCACAGCGGTTTACCCAGTGTCACTTCACGTCTCTGCTGTCTCGTCCGCCCCGCACTGGTGGGCTCCCGTCTCATTTGCCCCACATGGACCTGGCCCTCCGTTCCCTCCCCCGGTTCCACCTCCACTCCACCGCCCTCCTGGATTGTTCCATGTGTGAAGCGTCTGGAAGCTGCTCTTTGGGGGTTGGGGGGGGGCTCTGTTACGAATCTGGTTGCCATTCCACCACATGGACTCTTGCACCACACTACAGCTGCACATCACTCCACCTCAGACTACAACTCCCATCATTCACTGCACTTACGACGCACACACTCCCAGCTGATTGCACTAATCATTCATTGCACTGATCACACAGCTGCACCCCATCACCCACTCTATATAAGCTTTGGACTCCATCTCATACATTGCGAAGTCTTGTTTAGCCCAGACGTTTTCCCTGAGTTTGTTTCCCTGTGTTTACCTGGACTGCCTATACGACTCTGAACGTTTGCTGCCTGCCCCGACCTTTGCATTGCCCCTGTTGCTGATTCTGCCTTGCCTTCATTACACCTGTTGCTGTCTCTGAACCTTGCCTGTCTGACCTCCTCTTGTTGATTAATAAAGCTGCAATTGGATCTCAACGCCCTGACCCCTCTCTTTTTACAGCGTGTTTCCATCAACTGTGGAATGCGAATTAAAATGGACATCAGCTTAATAAAGTGACGTGTTCCAACCAATGACTATATATATATACGTTGCACGGTTATTATCCTCATTAAACCTGTCTAACGTTAACCATCAAGCATGTCAGAAATCACTAAGGGTTCAGCACTGACCTTGCATACAAGGCTGTGCAACATGACAAAGATTTTTTTTTTTGTGATTACTAGATTATAGTAATTTGGTTTGTAACTTGTAAGTAATCTGTTAACAACAAAAACAACACATTAGTGAAAGTTTTTGGTTAGGGGTGAAACGGATCGTAGATGATCCGTGATCTGTACGGACCAGTCCCCACAGTTCGGCAGAATCGGCACGCATGTGATTCGCGGATTAACTGATAAGTTTAACCACCATAGAGTGAAAGTGTATCATTTGCACTCGTTTCGGGACTCGTGCTCCGTTTTCTGTGCTCAGCCGCTGCCGCACACACTGAAGCGCACACATGCAGAGAGCGAGAGGCGTGATTCAGATATCGCGTTTCAGACAATGCCTCAATGGACAGATACATACACACACACACACACACAAAGTTATGTTAAAATACCCGTTTTGGCAAGTATTCTGGTAAACACAGTAGGTTATGTCTTAAGTTAACATATACAGCTGAGAAAGATCATGCAGAACAGTTGTGTTTCCTTCATGACAACCTGCCATTCTTAAACTGTGAGTACTGAGAACTTTCAGTGAAAGATGGGTTGAGTGAGGAAGACTCAGTGACTGTGATTGAGTTCAAATTAAAGCAAATTCCTTCATATTGCTCTGTAATGTTTACATAATTTCCTTCACTCAAAAATGAGGGGTTTGCTACCATGTTATTTGGACTAAAATAGATTTTTGATGCTGCCAAGTCAAGTGTATTCACAGTTGGTAAATTGAGGACATTGTTTTATATAAAAATGCAGAAAGTTGCAAAAAGCAGAAAGTTAGAATGCACTTTAGATGTTCTGTATCATTTATATACCAAACACAAATGTTGCTGGTTGCTAGTGTGTTTGCAGCACTACTATTATTTATTTTCTATATTGTTCAGTTTAATTGAATTTTATTTATAAAGTTGTATTTATTTTATTTAAATGTATATTTAACTTTACATTTATGTTCCAACACACTTAAAAAATTCTGCTTGATAAATGCCCTACAACTTTTATGTAAATTATTGAAAGTTTTTTTATATATATATTACCTGTTTTATATATTTAATACTTGATCAGTTTATTGATTTGTTTGGTTAACTTTGGATAAATATTTTATTTTAATACCATGCAGTGCACAAAATTAAGATTCAAGAGATGGTTGAAGTCAGTGTTCAATAAATTATGTTAAGTTTAGAAATGTTGTGCATCCACTTATTATTAGTGTGATATTTTAGCATGCAAATGAAAGGGAAAACATCAAGATATCGTCCCTAAAAATCTGGCAAAAAAAATCGGCAGCACATATAGGCCATCAGCTGACCCTGACCTCTAAACATTGGCATCGATTATAGAAAAACTCATATCGGTCAATCTCTAATGTAAATACGGTTGGTTATGTCTTCAGTTAACTTATGAAGAGTGTATTGGATCAGTGCATTAGGTCTTAAAGTGACAACAGCATAGTATACCTGCAGATATCTATTAGGGCTCCAACAAACAATTCTAAAAAAGGTTAATTTTAGGATTATTAGAATGATTAATCAACTAATTGTCAAATGTTGAATCAATTAATCAGTAGGCCTTAATAAATTATTCATCTTTTGCAATTCCTTAAAATAGTTATACATATTCTATACATATTCATTGTCACAAATCCTGTCCATGCACTCCCTGTTACTCACCACCAGAGGTCACTCGCTCACCACATGGACTCCTGCACCACACTAACGATTGCACATCACCTAAGACTACATTTCCCATAACCCATTGCATTGATGTCACACAGCTGATTGCACTGATCACTAATCACACAGCTGATTGCACTGATCACACTCTATATAAGCCTTGGACTTCCTCTCTGTCATTGCCGAGTATTGTATAGCATATATCCTAGCGATAGCTACTCTACAGAGCCCCCTTAGTCGTTATAGTCTTGCCTTGCCTGTGTTCTAGTATTTTTATACCTGCTCATGTACCTGTATTATCTCTCTGCCTTACCCTGTTGGATATAGATCGCAGACCTACGCTTGCCCTAGGATTACTCTCTGTCTTGCCATTTATATACCTGTTTGCCAATGTGTGACCCATGCTTGTTTCCGACCATGCCTCCTAATAAAGCCCTGCAAATGGATCCGCGCCTCTTGTCTTGTCGTCCCCGTAACATTCATATACACATAGAGCTGCTTTATAGTAGAAAGGAGTGCCGACTGCAGAGCATTTTTTATTTGTAGTTTTGTAAAACTGTCCAACACTCTACATGTTTAGCTTCATTTGCACTTCTCATAAGAATGTCTTCTTTTATTGGACTGCATCCAGGAGAGCTGAATTACAGTCTTGCAGTACAGTGCCACCCTGGTTAAACCACATCACTGCAGGTCCTTACATTAGGGTAGGGCTGGGCGATATGGCCCAAAAAATTATCACTATCATTTTTTTCATATCAATCGATATCAATAATTATCACAAAAAATGTCAAATCTTTATTGCTTTCAAGTTTAAAGCCAGATTTTTGCTCCAAAGTAAAAGTTGTAGAAACTAGACCATTATTTTTTCTTAACACAATACATATCTAAATAAATAAAAAAAGGTTCTTAGTTTCTGCATGTTCTAATGAGTAATATTGTTTTAACTCAAGAAACAGGTTTGGGTTGCCTCATAATATTAATAATAATAATATCACTTTTTTGTCTCTTAGAAATGCACATTTGATAGCAGCTTGAGTTAGGATGCAGAGGTACATTTTTGTTCATTATCATAATCAGTAACAGCTGTAAAAAAAATTTTTGCAACAAGTTTTATATGGTAAGATTTATTCTAACCAAGGTTTTTTATTTCTTTATTAAGCATTGGTCCACCATAGTAGCATACGTTTACTTCATGATAAACAGTTAAAACCACACATATAGCACCTCAATAACATGGTAAAAATATAACTATATGGTTTTTAGGTAGCCTATTTGTATGAAAAACAGTCTAAAACCATTCAGTATAAATGCGCAGTGAGTGTTACAGTAAATCCATGGTAAATAATGGTGATGTGTAGATTAAAAAGCCTTCTGACTGTCTCGTTGCACACAGTGCTTCTTCTGTTCATCTTGTGTTCTTCTCTGAATTCAAGCGTTTCACATTAGGCGCGTTTGACTTTAAGCGGTTCTGCGCAGAATAGTCAGTGTATGACATCAAAGTACCGCAAGAGCGATAAGAGAGCAGATGGATCCTATGCTTTCGCATGGCTCTCGCGGTACTTTGATGTCATACACTGACCATTCTGCGCAGCACCGCTTAAATTCGAACGCGCTTACTGACTGGTTCCACTTCATGGGAACTCGAACTGCGTCCCCTAGGGGTCGCTACGGGGAACGCCTCCAGCGTGACTCGTGCCTGAAGAAACATATGTAAAAACACCATCCGTTGGCCGGCGACAGCCCATGACGTCACTACCGGCGCGACCGTAATAAAAGGGCCACCGGGAGAATACATCATTAGCTTTTTCGTCTTCACTGACTGGTCTGTTTGAAGAAACGTGCATTCTGGTAGGAATACAGTTTTCCTTTATTTATCATGGCGAGCACTAGCAAGGCGTTCAAGAAGTGTGTGGATCCGTGTCCTCGTTATTTGACACCCGATGACACACACGATCGTTGCGTCTGTTGTTTGGGCGAAGAGCATGCACGCGATGTCTTTGAGGGGGCAATCTGCGTGCACTGTGAGCTGTTCTCTATGAGAAAGCTCCGTTCTCGTCTGTCCCTCTTTTTGAGGAAAGAGGGGCAGCCGTCTGCTTCCCGCGATTCGGTACCCACCGCTGCCGAGGCACAGAGGCGATTGAAATCGCGGGGTTCGCAGTTGGATATGGCCGATGAGTTAAAGAAGGACCGCCCCTTTTCGCGCGCGTCGGCCGAAAACGAGAGTGAGCTGCTGGATTGTGATGATGCGATCTTTCTGACATCATCAGATTCAGCGGTTAGTGCTCTGCTGGGTTATGCCCAGGAAGAGCAGGAGATGTTTGAGGGCGAGGAAGTTGAGACTGAACCCTCTCAATCCTCCTGCACTGCATATGAATGAGTTTGTGGAGGTTATGGATCATAAAAATAAATCTTTCTGGCCATAAATCCCCAGCTCGAGCGAGCCTTCCTTTCTTCATAAATCTCGATGTGGAGGTTGAGAAGGAGTGGAAAAAGCTATTTTTTCTCGTATTCATAGGTTTCAGCATACTAGTTATGCTGACATTGAGGGGATGCGTGAAAATGGCTATGAAGGGATGCCCCCTGTGCAAGAGATGATAGCCAGCTTATCTCGCTGTGGGCGAGACATCCTCTCTCAAGGCTCCTTCCTTGCCATCTAAGCCCCTGAATCTTGCTTAAATGGCAGGGCATATGCAGCAGCAGGTCAGATCGTCGCTTCGTTGCACACTATGGCGGTGCTTCAGGCGTACCAGACTGATCTGCTGAAAGACCTGGATAAGGCTTTCTATAAAGTCCAGGTCTGAGCCCGAACAACCAGGGGTCCTAGCCCATCTCGGTCTGGGGATCAGAGATGGGCTCAGAAGGCTAGTCTCGCGACTCATGCCCCTCCCCCGCCTGCGGGTAGGGCTAAAGAGAGGCATGGGTCAGAGAGAGGCAAAACCTGAGGGAGGTGTTCCGGATGAAGCGTCCTATATGACACTTTCGTCCGGACCAGAGTAAGATATCTACTCCTTTCCCTTAGGGGGGCATCTGCCCTCTTGATCCTCTCTAATTCCCCTGCAACCAATGGATGAGTACGATCCATTCTAAAGGCTATCGGCTATCGCAGTGATTACATCACTCGTCGATACTAGATCCAGGCTAGTAGCGCTCCCTGTTGGTTGAGCTAGCATCGCTCCCCTCACCATAGAGGGTCACCTATGAGCATGCCGCTCCCTTCTGAGCGTCTAAGTCTCCACTCGCCAGAGCTCGTTGTTGGTCGAGCTAGCATTGCTCCCCTCATCTAGAGGGTCACCTATGAGCAGGCTGCTCCCTTCTGAGCGTTTGAGTTCTCCTCTTATTCTGAAGAATGTGTTCTCCGCTCCCCAGAGCTCTGTGATTGGTCGCTCTCCTGTTGGTCGAGCTAGCCTTGCTCCCCTCACCTTAGAGGGTCACCTATGAGCATGCCGCTCCCTTCTGAGCGTCTAAATTCCCTCTCATTCTGAGGAGTGAGTTCTCCACCCTCCAGAGCTCGTTGTTGGTAGAGCTAGCATTGCTCCCCTCACCATAGAGGGTCACTTATGAGCATGCCGCTCCCTTCTGGGCGTCTGAGTCCCCTCACTCTGAGGGATGAGTTCTCCGCTCTTAGAGCTCCTCATTGGTAGAGCTAGCACGGCTCCCCTCACCAACGAGGGTCACCTATGAGTGTGCCGCTCCCTTCGGAGCGTCTGAGTTCCCTCTCATTCTGAGGGTTGATTTCTCCGCTCTCCAGAGCTCGCTGTAGGTAGAGCTAGCATTGCTCCCCTCACCTAGAGGGTCGCTTATGAGCATGCCGCTCCCTTCTGAGCGTCTGAGTCCTCTCTCATTCTGTAGAATGAGTTTCTCCGCTCCCCAGAGCTCTGTGATAGGTCTCTCTCTTTGTTGGTCGAGCTAGCATTGCTCCCCTCACCATAGAGGGTCATTTATGAGCATGCCGCTCCCTTCTGAGCGTCTGAGTTCCCCCTCAATCTGAAGGGTGAATAATTCTCCGCCCCGGAGCCATAGAACGCATCTAGATAAGTGCACACGCTAAGATCTTTGGGCACTTCTAAAAAATCCACTCAGTGGTAAGATCGCACATCAAGTGTTCTGCGTTCTTTTCTAAAAATCCATGTTATGGTAAGTGCGCACGCTAGACTTTGGGCACTTTTTTAAAACCCACTCAAGTGGTAAGTTCGCACATCAAGGTTCTGCGTTCTTTCAAAAAATCCTGTACGGTAGGGTTACGCGCACAGCTTCGTGCCCTCTTTTGAGTTGGTTAAAGCCCCGGTTTGTGCCTTGGGCCCCGCTCCTTTTGTCCCATATATTTTGGGTTCCAAAAAAAAAAAAAAAAAGGGTGTCGCTACCAAAGGGTCTGTTGAGACAGTCCCTCAGAAAGCTTGTGCAGAGCAAGCGGTAGCTTCTGAGTGACCGGCCAGGACCTAGTTATTACCACTAGGTACTTGGCCATATCCCCTTAAAGGAATCATTCTGATTCCAGACCTTTGAGCTCTACCCTGGGTCCGTTACTCCCGGCACCCAGCAGGTAAGGATTTAGGGTATGCAGCTCAGGCTTTCTGGCCGTAGGGGATAATGTCACTGACAGCCATCGATCGTCCCGGGGGCAACTCCCTTAGCCTGGTAGAGTTGGCTTAGTGCTCGCCTTTTTCGCGAAATTGGCTTGCACTCCCCTCAGCATGGTGGCGTGGGTATAGCGTTCCCCGTAGCGACCCCTAGGGGACGCGGTTCGAGTTCCCATGAAGGGGAACGTCTCAGGTTACGTATGTAACCATGGTTCCCCGAGTGGGGAACGAGACACTGCGTCCCCTAGGCTTTGGGCCATGCTTCGGACGCAAGCTTCAGACGAAGAAGCTGATGATGTATTCTCCCGGTGGCCCTTTTATTACGGTCGCGCCGGTAGTGACGTCATGGGCTGTCGCCGGCCAACGGATGGTGTTTTTACATATGTTTCTTCAGGCACGAGTCACGCTGGAGGCGTTCCCCGTAGCGACCCCTAGGGGACGCAGTGTCTCGTTCCCCACTCGGGGAACCATGGTTACATACGTAACCTGAGACGATCTCACAGCGCTGCTTAGTGTTCACGTGACTCGCGCATCACGCCTAGCGGCAGTTTAAACTGTGATCCGAGCAGATAAACTGTCCATGTGACTAGATTCAAATGAGTCACGCGGTTTTGTTCCGCTTTTTGAACATAACCATTATATCTAACATTTATCGAACTCTTCATATCGTTTTATCGAGGAAAAGTATATCGTGATAATTATCGTTATCGAATCATTGCCCAGCCCTACATTAGGTCATATGCAGGGCTCGAAATTAACTTTTTTACTTGGTAGCACTGGTGCTCCCAACTTCAAGAAGTTAGGAGCACCACAAATGTTTTATGAGCACCCACTGAATATTAAGGAGCAACACAACCGCCAATTGAGCGGAAGGGCGGGCAACATCCTTCCTGATGATTAAAAGCTTCATCAATTGAACCTGATCCTTAAGCTGCAGTGCTTTGTTTTTTATATATGCAATATACAGAGGCAAGATGAGAAGAAAATGTCATTTAAACTTTTCTCAAAACAGTTCCCCTCAAAAATACATTCATATAGACCCCCACTCCCAATTCAATATTTAGGATTTCCTTTCTATATTGTGCATAGTGAACGTTGAGCTTGCTCAGGCTGCTACAGTATTTTATGTTCTTTGTGTCCGTCTTCAGCGTCTCTGGCTTCTGTTAATGGCTGTTTACAGACTTGGTAATATTTCCACACAAATGAAAATGTGGAAAATGATTTCAATGCAGTTTGTGCAAGTGCGGTCACAAAACCGGTCAGTTCCAAGTAGGGGTGGGTGGTATGGCAAAAATATCACATCAATGTTTTATTTTTTAGACATTTCACGATTTTATCACAGTTCTTTGTCATGTTAGTTTTACCAGTTTGTCTGAGCAGTACTGCCAAACTAATTTCCCTATTATAAAGACAAAGCCTTTCAAGGAAACAAAATATAAATAAGAATGGTGGATATTTAGGCCAAAGTGGGCGAAGATAAAAAATCTTTGTCATTATTTTATCTTTGTTATGAAAAAATAAGAACAAAGATGCACATTACAACTACACATAATATACAAACAGTGTTTAATTATCAGGTACAATAGGCATATTTAGTAGGAGCATTCAAGAAATTGAATGAACAATTAATAAAAATAAAACACTATAGATTGATTCCTATTAAAGTAACTGTATTGTTTTTTTCAGTCAAGAGTAGCGAGTTATGTTTTTCTCTATGGTTTTGTTGTTTTAACATTAAAGAATAAATTCGGTCATCTGTCTGTCGATTCTGTCATAGTGTTTTATATTAATACCATCATTTACTCACTCAAAATTAGTTTTAAACCTGAGTGAGTTTCTTTCTTCTGCTGAACATACATGCTATTTTGAAGAATGTGGAAAACCAAACAGTTGCTGGTCCCCAGTGAGTTCCATAGTATGTTTCTATATCCTACTATCAAGTGGACCAGCAACTGTTTGGTTACCCACATTCTTTGAAATATCTTCTTTTGTGTTCACCACAAGAAATAAATTAATACAGGTTTGGGACAACATGTCAGTGAGTAAATAATGACAGAAATAAAATTGTAGGGTGAACTATCCCTTTAATGACAGTCGGCTGCATGTTTAGTTTTATCCCTTTAAGAGCTGCACGCATCTAATATACAGGCACGCTTCGGTTCCACTCACCGGTTTAATTTCATTTTAAACATAACCAACTGAGTCTATATGTAAACCTTGTGTGTTTTGACAGTATTGGCTCAAAAGATAACTTAGTTGAGTAATCAGGCGCTGTTAGACAGGCTTTTTAGTTCGCGCGTTTCGGGTGCACGGGCTCAGAAAAAGCACACTTTAGACCAGCGCGCGAATGAAACGCTTAACCTGCTTTAGCTCCCGGTCACGTGGCACATGCTGTGCAGTAATTCTTGAACGTTTAGCAGAGAACTGTAGAGGTCGCACCACAGCAATTATTTGCACTTGCACAAATGCTCCCAAATATATTTTGGAGTCGCACAGATTACATTTCGGGAGCATATGCGACCAAAATGGTCGCAATTTCGAGCCCTGGTCATATGAGATCAGACAACTATTTGACAACAAAGAATATTTTTCGACAGTTTTTATTGTTGAAGCTGTTGATATTGTCGAATAATCTTTTCAGCCCTATAATTGATCCAATTATATTAATCATAATATTATCACTGGGGCAGTAACCTCTCAAACTATATACTATAAACACTTCAGATACTATCATGTACCTTAATATGCACCATTTAGGGGTTAATAAGGTACTTTTGAAAAGGTATTGCCCAGTTGACAGATTTCGTACCTTTTTTCCTGAGAGTATAGAGTTATCATGTATGCTTGACAGGTATTGCATCATTTAGCCTATACATTAGCATTATTCTCTGGATATTGAGAAACACAAATTCAAAAAAATGTGTCTGACTTTCTTTTACTGGTATATCACAGCAGTGTAGGATTCTAAAGTATGTGTGTTTGTTTAAGAGTGTGCGAGAGTATATGTGTGTGCCATGTATTCACAATAAATGAGGACCTTTCATTTCCCTGTGAGCATCCAGAGGGGCACCTGATAGGGGTTAAAAAAACGACCATGTCTGGGGTGGGGGCCAGTCACACCCCTTGTCCATAAACCCACATACATACAGTGAAACATGAACATGTGTACACACAAACACGCACACAAACAGCCTTAAATCTGAGGCTATGATTCACTTCCCAGTATGTAACAAGAAAACCATAGGACCATGGACCACTTCTTCAAATAAAACTGTGATATGAAAACAAATCAAGCACAAAGGCACACACAGGGACCCAGGGGCGCCGTAAGGGGGGGAAAAGTTAGGAAGATTCTAAGGGCCCGACGATGGGAGGGGCCCCCGAGGGAGAAACGTGATTTCTACCGAGGGGAACACTAGAGCCCTGCATTTCAGCTGGCCCCAACCGGGCTTCAATCGGGTCAATTTTCACGTCATAATATAGACATGTGCCGGGCCTCGGGCCTGTTTTAGGCTTCTCCTTATGTTTATATTTTAGACATCCATCAATTAGTGATGAAAAAAATTGCCGCGCTGGTGGAAACAACACCAGACCGTGTTACCATGGCAGTAAAGAGCGGCTCGACTGTGTTTAGTGTCCAGCAGCAGCAGCAGCAGAGAGCCGTAAGCACAGCTGAAGAGTTCTGCATTCAAATACATGCAATAAAGCTTGCCATAAAGCCCCAGCAAAAGTGATTAACATGAATGTGTCAGAGGGAAATAGTAAGGAGATATTTGAATTATTTACTAATAAACTAGTGTTTTCTGTGTCAGTGTCGCAAAGATGAAGAATCAGATGAAGATCCTGACTTGCCATCTCCTCATTAGACGTGCCTTTAGAGAGAAGTGGATCTTCACGGATTATAATGAAAGAGTTTTTGTTTTTGATTTAATTTATTTCGTTAAGTAGTAATTTAAAGCTTTCTATAGATATATTTATCATGTCTGTGAGTCATGTATTCGCTGACTTTCGGTTCATTTTTGTGAAGTGCTCCTGTTCAAGACGAGACAGTTTTCTTTATTTTATACAATTATTTTATATATTCAGGATTCTAGACTGCGACCAAAATGCGACCATTTTTTGAGAGTGTGCAAGTAAAAATTTGACGTGGTCGCACTTGTGCTAGTGCATGGTCTGCCTGCTCCAAAGCGCAGAAGCGGCATGTATGCAGAGCGGGAGCAGCGTCCATTGTGCTTTCATTGTGCTTTCACTCGGCATGTCAGCAGAAGCGCAAAGGTGCGCGCAGCGGAGGATTTGGTTTCCATACTAAAGTAAAATACCTCTTCTTAAACCAGAGAAGGTGAACATGTTGGTATTCTTGTAGAGAAAACATGCAAGTCCTGTCAGCGACAGACAGTTTAGTTTAACTTTCTGATTTCGTTTTGAAAAGCTTGTTATCTTTGCTGTTTACCTCATGTTACACTATGGAGGCTTTCCTTGTTTTTTTAATATTATTATTATTTGATTCCTCAGTGTTTGCTAAACATTCTGTTATGTATTAGTCAGTATAATACAGCATGTGATGTGTCCTATGCCATACCTCATCTTATTCGTTTTTGTTAATAAATGTTATGCTAGTTTGTCATTGTAAAGTACTGTTTTATTGTTGTTGTGCTTTTTAATTAAGAATAACAATGAATCCATCTTTTGTTTTAGTCTTAAAGGTGTAAAGTGAAAGGTGTATAGATATAAGCAAAACGGACAATTTTTATTTTCTTGTAAAGCGAAAGTGATCTTCTTTTCACTTTCAAGATCGTGAAAGTGAAAGCAAAAAGAGGAATTCCTGTCACAAAATTTAAATCACAAATAATACTGATGAAAAAGAAGGGGTTGAATGTTGAAAACTTTCGTTACCATATAGCTATAAACTATGATAAAAGTTCATCAGCATGCATTGATTAATCAAATGTATAAAATAATAATAATAATAATTTGCAACCTGTCTGCTGGCCGCTTGGTCGTTACCTTAAGAAAGAAAAACAATTATTTAACTAGATAAAAAAGTTTGTCGAGACAAACTTTAAGTTGGCTTGCGAAAGCCGGACCAGAAAGTTTTAAAAAGTTTGTAAAGTTTAAAGAAGTTTGGAAAGTTTTAAAAGTTTAAGTTTTAAAAGTTTTATAAGTTTAAGTTTTAAAAGTTATAAAATTTTAATTTTTAATAGTTTAAAAAGTTTAAGTTTTAATAGTTTTATAAGTTTAAGTTTTAAAAGTTTGTTTTAAAAGTTTTAAGTTTTATAAGTTTAAGTTTTAAAAGTTTAAGTTTTAATAGTTTAAAAAGTTTGTTTTAATAGTTTTAAAAGTTTTATAAGTTTTATAAGTTTTATAAGTTTTAAAAGTTTAAGTTTTAAAAATTTTAAACGTTTAAGTTTTAATAGTTTTAAAAGTTTAAGTTTTAAAAGTAGTGAATAAGTTAGATTAGCATGTTGCTGGCATTATTAGCATGTTTGCTAGCATGATTAGCATGTTGCTAGCATGATTAGCATTTTGCTAGCATGTTGATTGCATGTTGATAACATGTTTTTAGCATGATTAGCATGTTGCTAGCATGATTACCATTTTGCTAGCATGTTGATTGCATGTTGATAGCATGTTGCTAGCATGATTTTAGCATGATTTTAGCATGATTATCATGTTGCTAGCATGATTTTAGCATGATTAGCATGTGGCTAGCATGTTGCTAGTATGATTAGCATGTTGCAAGCATGTTGCTAGCATGTTGTTAGCATGATTAGCATGTTGATAGCATGATTTTAACATGTCTAGCATGTTTGCTAGCATGATTTTGGCATAATTAGCATTTTGCTAGCATGTTGGTAGCATGATTAGCATGTTGCTAGCATGATTAGCATGTTGCTAGCATGATTTTAACATGATTAGCATGTGGCTAGCATGATTTTAGCGTGATTATCATGTTACTAGCATGTTGGTAGCATGATTTTAGCATGATTAGCATGTTGCTAGCATGTTGATAGCATGTTGATAGCATGATTTTAGCATGATTAGCATTTTGCTAGCATGTTGTTAGCATGATTAGCATGTTACTAGCATGTTGCTAGCATGTTTATAGCATGTTGCTAACATGATTTTAGCATGATTAGAATGTTGTTAGCATGGTTTTAGCATGATTAGCATGTTGTTAGCATGATTTTAGCATGATTAGCATGTTGCTAGCATAATTTTAGTATGATTAGCATGTTGCTAGCATGTTTGCTAGCATGATTACCATGTGGCTAGCATGTTGCTAACATGATTAGCATGTTGCTAGCATTTTGGTAGCATGATTAGCATGTTGCTAGCATGATTTTAGCATGATTAGCATGTTGCTAGCATTATTTTAGCATAATTAGCATGTTTGCTAGCATGTTGGTAGCATGATTAGCATGTTGCTAGCATGATTTTAGCATTATTAGCATGTTGCTAGCATTATTTTAGCATGATTAGCATGTTGCTAGCATGTTGCTAGCATTATTTTAACATGATTAGCATGTTGTTAGCATGTTGCTAGCATGATTTTAGCACGATTAGCATGTTGCTAACATGTTGGTAGCATGATTAGCATGTTGTTAGCATGATTTTAGCATGATTAGCATTTTGTTAGCATGTTTGCTAGCATGATTAGCATGTGTCTAGCATGTTGCTAGCATGATTAGCATGTTGCTAGCATGTTGCTAACATGATTTTAGCATGATTAGCATGTTGCTAGCCTGATTAGCATGTTGTTAGCATGATTTTAACATGATTAGCATGTTTGCTAGCATGATTTTAGTATGATTAGCATGTTGCTAGCATGTTTGCTAGCATGATTACCATGTGGCTAGCATGTTGCTAGCATGATTAGCATGTTGCTAGCATTTTGGTAGCATGATTAGCATGTTGCTAGCATGATTTTAGCATTATTAGCATGTTGCTAGCATGATTTTAGCATAATAAGCATGTTTGCTAGCATGTTGGTAGCATGATTAGCATGTTGTTAGCATGTTGCTAGCATTATTTTAGCATGATTAGCATATTGTTAGCATGTTGCTAGCATGATTTTAGCATGATTAGCATGTTGCTAACATGATTTTAGCATGTTGCTAGCATGTTGCTAACATGATTTTAGCATGATTAGCATTTGTTAGCATGTAGCTAATAGAAATAGTACATAGAAGGGAAGTCTGATTGAGTCTAATGGGCTTCAGTCTGTTTAGATTTGAATTTTAAATAAAGTTTGAATTGTGAGTTTGAATTGTCTTGGCTCATCTGAACATTCCGTCAGTGTAAGTCTATGGGATTTTTATCATCTTTAATCTTCAGTTTTATGAAAATCATAAGTCTGATCAGTTAGAAAAGATATAGCATACCGAGTCAGAACAGTCTGAAGACCTGGGCTGAGTTTGGAGTCTGTAGAAGTTAAAGCTCTAGGAGGAGATAGAATTGCAAATTTAGTCTCAGAAGAATAATAATAAGAAGTTTAAACAGGATTTCAGTAAGTTGGCTTTCACAAGCCAACTTAACTAACAAAAAAAATGCTCCAAACGTTTTTCTAAATTAACTTTATAAAAAAACAAAACGAAATATTATAATTTTGCCATTAAATACAAAACTGAACAATTTTAATAGCTGAAACAGTATAATCTGATTTGGGAGAAGGGGAAAAAAGACGGGCTCCGGAACGCAATCGCGATTTCTATCGAGGGGGATATCCCTCAGTATCCCCAGCCATACCCCCCATCCCCGGAAGGCAGGAGGGCCCGAGTGAATATGCTGTCCAGGTACCGCGGTCAAGTGAGCCGCCATCCGTGAACACCCGGTCAAGCCAGCCGCCACCTGGATTCTGCTGCACGTCTGTTGGTGGTATTACGGTACGGAGACACGAAGCGGCCAAAAAGATGACGAAGACCTATATTTCAGCGGTTATTAATTAAATGTGCACAAAAACAGGAAAAAAACTATTAACAAGCGTTTTAATATTGGACATTATAAAAGATTCAGTTATATTATGTTCGAATATATTATACTGTGGTATTTTCCACAAAAATAAAGTCTGTTAAAATACATTATAACACTGATTATGTCCTACTTTTTTCTACATGCATTATTCAAATTCCTTCACAGGTAAGACGAAAATTTACATAAAATCTTTTTCATAACGACCATGTCTCTATCTGTGTCAACTTTCCCGGGGATTTACTGTGGAATTTGGGAGAAAATGAAAGTCAAAGTCTGTCACAATGCATTATAGCACTCCTTGACATTCATACAGGCATTACTCAAATTCCTTCAGAGTTAACAATAAAATCGGAATGAATTCTTCTTCAGGATGACCATGACTCTGTGTGTGTTAACTTTCACTGGGTTTTACTGTAGAATTTGGGAGAAAATGAATGGCAAAGTCTGTCACAATGCATTATAGCACTCATTGACATTCATACAGGCATTACTCAAATTCCTTCACGGTTAACAATACAATTGGAATGAATTCTTCTTCAGGACACCCAAGACTCTGTCTGTGTCAACTTTCACTGGGTTTTACTGTAGAATTTGGGAGCAAATGAATGGCAAAGTCTGTCACAATGCATTATAGCACTCATTGACATTCATACAGGCATTACTCAAATTCCTTCACAGTTAACAATAAAATTGGAATGCATTCTTCTTCAGGACACCCAAGACTCTGTCTGTGTCAACTTTCACTGGGATTTACTGTAGAATTTGGGAGAAAATGAATGGCAAAGTCTGTCACAATGCATTATAGCACTCATTGACATTCATACAGGCATTACTCAAATTCCTTCACAGTTAACAATAAAATTGGAATGCATTCTTCTTCAGGACACCCAAGACTCTGTCTGTGTCAACTTTCATGACATTTTACTGTAGAATTTGGGAGAAAATGAATGGCAAAGTCTGTCACAATGCATTATAGCACTCATTGACATTCATACAGGCATTACTCAAATTCCTTCACAGTTAACAATAAAATTGGAATGCATTCTTCTTCAGGACACCCAAGACTCTGTCTGTGTCAACTTTCATGACATTTTACTGTAGAATTTGGGAGAAAATGAATGGCAAAGTCTGTCACAATGCATTATAGCACTCATTGACATTCATACAGGCATTACTCAAATTCCTTCACAGTTAACAATAAAATTGGAATGCATTCTTCTTCAGGACACCCAAGACTCTGTCTGTGTCAACTTTCATGACATTTTACTGTAGAATTTGGGAGAAAATTAATGGCAAAGTCTCTCACAATGCATTATAGCACTCATTGACATTCATACAGGCATTACTCAAATTCCTTCACAGTTAACAATACAATTGGAATGCATACTTCTTCAGGACACCCAAGACTCTGTCTGTGTCAACTTTCATGACATTTTGCTGTAGAATTTGGGAGAAAATGAATGGCAAAGTCTGTCACAATGCATTATAGCACTCATTGACATTCATACAGGCATTACTCAAATTCCTTCACAGTTAACAATAAAATTGGAATGCATTCTTCTTCAGGACACCCAAGACTCTGTCTGTGTCAACTTTCATGACATTTTACTGTAGAATTTGGGAGCAAATGAATGGCAAAGTCTGTCACAATGCATTATAGCACTCATTGACATTCATACAGGCATTACTCAAATTCCTTCACAGTTAACAATAAAATTGGAATGCATTCTTCTTCAGGACACCCAAGACTCTGTCTGTGTCAACTTTCATGACATTTTACTGTAGAATTTGGGAGCAAATGAATGGCAAAGTCTGTCACAATGCATTATAGCACTCATTGACATTCATACAGGCATTACTCAAATTCCTTCACAGTTAACATGACATTTTCTATACATTCTTCTTCAGAACAGCCAAGACTCTGTCTGTGTCGACTTTCATGACATTTTACTGTAGATTTTGGGAGAAAATGAATGACAAAATCTGTCAGAATGCAGTTTTTGTCTGAGCTGTCGAGTGTGTTTTGGATGAAATGATGATCCAGATGTGGTGGAAATGTGCAAATTCAATAAAGATCTGAAGAGACTGAGAATTAAAGAACCAAACAGAGGTTTGTCTTTGTCTTGCTTTTAATTTCTGCAGAAATGATCTGGTCTACACACACAGCTTGAGTCTGTAAGAAACGAGATAAGAAGCTGGCTCACAGCTCAGCCTTATATCTCACTAAATGATATTGAAGGACAGATAAAGACCTGTAAGCCAATCATGTTATGCACATTCACAGTTCTGTCTATGGACATTTTTTTTTCTTTTCTGTATATTTTTATTGTATGTTATCTTCATTATTAGTGTTTTATTACCTTAATTATACTGACTTTTGTTGTAGATATTTTTCTCTTTAATAAAGAACAAGGTCAGAGACAGAGTCTTTTGAGATTTTATTCTTGCAAGAAGGTCAGACAATACAGTAAATACATGGTTCATGGTACAGGTACAGGTACATGGAACATGGTTCTCTGCTTTTATACCCCTTTGCCCCATGTTTTCAATAGCTATCTCCCAATATGACTATATATGGCTAAGCAAGCATCATGAACACATTCGATATGTTTCATTCCTCACGTTGCGTCTTCCCGAAATCCTCATGATATCCTGTTTTTCCGAAGCAAGCAAGAAAAAGCAGGTTATAGTGTCATATTCTTATGCAAGGCAGAGAAAGGCAGAAGCAGACCTCATAGGCCCTGTGCTCAAACAGTTATATGATGTTAAATGATTACTTGTGGTATAAAAGAATATTAAACATATGAATATGAAATATATATATCTGATTAAATATGAATAATATGCATATAGTAAATATATGTAGGCTACATATGATAAAATGAGAAATTTCTCACACAATTCCCCCCTTTTTGTCATTCTTTGACAAGTTTTAAGATACATATTTATCAGAACATCGAGTGTATGTGCTCCTTTAAGGCTTTAATATACCCCTTCATTAGCTGATAAGCGAAAAACACATCACAAGCTTAAGGCTTTTTTTTTTGTGTGGAGAAAATTGTATAAATCTCCTGACACATAAGCAAGCAAGAGGGGAATCTCATCTCTTCATCTCTTCATTAACCTTCTGTTTACAGTACCTCATACCATGGATTCAGACCTGCTTGTACAACTTTCATTAAATAAATTTCAGTTTACTCAATATCAGAATCAGTAAAATCAACAATAATGTCATGCATACGTGGTTTTGGTACAAAGGATGGTGCCGGACGCACATCTGGCATTTCATACTCTTTGTCGGGTCGTCTTTGCATATTTACCGAAGTGACGGTTCTAGTTACTGCTTTCCTTATCAGGGATGAAAAACACTGAAGACAACAAGGCAGCACAAAAATCAGCAGTATTATCCCCAATGCTACAGGTAAACATGTATGAATCAGCCAATATCCCCAACCTCCCCACAATGATGTCAACCACACAAACCATGAATCATCTGCTTTGGGAGGTGTAGCTATTGCTAACTTCATATGGTTAATGAGATCTGTGACATTATCATGATAGTCAGGCAAATGAAAACAACATGAAATACTCAGCATCTGACAAATACTGCCTCTTTCCGATGAAAGCATGTCCAAGGCTAGCCTGTTTTGCACCACCGCATCCCTTATTTGCTTCACTTCATCATTTAACAGCGAACGTGCAGTTTCAGTCAGATTTGCTAGTGCTAGAACGCTCCAAGCCAATCCATTGATCTTGTTGATCGCTGCTGCTGTTCCTCCTCCTATCAGAAGAAGCGACCATCCTAGATTTTCTGCTGGAGTCGTCCATGGGTTATACAACTTGTAGCCATTATACCAAATTGGCATAGTGTCCATCAGTTCACTTGACAATTGACTCCTTGCCCTCTTTGCAGTCGCAATCTTCCCAGGAGCTGCATATACTGTGGTTCCCATTGACATTAAAGCTGGATAACAACACCCCGAGTCATGGTCATCCTGAAGAAGAATGTATAGAAAATGTCATGTGAATAAAACCTAGTGAAACTTGACACAGACAGAGTCTTGGGTGTCCTGAAGAAGAATTCATTCCAATTGTATTGTTAACTGTGAAGGAATTTGAGTAATGCCTGTATGAATGTCAAGGAGTGCTATAATGTATTGTGACAGACTTTGCCATTCATTTTCTCCCAAATTCTACAGTAAAACCCAGTGAAAGTTGACACAGACAGAGTCTTGGGTGTCCTGAAGAAGAATGCATTCCAATTTTATTGTTAACTGTGAAGGAATTTGAGTAATGCCTGTATGAATGTCAATGAGTGCTATAATGCATTGTGACAGACTTTGCCATTCATTTTCTCCCAAATTCTACAGTAAAATTCAGTGAAAGTTGACACAGACAGAGTCTTGGGTGTCCTGAAGAAGAATGCATTCCAATTTTATTGTTAACTGTGAAGGAATTTGAGTAATGCCTGTATGAATGTCAATGAGTGCTATAATGCATTGTGACAGACTTTGCCATTCATTTTCTCCCAAATTCTACAGTAAAACTCAGTGAAAGTTGACACAGACAGAGTCTTGGGTGTCCTGAAGAAGAATGCATTCCAATTTTATTGTTAACTGTGAAGGAATTTGAGTAATGCCTGTATGAATGTCAATGAGTGCTATAATGCATTGTGACAGACTTTGCCATTCATTTTCTCCCAAATTCTACAGTAAAACCCAGTGAAAGTTGACACAGACAGAGTCTTGGGTGTCCTGAAGAAGAATGCATTCCAATTTTATTGTTAACTGTGAAGGAATTTGAGTAATGCCTGTATGAATGTCAATGAGTGCTATAATGCATTGTGACAGACTTTGCCATTCATTTTCTCCCAAATTCTACAGTAAAATGTCATGAAAGTTGACACAGACAGAGTCTTGGGTGTCCTGAAGAAGAATGTATAGAAAATGTCATGTTAACTGTGAAGGAATTTGAGTAATGCCTGTATGAATGTCAATGAGTGCTATAATGCATTGTGACAGACTTTGCCATTCATTTTCTCCCAAATTCTACAGTAAAACCCAGTGAAAGTTGACACAGACAGAGTCTTGGGTGTCCTGAAGAAGAATGCATTCCAATTTTATTGTTAACTGTGAAGGAATTTGAGTAATGCCTGTATGAATGTCAATGAGTGCTATAATGCATTGTGACAGACTTTGCCATTCATTTTTTCCCAAATTCTACAGTAAAACCCAGTGAAAGTTGACACAGACAGAGTCTTGGGTGTCCTGAAGAAGAATGCATTCCAATTTTATTGTTAACTGTGAAGGAATTTGAGTAATGCCTGTATGAATGTCAATGAGTGCTATAATGCATTGTGACAGACTTTGCCATTCATTTTCTCCCAAATTCTACAGTAAAACCCAGTGAAAGTTGACACAGACAGAGTCTTGGGTGTCCTGAAGAAGAATGTATAGAAAATGTCATGTTAACTGTGAAGGAATTTGAGTAATGCCTGTATGAATGTCAATGAGTGCTATAATGCATTGTGACAGACTTTGCCATTCATTTTCTCCCAAATTCTACAGTAAAACCCAGTGAAAGTTGACACAGACAGAGTCTTGGGTGTCCTGAAGAAGAATGCATTCCAATTTTATTGTTAACTGTGAAGGAATTTGAGTAATGCCTGTATGAATGTCAATGAGTGCTATAATGCATTGTGACAGACTTTGCCATTCATTTTCTCCCAAATTCTACAGTAAAACCCAGTGAAAGTTGACACAGACAGAGTCTTGGGTGTCCTGAAGAAGAATGTATAGAAAATGTCTTGTTAACTGTGAAGGAATTTGAGTAATGCCTGTATGAATGTCAATGAGTGCTATAATGCATTGTGACAGACTTTGCCATTCATTTTTTCCCAAATTCTACAGTAAAACCCAGTGAAAGTTGACACAGACAGAGTCTTGGGTGTCCTGAAGAAGAATGCATTCCAATTTTATTGTTAACTGTGAAGGAATTTGAGTAATGCCTGTATGAATGTCAATGAGTGCTATAATGCATTGTGACAGACTTTGCCATTCATTTTCTCCCAAATTCTACAGTAAAATCCAGTGAAAGTTGACACAGACAGAGTCTTGGGTGTCCTGAAGAAGAATGCATTCCAATTTTATTGTTAACTGTGAAGGAATTTGAGTAATGCCTGTATGAATGTCAATGAGTGCTATAATGTATTGTGACAGACTTTGCCATTCATTTTCTCCCAAATTCTACAGTAAAACCCAGTGAAAGTTGACACAGACAGAGTCTTGGGTGTCCTGAAGAAGAATTCATTCCAATTTTATTGTTAACTGTGAAGGAATTTGAGTAATGCCTGTATGAATGTCAATGAGTGCTATAATGCATTGTGACAGATTTGCCATTCATTTTCTCCCAAATTCTACAGTAAAACCCAGTGAAAGTTGACACAGACAGAGTCTTGGGTGTCCTGAAGAAGAATGCATTCCAATTTTATTGTTAACTGTGAAGGAATTTGAGTAATGCCTGTATGAATGTCAATGAGTGCTATAATGCATTGTGACAGACTTTGCCATTCATTTTCTCCCAAATTCTACAGTAAAATGTCATGAAAGTTGACACAGACAGAGTCTTGGGTGTCCTGAAGAAGAATGCATTCCAATTTTATTGTTAACTGTGAAGGAATTTGAGTAATGCCTGTATGAATGTCAATGAGTGCTATAATGCATTGTGACAGACTTTGCCATTCATTTTCTCCCAAATTCTACAGTAAAACCCAGTGAAAGTTGACACAGACAGAGTCTTGGGTGTCCTGAAGAAGAATGTATAGAAAATGTCATGTTAACTGTGAAGGAATTTGAGTAATGCCTGTATGAATGTCAATGAGTGCTATAATGCATTGTGACAGAATTTGCCATTCATTTTCTCCCAAATTCTACAGTAAAATGTCATGAAAGTTGACACAGACAGAGTCTTGGGTGTCCTGAAGAAGAATGCATTCCAATTTTATTGTTAACTGTGAAGGAATTTGAGTAATGCCTGTATGAATGTCAATGAGTGCTATAATGCATTGTGACAGATTTTGCCATTCATTTTCTCCCAAATTCTACAGTAAAACCCAGTGAAAGTTGACACAGACAGAGTCTTGGGTGTCCTGAAGAAGAATGCATTCCAATTTTATTGTTAACTGTGAAGGAATTTGAGTAATGCCTGTATGAATGTCAATGAGTGCTATAATGCATTGTGACAGACTTTGCCATTCATTTTCTCCCAAATTCTACAGTAAAACCCAGTGAAAGTTGACACAGACAGAGTCTTGGGTGTCCTGAAGAAGAATGCATTCCAATTTTATTGTTAACTGTGAAGGAATTTGAGTAATGCCTGTATGAATGTCAATGAGTGCTATAATGCATTGTGACAGACTTTGCCATTCATTTTCTCCCAAATTCTACAGTAAAATCCAGTGAAAGTTGACACAGACAGAGTCTTGGGTGTCCTGAAGAAGAATGCATTCCAATTTTATGTTAACTGTGAAGGAATTTGAGTAATGCCTGTATGAATGTCAATGAGTGCTATAATGCATTGTGACAGAATTTGCCATTCATTTTCTCCCAAATTCTACAGTAAAATGTCATGAAAGTTGACACAGACAGAGTCTTGGGTGTCCTGAAGAAGAATGTATAGCAATGT
This sequence comes from Oxygymnocypris stewartii, assembly GCA_003573665.1. Lineage (NCBI taxonomy): Eukaryota > Metazoa > Chordata > Actinopteri > Cypriniformes > Cyprinidae > Oxygymnocypris > Oxygymnocypris stewartii. The sequence continues at coordinate 314,303 of QVTF01020256.1, read as the reverse complement.
TATTGTTAACTGTGAAGGAATTTGAGTAATGCCTGTATGAATGTCAATGAGTGCTATAATGCATTGTGACAGACTTTGCCATTCATTTTCTCCCAAATTCTACAGTAAAACCCAGTGAAAGTTGACACAGACAGAGTCTTGGGTGTCCTGAAGAAGAATGCATTCCAATTTTATTGTTAACTGTGAAGGAATTTGAGTAATGCCTGTATGAATGTCAATGAGTGCTATAATGCATTGTGACAGACTTTGCCATTCATTTTCTCCCACATTCTACAGTAAAATGTCAGTGAAAGTTGACACAGACAGAGTCTTGGGTGTCCTGAAGAAGAATGCATTCCAATTTTATGTTAACTGTGAAGCGTGAAGGAATTTGAGTAATGCCTGTATGAATGTCAATGAGTGCTATAATGCATTGTGACAGACTTTGCCATTCATTTTCTCCCAAATTCTACAGTAAAACCCAGTGAAAGTTGACACAGACAGAGTCTTGGGTGTCCTGAAGAAGAATGCATTCCAATTTTATTGTTAACTGTGAAGGAATTTGAGTAATGCCTGTATGAATGTCAATGAGTGCTATAATGCATTGTGACAGACTTTGCCATTCATTTTCTCCCAAATTCTACAGTAAAACTCAGTGAAAGTTGACACAGACAGAGTCTTGGGTGTCCTGAAGAAGAATGCATTCCAATTTTATTGTTAACTGTGAAGGAATTTGAGTAATGCCTGTATGAATGTCAATGAGTGCTATAATGCATTGTGACAGACTTTGCCATTCATTTTATCCCAAATTCTACAGTAAAACCCAGTGAAAGTTGACACAGACAGAGTCTTGGGTGTCCTGAAGAAGAATGCATTCCAATTTTATTGTTAACTGTGAAGGAATTTGAGTAATGCCTGTATGAATGTCAATGAGTGCTATAATGCATTGTGACAGACTTTGCCATTCATTTTCTCCCAAATTCTACAGTAAAATCCAGTGAAAGTTGACACAGACAGAGTCTTGGGTGTCCTGAAGAAGAATGCATTCCAATTTTATTGTTAACTGTGAAGGAATTTGAGTAATGCCTGTATGAATGTCAATGAGTGCTATAATGCATTGTGACAGACTTTGCCATTCATTTTCTCCCAAATTCTACAGTAAAATCCAGTGAAAGTTGACACAGACAGAGTCTTGGGTGTCCTGAAGAAGAATGCATTCCAATTTTATTGTTAACTGTGAAGGAATTTGAGTAATGCCTGTATGAATGTCAATGAGTGCTATAATGCATTGTGACTGACTTTGCCATTTATTTTTTCCCAAATTCTACAGTAATACCCAGTGAAAGTTGACACAGACAGAGTCGTGGGTGTCCTGAAGAAGAATGCATTCCAAATTTATTGTTAACTGTGAAGGAATTTGAGTAATGCGTGTATGAATGTCAATGAGAGCTATAATGCATTGTGACAGACTTTGCCATTCATTTTATCCCAAATTCTACAGTAAAATGTCATGAAAGTTGACACAGACAGAGTCTTGGGTGTCCTGAAGAAGAATGCATTCCAATTTTATTGTTAACTGTGAAGGAATTTGAGTAATGCCTGTATGAATGTCAATGAGTGCTATAATGCATTGTGACAGACTTTGCCATTCATTTTCTCCCAAATTCTACAGTAAAATCCAGTGAAAGTTGACACAGACAGAGTCTTGGGTGTCCTGAAGAAGAATGTATATCCAATTGTCATGTTAACTGTGAAGGAATTTGAGTAATGCCTGTATGAATGTCAATGAGTGCTATAATGCATTGTGACAGACTTTGCCATTCATTTTTTCCCAAATTCTACAGTAAAACTCAGTGAAAGTTGACACAGACAGAGTCTTGGGTGTCCTGAAGAAGAATGCATTCCAATTTTATTGTTAACTGTGAAGGAATTTGAGTAATGCCTGTATGAATGTCAATGAGTGCTATAATGCATTGTGACAGACTTTGCCATTCATTTTCTCCCAAATTCTACAGTAAAATGTCATGAAAGTTGACACAGACAGAGTCTTGGGTGTCCTGAAGAAGAATGCATTCCAATTTTATTGTTAACTGTGAAGGAATTTGAGTAATGCCTGTATGAATGTCAATGAGTGCTATAATGCATTGTGACAGACTTTGCCATTCATTTTATCCCAAATTCTACAGTAAAACCCAGTGAAAGTTGACACAGACAGAGTCTTGGGTGTCCTGAAGAAGAATGCATTCCAATTTTATTGTTAACTGTGAAGGAATTTGAGTAATGCCTGTATGAATGTCAATGAGTGCTATAATGCATTGTGACAGACTTTGCCATTCATTTTCTCCCAAATTCTACAGTAAAACTCAGTGAAAGTTGACACAGACAGAGTCTTGGGTGTCCTGAAGAAGAATGCATTCCAATTTTATTGTTAACTGTGAAGGAATTTGAGTAATGCCTGTATGAATGTCAATGAGTGCTATAATGCATTGTGACAGACTTTGCCATTCATTTTCTCCCAAATTCTACAGTAAAATGTCATGAAAGTTGACACAGACAGAGTCTTGGGTGTCCTGAAGAAGAATGCATTCCAATTTTATTGTTAACTGTGAAGGAATTTGAGTAATGCCTGTATGAATGTCAATGAGTGCTATAATGCATTGTGACAGACTTTGCCATTCATTTTCTCCCAAATTCTACAGTAAAATGTCATGAAAGTTGACACAGACAGAGTCTTGGGTGTCCTGAAGAAGAATGTCATTCCAATTTTATTGTTAACTGTGAAGGAATTTGAGTAATGCCTGTATGAATGTCAATGAGTGCTATAATGCATTGTGACAGACTTTGCCATTCATTTTCTCCCAAATTCTACAGTAAAATCCAGTGAAAGTTGACACAGACAGAGTCTTGGGTGTCCTGAAGAAGAATGCATTCCAATTTTATTGTTAACTGTGAAGGAATTTGAGTAATGCCTGTATGAATGTCAATGAGTGCTATAATGCATTGTGACAGACTTTGCCATTCATTTTCTCCCAAATTCTACAGTAAAACCCAGTGAAAGTTGACACAGACAGAGTCTTGGGTGTCCTGAAGAAGAATGCATTCCAATTTTATTGTTAACTGTGAAGGAATTTGAGTAATGCCTGTATGAATGTCAATGAGTGCTATAATGCATTGTGACAGACTTTGCCATTCATTTTCTCCCAAATTCTACAGTAAAACCCAGTGAAAGTTGACACAGACAGAGTCTTGGGTGTCCTGAAGAAGAATGCATTCCAATTTTATTGTTAACTGTGAAGGAATTTGAGTAATGCCTGTATGAATGTCAATGAGTGCTATAATGCATTGTGACAGACTTTGCCATTCATTTTCTCCCAAATTCTACAGTAAAATGTCATGAAAGTTGACACAGACAGAGTCTTGGGTGTCCTGAAGAAGAATGCATTCCAATTTTATTGTTAACTGTGAAGGAATTTGAGTAATGCCTGTATGAATGTCAATGAGTGCTATAATGCATTGTGACAGACTTTGCCATTCATTTTCTCCCAAATTCTACAGTAAAATCCAGTGAAAGTTGACACAGACAGAGTCTTGGGTGTCCTGAAGAAGAATGCATTCCAATTTTATTGTTAACTGTGAAGGAATTTGAGTAATGCCTGTATGAATGTCAATGAGTGCTATAATGCATTGTGACAGACTTTGCCATTCATTTTCTCCCAAATTCTACAGTAAAATGTCAGTGAAAGTTGACACAGACAGAGTCTTGGGTGTCCTGAAGAAGAATTCATTCCAATTTTATTGTTAACTGTGAAGGAATTTGAGTAATGCCTGTATGAATGTCAATGAGTGCTATAATGCATTGTGACAGACTTTGCCATTCATTTTCTCCCAAATTCTACAGTAAAATGTCATGAAAGTTGACACAGACAGAGTCTTGGGTGTCCTGAAGAAGAATGCATTCCAATTTTATTGTTAACTGTGAAGGAATTTGAGTAATGCCTGTATGAATGTCAATGAGTGCTATAATGCATTGTGACAGACTTTGCCATTCATTTTCTCCCAAATTCTACAGTAAAATGTCATGAAAGTTGACACAGACAGAGTCTTGGGTGTCCTGAAGAAGAATGTATAGCAAATGTCATGTTAACTGTGAAGGAATTTGAGTAATGCCTGTATGAATGTCAATGAGTGCTATAATGCATTGTGACAGACTTTGCCATTCATTTTCTCCCAAATTCTACAGTAAAACCCAGTGAAAGTTGACACAGACAGAGTCTTGGGTGTCCTGAAGAAGAATGCATTCCAATTTTATTGTTAACTGTGAAGGAATTTGAGTAATGCCTGTATGAATGTCAATGAGTGCTATAATGCATTGTGACAGACTTTGCCATTCATTTTCTCCCAAATTCTACAGTAAAACCCAGTGAAAGTTGACACAGACAGAGTCTTGGGTGTCCTGAAGAAGAATGCATTCCAATTTTATTGTTAACTGTGAAGGAATTTGAGTAATGCCTGTATGAATGTCAATGAGTGCTATAATGCATTGTGACAGACTTTGCCATTCATTTTCTCCCAAATTCTACAGTAAAACCCAGTGAAAGTTGACACAGACAGAGTCTTGGGTGTCCTGAAGAAGAATGCATTCCAATTTTATTGTTAACTGTGAAGGAATTTGAGTAATGCCTGTATGAATGTCAATGAGTGCTATAATGCATTGTGACAGACTTTGCCATTCATTTTCTCCCAAATTCTACAGTAAAACCCAGTGAAAGTTGACACAGACAGAGTCTTGGGTGTCCTGAAGAAGAATGCATTCCAATTTTATTGTTAACTGTGAAGGAATTTGAGTAATGCCTGTATGAATGTCAATGAGTGCTATAATGCATTGTGACAGATTTTGCCATTCATTTTCTCCCAAATTCTACAGTAAAACCCAGTGAAAGTTGACACAGACAGAGTCTTGGGTGTCCTGAAGAAGAATGCATTCCAATTTTATTGTTAACTGTGAAGGAATTTGAGTAATGCCTGTATGAATGTCAATGAGTGCTATAATGCATTGTGACAGACTTTGCCATTCATTTGCTCCCAAATTCTACAGTAAAATGTCATGAAAGTTGACACAGACAGAGTCTTGGGTGTCCTGAAGAAGAATGCATTCCAATTTTAATGTTAACTGTGAAGGAATTTGAGTAATGCCTGTATGAATGTCAATGAGTGCTATAATGCATAGTGACAGACTTTGCCATTCATTTTCTCCGAAATTCTACAGTAAAATGTCATGAAAGTTGACACAGACAGAGTCTTGGGTGTTCTGAAGAAGAATGTATAGAAAATGTCATGTTAACTGTGAAGGAATTTGAGTAATGCCTGTATGAATGTCAATGAGTGCTATAATGCATAGTGACAGACTTTGCCATTCATTTTCTCCCAAATTCTACAGTAAAATATCATGAAAGTTGACACAGACAGAGTCTTGGGTGTCCAGAAGAATAATGCATTCCAATTTTATTGTTAACTGTGAAGGAATTTGAGTAATGCCTGTATGAATGTCAATGAGTGCTATAATGCATTGTGACAGATTTTGCCATTCATTTTCTCCCAAATTCTACAGTAAAACCCAGTGAAAGTTGACACAGACAGAGTCTTGGGTGTCCTGAAGAAGAATGCATTCCAATTTTATTGTTAACTGTGAAGGAATTTGAGTAATGCCTGTATGAATGTCAATGAGTGCTATAATGCATTGTGACAGACTTTGCCATTCATTTGCTCCCAAATTCTACAGTAAAATGTCATGAAAGTTGACACAGACAGAGTCTTGGGTGTTCTGAAGAATAATGTATAGAAAATGTCATGTTAACTGTGAAGGAATTTGAGTAATGCCTGTATGAATGTCAATGAGTGCTATAATGAAAGTTAAGGAAATTAAGGAAGTTAAGGAAAGTTAAGGAATTTGAGTAATGCCTGTATGAATGTCAATGAGTGCTATAATGCATTGTGACAGACTTTGCCATACATTTGCTCCCAAATTCTACAGTAAAATGTCATGAAAGTTGACACAGACAGAGTCTTGGGTGTCCTGAAGAAGAATTCATTCCAATGTTATTGTTAACTGTGAAGGAATTTGAGTAATGCCTGTATGAATGTCAATGAGTGCTATAATGCATTGTGACAGATTTTGCCATTCATTTTCTCCCAAATTCTACAGTAAAACCCAGTGAAAGTTGACACAGACAGAGTCTTGGGTGTCCTGAAGAAGAATGCATTCCAATTTTATTGTTAACTCTGAAGGAATTTGAGTAATGCCTGTATGAATGTCAATGAGTGCTATAATGCATTGTGACAGACTTTGCCATTCATTTTCTCCCAAATTCTACAGTAAAATGTCATGAAAGTTGACACAGACAGAGTCTTGGGTGTCCTGAAGAAGAATGCATTCCAATTTTATTGTTAACTCTGAAGGAATTTGAGTAATGGCTGTATTAATGTCAATGAGTGCTATAATGCATTGTGACAGACTTTGCCATTCATTTGCTCCCAAATTCTACAGTAAAATGTCATGAAAGTTGACACAGACAGAGTCTTGGGTGTCCTGAAGAAGAATGCATTCCAATTTTAATGTTAACTGTGAAGGAATTTGAGTAATGCCTGTATGAATGTCAATGAGTGCTATAATGCAAAGTGACAGACTTTGCCATTCATTTTCTCCGAAATTCTACAGTAAAATGTCATGAAAGTTGACACAGACAGAGTCTTGGGTGTTCTGAAGAAGAATGTATAGAAAATGTCATGTTGACTGTGAAGGAATTTGAGTAATGCCTGTATGAATGTCAATGAGTGCTATAATGCATAGTGACAGACTTTGCCATTCATTTTCTCCCAAATTCTACAGTAAAATATCATGAAAGTTGACACAGACAGAGTCTCGGGTGTCCAAAAGAAGAATGCATTCCAATTTTATTGTTAACTGTGAAGGAATTTGAGTAATGCCTGTATGAATGTCACTGAGTGCTATAATGCATTGTGACAGATTTTGCCATTCATTTTCTCCCAAATTCTACAGTAAAACCCAGTGAAAGTTGACACAGACAGAGTCTTGGGTGTCCTGAAGAAGAATGCATTCCAATGTTATTGTTAACTCTGAAGGAATTTGAGTAATGCCTGTATGAATGTCAATGAGTGCGATAATGCATTGTGACAGACTTTGCCATTCATTTTCTCCCAAATTCTACAGTAAAATGTCATGAAAGTTGACACAGACAGAGTCTTGGGTGTCCTGAAGAAGAATGCATTCCAATTTTAATGTTAACTGTGAAGGAATTTGAGTAATGCCTGTATGAATGTCAATGAGTGCTATAATGCATTGTGACAGACTTTGCCATTCATTTTCTCCCAAATTCTACAGTAAAATGTCATGAAAGTTGACACAGACAGAGTCTTGGGTGTTCTGAAGAAGAATGTATAGAAAATGTCATGTTAACTGTGAAGGAATTTGAGTAATGCCTGTATGAATGTCAATGAGTGCTATTATGCATTGTGAAAGACTTTGCAATTCATTTTCTCCCAAATTCTAAAGTAAAATGTCATGAAAGTTGACACAGACAGAATCTTGGGTGTCCTGAAGAAGAATTCATTCCAATTTTATTGTTAACTGTGAAGGAATTTGAGTAATGCCTGTATGAATGTCAATGAGTGCTATAATGCATTGTGACAGACTTTGCCATTCATTTTCTCCCAAATTCTACAGTAAAATGTCATGAAAGTCGACACAGACAGAGTCTTGGGTGTCCTGAAGAAGAATTCATTCCAATTGTATTGTTAACTCTGAAGGAATTTGAGTAATGCCTGTATGAATGTCAATGAGTGCTATAATGTATTGTGACAGATTTTGCCATTCATTTTCTCCCAAATTCTACAGTAAAACCCAGTGAAAGTTGACACAGACAGAGTCTTGGGTGTCCTGAAGAAGAATGCATTCCAATTTTATTGTTAACTGTGAAGGAATTTGAGTAATGCCTGTATGAATGTCAATGAGTGCTATACTGTATTGTGACAGACTTTGCCATTCATTTTCTCCCAAATTCTACAGTAAAACCCAGTGAAAGTTGACACAGACAGAGTCTTGGGTGTTCTGAAGAAGAATGTATAGAAAATGTCATGTTAACTGTGAAGGAATTTGAGTAATGCCTGTATGAATGTCAATGAGTGCTATAATGCATTGTGACAGATTTTGCCATTCATTTTCTCCAAAATTCTACAGTAAAACCCAGTGAAAGTTGACACAGACAGAGTCTTGGGTGTCCTGAAGAAGAATGCATTCCAATTTTATTGTTATCTGTGAAGGAATTTGAGTAATGCCTGTATGAATGTCAATGAGTGCTATAATGCATTGTGACAGACTTTGCCATTCATTTTCTCCCAAATTCTACAGTAAAATGTCATGAAAGTTGACACAGACAGAGTCTTGGGTGTCCTGAAGAAGAATGCATTCCAATTGTATTGTTAACTGTGAAGGAATTTGAGTAATGCCTGTATGAATGTCAATGAGTGCTATAATGCATAGTGACAGATTTTGCCATTCATTTTCTCCCAAATTCTACAGTAAAACCCAGTGAAAGTTGACACAGACAGAGTCTTGGGTGTCCTGAAGAAGAATGCATTCCAATTGTATTGTTAACTGTGAAGGAATTTGAGTAATGCCTGTATGAATGTCAATGAGTGCTATAATGCATTGTGACAGATTTTGCCATTCATTTTCTCCCAAATTCTACAGTAAAATGTCATGAAAGTTGACACAGACAGAGTCTTGGGTGTCCTGAAGAAGAATGCATTCCAATTTTATTGTTAACTGTGAAGGAATTTGAGTAATGCCTGTATGAATGTCAATGAGTGCTATAATGCATTGTGACAGATTTTGCCATTCATTTTCTCCCAAATTCTACAGTAAAACCCAGTGAAAGTTGACACAGACAGAGTCTTGGGTTTCCTGAAGAAGAATGCATTCCAATTGTATTGTTAACTGTGAAGGAATTGAGTAATGCCTGTATGAATGTCAATGAGTGCTATAATGCATTGTGACAGACTTTGCCATTCATTTCTCCCAAATTCTACAGTAAACTGTCATGAAAGTTGACACAGACAGAGTCTTGGGTGTCCTGAAGAAGAATGCATTCCAATTTTATTGTTAACTGTAAAGGAATTTGAGTAATGCCTGTATGAATGTCATGAGTGCTATAATGCATTGTGACAGACTTTGCCATTCATTTTTTTCCCAAATTCTACAGTAAAATTTCATGAAAGTTGACACAGCAGGTCTTGGGTGTCCTGAGAAGAATTCATTCCAATTTTATTGTTAACTGTGAAGGAATTTGAGTAATGCCTGTATGAATGTCAATGAGTGCTATAATGCATTGTGACAGATTTTGCCATTCATTTTCTCCCAAATTCCACAATAAATCACCGGGAAAGTTGACACAGATAGAGACATGGTCGTTATGAAAAAGATTTTATTGAAAAAAATTTCTTAACTGTGAAGGAATTTGAATAATGCATGTAGAAAAAAGTAGGACATAATCAGTGTTATAATGTATTTTAACAGACTTTATTTTTGTGGGAAATAAGTAATTCAACTTTTTTTCTGTTTTGCAGTTACGCCAGATCACATACGCCAGCAACTCTTTAAAGAATCTCTCTCTCTCAATTTCAATTTCAATTTAAGTGTGCTTTATTGGCATGACAAAAACTATACATTTGTATTACCAAAGCAATTGCAGCTGGGCTGCTCACAAGTAGTGCACATTTGAATTAACAGAAAGAAAAAGAAAAATAATAATAGTAATAAAACAAATATTTAAACCGTATTAAATATGTAGTGCAAAATGAATGACTATTGTAAGTATGTGATATAAATAAAATTAAATAAGGTACAGTATAAGATTTATACAGGCAAAATATACATTTAAGTAATATAAAGGGGTAATATGTCATAATATAATCTACATGTGCTGGAAACATCAGCTCAGGGCAGACGGAGTGTCTTCTCTTCTATGGTGACAGAGAGACACATATTGAGCAGCAAACACACAGCAGGTCTTGTGTTCTCTGAGCAGATACGCTAGTTTCTCCTGGTCTGGAAGAGTTGTAAATGTGGGATGGATCTGCTGTATTTTGTCGTAGAACACTGTCCGTATATCTGTGTATTTGGAGCACTCTGTTAGGAAGTACAGTTCTGTTTCCATCTGATTCAGATCACAGTGTGAACACAATCTCTGCTCCGGGGGCAGCCATGTTTGTCTGTGTCTGCCCGTCTCTATCATCAGCTTGTGTCCGCTGAGTCTGTATCTGGTCAACGTGCTTCTCAGTTTCTTATCTGACACTGTGAACAGATACTCTGCCATACTGTACTCTCTCTTTAGGGACAGATAGCATTGCATTTTACTCGGTTGTTGAGTTTGGATTTGCCAATGAGTGATGTAGCTCTGTTTGATTTGTGCAGTGATCTGATTGGTTCTGATGTTGTGATTCAGAGTATCAGTAGATGTTAGTGAAGCATCAGGACTGAAGCTCTGGATCAGCTGGAGGAAGGGCTTGCTTTCTTTGCTCATCTCTTGGTATTGCAGGGCTTTATAATGGTATGATTGGGGGTTACTGAGCTTCAGATGTTTCCAGAATTGAATTGCCCTTTTTTGTATCTTAGTGATTAGAGGATATTTGCCTAATTCTGCCCTGCATGCGTTATTTGTTGTGTGCCGGTGCACGTGTAATATATTTTTACAGAGTTCTGCATGCAGAGCCTCAATCGAGTGTTTTTCCCATTTGGTGAGATCTTGACTTGGGTTTGTCAGTGAACCCCACACCTCACTGCCATAGAGTGCAATGGGCTCAATTACTGATTCTACTATTTTCAGCCAAATTCTAATAGGGATTTCTATAGGACATTGCCGTTTTATGGCGTAGAAGGCCCTGCGTGCTTTATCTCTCAGTTCATTCACAGCATGATTAAAGTTTCCAGTGGATGTGATTTTCAAACCCAGGTAGTTGTAGTGTGATGTGTGTGTTATCTGGTTAGTACCTAATGTAAATATGTGTTGTGTTTCCTGGGATCTGGATCTTTTCTGAAAGATCATAATGTTGGTTTTCTTCAGGTTGACTGTCAGGGCCCAGGTCTGGCAGTATTGCTCCAGCAGGTCCAGATTCTGCTGTAGACCATGTTTAGTGGGAGACAGCAGAACCAGGTCATCTGCATACAGCAGGCATTTGATCTCTGAGTCGTGTAGAGTGAGGCCAGGGGCTGCAGATCGCTCCAGACTGAGCGCCAGTTCATTGATATAGATGTTAAATAATGTTGGGCTTAAGCAGCAGCCCTGTCTCACTCCACGCTCCTGGGAAAGATACCTTGTACGTTTGGTGTTGATTTTTACGCCACATTTACTTTCAGTGTACATTGATTTGATGAGGTCATATGTTTTACCTCCTATTCCACTTTCAATAAGTTTGTAGAATAGTCCTTGGTGCCAAATTGAGTCAAACGCTTTTTTAAAGTCAATAAAGCATGCATATATTTTCCCTTTATCTTGATGACCGTGTTTTTCAATCAGAGTATGTAATGTATAGATGTGATCAGACGTACGGTAATTTGGTAAAAATCCGATTTGACTTCTGCTCAGTACATTGTGTGTGGTGATGTAGTCGAGCATTTATTATGCTACAGAATAACTTTCCCAGGTTGCTGCTCACACAGATGCCTCTGTAGTTGTTAGGATCAAATATATCTCCGTTTTTAAAGATTGGTGTTATCAAGCCTTGATTCCAGATGTCGGGGAAGTAACCTACACGCAGGATCACATTGAATAGTTTTAGAACGGCTAATTGGAGCTTGCTGCTTGTGTGTTTTATAATTTCATTTAATTTCATCTCTCTCTCTCTCTCTCTCTCTCTCTCTCTCTCTCTCTCTCTCTCTCTCTCTCTCTCTCTCTCTCTCTCTGAGTGCATGCTGGGAGTGAGTGGGCGGAGTTGGCGTGCGTGAGTTGGAGTGAGTTCCACAGTGCGAGTGAGTTTTCTATCTTTTTTCTATATTTTGTGGCTTTGTTGTTAAGTAAATAGAAAAAAGGGGGGTGCGTGTGAGGAGCGTCGTCGGTCAGTGTGTACTGATTGCTATGGCGGCGCCTCAGCGCGCAAGTTTGGAAAGTTTAACGCACCGGCATGGCATCAGGGTTATGCCAGCGGACTGCGGTAAAGTTTTTATATTCACACATTCGGACTTCCGCGTTCAATAGCTTTGTTAATATGCATTTAAAAAGTATACTTACATTACATTTTCATTACTGACTATAATTAGCAGTACCTACAATCCATTTTTCTGCAGAAGTCGATGTTTTTATAAGGCTGAAAAACACGTTGATGTCTATGGAATGATGTGACATCTTCACCACCAGAGGGGCCGTCTACAAATTACATGATACTTTTATGGCAAGCTGCTAAAGACTATTTTGAGCTGAAAAGTGCTGCTTGCTTTTATTTAAAACGTTCCAGAGCATGTTGATATAAGATAAATTTATGATTTATATATTTAATAAAGAATTTGTGCCTCAAGTCAATTGTTTTGCTATTACTGTGTTAATTACTGTGGTTTCTTCAATGACACATGATTAAGTTCAATAGCTTTTAAAAGGCTTGTTGGACTGGTCCTGGACACATTGGAAAATCTTAACTTCGCCCTAATACACATACTACAACTCTTTATTGTGCAGCAATTTTATGTGGTCAATTTGTACTATTTAATAATGTGTTGTATTGGTGTCTTCAATGACACATGATTAAGTTCAATAGCTTTTAAAAATCTTGATGGACTATTCTAGAACATGGTGGAAAATATTTATTTGAACCGAAAGAACATACTACAAGTCTTTATCGTGCTATTATTTATTCTAGATGTTTAATTTCTATTATCACTGTATTCTATGGGATTCTTCAATGGCACATCATCAGCTCAATAACTTTTGAAAAGAGGGTCACAGCGCTCCAAAACAAAATGCTAAATATTTATTTGAACCGAAAGAACATACTACAAGTCTTTATCATGCTATTATTTACTCTAGATATTTAATTTCTATTATCACTGTATTCTATGGGATTCTTCAATGGCACATCATCAGTTCAATAACTTTTGAAAAGAGGGTCACAGCGCTCCAAAACAAAATGCTAAATATTTATTGGACCATAAAGAACATACTACAAGTCTTTATCGTGCTATTATTTACTCTAGATGTTTAATTTCTATTATCACTGTATTCTATGGGATTCTTCAATGGCACATCATCAGTTTAATAACTTTTGAAAAGAGGGTCACGCCACTCCAAAACAAAATGCTAAATATTTATTTGAACCGAAAGAACATACTACAAGTCTTTATCGTGCTATTATTTACTCTAGATGTTTAATTTATATTATCTCTGTATTCTATGGGGTTCTTCAATGGCACATCATCAATTCAATAACTTTTGAAAAGAGGGTCACAGCGCTCCAAAACAAAATGCTAAATATTTATTGGACCATAAAGAACATACTACAAGTCTTTATCGTGCTATTATTTACTCTAGATGTTTAATTTCTATTATCACTGTATTCTATGGGATTCTTCAATGGCACATCATCAGCTCAATAACTTTTGAAAAGAGGGTCACAGCGCTCCAAAACAAAATGCTAAATATTTATTGGACCATAAAGAACATACTACAAGTCTTTATCGTGCTATTATTTACTTTAGATGTTTAATTTCTATTATCACTGTATTCTATGGGATTCTTCAATGGCACATCATCAGTTCAATAACTTTTGAAAAGAGGGTCACAGCGCTCCAAAACAAAATGCTAAATATTTATTGGACCATAAAGAACATACTACAAGTCTTTATTGTGCTATTATTTACTCTAGATGTTTAATTTCTATTATCACTGTATTCTATGGGATTCTTCAATGGCACATCATCAGTTTAATAACTTTTGAAAAGAGGGTCACGCCACTCCAAAACAAAATGCTAAATATTTATTTGAACCGAAAGAACATACTACAAGTCTTTATCGTGCTATTATTTACTCTAGATATTTAATTTCTATTATCCCTGTATTCTATGGGATTCTTCAATGGCACATCATCAGTTCAATAACTTTTGAAAAGAGGGTCACAGCGCTCCAAAACAAAGTGCTAAATATTTATTGGACCATAAAGAACATACTACAAGTCTTTATCGTGCTATTATTTACTCTAGATGTTTAATTTCTATTATCACTGTATTCTATGGGATTCTTCAATGGCACATCATCAGTTTAATAACTTTTGAAAAGAGGGTCACGCCACTCCAAAACAAAATGCTAAATATTTATTTGAACCGAAAGAACATACTACAAGTCTTTATCGTGCTATTATTTACTCTAGATGTTTAATTTATATTATCTCTGTATTCTATGGGGTTCTTCAATGGCACATCATCAATTCAATAACTTTTGAAAAGAGGGTCACAGCGCTCCAAAACAAAATGCTAAATATTTATTGGACCATAAAGAACATACTACAAGTCTTTATCGTGCTATTATTTACTCTAGATGTTTAATTTCTATTATCACTGTATTCTATGGGATTCTTCAATGGCACATCATCAGCTCAATAACTTTTGAAAAGAGGGTCACAGCGCTCCAAAACAAAATGCTAAATATTTATTGGACCATAAAGAACATACTACAAGTCTTTATCGTGCTATTATTTACTTTAGATGTTTAATTTCTATTATCACTGTATTCTATGGGATTCTTCAATGGCACATCATCAGTTCAATAACTTTTGAAAAGAGGGTCACAGCGCTCCAAAACAAAATGCTAAATATTTATTGGACCATAAAGGACATACTACAAGTATTTATTGTGCTATTATTTACTCTAGATGTTTAATTTCTATTATCACTGTATTCTATGGGATTCTTCAATGGCACATCATCAGTTCAATAACTTTTGAAGGAAGACACTGACTTACCCAGTACACCTTGTATAATATTCATTTTACATTAAATAACACACTACAGCTTTTCGATGAACTATTATGTGCCCTTTGTGGTCAATTGACACTGCCAGTGTGTTGCATTTGGTTCTTCTATCATCCAGTTCAATGGCGTTCAAAATGCTCACTGGACTGTTTCAGAACATGTTGGAAAATCTTCATTTGACCCTAATAAACATACTACAACTCTTCGTTTTGCAATCATTTGTATCATATGGTCAACTTCTCTCAATCTGTTGCATTCATTTCCTAAATGACAAATTATTCAGTTCAACTGTTTTTAAAATACTCTGTGGACTGTTACAGAACATGGTGGAATGCTTTTATTTCAACCTGAAGAATACACTACAACTATTCATTGGACAATTATTTGCTTTATATGGGAATTTACATCTCAATTTACATTGTTTTCTTAATTCACACATTACACGGTTCGAAATTTATGGATTAAACAGAATAATTATTCTGGGACAATCTGTAAAATGTTCAGCTAATTTTAGATTTTCATAGCAAATTTCCAATGCTAGCCATGTTTAAGAAATGAGTAATGGTTTCCTTATTGAACATTAAAAGGACACTCTGCAACATTGCTCAGTTTGAATCATTTATTTTGTGTATTTGCAGTTGGATGTACTTTGACACTTGCAAGAAAAAATACATCAACCAATGTGTAAAGTGTCCGCACCATTATGACACCATCATTTGTATGGATTTTTTAAGGAAGACAGAGGAGCAATTGTCTCACATTAGTACAAACACATTTGCTCACGTTTAAACATGTGCTTTCCATGTGCTACCATGATTTGGTGGCCAAAATCAATCAGCTGAGTCCCAACATTATCACGACCTGCTTTAAAACTGTGCAAGCTATACTCTTTTGACGTGAGTAAATGAATGTGAATGAATGTGTATTGTTTTACCCAAGTTTCCATGTAAAAATAATTTTGTGTTGAAAAAGTTTAGGTCTTTTAAGAAGGCCCATTTAAAGGTTCTTTTCTTGTTAAAATTCTTTTTTAAACTTGTGTTCAGTGAAATTTTAACAATTTAAAAAGCCAACCTGCAATTTACATAAAATGTCAGTTATATATATGATACAAATTGTCATGAATGGTCCAAAATTTAAGTTAGTTCAGAATGAGTCTACCTCTCTACCAAAATCTCTTGATGTATTAATCCCAATAGACATCCTGTTTAATGTCATGTATACCCTGTTTGAAGACTCTTTAATAATATGATGGGTTCAGTACCATGGACAGTTCTGCAAGTTTGAAAACATCAATCAATGCAAATGGATTATGAGATTTTGAAACTTAAATGCTAAATCAACAGCAAATACTTTAGAAGATGTAAAACGTCTCAGGTTACATATGTAACCATGGTTCCCCGAGTGGGGAACGAGACACTGCGTCCCCTAGGGGTCGCTATGGGGAACGCCCTCAGCGTGACTCGTGTCTGAAGATACATATGTAAAAACACCATCCGTTGGCTGGTGACAGCCCATGACGTCACTACCGGCGCGACCATAATATAAGGACTGCCGGGAGAATACATCATCCGCTTCTTCGTCTGAAGCTTGCGTCCGAAGCATGGCCCAAAGCCTAGGGGACGCAGTGTCTCGTTCCCCACTCAGGGAACCATGGTTACATACGTAACCTGAGACGTTCCCCTTCATGGGAACTTCGAACTGCGTCCCCTAGGGGTCGCTATGGGGAACGTTATACCCACGCCACCATGCTGAGGGGAGTGCAAGCCAAATTCCCGCAGGAGGCGAGCACAAGTCAACTCTACCATTTGGCTCAGGGAGTTGCCCCTGTGGACGGTTGATGCTGTCAGTGACATTATCCCCTTTGGCCAAAAACCCGAGCTGCATACCTGAAGTACTTACCTGCTAGGTGCCGGGATTACCGGACCCAAGGTAGAGCTCACAGGTTTGGAATCATTCTTATACAGAAAGATTCCTTTAAGGGGATAGGGCCAAGTACCTAGTGGTAGCCACTAGGTCCTGGCCGGTCACCAGGGGCTACCGCTTGCTCTACATGAGCTTGCTGAGGGAGCTGTCTCAACAGACCCCTTGGTAGCATTACCCTTTTTAAACCAAAATATTTGGTTACATGGAGTGGGGCCCAAGGCACAAACCGGGGCTTGACCAACTCAAATAAGGGCACGAAGCTGCGCGCGTAACCCTACCCCTAAGGGCTTTTAGAAAGAAAGCAGAACATTCGATGTGCTAACTTACCACTGGGTGGATTTTAGAAAAGTGCCCAAAGTCTAGCGTGTGCACTTACCATAGCATGGATTTTAGAAAGAACGCAGAACACTTGATGTGCGATCTTACCACTAAGTGGATTTTAGAAAGTGCCCATTGCTTTAGCGTGTGCACTTATATATATTGTTTTATTTACGTTCTATTTTGGGGGACTAGATGCTCAGAAGGGAGCTGCATGCTCATAGATGACCCTCTATGATGAGGGGAGCAATGCTAGCTCGACCCACAAGGCGAGCGATCTACACCGAACTTTGGAAGTGGAGAAACTTCCGATGCTCAAACAGGAGCGGCATGCTCATAGGTGATCCTCTAAGTGAGGGGAGCAACGCCAGCTCTACCAATAGCGAGCTCTGGAGCGCGGAGAACTCATTTTGAGAGGGAACTCAAACACTCAGGAGTGGAGCCCAAGGCACAAGCCGGGGCCTGACCAACTCAAATAAGGGCACGAAGCTGCGCGCGTAACCCTACCCTACGGGATTTTTAGAAAGAAAGCAGAACATTCGATGTGCGATCTTACCACTAAGTGGATTTTAGAAAAGTGCCCAGAGTTTAGCGTGTGCACTTATATATTGGTATTACGTTCTACTTGGAGCGGAGAACTACTTATCCCTTGGAGTGAGAGTCTCAGACGCTCAGAAGGGAGCGGCATGCTCATAGATGACCCTCTACAGTGAGGGGAGCAGTGCTAGCTCTACCGATGAGGAGCTTTGGAGAGCGGAGAACTCAGTCTTCCGAGTAAGGGAGCTCAGATGCCCAGAAAGGAGCGGCATGCTCATAGGTGACCCTCTATGGTGAGGGGAGCTATGCTAGCTCAACCAACCAGGAGAGCAACCTATCACAGAGCTCTAGTGGAGCGGAGAACTCATTCCTTAGAAGGGGAGGAATTTTAGGCGCTCAGAAGGGAGCGGCATGCTCATAGGTGACCCTCTAAGTGAGGGGAGCAGTGCTAGCTCGACCAACCGGCGACCTATCACAGAGCTCTGGGGAGCGGAGAACTCATTCTACAGAGTGAGAGGAACTCAGACGTTCAGCAGGGAGCGGCTTGCTCATAGATGACCCTCTATAGCGAGGGGAGCAATGCTAGCTCGACCAGCAAGGCGAGCGAACTATCACAGAGCTTTGAGGAGCGGAAAACTCATTCCTCAGAATGAGCTCAGACGCTCCGAAGGGAGCGGCATGCTCATAGGTGACCCTCTAAGTGAGGGGACCAACGCCAGCTCTACCAATAGCAAGCTCTGGAGAGCGGAGAACTCATTTTGAGAGGGAACTCAAACACTCAGGAGTGGTGCCCAAGGCACAAGCCGGGGCCTGACCAACTCAAATAAGGGCACAAAGCTGCGCGCGTAACCCTACCCTACGGGATTTTTAGAAAGAAAGCAGAAC
Organism: Oxygymnocypris stewartii; assembly: GCA_003573665.1. NCBI lineage: Eukaryota > Metazoa > Chordata > Actinopteri > Cypriniformes > Cyprinidae > Oxygymnocypris > Oxygymnocypris stewartii. The sequence continues at coordinate 295,633 of QVTF01020256.1, read as the reverse complement.
ATTCGATGTGCTAACTTACCACTGGGTGGATTTTAGAAAAGTGCCCAAAGTCTAGCGTGTGCACTTACCATAGCATGGATTTTAGAAAGAACGCAAAACACTTGATGTGCGATCTTACCACTAAGTGGATTTTAGAAAGTGCCCAGAGTTTAGCGTGTGCACTTATATATTGGTATTACGTTCTACTCGGAGCGGTCAAAGAGCTCTGGGGAGCGGAGAACTCATTCTACAGAATGAGAGGAACTCAGACGCTCAGCAGGGAGCGGCTTGCTCATAGATGACCCTCTGTAGCGAGGGGAGCAATGCTAGCTCGACCGGCAAGGCGAGCGACCTATCACAGAGCCTTGAGGAGTGGAAAACTCATTCCTCAGAATGAGCTCAGACGCTCCGAAGGGAGCGGCATGCTCATAGGTGACCCTCTAGGTGAGGGGAGCAATGCTAGCTCTACCGACAACGCTCAGAAGGGAGCGGCATGCTCATAGGTAACCCTCTAGGTGAGGGGAGCAATGCTAGCTCTACCAACAGCGAGTTGTTTTGGCTTTTTATAACTTAGACGCTCATACAGGAGCGGCATGCTCATAGAAAACCCTCTAAGGTGAGGGGAGCAATGCTAGCTCTACTGACAATGCTCAGAATGGGCAGCATGCTCATAGGTGACCCTCTAAGGTGAGGGGAGCAATGCTAGCTCGACCAGCATGGTTGCTAGGGCGATATGAGTGGAGCATGAGAGGCCTAATTCATAGGATTGCAGACCAGAATGACCTGAGGACCGAGGATGTTCCCACGGAAACCTCCAAGGGGGCCTCAGCCCGGACCATCAGCAAGGCAGTTTCGTATGAACATAGAACCTGACCGAATTCATCATAGGTCCAGTCTGACTGCAATCTTAGGTTCCCACCTAACCTCGGTCAGGTGGGGTATGGCAGTTGCAGGGGAATTAAAGAGGGGAAGCTAAGGGCCGGTGTTATAAGCCCCCTGAAGGAAGTGAGTAGATGTTAGTTACTCTGGTCCGGACGAGAACGTTATTGAGGACGTCTCGTCTGGATCACCTTCCTCAGGTCTTGCCTACCTCTTTTTGATTTGTACCTTCCTCTACCCCTACCCGCAGGCGGGGGAGGGGCACGAGTTGAAACACTAGCCCTCTGTGCCTGTCTCCGATCCTCAGACCAGGACGGGCCAGGACCCCTGCTCTGTTCGGGCTCAGACCTGGACCTTCTTGGAATGAAGGTTTTAAAAGCCGCCGACCGCGCCCTCGCCTCCCTGAACTTCTCGACCACCGTATCGACGGAGGTACCAAAAAGCTCGGAAGGCGAGACTGGAGCATCAAGAAGAAAGCCCCTCTCTTTCTTCTCGAGGTCTGCCAAGTTCACCCATAGATGCCTCTCCGTTACCACCATGGCTGCCATAGACCTGCCCATAGCAGTGGCAGCCTGCTTGGTGGCACGGAGGGCTAAATCCGTGGTGCGGCGCAGCTCGGCTACTTCGTCAGGTGACAAGCCCTGACCGTTATCCAGGTCTTTCAGCAGATCCGCTTGGTACGCCTGGAGCACCGCCATGGTGTGCAATGAGGCGACCGCCTGACCTGCTGCTGCGTACGCCTTGCCATTTAAGCGAGATGTATCCTGAAGGGGCTTAGACAGCAAGGAGGGAACCTTTAGAGAAGCTGTCTTACCCATGGAGAGATAGCTAGCGTCTCTTCAACAGGAGGCATCTTCTCATAGCCGCTTTCACGCATCCTTTCAATGTTCACATAACTGGTATGCTGGAACCTATGGATGCGAGAAGAAAACGGCTTTTTCCATTCCTTCTCGACCTCCGAATGGAGCTCAGGAAGGAATGGGAGGTTCACTTGAGCTGGGTGTTTATGGCCGGAAAGATATCGCTCATCGAGACGTCCCCGCGGCACCGCCATCTTGGTTCGCTCCCACGGCAAGTCAAGCCTTGCCGTGGTGCGTTCCATAACCTCCAGCAGCTCTTCGTACGCAGGGCAGGAGATTTGAGAGGATTCAGTTTCCACATCCTCATCCTCAGCCATCTCCTGCTCATCCGGGGTATAACCCAGCAGAGCACTAGCCGCTGGATCAGATGATGTCAAAGAGATCACATCATCATAATCCAACGGCTCATTCTCGTTCCTAGCCGACTCATGCGAAAGGGAAAGCTCCCTTTCTAACTCATCGGCCAGATCCACCCGCGAACCCCACGATTTCATTCCCCTCCGTGCCTCAGCAACGGTGGGTCTCAAATCGCGGGAGGCAGATGGCTGTCCCTCTTTACTCGAAAAGAGGGACAAACGAGAACGAAGCTTTCTCATAGAGAACAGCTCACAATGCACACAGATTGCCCCCTCAAGGACATCGCGCGCGTGCTCTTCGCCCAAACAAAAGACGCAATAATCGTGTGTGTCATCTGGTGTCAAATAACGAAGACACGGATCCACACACTTTCTAAACGTCTTGCTAGTGCTTGCCATAATAACACAATGAAAACTGTATTCCTACCAGAATGCACGCTTCAAACAGACCAGTCAGTGAAGACGAAGAAGAGGATGATGTATTCTCCCGGCAGTCCTTATATTATGGTCGCGCCGGTAGTGACGTCATGGGCTGTCGCCGGCCAACGGATGGTGTTTTTACATATGTATCATCAGACACGAGTCACGCTGAGGGCGTTCCCCATAGCGACCCCTAGGGGACGCAGTTCGAAGTTCCCATGAAGGGGAACATATATCCAGTCGGTTTATTCCACAGGGTCCTCATTTATAACCGTTGCATACGCACAAATCATGTCTGAAAGAGGCGTACGCCACTTCCTACGCAAAAGGTATATATAAATAATAAAAATAATGGGATATATAAAAACAAACTTGACGGGAAAAGTAATAAATAAATAAAAATAAAGTAATAAATTAATAAAGTAAACAACGATTTTAAACTCTGTTTTCATGTCGATATACACATTTACATTAAATAGTCCACCCTCGTTAATGGAGATAAGCACCTAAATTACATAAAGTCATGTATGCAGAACCAAAATTATATGAATTTACACATATTTGTAGTGAATGCGCTTGATCACTTTTCCTGTGGCATGTTATGTTTTAATGACAGCAAAGAGTGCTATAGGTGCACAATAATGAATATTTAAACTAAACAACATATCTCATGTTACGAGAAAATATTTTTGTAGCGAGACTAATGATCAATGATGTGCCTTCGATATTATGGTGGACACTGCTAGATTCGGTGGTTGGACGGTCCATTGTCCAGTTGAATCAATACAACCGCAGGCAGCTGCACGGTGTTTTTGATGTCACGTTTTCATTCCAAAATACTTTGTCAGTGATGCGTCGAGTCAGACAATTGTATTTACACTGCAATAAATATCTGTTTCCACTAAAAATAGCTAAAAGATGTTGAATTGTTTAAACAATTGAAATACTATTTGGCCAGTGTTAAAGAATAAGATAAACTCTATTCTAAAATATTTATTTGATAACCATTTTAACTGTTTTAATTTTATGGATATTTTGATATACTTAATCTGAAACAACAAAGATATTATATTATTTTTTGCACTAAAAATCAATGTATGGCACAAATTACATTTATAAGCCGTATCTCATGTTTCCTTAATGTCTTGTACCCTTGAGAGTGTAAAACATGGTGTCGCGTGGATGGGGATATGCTTGAAATATGCAGCTGAGGTTATGCATGGCAAAACTAGGCGTTGCAAGTTCTATATATGGTGATTTATGGGAGGAGACGGGGTGGAGATGCACGTACAATCTTCCTCTGACTGGAATTTATAAAGGGTTTTTTTTGCGCAGGTTCTGGCGCATGCTTGATTTTATATATATATATATATAAATTGTGCATAGCAAAATCTACCTTTTGTGAGTAGCTACGAACATTTTTAGGATGAAATCTACGGAGATTTTTATAAATGAGGCCTCTGGAGAGTTCTGTTCTGCAGTTTGTTCTGTAAAGTCTAATTTGTTTCAGAGCTCTTCAGCCAAGAAAAGCTATTGAATTGTATGATTGTATGATGTGTATTGAACAGCACATTGCTAGTAGAAATTGAGCATCTCAACAAAATATTTCTTCACTGAAGAAAAAAAGCTATTGAACTGGTTAATGTGTCATTGAAGAAACCAATACAAAATGTCAGTAAAAAATCAGTGCTAGGCTTAAGCTAGGCTTATTATTTGTATGTTCTACACCAGGGCTTCTCAAAGTCCAGACTCCGGTCCGGATCCGGACCGGGAGGGAATTCAATCCGGACCCGCCTCCACTTGATATTTCAAGCGCACTCGGACCTCCGTGCGGTGTGTGTGGCGCACACACACACACACACACACACACACGGGCGCACGAACCAGTGTTGCATCGATTACAGACTCTTTTGTAAGACAAAGCACATAGCAACTAGCGACATTTCGGATAAACCTTAGATTTCATTCAGTAGAATAATGTCACCGGGTTCGCCCCGCGAGCGAGGTTTCGCCTTCCTGACGCAGTCTTTCTCCACCGGCAGAGTTAGCAGCGTATTCAAAGAACCGAACTGAACCGCAGCAGACTTCTGAATGAACGAGTACAAAACGGTGTTTCCTAAAACCTCTCACTGTTGACTGTCTGACATTTGAACATGAGTGTAGTTCATCTGTAAAGGGTTGACATATGCACATAGTGCACGTTTGTGCTCCATGAAATATATATTTAAAAAAATATATAATTAAAGATTTTGGCAATTCAGTTGAAGTGACTGCAGGTTACATTGATGTACTATTTCAGAAACATTAAATATGTAGGTCTAAATGAGAACTGCTTTATTAGGCATTTAGTTGTATAAAAATGCAGTACTGTTGAGTAACCCTTATGAAAAATAACCATGGTTTTATTATAATAAAAGTGTAGTAACATTTTTATTTTGCATATTGATTACAATTTATATAACCAGTTTTACTACAAATACAATGGTTAAACTATGGTTAGTGTAGCAAGGCCATGGCTAATTTGTGATTATCATGGTTTAATAGTAACCAAAAGGTTTTTTTTTTTTTTTTTGTATAAAACTATGGTTAATTTTCGTAAACACAAGTACACCTGATGACGTCATAAATATTATAATTAAGCATATATCAAGTTGAATTGTTATATAAAGTAATAAGCATGTTTATAAAAACACGTTTTATAATAATTATTTCGGACCTTTTGACGTTGATGATAATTCCGATTCGGACCTTTGAATGTAAACTTTGAGAACCCCTGTTCTACACCCTAAATATATAAAAATTGTTGTGTTTCGCTAGTGTAAGGGTGGCTCAGGCTGTATGATTGCCAAATGACTAAAGAAACGTTATCAGCACGATGGTATAAAACTGTACATTTCTAGTGTATTACCACCCACTGCCACCAACGACGGAAATGAGCACAGTTAGAATAGCTAAATATGTGGGAGAACACGTATTATTATTATTATTATATTGCTATTAAGTGACTATATTGTATTGCAATAGGTAGCACTTCAAAGTCAATGTTGAATCAAGACTTTAGTACATAATTTATAATTGAAATTGTTTAATAACAGTATTTTGTTATGGTTACACTTGAATTGATTACAAAATAGATGAAGGATGTAAACATTACCAGTTAATTGTGCCCAACATGTATGTAAAATGTTACATGAGAGAGAGAAAAAGGGGGTGGGGAGATAGAGAGAGGATGAAAAAGAGGGAGAGTTCCAGCAAAGAAAAGAGACAGAGCAACAGTTACAATCTTCTTTTATCCCTTCTTGACCATGTGACTAAAACCCAATGAGAGAGATTCAAACTGACCAATCAGCAGATTACAGCTTCACCCACTGGGCAAAATGTGCGACAGACCCCAATGTATACACATCTTGGCCTATAGGCCTTAGATTACTATCAGCACATCTGTGCTTTCAGGAATGTCAAATAGCCCTTTTGTTACCCAATAGATGTTTGGGACAGGAAAGCAAAGTCTTTGATTATTTTCAACCTTACTCTAGTGTTCAGTGTGTTAATAAATAAATAAATAAATAAACATAAATACACTGTTACAGAATTTCTGCATGTATTGCATTAAAAATCCACTTTGGACAAAAATCAAAACTTAGGCAATGCAGCCATCTATAGCCTATTGGAGATACTGAAATAGCTGCTATCTCTTGAATGTACTAGAGCTCAAATGATTCAACCTAATTCAATTTGATTACGCTAATTTTATGAAGAAATATTGTAAAGGAATTTTTCCTTATGGGTATTAATCTTTAGTGAAAAAATAGATTCAAGATGTATGCCTCATATGTTTTCTCACTTGCAGTTAGAAAAGCATTCTTTGTGTGATGTACGATGAAAGAGGTAAGGAAAAGCAGATGGTTAAAGGGTCATCATGGGGGCATTTGCAACTTATAGCCTGGGGGTCAGGGGGGCATTTGCCTCCCTTTTCTGCATAACCATTAATAGATAAACAAACTGGTATCCCTCCTGTAGAGGAGGGAAGAAAGAGGGCCTTGAAGTAAAAAGACTATAAAAACAGACTGGCACTGCTTTCCCTTATCTGTCCTCACTAACTCGCTGATGTGTATTGGTGACGAAGATCTCTCCTGCAGGAGAATAAATACCTTTATTACTATAATTTGGACTCAGAGTTGTCTCTTACTCAGTGATGATGTTTGTTTGAAAGAAATTGCCACAACAATTTGGTGTCAGAAAGTGGGATTCCTTGGACGTGACTTCTGGACCTGACAGCGGACGGAGGCTGATCACCTTGGAGCTGTTCCAACCCTACCTCGCAAAAAAGATTCAGAGACGAGGGACCGTTTCCGCTGTTGGGACCGGAGGGATCGCCCACTGGAATCAAAAAGAACCCAGGTGGCACAAAACGACATCTCTGGTAAGAGTCAATTAAATTCGGTTTAATTAGGGGGGAAAGAGTGAAATTGAACCATATTGGCTGAAAACTGTTTCTGTGGTAGAGTAATCTGGGCACGAACGTTCAGATAGGTAACCTGAGATTAACTTGAGATCTGTACGGATCAAGATAGGTTTCAAACAGGTATCGAGGACTCTGGGCACGAACGTTCAGATAGGTAACCTGAGATTAACTTGAGATTTGTACAGATCAAGATAGGTTTCAAACAGGTACCGAGGTTAATTGGGGTTAGCTAAAAATCGAAAGATTTTGGTAAATCACAATTAAGAGGGCACTGATAGTGCAACCCGACCGATTGCGGGATAAGAGAAAAATCGGATCTGCTGGAGACGTCTAGCAGATTAAAGAAACGCGCGTGAATAAATCCACGGAAAGCAGAAAACAGCCAGTATGGGGAAGTCTCAGAGCAAGCTTGTGAAATATGATACACCGGTGTACTACCAAATTAAAAAAAAACATTATGGTCAGAAATGTATGCAAGATATTGAAAAATCCCTATTGAAAAATCCCTCAGATATTGAAAAATTAATCAAGCATCATGATTTTCCCGAAGAGGGAACATTGAGCCTCACAAGACTGAAAGTGGTGAGGGACTCAGTTGAACAAAGTAGCGACAAACAACCAGGTTGTTGTTGCAAATGTGTTAAACATGTATGTAAAAAATGTGAACAAACAGTAGATTGTTGGCTCAAGGAAGCAGATAAAAGAGAAAGAAAGCAAATGCAGAAAGAGTTAGCAGGAAGGAAAAATGAAAAGTGTGAAAGTCTATCTGTATGCGTGTCTGCACCACCAGAACCGATTAACTCACAGTATGTTTGTGTTTCCCACATGAAAATGCGGTGAGGTCGGCACCGCCAGAGTATAAAACACACATCTACCCAATGGCTCAGCTGGGTGCATTGAAATTCGACCCCGACCTCGACTGTTCTCCGCCAAGACGACCGCAGCAGGATGCACAAGCACGAGCAGCGGTATGGCTGAACCAGAGGACAGAGGAACGCAGCCGGGCACGTGGGAATGCCATCTGCAAGGCTGCTTCCTGAACGGACTGAGACCAGAGATCGCACAAGCGGTGAAAGCAAGCTACATCGAATGGCAGAGCGGGCGGCTGACAACCACATTAGCGCACGCTGTGCACGCCGAAGAACAACTGTTAACAACGAAGGACAAAGCCGCGAAGGTGAAGGGGGAGAGACAGATGCAGCTGGCTGTTGTACAGATTAAAGCGAGCATGAGCGCACCACCAGCAAAGCAAACCTGGACTAACAAGAAGAAAAGAGGGTATCAAGGAAAGTGGAAATGTGGACTGTGTGCGAGTAATGAACATGACTTTTTTAGCTGCACGAAGTGCAAGTTGTGCAAGAACGACGGACACTGGGCACAGGATTGTCCAGAGGCGCGTAAGGCGGATTGAAACGAGAGGAACGGAGAACAGGAGAGGAGAGGGCGGGTGACAGGCATTCAGCCAACTACGAAAAAGGGAAGTAAAAATTTATTGACAAACACACACAACACGCTCACATACACTGATTCAAATACTGCTGTTTGCAATGAAGAACATGCTTGCAACCCTTTATGTGTGACTGCTGAAGTTTTAAATACTGCTGTGTGCAATGAAGTAAATGCTTGCAACCCTTTATGTGTGACTGCTGAAGTTTTGAATAATGCTGTTACTGATGAATGTCTGAGAATGTACAAAAGTTCAGGGTTTTTAAGGCTACCGAGATATCCCATGTTAGTTGACGGGACAATGATAGATTTTTTGGTTGATTCTGAAGCGGCGCGATCCACCATAAGACCATGTGACTTGCCATGTGAACCAAGAATGACGGATTTAGTGTTTGAAAGCACTTCCGCGTCAGGGCATATAATTTCAGAAAACTATACTGTGCCGTTGAAATGTGAGACGGAGGGGGGCAGGGCATTGAAACATGCGTTTTTGTGCTCTGAAACCTGTCCGGTTCCGTTAATGGCCAGGGATCTAATGTGTAAATTAAATCTGAAACTCACTGCTGGCCCGTTTGGGATAGTTATTGAAGAGGACCAGCAGATGAGTTGTGCAAAATTTGAGCCACAGTGGGCATACGAGTGGCAGATAACAGATTTTGATTGGGCACAAATGATTTTGAAATTGCCAAAAGATCGAACAGTATCAGCTAACACAGAAAGTATGTTGCCTGACAGATTGCATTGCACGTCACATGTTGTAATAGAGCGTGAACCACAATATGAGGAAGAGTGGTTTAACGGGGCAGAAAATGAGAAAATAAGGTTTGATAAGATTTTCTGGAATGAAAATGAGTGTGCGCTTTCAGCTTGCCTGTCGGAAAAACAAATGCAGCTGTTTTTGATAACGGGGGAGTCTGCGCCACACTTATCACTAACCAAGGCCACCGAGCAGACATGGGCCGCTTTAGGCCTGTTTGTGAGAAAATGCATGAGAGCCACAGATTGGGCTGAAAGGGTAAACGGGGAGAGGCACAGTGAAAATGTAGGGGCTTTTATGGAACACTGTGAGTTTGAGGTTGCCGTACAGAGAATTGTGACTGCTGTTGGCAAGACGGCAATGGAGAAACATGAGCACGGATCTATTTCTGCCATAGACATTGATCCCGTCCTGGCAGAAATACCTTCAAAATTGTGGGCAAAACACAAATATGATGTTGGGTTGATTAAAGGTTGTGAACCAGTTGTAATCACTCCAAAGTCTGATTACAGGCCATGTCAATCGCAATATCCCCTAAAAAAGGAGGCATTGCGAGGGATACAGCCGGTTTTTGAGTCTCTTCTGAAGGAGAGAGTAATCATTCCGTGTCATGATTCTCCAGTGCGAACTCCTATTTTCCCCGTGAAGAAAATAACATCTAACACAAGCGAACCGGTCACGTGGCGATTCGTTCAGGATCTGCAGGCTGTAAACTCAGCCGTTATTGCCAGAGCTGCTCGCGTGCCTAATCCGTACACAATTTTGTCACAAATTCCGCAAAATGCAATGTATTTCATTGTGGTTGATTTGGCCAACGCTTTTTTTAGCGTCCCAGTGGAAGAAAAAAGTCAGTTTTGGTTTGCGTTTGATTTTGACAACAAAGGGTACACGTTTACCAGGTTGTGTCAGGGTTATTGCGAGTCTCCGACGATTTACAATGAAGCGCTCAGACGGAGCCTTGAACCGTTAATTCTGTCGAGCGGAACGGCGCTATTGCAATATGTAGATGATTTATTGATTTGTGCACGAGATGAGGTTACGTGCGTGGCTGACACTGTAACTCTCTTGAACCACCTGGCGCAGGAGGGTCACAAGGTCAGTCTGACAAAACTGCAGTTTGTGAAGCAGGAAATAACCTTTTTGGGTCACACTATAACACCATACAGTAAAGCTATCTCTGAGAAACGAGTAAAAGCTATCAAAGATGTACCAAGACCAATAACAAAGAAACAATTGTTATCATTCTTGGGAATGTGTGCATATTGTCGAACGTTTATTCCAAATTATGCATTTCTTGAAAAGCCCTTGAGAGTCCTGACAACAGGGAAAGGGCTGAGGTCATGTGACAAGATTTATTGGCCCACAGAAGCACAGGAGGCGTTTGCAAACATGAAACTGCAACTGGCTCAGGCTCCAACGTTGGGCCTCCCTGTGCTTGAAAGGCCTTTTACACAGATGGTAGACGAAAAACATGGATTTATGAGTTCAGTGCTCTTGCAGACCCATGGGGACAGATTACGACCAGTCGCATATTTTTCAACGAAGCTTGATGCAGTTGCAGCAGGCTTGCCACACTGCCTAAGAGCTGTGGCAGCTGCGGAGCTGGCTGTACTGGCTTCAAGGGAATTTGTGGGGTATTCTGATTTGACTTTGATGGTCCCACACGCAGTCTCCATGATTTTGCAAGAACAGAGAACGTCACATTTATCAACAGCCCGATGGCTGAGGTATCACACGATTTTGCTTGACATGCCAAATGTAACAGTGAAAAGATGCACAACTTTGAATCCTGCCACACTTCTCCCTACGGAGGAGGATGGAGAGGAACATCATTGCTGTCTATCAGTGTTGGAACAGGTCTGTACACCACGTCCAGACCTGTTGGACACACCTTTAGAGAACTGTGACAATGTCCTCTTTGTGGATGGGTCGGCGTCCAAAGATCCACAAACAGGCCTGAATAAGGTTGGTTTCGCGGTGACCACTGAATTTGAAGTCATAAAGTCTGGCAAATTGCCATCAAATTATTCGGCTCAGGCAGCTGAATTGGTTGCTCTGACAGAAGCGTGTAAACTTATGGCAGACAAATGTGTGACAATTTACACAGACTCGCGTTATGCTTTTGTGACCCACACACGATTTTGGTGCACTTTGGAAGCACAGAAATTTTTTGAAGTCGGATGGACAGCCGATATTAAACGCATCTCTTGTGTCTGAGCTTTTGGAGGCCATTCTTTTACCAGACGAGGTCGCGATCTGTAAATGCGCAGCGCACACTAACGATAAAAGTTTTATCTCCACAGGAAACGCCAGAGCAGAGGCGGCGGCGAAGGCCGCGGCAGCGCAGGAGACAAAAGAAACGACTTGTGCTTTGGTATCTGTGACTAACCCTGATATTTCCCCTTGTTTACAAAGTATGCAGACTTTTTCCACAGGAGCAGAAAAACAACAATGGAGGTCGTCAGGCTGCAGCCTCCAGGGGGGTGTATGGATGAGTGTTGATGACATTCCTTGTTTGCCCAAACACTTCTTTCAGCATTATGCTAAGTTGACACATGGGTTGGATCATGTGTCAAAAGGGAGTATGATAATGCAGATGAAGGAATTATGGTTTACAAAGGGTTTTACAGTGTTTGCTGAAAATTTTTGCAAAAGATGTGTCACTTGCAACACACACAATGTGGCTAGAGGGATACAAACACCCTTGGCATCTCAACCAGCACCAGCAGGTCCATTTGAATATCTAATGATGGATTTCATTGAATTAACCCCTTGTGGGAAACAGAAACACTGTCTGGTGATGGTTGACATGTGGTCAAAATGGGTTGAGGCCTTCCCAACCTCGAAACAAGATTCGGCAGCAGTGGCAAAGGCCCTGTTAACCGAGATTGTTCCGAGATGGGGAATTCCAAGAAAAATCAGTTCTGACAATGGCAGACACTTTGTCAATGATGCAATAAAGCAGGTGGGTCAGTTCTTGGGAATTGACATGAGAACACACTGCAGCTACGCACCCTCATCAGGAGGGGCAGTAGAGAGACAGAACCAGACAATTAAGAACAAATTAGCAAAATGCTGTGAAGAGACGGGTCTGACTTGGCTTAAAGCCCTCCCAATCGTACTGATGTACATGAGAATGAGAAAAAGAGTGAAAACAAATCTGAGCCCATTTGAAATTTTGATTGGTAAGCCACCATTCATGGGCATAGAAGGGGGTAAACAAAGGCTGCCATCAACGGATGTGTGTGAGAATGACATGTTGAATTACTGCAAAGAAATGTCTTGTCTGTTATCAAATATTTCTGTGCAGGTAAAAGCTGCTCAGGGGAAGGTTGCTGAGACATTCCTGCACGAGGTCAGACCTGGTGATTTCGTGGTGATTCATGATCACAGGAGAAAGAGCTGGAAATCGAAAAGGTGGCTTGGGCCTTTCCAGGTGCTTCTGGTGACGCACACGGCGGTGAAGGTCGCAGAGAGGGCTACGTGGGTTCACGTAAACCATTGCAGGAGGGTGCCGCCCATTGCAGAGGCGGAGCAATCGCTGGAGGAGGTTCAACGCGAGTGTCAATAAACGCTAAGATCCAGTTTGAAAAACCCTTGCATTGCAGCTGTGTGTTTAAGCGGAACCAGATATCAGCAGCAAGGAGGAGACTGGAGGGAGGAGGCAACTTTGATTGTGCAAACGGCATCCGGCTGGACACCGTAATCAACAAAACAGATAAGACTCTTAGTGCTTCAAAAACAGTACTTTCTCACATTCTCTGGTCATAACAGCACCTTTAATTCAGAGTAACTGAGAGAATGGAGCGTACAAGACCGTGGCACCCATTCAGAGTGCCAGGAATGTGTGGCCTGTTTAAGACCACATGCATAATGACTTTGTTGTCAGTAACAATTTGTTTGGTAATACTACACTTCACAACAGGTCTGAAGGTGTTACCAACAGGAGATCAGACCAACAGGACGGAGACAACAGAGCTGAATGACACAACTCGACAACGTGCTAGGAGAGACGCATTCGCACCAGTGGAACCAGCGAACGACAAATGGCTCACCTGGATAATGAATCTCGAGGGGGGTTGGGGATTGTGGTTGGCTCAAACTGTGTTGCCAATTATAGTTATAGTAGTACTGATTTTGTTATGCATACCATGTATTATACAATGTGTGTCTAGCTTAGTACAGAGACTGTACAGAGAATGTCTGTTCAATTGGTGAAAATGACAGTCTATCCGGATGATGATGTTAATGTTGATGACCAACAATATGATGACACAAGTAGCGGAAGTTACAGTGAAAGGTGTTAATTGAGTTATGTTTTTATTTTTCTTCCTGAGAATGATTGATATGTAAAGAAGGTTAAAAGCAGCAGTTATCCGTGTTACGAGATGACGTACAAGGAGAGGGGTTGAAACTGAGGGATTTTTTACATACTTTTAATATTTACATTTTATATTACAGAAATAACTCAACAGTGATAAATTGATATGTTTATTTCCTACTATGAACTATACTATTTCTTGTTTATACTATGGTGACTGAGGGTTCGGTTTAGGCCGAGGGTGCAACAGCAGGGCCTGTCCATTCAGCCCGGCTATAGAATAAAGTCTTTACTATGCTTGCTAAGTATTCAGGGTCTGACCCAACAAAAACAGCCTAAGCATTTTTTCAAATTTTCAAAAGCTTACTTCACAGGTTCAAGAAGAGTGATCATTTATGTGAAAATCAGAGATGAAGAGTATAAGTGTGATTTAATGGCTTGAACTTGTATTTATTATTATTTTTACTATCATTATTACAATGTTTGATTAATCAGTTATCAGAGAATGATAAACAGGGAGGAATTGTAAAGGATTTTTTCCTTATGGGTATTAATCTTTAGTGAAAAAATAGATTCAAGATGTATGCCTCATATGTTTTCTCACTTGCAGTTAGAAAAGCATTCTTTGTGTGATGTACGATGAAAGGGGTAAGGAAAAGCAGATGGTTAAAGGGTCATCATGGGGGCATTTGCAACTTATAGCCTGGGGGTCAGGGGGGCATTTGCCTCCCTTTTCTGCATAACCATTAATAGATAAACAAACTGGTATCCCTCCTGTAGAGGAGAGAAGAAAGAGGGCCTTGAAGTAAAAAGACTATAAAAACAGACTGGCACTGCTTTCCCTTATCTGTCCTCACTGACTTGATGACGAAGATCTCTCCTGCAGGAGAATAAATACCTTTATTACTATAATTTGGACTCAGAGTTGTCTCTTACTCAGTGATGATGTTTGTTTGAAAGAAATTGCCACAACAATATCTACACTGGTAATACTGTCTTTCTGCATAGTGCTGCTTTTACAAAGATACTCTAAATGGTCTGATAAAGTACTATTTATCAATTGTTAGTGTAGTCATTTTAGTCATTTCAAATCAGTCATTTTGAAACAGAAAACACATACGAAAGTTGAGTAGCCCAAAACATATTTGTCTATCTTTCAAAAAACTAATGTAAACATAGAGCCACATGGGCCAAAGGTAAAATAAACAATACAAACAGAAAATGTACAGTTTTTTATGCATTTAGCATAACAAATAAAAATAAAAAGTTACAAACACATACAATAAACACCTCTAAATAAATGATATGCACAAAATACAAAACCATGATTGGTCTTTTGATGGGACCACTATGTTGAGGCATTTTACATGAAACCACCTCTGGCACAATTCAAACTGAATCTGAGAACAAAAAGGACACATGTTGTTAGATTTGATATTTTTTTTATTCACTTCCTATTTTGTCACTAGTGAAATCATGACATATTGATTACCCAAATCTCGTCCTTGTTTGGTTTAGGTTTTTGCCCACAGACGGAACAATATTCTTCCCTTGAGACTGCAATTATTAACATGAAGATAGGGATGTGGTTTTAATAAATGGTCTGTCAAAGAAATACACAAAGGACATAAAAAGCTAAAATACCTGATGGTAGTAAAATATCTTTTGCCATATTTCTCCTGCAGTTCCTCATCCAATCCTTGCTGGGATCTATGTGAATGCTTTCCGGAATTTTTGGAAAGTTTTCCACAACCTTGGGGAACGCCCTCAGCGTGACTCGTGTCTGAAGATACATATGTAAAAACACCATCCGTTGGCCGGAGACAGCCCATGACGTCACTACCAGCGCGACCATAATATAAGGACAGAGAATGCCCTCTCCTAAGTGCTGGGATCGCCTTTTTTGGCCAAGTTAGTTGTCTTAGCCTCCTTATCTGATATCACTGGAAGTTTGATTGTGTTAGTCCATTGGCATCCAATCAAATTTTTACAAACCATCCTCCACTAGTTAGAGAGGGCCCATTTCATAAACTTGGCCCCCTGGAAAGTCATCTTGTCTGCGGGTGTACTACATGCATATGTTCACATTTCAGCAAAGCATGCCGATTTGCATCTAAAAACGTCGATGACATGTTGGCCAAAAATGCCATTCAGCTAAATAATCACATTATCAAGGCTTGCTTAAAAGCTGTGAAAATGTAAGCCTTTCCATTAAAAAAATAGTTCTGCTGTGGTAGGTAGGCTATACTGAGTTTGTTTTAGTGCAGCTATAAAAAGCAATGCAGTTAGCTTCTTATCAAATTGGAAAATTTAAAAATACATGTTTTTCTGTAACATGAAAAATTTTGAACCATGGACAGTGACAGTTCTGCAAGACTGTAAATATTGATCAGTGAACATGGATTATATTGAGTGAGTTTTATGTTAGATGAATACAGAAAACAACATAAATAAAAAACATAAGAATATATTTATGTTAATTCAACACCTTGTCAACAATGTTGCATACCTCATTATAAGGATCACAGCTCACACAAAGTATCACACAAAATTACAAAAACAGAGATGAAGAGACAAGAAAACCTGGACTGCAGTTTGTTTTGTAAATTATTTATAAGGATTTCTAACTTGTTTTAGAGCAGTTGCTCAGTCCTTTCAAAAACTATTGAAGTGGATAATGTGTGATTGATAAAAACCTAAAAGGCTTATATGTAATATATGTACACTGAAATATATGTACACTGAAGAGTATGCTCTATAGGGTCAAATAAACAATTTTCCAAACTCGTTCTGGAGCACTATGACCCTTTTCTCTAAAGCTATTGAAGTGGACCATGTGTCAATGGATAAACCTATTCAGCATGTAATTAATAGGTATGAAACGTATAAAGCAAAACTTGTACAATATAGAATTGTAGCTTGGTCTTTGAGACTAAAAAAAGAATGTACAATCTTCCTTGGATGACTTGATCTGTTTTTACAATGAACTGTGTAAGGTGTCAATGAAGAAACCAATGCAACATGCTGGGATCATAAAGCAACAATTCGCATAAGAAATAAAGAGTGGTAGTATGTTCTTTCAATTGAGCTATTGATTTCAAGTGGGGTGTATTATTTAATGAAAATTTTATATTATACAATGTGTACTGAGTAAGTCAGTGTCTTCCTTCAAAAGTTATTGAACTGATGATGTGCCATTGAAGAATCCCATAGAATACAGTGATAATAGAAATTAAACATCTAGAGTAAATAATAGCACGATAAAGACTTGTAGTATGTTCTTTATGGTCCAATAAATATTTAGCATTTTGTTTTGGAGCGCTGTGACCCTCTTTTCAAAAGTTATTGAACTGATGATGTATCATTAAAGAATCCCATAGAATACAGAGATAATAGAAATTAAACATCTAGAGTAAATAATAGCACGATAAAGACTTGTAGTATGTTCTTTATGGTCCAATAAATATTTAGCATTTTGTTTTGGAGCGCTGTGACCCTCTTTTCAAAAGTTATTGAACTGATGATGTGCCATTGAAGAACCCCATAGAATACAGTGATAATCGAAATTGAATATATATGTGAGGCGCAAATTATTTATAAACCATCTTGAAGAATTTTTCCACTAGTTTTTGAGTGTTCACCCAAAATAAACTTCCTGTTTACTGTCATGCTTTCTGAGTACTTGTCAATAATCTGACATAATTAGTACCATGGACAGTGATATTTTTGCAGGACTGTAAATAACAATGAATGCACATACATTGTGATATTGTGAGAGTTTAATATTAAATGAAGATGTCATACAACAGAGACAGATAAACATTTAGCCATTATTTTCATTGAACACCTGTAGAACACTGTTACACTGTTAAGTCTTTATCACACTTAAAACCAGAGAAACAGAGGTGACTAAAACAGCAAGACATGTGCTGCAGTATGTTCTGTAGGGTCCAAACAAGATGTTCCAACTT
This sequence comes from Oxygymnocypris stewartii, assembly GCA_003573665.1. NCBI lineage: Eukaryota > Metazoa > Chordata > Actinopteri > Cypriniformes > Cyprinidae > Oxygymnocypris > Oxygymnocypris stewartii. Next base: position 278,179 of record QVTF01020256.1, on the reverse strand, counting down.
GCTTTGGAGCGGTCCACCCATGATTTCAAAGCCTACTGAAATAACCAACACAGTTCTTGTTAATTTTGAAGCAAATAAATTAATAAAACAGTTGTAAAATGAAGCCATTAATCATGTTCAGGAGATTACAGGTGATTTTACACTTATTTGGATTGTTACCAAATTACAATTCATGTATGTTCATTCTTTTTTAATTTCCTAAACATCTTTTCCAAACACAATAATTATAATACTATTTTTATTGTTGCTAAAGAAAAATCTGTAGCATTAGAATACATAATTTGAGTTATATTTCTACATCTACTTCTGTAGTTGGTTAAAATGTAGTTGTCTGTTTGCACACAATGAAACAAAATACAACTTTTTAGACGGTCCCTATCGTGTTTGCCACACTATGTTGAACATTCAATGGACGTTCGCCAGTAAGAATGCCATTTAAACAATAGTTGGCCATTTTGATCAATTATGAAAAATGTAGTAGTTTGAAAATCATGTCGCTGAATAAATTAGCAAATAATTACTTTATTTCACCTTTAAAACAGAAAGTTATTGAACGCGGAAGTCCGAATGTGTGAATATAAAACGTCTCAGGTTACGTATGTAACCATGGTTCCCCGAGTGGGGAACGAGACACTGCGTCCCCTAGGGGTCGCTATGGGGAACGCCCTCAGCGTGACTCGTGTCTGAAGATACATATGTAAAAACACCATCTGTTGGCCGGTGACAGCCCATGACGTCACTACCGGCGCGACCATAATATAAGGACAGCCGGGAGAATACATCATCCGCTTCTTCATCTGAAGCTTGCGTCCGAAGCATGGCCCAAAGCCTAGGGGACGCAGTGTCTTGTTCCCCACTCGGGGAACCATGGTTACATACGTAACCTGAGACGTTCCCCTTCATGGGAACTTCGAACTGCGTCCCCTAGGGGTCGCTATGGGGAACGCCATACCCACGCCACCATGCTGAGGGGAGTGCAAGCCAATTTCGCAAAAAAGGCGAGCACTAAGCCAACTCTACCAGGCTAAGGGAGTTGCCCCCGGGACGGTTGATGGCTGTCAGTGACATTATCCCCTACGGCCAGAAAGCCTGAGCTGCATACCCTAAAACCTTACCTGCTGGGTGCCGGGACTACCGGACCCAGGATAGAGCTCAAAGGTCTGGAATCAGAACGATTCCTTTAAGGGGATATGGCCAAGCACCTAGTGGTAATAACTAGGTCCTGGCCGGTCACTCAGAAGCTACCGCTTGCTCTGCACAAACTTGCTGAGGGACTGTCTCAACAGACCCTTTGGTAGCGATGCCCAGAAGGGAGCGGCATGCTCATAAGTGACCCTCTATGGTGAGGGGAGCCATGCTAGCTCGACCAACACGGAGAGCGACCTATCACAGAGCTCTGGAGAGCGGAGAACTCATTCGTCAGAATGAGAGGGAAACTCAGACGCTCAGAAGGGAGCGGCCTGCTCATAGATGACCCTCTAGGTGAGGGGAGCAAAGCTAGCTCTACCAACACGAGCTCTGGAGGGCGGAGAACTCATTCCTCGGAATGAGAGGAAACTCAGACGCTCAGACGGGAGCGGTATGCTCATAGATGACCCTCTAGGTGAGGGGAGCAAAGCTAGCTCTACCGACAGCAAGCTCTGGAGGACGGAGAAATCAACCCTAAGAATGAGAGGGAACTCAGACGCTCAGAAGGGAGCGGCACGCTCATAGGTGACCCTCGTTGGTGAGGGGAGCCGTGCTAGCTCTACCAATGAGGAGCTCTAAGAGCGCAGAACTCATCCCTCAGAGTGAGGGGACTCAGACACCCAGAAGGGAGCGGCATGCTCATAAGTGACCCTCTATGGTGAGGGGAGCCATGCTAGCTCGACCAACACGGAGAGCGACCTATCACAGAGCTCTGGAGAGCGGAAAACTCATTCGTCAGAATGAGAGGGAAACTCAGACGCTCAGAAGGGAGCGGCCTGCTCATAGATGACCCTCTAGGTGAGGGGAGCAAAGCTAGCTCTACCAACACGAGCTCTGGAGGGCGGAGAACTCATTCCTCGGAATGAGAGGAAACTCAGACACTCAGACGGGAGCGGTATGCTCATAGATTACCCTCTAGGTGAGGGGAGCAAAGCTAGCTCTACCGACAGCAAGCTCTGGAGGACGGAACACTCATTCCCCAGAATGAGAGGGAACTCAGACGCCCATAAGGGAGCGGCATGCTCATAGGTGACCCTCTGTGGTGAGGGGAGCAGTGCTAGCTCTACCCATGAGGAGCTCTGGAGAGCGGAGAAACCATTCCTCAGAGCGAGGGAACTCAAACGCCCAGAAGGGAGCGGCATGCTCATAAATGACCCTCTAGGTGAGGGGAGCAATGCTAGCTCGACCAACAAGGAGAGCGACCGATCACAGAGCTCTGGGGAGCGGAGAACTCATTCCTCAAAAAATGAGAGGGAACTCAGACGCTCCGAAGGTAGCGGCATGCTCATAAATAACCCTCTAGGTAAGGGGAGCAACGCTAGCTCTACCAACAGCGAGCTCTGGAGAGCGGAGAACTCACTCCTCAGAATGAGAGGGAATTTAGACGCTCAGAAGGGAGCGGCATGCTCATAGGTGACCCTCTAAGGTGAGGGGAGCAAGGCTAGCTCGACCAACAGGAGAGCGACCAATCACAGAGCTCTGGGGAGCGGAGTACACATTCTTCAGAATAAGAGGAGAACTCAGATGCTCAGAAGGGAGCGGCATGCTCATAGGTGACCCTCTAGATGAGGGGAGCAATGCTAGCTCTACCAACAATGAGCTCTGGAGAGTGGAGAATTTAGACGCTCAGAAGGGAGCGGCATGCTCATAGGTGACCCTCTATGGTGAGGGGAGCGATGCTAGCTCAACCGACAGGGAGCGCTACTAGCCTGGATCTAGTATCGACGAGTGATGTAATCACTGCGATAGCCTTTAGAAATGGATCGTACTCATCCATTGGTTGCAGGGGAATTAGAGAGGAATAAGAGGGCAGATGCCCCCCTAAGGGAAAGGAGTAGATGTCTTACTCTGGTCCGGACGAAAGTGTCATATAGGACGCTTCATCCGGAACACCTCCCTCAGGTTTTGCCTCTCTCTGACCCACGCCTCTCTTTAGCCCTACCCGCAGGCGGGGGAGGGGCATGAGTTGCGAGACTAGCCTTCTGAGCCCATCTCTGATCCCCAGACCGAGATGGGCTAGGACCCCTGGTTGTTCGGGCTCAGACCTGGACTTTATAGAAAGCCTTATCCAGGTCTTTCAGCAGATCAGTCTGGTACGCCTGAAGCACCGCCATAGTGTGCAACAAAGCGACGATCTGACCTGCTGCTGCATATGCCCTGCCATTTAAGCAAGATTCAGGGGCTTAGATGGCAAGGAGGGAGCCTTGAGAGAGGATGTCTCGCCCACAGCGAGATAAGCTGGCTATTTCATCTCTTGCACAGGGGGCATCCCCTCATAGCCATTTTCACGGATCCCCTCAATGTCAGCATAACTAGTATGCTGAAAACTATGAATACGAGAAAAAAATAGCTTTTTCCACTCCTTCTCAACCTCCACATCGAGATTTATGAAGAAAGGAAGGCTCGCTCGAGCTGGGGATTTATGGCCAGAAATATTAATTTTTATGATCCATAACCTCCAAAAACTCATTCATATGCAGTGCAGGAGGATTGAGAGGGTTTAGTCTCAACTTCCTCGCCCTCAAACCCAGCAGAGCACTAACCGCTGAATCTGATGATGTCAGAAAGATCGCATCGTCACAATCCAGCAGTTCACTCTCGTTCTCGGCCGACGCGCGCGAAAGGGGCGGTCCCTCTCCAACTCATCGGCCATATCCAACTGCGAACCCCGCGATTTCAATCGCCTCCGTGCCTCGGCAGCGGTGGGTACCGAATCGCGGGAAGCAGACGGCTGCCCCTCTTTCCTTGAAAAGAGGGACAAGACGAGAGTGCACAGTGCACGCAGATTCTCCCCTCAAGGACATCGCGTGCGTGCTCCTTGCCCAAACAAAAGACGCAAAGATTGTGTGTGTGTCATCTAACGAGGACACGGATCCACACACAATCTCAAACGCCTTGCTAGTGCTCGCCATGATAGAGAGAGAAAACTGTACTCTTACCAGAATGCACGCTTCAAACAAAACAGTCAGTGAAGACGAAGAAGAGGATGATGTATTCTCCCGGCTGTCCTTATATTATGGTCGCGCCGGTAGTGACGTCATGGGCTGTCGCCGGCCAACGGATGGTGTTTTTACATATGTATCTTCAGACACGAGTCACGCTGAGGGCGTTCCCCATAGCGACCCCTAGGGGACGCAGTTCGAAGTTCCCATGAAGGGGAACCAACTTTACCGCAGTTGCCAGCGGAGCGTTGTTCAGTTGAGGACTGTGTCCTCGCTGTTGCTGCTGTCATTGGTCATGATTGCATTCTGTCTGCGTCTAGAATGAATAGCGCAATAGTGATGTTTTTGAGCAATGTTGACAAAGTAAATAAAGTCGTAGAGACCGGTATTACTGTGAATGATTCTCTTACTCCAGTCATGCCTTTAGTACAACCTGCTAAACGAGTAGTATTGTCAAATGTTCCGCCGTTTATTAAGGATGAGGTGATTTAGAGAGAATTGTCCAGACACGGAAAGTTTGTGTCAAAAATAAGGAAAATTTCACTCGGTTGTAAATTGCCTCAGTTGAAGCATGTTGTATCATTTAGGAGGCAGGTGCATATGATTCTAAACAATCAAAACGAAGAGCTAAACTTATCCATGAAGTTTAGGATTGAGGATTTTGACTATGTTATTTTTGCTACCTCAGAGTCCATGAAATGTTTCATTTGTGGACAGGAGGGCCACGTGATACGGACATGCCCTGAGAAGTATGCAGATCAGAATCGCGATGCAGGTAAAGTGCTTGTCAATACAGATCAAGCACAAACGAGTGACAAAATATCTTGTGTTGATAAAGGGATGGACCTGGTGATTGTGGAAATAATAAAAATGAGAGTGTGGCCACAAATGAAGGGATGCATGAAGGTGGTGTTTCTGAGGTTAGTGAACAGGCCATATTGGGAGATGCTTTGGTTGTTGACATGTTAGAAGATCAAAGTTTATTTAAAACACCAACACTGAAAAGGAAAACTAAAGGCAAAGGAAAAGATAGAAGGGTTAGCAAAAAAGCGACTGGAATAGCTGCTGGTGATGCAAGGGAGTTGGACTCAGAGTTAAGTAATGTTGAGGAGTCTGCTGTGGACAGTGATTGTGAGTCGTCAGACTCCGTGAGTTCAGCTTCACAGAAACGATCTGTCCGCAGCGCTTACACAGTGGACAGAATTAAAAAGTTTATTCAGACAACGAAAGGCATGAAAGGTGTGGTTGTAGAGGATTACTTTCCAGATCGTGAGTTGTTTATAAATTCAGCCAGGGCTTTAATGAAAGACGATGGAGCCTTCGCTGAACAATACGTTTTTAGGCTGAAGAAAATTGTCCAAAAGTTAAAACTAAATTTGTTGAATGATGAATTCGAATGAATTCTAGCTTTTTGTTTCTCTTTTATTGAATTGTTTGTTTTTAGTGTGCTTAATTAACTTTTTTTATGAGTAGGATAGGGTTAGGCACACTTAATTTAAATGGTGCACGAGATAGCAGGAAAAGAGCAATGCTTTATGATTTGATTAAGCAAAAGAAAATTGATGTAATGCTGGTCCAGGAAACTCATAGTGATGTTTTCAATGAGAATGACTGGTTAATGGAATGGGATGGGTTGGCTGTCTTAAGCCACAAATATCACTGCAGTGGAGGCTTAGCTGTACTTTAAAAAAAAAAGCTTTATACCTATATCATATGATGTAGAACATGTTGTTGAGGGACATCTAATGAAAATAACAGCAAAGTTTGAAAATATGATTTTAGTCTTTACGAATGTGTATGCTCCTGTTCTTGGTCCTGAAAGAGTTGTTTTTTTGGAAAAATTAAGCAATATTCTGTCAAATTGCAAAGAAAAGGAATTCATATTTATTGGAGGGGACTTTAATTGTACAGCAAATGATACAATGGACAACAATCATAAAGAGCCAAATTTAGCTTCTCAACATGCTTTAAGAAAGCTCATAACAGAACATGATTTATGTGATATATGGAGGACTTTATATAAGGAACAAAGGCAGTACACATGGGCTCAAACAAGAGAGAACTGTATTTCCATGGCTAGATTGGATAGGTTTTATTGTTTTAAATACCACTCTAGTGTTATTAAGACGTGCAATTTTGCCTAGTGGTTTTTCTGATCACAGTTTAATAATTTGTAGTGTTTTTATTGCTAACATAAAGTCTAAGAGTGCTTACTGGCACTTTAATACCTCGTTGCTACAAGATAATTTCTTTAAGGACGTTTTTCATTTTTTTGGAAGCAGTTTAGTTCTAGGAAAAAAGATTTTAGTTCCTTACAGCAATGGTGGGATCATGGGAAAAAAGAGATACAGCAACTGTGCCGTCAGTACACTCTTAACGTATCCAAGGACATCTCCCAATCAATGAGAACGCTAGAGATTGAGATAGTGGAACTTCAGAATTTGGTAGAGTCCACAGGAAATAGGGGATTTATTGAACTCCTCAAAGCTAAAAGAAGGGAACTAAATAACCTGTTAGGCATCAGAGCACAGGGAGCTTTGATACGCTCACGTTTTCAGAGTGCAGTAGAGATGGATGGCCCAACTAAATTCTTTTTCGGTTTGGAAAAAAGAATGGTCAAAGCAGACTTATACTTTCGTTATACTCATTGGACGGCACAGAAATTGTGGAGCCTAAAGAAATTAGAAAAGAGCTGTAATCTTTTATTCTGAGCTTTACAGGAGTGAAAATACAGAGGCGGATGAGCTGGCCAACTGTTTTTATGTGGGTTTGCCCAAAGTATCAGATGAGAGCAACTCTTTGCTCGAGAAGCCGCTTTCAGCATCGGAGCTGCATGTTGCTCTGCGAAGCATGGATTGCGGTAAGGCTCCTGGAATCGATGGTCTGCCAATTGAGTTTTATAAAACATTTTGGTCAGTGCTGGGTGGAGATCTGCTGTCTGTGCTCAACGATAGTCTGGCCGGAGGGCTGTTACCTTTGAGCTGCAGGAGGGCAGTCATTACCCTGTTACCCAAAAAAGGTGACTTAAAAGAAATAAAGAACTGGCGCCCTGTTTCACTTTTGTGCTCAGATTTAAAGCTCTTCTCTAAAGCTTTGGCCATTAGGTTGAGGGAGGTGGTTGGGCAGGTTATTCATCGGGATCAAACTTACTGTGTGCCTAACAGGTCTATTTTTAATAATGTTTATCTAATTCGGGATATCCTGGAGGTCTCTAGGCTATTGGATATAGATACTGGTCTCATTTCTTTGGACCAGGAAAAGGCTTTTGATCGGGTTTGAGCACAGCTATCTCTGGCGTACGCTGGAGGAGTTTGGTCTCAGCTCTGGTTTTATTGCCATGATTAGGCTTTTGTACCAGGACGTTGAGAGCGTTTTGAAAATAAATGGTGGTCTGAGTGCTCCTTTTAAAATCCTTTATTTTAAAAGGTATTAGACAAGGTTGTGCTCTATCTGGAATGTTGTATGCTCTTGCCATTGAACCTTTATTGGTTAAGATCAGAGAAAGCATTGAAGGTTGGACCATATCGTGCTCTGGAGCAAATTTTAAGTTGTCTGCATATGCAGATGATATTATTGTTCTGGTTAAAGGGCAAAGAGATGTTGATCTTCTTAAAGAAATTCTTAATAATTTTGGTATAATCTCCTCTGCCAAGGTTAATCGGTCAAAAAGTGAAGCTATAGCAGGTGGTAAATGGTCTCATGGCTTTCCTGAACTACCAGGCGGTTTGTTCTGGAATTGGGATGGGCTAAAATATCTAGGAGTATATGTTGGCAACGATTTAATGTTAAGTAAAAAATGGGAAGGTGTTCTAGAAAAAGTAAAAGGGCGGCTGCAAAAATGGAAATGGCTTTTACCAAAAATGTCTTTTAGAGGGAGGGTTATAATAATTAATAATTTGGTGGATTCAGTTTTGTGGCATCGTTTGGCCTGCGTTGACCCTCCAAATGGACTTTTGAGTAAGATTCAAGCCATTCTAGTGGACTTCTTTAGGAGTACTTTTCATTGGATACCTCAGAGTGTACTTTTTCTACCCAGAGAGGAAGGAGGACAATGACTTATTCACCTTCCAAGCAGGGGGGCAGCATTTCGACTTATTTTCATTCAAAGGTACCTCACAGGACCTAAGAATCTAGTTTGGAGAAAGGTGGCGAATGTTATCTTTAATCAAGCTGGAAGACTGGGTTTGAACTCTGCTTTGTTTTTGATGGACTCAAGCAAGCTGCAGTGGTGGACTTACTACATTTTATAAGGGACTTTTCAAAGTTTGGAACTTACTTGAAAAACGGAGGTTGGAGGTGACTTCTTCATTGTACTGGCTTTTGGAAGAACCTCTTGTACATGGTGCTCGTTTTGATGTCACTTGTGAAGTTACACCTGGACTGCTTCATTGTTTAGTTCACACTAAGACATTAAAACTGCATAATTTGTTGGATGCTGCTGGTCCTGGTTTAAACAATGCTCAGTCCTTGGCCTCACATTTAGGTGTGCGGTCGGTACGGCAAGTAGAAAAAGTTCTGGACATTTTTAAACAGAAACTCACAGAGGAAGAAAATAATTTGTTACATGACTTTTATAATGGGAAATTGGCTCCTAATAATACAGATCCCTTTCCAAGTATTTGTTTTAGTCCCAATCTTAAAGGACTGTCTGGACCTTTTCTGGACCTGAAAGGGCTAGAAGACTTAAGTTTGCAGGATGTTCAAAGTAAAGTTTTATATAAATGCATTGTAAAAGTTTTAAATAAGGCAACTTTAAAAGATCAAAGTGATACAGTGTGGAGAGAGAAATTGGGACTAGATGATGAAGTTAAACCTGTTTGGATGGTTCTATATAAACCACCAATTGAAAAACGCACAGGTGATATTCAGTGGAGAGTTTTACATGGTGCAGTTGCTGTAAATGCTTTTGTGAGTGTTATAAATCCCAATATATCAAGTGATTGTCCTTTTTGTAAAATGAGGGAGACAATTGTTCATTGTTTTTTAGAATGCTCAAGGTTATGTGATTTGTTTTGTTTTCTTGATGTTCTTTTTGTGAAGTTTGGGGAGTCTTTTTCTTCTGAAATTTTTATTCTTGGCCCTAAGTACAGTGTGGTGCAAAGAATAAAAAGTCAATCATTGAATTTTTTAATTGGACAAGCTAAACTTGCTGTTTATATAAGCAGGAAAAACAAAATAGAAGGCGGAGAAGGACAACATGTGGTAATAGTTTTTAAAAACCTGGTAAAATCAAGGGTTATGCTTGATTTTAAGGTCTATAAAATGATGAATGATTTAGAAAGTTTTTTGTATAAATGGTGTTTTAAAGGAGCTATTTGTTCAGTTGTAGAAGAAATGTTGACCTTTACTACTATGTTACAATAAGCTTTGGTCTTTTGCACACCTTTTTTGAGTTTTGTAAATGTGTTTTGTTGTTTAATGACTCTGTAATGATTGAATAAAGTGTGTTGAAAACTCTCTCTCTCTCTCTCTCTCTCTCTCTCTCTCTCTCTCTCTCTCTCTCTCTCGTTTTGAAAAGCTTGTTATCTTTGCTGTTTACCTCATGTTACACTATGGAGGCTTTCCTTATTTTTTTATATTATTATTATTTGATTCCTCAGTGTTTGCTAAACATTCTGTTATGTATTAGTCAGTATAATACAGCATGTGATGTGTCCTATGTAGAGATCGACCGATATATCGGTTTACCGATATTTTTCCCGATATTTAAGCATTTTACCATAATCGGTTATCGGTTTTGTAAAAAAAAAAAAAAAACGGTTTTGAATTTTTTTATATATATATATTTTTTTTTTTACATACATAATTATACATAGTATAACCAGCAGTGCAATTTTGTTCTCTGTATTTGACCCATCCAAGTGCGCACACACTTGGAGCAGTGGGCACACACACACACACACTTGGAGCAGTGGACACACACAGACACCTGGAGCAGTGGACACACACACACACACTTGGAGCAGTGGACACACACACACACACACACACACTTGGAGCAGTGGACACACACACACACACACACACACACACACACCTGGAGCAGTGGACACACACACACACACACACACACACACACACACACACACACACACACACACACACACCTGGAGCAGTGGACACACACACACACACACACCTGGAGCAGTGGACACTGTTCACTCAGGAGAAGCTCAAGCACGACCACCACATGTAACTTTTAATAAGATTCACTTGTTTGAAACGCGCTAAATTATATTAACATTTACTATAGAACCATTATTTCGCCAATAAACATCTAAATAAATACATCTCTATCGAAATGAATTATTTATTTTCTCCACAAGCGATCACAGTTTGAGTATAGTTCTGTGTAAATAGATAAACCGCGCTGTCAGCAGTTTTCATAATCTATAATGACAAAAACATTTTAATAATTCTGATAAAACATACAGTTAAGAAATGCAATAAAATACGATGTTTTGTTTGTTATAGCTTATTTCAATATTCCAGAGAATATTATTCAGTGAATTATTCTTCACTCTTTAGTCTATTAAACAGCTTATAAACCTAAAACTGTAGTTTAAAATTAAGTTGATATGACTTCTGTCCTTTATTTTCTCCATTTGAATACATTAGACATTATTTAGCTTACTGTTAAATGTTAATATCAGTGTTGCTGATGATGCTTTTTATAAATAAAATGTTTTTATTGTTGTAATTTGAAGATTAAATTTTACATGAAAGAATGTTAATTTTCAACAGTTGTTTGTTGTTGTTAAGATGACTGAAAGTGAAGAATGGACTTACTTCACTCTGTTATTTATTTACTTTATAACAGTAAATAAATATCGGTTCTGAATATCGGTTATCGGGTACATAAACATGCAAATAATCGTTATCGGTATTGGTTATAAAAACTCAATATCGGTCGATCACTAGTCCTATGCCATACCTCGTCTTATTCGTTTTTGTTAATAAATGTTATGCTAGTTTGTCATTGTAAAGTACTGTTTTATTGTTGTTGTGCTTTTTAATTAAGAATAACAATGAATCCATCTTTTGTTTTAGTCTTAAAAAGTGAAAGGTGTATAGATATAAGCAAAACAGACAATTTTACTTTTCTTGTAAAGCGAAAGTGATCTTCTTTTCACTTTCAAGATCGTGAAAGTGAAAGCAAAAAGAGGAATTCCTGTCACAAAATTTAAATCACAAATAATACTGATGAAAAAGAAGGGGTTGAATGTTGAACACTTTCGTTACCATATAGCTATAAACTATGATAAAAGTTAATCAGCATGCATTGATTAATCAAATGTATCAAAAAAAATAAATAATAATAATTTGCAACCTGTCTGCCGGTGGCCGCTTGGTCGTTACTTTAAGAAAGAAAAACAATTATTTAACTAACAAATGCTCCAAACGTTTTTCTAAATTAACTTTATAAAAAAACAAAACAAAATATTATAATTTTGCCATTAAATACAAAACTGAACAATTTTAATAGCTGAAACAGTATAATCTGATTTGGGAGAAGGGGAAAAAAGACGGGCTCCGGAACGCAATCGCGATTTCTACCGAGGGGGATATCCCTCAGTATCCCCAGCCATACCCCCCATCCCCGGAAGGCAGGAGGGCCCGAGTGAATATGCTGTCCAGGGGGCCCAGAATCCGTGGCGGCACCCCTGGTGGCCACAAAACGTGTTTGGATGCTTAGATCAACTTTAAGGCTGAATGTTATTCATTTTATTAGGTACATTTTGGATAAAAGCGTCTGCTAAATGCATGAATGTAAATAATCAAGTGCCATGTGCACAAAAATGTTGCTGATGTAAAGGAGTCATCACATAAATATTTTTTTTAACATGGGGTTTATGTATAATGTTAATCAAGTTTTTTCCCATACTTTTACTGTGGTTAAAGCACAATAACCACAACACATACTATGGGTTTACCACATTAACCATAGTTTTACTGTGGTATTTGTAGTTAAAGCACAATAACCACAATACTTACTATGGATTTACCTCAGTAACCATAATTTTACTGTGGTATTTGTTAAAGCACAATAGCCACAACACCATGCTTTTACCACAGTAACTGTACTGTTTACTATTTGTAAAGCAGTAACCACAATACTTGCCATGCCTTTATTATGTTTTTGTGAAGTAATTCAACTTTTTTTTCTGTTTTGCAGTTACGCCAGATCACATACGCCAGCGACTCTTTAAAGAATCTCTCTCTCTCTCTCTCTCTCTCTCTCTCTCTCTCTCTCTCTCTCTCTCTCTCTCTCTCTCTCTCTCTCTCTCTCTCTCTCTCTCTCTCTCTCTCTCTCTCTCTCTCCCCGCGTGTTGCATGTTGGGAGTGTGGGTGAGGAGGACTGAGTGCGCTTCTGAGAGTGATTGCGAAAAAGCTGTTTCTTTTCCCTTTCGTTTTCCCCTTTTCTTTTTTTGTCTTCTTCCTTTTTCCCCCTCGTTATTCGAGTCCTACGTAAAAAATAAGGTAAAGTCTCTATTGAGTGCCCGTGGAATTTTCAGATGCCGGGATGGCGTCTATTCCCGGGCAAACACCACTTGATCTATCACTCAGAAATGGGTGCAGGTGTGTACCAGAGCCTGGCGTGACAATAGAGGAGCTACTTGTTGTTGTGGGAGAGCGAGTAGGTTTTGATAATATCGTTTCAGCTTCACGAATGAACAAAGCTGTTGTTGTTTTTTTGAAAACTGAATCGTTGATCAACCAGCTGACTGTGAGTGGAATATGGGTTAAGGAAAAGTTTGTCCCAGTTACCCCACTATCCGCTCCTGCAACAAAAATCACGATTTCGAATGTACCACCTTTTATTAGTAACGATGTCATCACGAAAGAGTTACAGAGATTTGGAAAAATAGCAAGCCCGGTGAGAATGATTCCTTTGGGCTATAAAAATATCGCGCTTAAACATGTCATTTCTTTCCGTCGCCAAGTCTATATGTTTTTGACTTCGCCGGAGCGTACTTTAGAAGTTTCGTTCCGAGTTCATCAAGGAGACAACTCGTACATGGTTTATGCAAGTACCGAAAATTTAAAGTGCTTTGAATGCGGTGACCTAGGCCACAAACGTTTCTTGTGCCCACATAAGGATGACCAGCGGCCGTCTACATCGCGTGGAGATGTCAATAATGCGAACCAAGCCCAACAGGATACAGAACAAAAGAGAACTGAGACGCAAGAGAAGGCAGCCTCAGAGGAGGTGAGTGATATTCAGTTAAATACTGAGAGTACTGAACAGCCGGTTTGCGTTTCTGAGGTTGTAACTGATGTGATTGATATGAGTGAAGCTCAGAGAAGTGATGAAGGATTGTGTGAACTCAAAGAAATAAAAGCAGGATTATCTGAAGGAAATATGACTGAGGAGTTAGATGAAATATCCCAATGTACTGATGTTGAGTTGAGAAATGAAGAGCAGTGGTCAGATACATCTGATGTAGCAAGAGAGGTTGAAAAGGATATGTATACTCTTAAACAGATCAACTCCTTTTTAGATGAAACAAAAGGAAAAGCATGTGTAGAAGTTGGTGATTTTTTTCCCAGATCTGGAAATGTTTGTTGCCTCTGTTGTATGGGCAAGGAAAACAAGTAGCTTTGAAGAGCTTTCACAGCAGAAAAGGTTTCGGTTAAAAAAGCACATGACAATTATTAGACAAGGAAAACAAGCAGGGAAAGAACGGATGACGAGGGGAAAGGTAAGAGAAAAACTTAACCATCATGATGACTGCTAACACTTTTTTTCTCTGTATTTTTTCTTTCTTTCTCTTCCTCTTTATCATGGAGTTTTTGCGGGTGGGATCTCTAAATGTTAATGGGATGAGAGATGGGAGAAAGAATAGATTACTTTCAGAGATTATACATTTAAAGGATATAGGTGTGATTTTGTTACAAGAGACTCACAGTGATCAAAGTAATGAAGCTGAATGGGGCCTATGGTGAGAAGGAGAGCATATCCTTAGTCATGGGTCCAATTTTAGTGCTGGTGTGGCAGTACTTTTTTCCCCTAACGTTAAAGTGAAAATCTTGGCAAAACATGAAGTTGAACCAGGGAGATTACTGATTGTGAGGGCAGAAATTAGTAATCTTATATTACTTTTTGTGAATATCTATGCTCCAAATATAGGTGCAGATAGAATTCGTATATTCAGAAAATTAGAGTATTTTTTAAGACAACACCCTGAAGGAGATCTCACTATCTTAGGGGGAGATTTTAACTGTACCTTGGACTTTACACAGGATAGGAATAGTGAGGAACCTCATGCTCCAAGTGCTTTGTGCTTAGCCAATGTGATTAAAAATCTGAACCTATCTGATGTATGGAGAGAACATAATCTCCTTTCACGTCAATATACATGGGTGAAGATTAGTAATGAGAAGGTTTCTGCTGCACGGTTGGATAGACTCTATGTGTCACGTAATATGAGGAATAGAGTTTTAAATTCAACCATTTTCCCCACTTCAATATCTGATCACAAATGTGTTAATATGGAGTGTACTTTAGTAAAAAGAATGCATAAAAGTAATTATTGGCATTTTAATGCTAAATTATTAGAAGATAAGTATTTTTGTGAGAATTTTTTTTTTTTTTGGGAGTCTTGGAAGAGTGAGAAGAATCGCTATGAAAATTGTATTCAATGGTGGGAAATAGGGAAGGTACAAATAAGAAATTTTTGTCAACAATATGTATCATATTCTTCATTTTGTATAAAAAGGTCAATGGAATGTCTTGAAAAATAAATTATTGGTGTTGAGCAAAGTATGATTGTAAATGATTCTGTAAACCTTAAAGATCTATGGACTGAAAAAACCAACCGGCTGAGCTCAATTTTGAATGAACGAGTTAAAGGAGCTCTTGTGAGGAGTCGGTTTTTAACAGTAAGAGACATGGATGCTCCTACTTCTTTTTTTTCAACCTTGAGCATAAAAAAGGACAAGAAAAATTGATGTACTGTTTAAAAGACTGTAATGGTCGAGACACTTCTGATCAAACAGAGATGCGTAAAATTGCGGTGGATTTTTATTCAAGTCTATACGCTTCTGAAAAACTGGATGAGCAATGTAGAAATGATCTGCTTTCTGACCTTCCAATCTTAACTTCAAAGCTTAAAGCATTTTTAGAGACTGAACTCACCTATGAAGAAGTCATGGCTGCTGTTATGGGACTCTCTGTAGGTCGTGCACCTGGAATAGATGGACTGTCTGCCGATTTTTATAAGGCCTTCTGGCCTGTTCTTGGACATGATTACTTTGAAGTTCTTCAAAGAAGTATTATTGAAAAAATCCTCCCTACAAGCTTTCAGCGTGCAGTTTTAACACTGCTCCCTAAGAAAGGGGATTTAACACTCATAAAGAACTGGAGACCTGTGGTGCAGTGTTGTGCTCAGATTACAAAATCAGTTCCAAATGTTTAGCAAACAGATTAAACAATGTATTACATGTAATCATACATAAGGATCAGTCTTACTGCATAAAAGATAGATATATTGTAGACAATCTACATTTAGTAAGAGATCTGTATGGCTATGCTTTTGATAATAAGATTGAAATGGTTTTTTTAGCATTAGATCAAGAAAAGGCTTTTGATCGGGTGGATCATATTTTTTTACTTGACGCTTTAAAGGCCTTTGGTTTTGGTGACCATTTTATTTCAATGATAAGGTTATTGTACACTGAAGCTACATAGATGATAAAAAATGTCTGGTGGCCTAAGTACTCCTGTGAAAGTTCAAAGGGGAATTAGACAGGGTTGTCCCCTTTCGGGCCAACTTTATAGTATAATTATTGAACCTTTGTTATGCAAACTAAGGAAAGTACTAGCAGGTGTACAAATTAATTATCTAAACTCCCAGGAATCTGTCAAATTATCTGCATATGCGGATGATGTTACAGTTGTAATCCGAGGAGATTATGATGTTGAAATGGTAAAAAATGCACTAGAGTGTTATGGAAAAGCATCATCAGCCAAAGTTAACTGGTGTAAAAGCGATGCTGTGTGGTGTGGCCAAACTGTGAAAAGTCCCGCACTTCCTGGTGGTTTACAATGGGGAATGGCAGGTTTTAAATATCTGGGAGTTTTTTTGGGGACAAATGATTATAGACAGCAAAATTGGAAGGGCATGCTGGAGAAAGTACGTGCGCGGTTGTCTCATTGGAAATGGCTGCTGCCCCAGCTGTCCTACAGGGGAAGAGTGCTGATATGTAATAACCTCATAGCCTCCTCCCTTTGGCACAGAATGATGATCCTTGAACCTCCAGAAGACCTTGTGAGACAAATTCAGAGATGTCTGGTGGATTTTTTCTGGTCGGGTCAGCATTGGTTAATGGCACCAGTGCTGTATCTGCACAGACATGAAGGAGGACAAGGCCTAGTGGATATCATATCTAGAGTAAAGACTTTCAGACTTCAAGTGGCTCAGAGACTCCTCTACGGGAAGGATGTGAGCTGGGCCAGGATAGCGTGTACTCTATTAAGGAAAGCAGGCAACATGGGACTAGATCGCCATCTATTCCTGATGGAGATAAACAAGTTGGATCTCGCAGGACTAACACCATTCTATAGATCACTTTTTAAAGTATGGACACTTTTTAAGTTTTCCCGAGAGTTAAACAATGCCCAAAGTTTATGGCAGAGAGAAGAACCCTTGCTTTTTAATTCCGCACTGAATCTGGACGTGTTTAAAGATAGATCACTCAGGAGAAGTCTATGGGCTGCAAAAATCACAAAAATAGGACACTTGATACCTGAAGGTGAATGGTTATCAGCTGGAATTTTTGCTGAAAAACTGGGTATAAGATCAATTCGTGTGGTAACGAAAATGTTGACTCAAATAGTTGAGTTTTTGCCACAGAGTTATAGGCTTTCTCTAGAAACCTATAATGGAGAGACAGACACATTTGACTTTCCAGAATTAGAAATTACACCTGAACTTGAAAACTGGGAAGAAACTGAGGGTGGACTACTATCTTTTAAGACACCTCAGTTGGGAGTCTTTAGCAATATAGGAAAAAAAATCACTGTATGCATTGTGTGTCAAGATACTGCATCTTCATGCTCTCACAAACGTCAAGGAGTCTAAATGGCAAGAGGTGTTTGGATTAGGTGCTTCCCCCAACGGCAGCTGGAGGACCTTGTACAAACCTCCTTTTGAAAAGAGAACTGGAGATCTTCAGTGGAGGTTAGTGCATGGTATAATAGCTACTAACAGATACAGAGCACGACTTGATCCGCAGGTGAGGGAGGGATGCCCTTTCTGTGGTATACAAGAAACTGTTTTTCATTTATTTTTAAATTGTGCTAGGTTACAACTGTTGTTTCCAATGATAGATGGGTGGTGTAGGAACTTGGGGGAAGTTTTTTCACCTATGTGTTTTATATATTGGCCTAAATATAAAAATAGTAAAAAAGAGTTTCATGTTCTATTGAACTTTTTATTTGGGCAAGTTAAATTGGCCATTTGGTTGTCACGGAAAGAAAAACTGTCCGGTAATGAGTCTTGTGAAGTCGATTCAGTCCTCAAGGGTTTAATTAAATCACGAGTAAAAATTGAGTATACATATTGTAAATTGGTGAATGACATTGAAACTTTTAAATATAAATGGGGTGTAAATCAGTGTGTTTGTGATGTCGACTGTAATGGAAATTTGAAATATTTATTTTAGAAGGTCTATTATTATTATTATTTATTTATTTTTATTTGTTTATTTTATTTTTATTTTTTTGTATTATGTGTCTCTTCTGTAATATTGTAATATGATACTTAATGACCTTTATGCTTCTTCTGTGGAAAACTTTGTGTTTTCGGTATTAAAGTGCATTTTAAAGTCAAAAAGTCTCTCTCTCTCTCTCTCTTGAACCTTTATTACATAAACTTAGATCTGTTTTACAAGGTGTGATTTTACCAGGTTGCAATATACCCTTAAAGCTATCTGCATATGCAGAGGATTTAGTCATCGTGGTTGATAATCAACAAGATATTGATTGAACAAATATTGTAGCTCAATATGGTAAAATTTCTTTAGCCAAAGTAAACTGGAGCAAAAGCGAAGCTCTTAGTATAGGAGTGATGGAAAAAAAGTTTCAATTGTCTGCAGGTTTGAATTGGAAGACAGATGGAGGTTTAAAATATTTAGGTGTGTTTTTGGGTGAAGAACCTTTTGTCCTTAAAAACTGGGCTAATTTTCTTGAAAGGATTAAGGGTCGCATTGCCAGATGGAAGTGGATTCTACCAAAAATGTCTTATAGAGGTCGAGTTCTTATTATTAACAACTTGATTTCATCTACTTTATGGCATCGCCTATCATGTGTTGACCCACCTTCAGACTTGCTGTCAAAAATTCAAGTACTTCTTGTGGATTTTTTTTGGGACCGTCTGCATTGGACACCTCAAAGTGTATTATTTTTGCCGAAAGATGAAGGAGGACAAGGTTTAATTCATCTGAGCAGTAGAGGGGCAACTTTTCGTTTCCAGTTTGTGCAGAGGTTTCTATGTGGTCCCAAAGATCTGGTGTGGAGACCGCTGGCATGCACTATTTTGAACATGCTGGGTGGACTTGGCCTAGACAAAACTTTGTTTCTGATGGATTTAAGGCAACTCAACACTTCAGGACTACCGAGTTTCTATCGTGGACTGTTTAAAGTCTGGAATCTGTTTAAAAAGGAGAGGACAGAGCATTATAGCTCATTGTATTGGCTTCTTCAAGAACCAGTTGTGTATGGGACTCGTCTGAGTGCAACCTGTCAAATAGGTCCCAGTCTACTCAGACAGTTTTGCATGTCTAATGTAGTGACATTGGGACATGTGATTCAGTTTGCAGGTGCAAACATGGACAATGCTCTTTTCCTTGCTTCTCATTTAAAGATGCACTCTGTTCGTGTAATTGCTTCTTTGCTCAAAAAATGGAAAGAAGCTTTAACAGATTCTGAATGTACATTGTTGAATCTTTACTGTAATGGTTCTGTGCAACCTAATGTTGATGATATTTTTCCTTTGGTGAGGGTTTTCCCAGATTTTAAGGACTGTAACATATGTCGGCAGGAATTCAACTGTCTCTACAGGTCACCAGGTGCCAGCTAAAGAATCGCCTCTATAAAGCCCTTCCCCCTTCGCATCAGCGCAAAAGCGCGCGATTTCGTTCGGTCACAGAACAAAGAGAAGTGACCATGAGAAGATTTCTAAAAGACACATTCATGTCATGATAATAATAATTCATCTACTCAAGAAACAAGATGAATATTAATGTTGTACTCGGCCTTTCATAGGCTTGATGTGATTATTTTGAATGTGAATTATTTAGGACAATGTGGGTGATTTGTAATTGTGCCTTAAACTGCATAAACTGTAATGTGTAGGTTGTGCCAAATGCGATGTTTAGTCTCTAAAAGAAGCTGGCGTCGTAAGTCAGAAGTGGTGTGGATGACCGTTAAGCTTTGGCAAGCTTTGGTATGTTTACAACAGACATAAAAGATCTGTAAGTTATCTCTCACAGAATGAATGAAATATCAGATGACGTGTGCAGGCGGGGCTCCGCCCCATACGGACACTGATTCGACCAGCCGCCTGTGGGCAGGGCCAAATCGGACTGTTTAAAACAACGCGCCAGTGTGCGCTCTCTCTCTCTCTTCCTGTTCTCGAAACTCGCTCTCCAACGACCCGGACGGCCCGCTGGACTCTCGCCTTAAGACCGGCTGGGACAAATTATCCAGGCGGATCAAAGACTGTGTAAACGCCGTAACGTCGCAGAACCAGCAGCGTAACGACGCCTTCATCTCAACGCAGAACCAGCATCAAGCAGCCTCCGCGACTCTCAACACGGCTCCCCGGTGACGTCACGCAACAGCGACGCGAGCCAGCAGAGTTTCCCAGAGCAACGCGTGGAAACCACGTGGAAACCATAACAAAGATCCAGCCTGCTTACCAGCCTGCAACAAAAGCAAGTATCATAAACGGATTCTCTAATTCTAACTGAACTGGTAAAATGATCTGAGTGCAGTAACAAAGCATAGGCATTTGTTTGTGATCTTTCCTGGTTAGTTTAAGTGTTAAAACAGCTAAGAGGGCTATTTTAACTTTCTGAGTTTACTCACCAAAATCCCGTATGCGTGTGTGTATGTTTGTGTTTTCATTAGGTAATCCATTTATTTAAGAATAGCAATATTACAAATAAACCTTGTTTCATTTTATAAAGAATTGTCTCTGGAATGTGATTTTTCAAGTATTGTATCCTTTTTGCCATAAAAGACAACGCTACCTAGGCTTGAATTTGAGAGATTATTAATCTTGTTTTATTGTTATCGCGGCCACGAGGCAATAGAAACGAGATTTAATAAAGATATACTGATGTAGTGATCGCTGGATGAGCACTTAAAGTATAAATCGTAAGTTAAATATTAATATTACTTTAACCCAAGCAATATTGAATATTTAATAAATAATTCCCGGAGCTGAAACAATAGCTTCATATAAAATTGCATTACAAATGGTGGAGAATAAACGCTGGCATTAAAGATTAAATCTGAAAAGAAAACATCCACCAGAGACAGAGTATTTCTCACTTTTTATCCGGAAAAATTGAGTAAATACAGAGAAACAAGCGATTATGTGTGATATTGTATTCTTGGTTGTAAAACACAGTGCGTTTTGAATGAAAGAGAGTGTAATTGTTAACTCGAGTTTGTTGAGAAGAAAATAAACTGCAGTAAATAGTCGCTATACAGTGCATGAGAGGCGAACGAGCGTGTTCCTTGTTGCCCCTCTCTTAAGGCCTGCGTGGTAATGTGTTGGCGGTGCGTGTTCCACTGCAAACCCAGCCACGTTATTCTCCCGGCTGGAGAATGTTAAAGTAGCTAATTAATTAATTCTCAGCCATTATTCAATTTCACACGAGTGAAATTCAAACGCGCGGCGCTCAGACAAAGAAGTAGCCCATGCGATTTGAGAAGGGAGAAGAATTTGCAATCGATTGAATTGTTTTATGTGTGCTGTCTAAACAGACATATCAACATAGCCCGCCGAGGCTTTGATGATTCATAAGTAATCCATAGATTAATTTCTTGCCCTAAACGAGTGAGATTATATGTGCTATAAAAGATTCACATCTGAACAATGCTTGTTGGTTAAGGCGTGAAACACGTTTACATGCAACTTGTGTGAGTTACCATAGTGACCTGTGTGAGTCACCATGCTGAGTTTAACCAGGAAAACCCCTTTCGGGCATTTGCTAGTGGAGACTTAGCCACTGCGCCACCTTGAGTTGTGTAAACTAATAGCATTAGCGCGATATAAGCTAACTGAAACAAAGAAGCTTTAGCATCGTAGCAAATGCCATGCTGTTAGCATTACGGCTAGCGATTAGCACATAGCATTTAGAGCTTGAATGAGTTTAATGGAGTGTGTGGAAATGTGGTTCACAGCTAACCTTAATTCTCTTGCTCTTTATCTACCTTCCCATTTAACAGACTATCATATGTTAAGAAGCTGGCTGTGTTAATGTTATACCCAATAATCAGTGTTTAACAATTTCACAGGTTAGTTCAATAAACACTTGATTAAAGTCTTTTACATTATCGGTTTAATAGTTCGTAGTTTTATTAGAAGATAATTCATTATTACCTCATTACCTTGACAATATGGACTCATTCAATTATAACGGCTTTTATGATTTTAAAACACATCAATGGATAAGTTGCTATTGTTAGGAATTTTTAATTGTTAACTGAATGTCATAATTAAATTACACATTTGAAATTAATTTCATTTAAAAATAAATAAATAAAATAAATACAATTAATTTCAATTCCTGCCTCCAAGTAGCAACAGTATCCATTGATTAATCACAAACGCTCTTATAATTTGACCACTACAGTAAAACCTTAATTATTATCAAGAGGGCCAGAAATTTTTAATTTCGTTTACAAGTAATTAGGATACAGATTAATTTGGTTTGATGTTAATGACACAATGAGGAATGAGTAAGTTGAAAATAATTTAATTACTATTATAGGAATCCGAAACTAGTGATTTAGAAGCTGTAATTTAATTTCATAATTAATTATGAATTCGAAAATTCTAATTACATTTAATAATTAATTACACTTCCTGTTTACATATTGCAACAATATTGGTTTATCAACTCAATTGTAGATCGCTCTTGTAATTCTAATCCTAATCGATCCTATCAATTTTAATGATAACATCATAAAATGAATTAGAAACCACAAATTCTCATTTTTAATGCTAATTTCAGACTTAACACAAGTCTGGCTCTACCTGTAGGCCAGACTTCATCTCCTTAGGTGATCTAATTAACTCAAAAAAATAATTTATTAAATAATTTTATTAAATTAGATCACGAATAGAGAGAAATGTCACGATTGAACAGATGTCTATGAAACTTGAGAACTACATTCAAAACTGTTTACCATTTACCCTCTATTGTGAAATCCTATCCCCCAAGTTAAAGCAGGTGCAATGAGAAGATAGACATCGGCAACATTTTTAAACACGCGCGAGAGACACGTTAACCAGCGTTGCGGTGTAAAATTGCCATCAAGGGACCAGTACTGTCATTTGCTATTGTTTTCCTCCAAGGAGAAAAATTCAGATAGCCATCAGTCATATCTCAAAAGAGAAAATTTCGCCTGCAATCCTCTGATTAGAAGCGTCCTTCTAAATCAGACTTAACAAAGCGAAAAGAAGAAAATCTGCTATTAAAAGAGAGATCTGTTTAGTGTTATTGTCCTTCACCTTCGTATTTAGATTGATCTCCTTCCTAAAAGGGAAAGGAGGCTTTCTCGTACAAGAAAAGGTGAAGCACACAATTATCACCCCTGTTTACTCATTCTGTTAGTGTGCTTTTCTTTCTCTGTTTCCCAGCTGTGCTGCCTCCACGTGTGCTCAATTTCTACGCAGAAGCTGCAAATTACAAGCACCACACCAGAGGACCACAGACACAGAACCACACTCAAACACTAGCAGACACTACACTTTGCACATTCACACCCCTGTTTGTTTTGCTTTGTTCTGTTTTGTTTTGCTTTGTTTCCCATACAAGGTCTGTGTCAGTTCGGTCCAAGATCTCCCAGAACATGTCTCACAAAACAGAACATGTCGGTCACTGGGAAGGACTGGAAATGTGGCTAAGTGTTACAACAGACAGCATCCTCCCTAAAGCTGCGGAAGCACTCCGACATCAGACACAGGATCAACTAGATGACAACATCACAAGCATTATGAGACAAGACCCAAGTCAAAACTACAGTCACAAAGAATTAGCCAAGATCACCGGCTCCTTAAGTCACAAACTCATCGCCACCCTCAAACTGAGTGACAAACAAGCCGCACAACGCCAGCAGGAGCTGACAAGCGCACAACGACGCTTCAATGCACAACGCACAACGCACACTTCCCCTGCCCGAGTAAACCCTGCGTACGCGATAATACCAAGGGCATCTGCGGTTTAGAATCCATTAAACCCGACACTAACTGCCCCGCCGAAGCAACACCACGTTCTCAAGTTGAGGTAACGCAAGCCGAAATCATCGGAAACCGATGGCTGGTCAATACCCCAGCACGAACAGCTACCCTCACATGCGATCAACATGACACCGCCACGCGCATTAATTTGCCCAACCAAACTTTATGGATCACTGTCCCTAAGGGCGCGATCCTCCATATTGACGAGTTAGCATTGTATCACCTCACCGACGACGAGTATCAGGCTGACATCGAAATATTTTATTGATTTGACACCGGTTGACACAGCTTTAGAAGCTATCGCCCACCTTCTGCCTGCCGGCGCGCCAATTATACGGTCTTGGTCTGCCGCTGACACAGTGCTTTGTATTTCTACTATCGTAGGATATGTTGTGACTTTGACACTGGCCTTCCTCCTACACAAACGAGTGAACACCGTTCAAGAGTCTCTCAACAAATGCACGTCAGGCGTCCCGCGCCTTTTCCGACGTGGTAAACCCGACCAAGAACCCGAACCTGAGAATTGGACCAACCTGGTTGAGATCATGCCTATACCGCCTCGTCGAACCCCTGACAATTAAACCAGTCAAAATGACCCAATTGTCAATAATGCTGAACAATGCATTCCTATGTCTTCTCAAGTTTCTAACCTGTTCCTTCCCAAATTACCCTGCAACAGGTTTCAGTCAGTGATAGAGATGATGTTTGTGTCTTGTATGTGCCTGTTCTCCCTGCCTCTTGTTCCAGTGCCTGACGATGTTCCATCGGGAACATCACCAAGCAAAAGGGGGATATGTAACATATGTCGGCAGGAATTCAACTGTCTCTACAGGTCACCAGGTGCCAGCTAAAGAATCGCCTCTATAAAGCCCTTCCCCCTTCGCATCAGCGCGCGATTTCGTTCGGTCACAGAACAAAGAGAAGTGACCACGGGAAGATTTCTAAAAGACACATTCATTTCATGATAATAATAATTCATCTACTCAAGAAACAAGATGAATATTAATGTTGTACTCGGCCTTTCATAGGCTTGATGTGATTATTTTGAATGTGAATTATTTAGGACAATGTGGGTGATTTGTAATTGTGCCTTAAACTGCATAAACTGCATAAACTGTAATGTGTAGGTTGTGCCAAATGCGATGTTTAGTCTCTAAAAGAAGCTGGCGTCGTAAGTCAGAAGTGGTGTGGATGACCGTTAAGCTTTGGCAAGCTTTGGTATGTTTACAACAGACATAAAAGATCCGTAAGTTATCTCTCACGGAATGAATGAAATATCAGAAGACATGTGCAGGCGGGGCTCCGCCCCATACGGACACTGATTCGACCAGCCGCCTGTGGGCAGGGCCAAATCGGACTGTTTAAAACAACGTGCCAGTGCGCGCTCTCTCTCTCTCTCTTCCTGTTCTCGAAACTCGCTCTCCAAAGACCCGGACGGCCCGCTGGACTCTCGCCTTAAGACCGGCTGAGACAAATTATCCAGGCGAATCAAAGACTGTGTAAACGCCATAACGTC
Organism: Oxygymnocypris stewartii; assembly: GCA_003573665.1. Lineage (NCBI taxonomy): Eukaryota > Metazoa > Chordata > Actinopteri > Cypriniformes > Cyprinidae > Oxygymnocypris > Oxygymnocypris stewartii. Next base: position 253,052 of record QVTF01020256.1, on the reverse strand, counting down.
GCAGAACCAGCAGCGTAACGACGCCTTCATCTCAACGCAGAACCAGCATCAAGCAGCCTCTGCGACTCCCAACACGGCTCCCCGGTGACGTCACGCAACAGCGACGCGAGCCAGCAGAGTTTCCCAGAGCAACGCGTGGAAACCACGTGGAAACCATAACAAAGATCCAGCCTGCTTACCAACAAAAGCAAGTATCATAAACTGATTCTCTAATTCTAACTGAACTTGTAAAATGATCTGAGTGCAGTAACAAAGCATAGGCATTTGTTCGTGATCTTTCCTGGTTAGTTTAAGTGTTAAAACAGCTAAGAGGGCTATTTTAACTTTCTGAGTTTACTCACCAAAATCCCGTATGCGTGTGTGTATGTTTGTGTTTTCATTAGGTAATCCATTTATGTTAGAATAGCAATATTACAAATAAACCTTGTTTCATTTTATAAAGAATTGTCTCTGGAATGTGATTTTTCAAGTATTGTATCCTTTTTGCCATAAAAGACAACGTAGCCTGAATTTGAGAGATTATTAATCTCGTTTTATTGTTATCGCGGCCACGAGGCAATAGAAACGAGATTTAATAAAGATATGAAGAGCTCTTTTCCAAAACGCTATAAATCCATTTTAATAGTTTTAGAGAAAAGGACATTTTTTTACCTAGACCCATACATTTTGTTAATATTCAATTTATCCTGTTAAAATGGTCTGTTGGCTCAGTCTGAACATGTTAAACAATGATTGTTAAATTAAACAACAATATTGTCGATTATAAATTCCAAGTTTTATTTAATTTTTTTCAAAACGCTACAAATCCATCCTTTTTTTATGTTGGTTTATGTCTTTAAAAACAAAAAGAGAACATGCAACATATGACATAAGGGACTCATACTATAAGCCAGTCGCACCAGCCTTGTGTTGATCTAACCCCCCCGGGTCCGCACCATCACACCGAGCGGGTCACGAACCCGGGTTTCCGTTGCGGGAGGCGGGCGCTCTAACAAGGAACGCCAAAGGCTACAGCCTCTAGCGTCAGTCGCTAGAGTGCCTCTTTTTGAGGTCAGGGGAGTGAGGTTTACACACAGCCCTTACTGGCATACACATCTGTTACATTGACATCCCACAGTGGGTATTAACGCGCCACCTGAGTGACGATCCTTCTTTTTTTGTTGTTTTTTTGTGATTTTCTTTGTCCAGTCATATGAGGATATATCGCGTTTAGGCTAAAAACAGGTTCGGCGCTTATAGCGGTTTGGAAAGAAACTGCATCTTGCAGTACATTTTAAACAAGGAAATATAACGATTTGGCATGAAACATTGATGGAGCAGTGAATAGGTTCAGTACACAGCAAAATGGCATGACGAACTCATTTTTTTTAAATTTGGCGTTTATCGCGTTTTGGAAAAGAGCTCTTCATATACTGATGTAGTGATCGCTGGACGAGCACTTAAAGTATAAATCGTAAGTTAAATATTAATATTACTTTAACCCAAGCAATATTGAATATTTAATAAATAATTCCCGGAGCTGAAACAATAGCTTCATATAAAATTGCATTACAGGACTGTACAGGTTTCTTTCTAAAAATTGATAATTCAAATGTGTTTGTGCATGATGCTGATAAGAAATTGTTATATAGATTGGTTGTTAAAATTTTGAATAAAGATCAATTAAATAAAAAAATTGACACTCCATGGAGAGCTCGCTTAGGTTTGATTGATGGTGTTGGACCTGAATGGAGAGCGCTGTATAAACCTCCATTGTTGAAGAAAGTTGTTGATTTGCAGTGGAGGGTTTTACATTCAGCTGCAGCTGTTAATGCTTTTATTTCTGTGTTAAACTCTGATATTAATCATGATTGCCCTTTTTGTACTCTTCGTGAGACAGTTTTTCACTGTTTTATGGACTGTTGTCGTCTTTTGCCACTGTTCTCAATGTTGGAAGATGTTTTTAAATTGTTTGAAGTGTTTTTTTCCAAACAGTTGTTTATTTTGGGTTGTAGGTATTCCCAAAGAAGGAGAGAGCAATGTCAACTTTTCAACTTTATTTTGGGAAGAGCAAAGATGGCTGTGTATATGAGTAGACGAAATAAGGTGGAAGGATCCACAGATGATAATGCTGTTTTTGTTTTTGTCAAAATGTTGAAAGCTCGTTTAAAAATAGATTTTAACTATTACAGGCTGATGAATGATTTAGAAAAGTTTTCCAATATATGGTGTTATAAAGAGGTGCTCTGCTCTGTTGTAGAGAATAATCTAATTTTCAAGAATATGTTGATTTAATGTGAGTTCATTTTGATTGTTTATTGTTTTTTCAACATAATTGTTTTAATAAAGCATTTGTAAAATCTCAAAAAAATCTCTCTCTCTCTCTCTCTCTCTCTCTCTCTCTCACAACATGGCATATTTTTAAATCTCAAAATCAAATTCTGACAGAAAGCTGCTAGAATTAGCAGGGAACTTGAGCTCTCAATGCTGGTAGTTAATTTGTAATAAGCTGCCAAGGAGGCTGAACAAGTCCTTCAAGGGTTCATCCCTTCACAGGTTTTGTTGAACACATTTAGTGCTTTAATGAACGCATCCTTATTTTATATCTTAATAATAACTTTCCTTACAGTCTTTCCTCTCAATATTTTGGTACATTTTGGTTATTTTTAACAGACTGTCTCAACAACATTTATATATTTCTCTTCATTTCAGCTGAAAGGGAAGACCAAAGGAAGGCCTATCATGGGATTTGAATTTGGCCATCTTGTGCATTTACGGAGAAGACCAAAAGCTGCAAAGTTAACATTTCCAATGGTACGTCTGGTCTGAGAACCTTGACTAAACTGTACTGCAGTTACATTTGCACAGCATTTGATGTTTCTTTAACTTTGGTTTACAAAGCCCATCAGGAAAAACCCTCAACAAAATGTCATGTAGAAGTATTAATAATTCATATAATTTACCATGTCAGCAAATTCATATAATATTGTACAAGCGTACTCCAACAAAATTCTACGACATTTACTCCTATTGCTGTCATCGGCCATTGCCTCAACTCCCCTGCAGATTGTGCTACTAGTAAGGTGTCAGTGTTTGTATCAGTTTATTTTAAGTCCATTGGAATCTTTACAAATTGGTGTGGTCTCTTCCTGTTCTAACAGTACATGTATATATGTCCACACCTCACAGTCTGCCTTTCTTTCCATGTTGATTTTTATTGCATGTTGATTTTTATTGAACACATCTGTCTAAGCGCTTTTCAACTGCATGGTACGGTACGGTTCGGCACGGCTCGGTACGGTACGGCACGGCACGGCACGGCTCAGTTCGGGTCAGTTTGCGTTTCCACTGCAGTTTAGTACCGCTTTAGAGTGGGCGGGATTATTCACACGTCGTTATAATTGTGCCGCCTCTACTGCCGTGACATCATCGTAAACGCGCCACAAACAAACTCACAACAAAGAAAGGAGACGGAATAATGTTCTTCATTCTCGGCATGTGGATGTTTTTAACAGCAATGGAGAGGCCGATGAGAATGCTTGTGATTTACCCCAGCAGCAGAGGCTGTGGTGGCAGTGACACGGGCTGTAGAGGAGGAGTGCAGGTGTGCTGCGTTACTTGATTAAGTTAGTTAACTACTCATGTAGCGTGTTCTGTAAAGTGAATTATCAATAAACTTTTGAATATTTAAAAATGTACAATGTATCCCTTGTTTTTTTATTTATGTGATGGTTTTTATAATCGTGGCATTAATCATTTGTCTTTTTCAAGAGGTTCAATACGTGCTCATACAATAATACATATTTAATATCTGGAGGTACACTTATTCGATCAGATTGTTTTTAATTGAAGCAAAACACAGATACAAAGGTAAAAATATAAACAGAAAACATACTCTGAAAATATAGCAAGTTCAAAAGTAACGTTATATACATAAGGCTTTTTCCTTCGGCGTCGCGCCATCAAGCTCTCACTGGATCTGCTCCTCGGCTATCAACGAGAAGAACATCTGTACTTCCTCAACAGACAACGACACTGCTATTTTGTGGTTGATGCAAAAATGTGCGTTTGTTTAAACAGAAGTTGCGTTCCGATCCTTCGCTGGCTGTGCTGATTTAAATCTAGCAGGTAGGGCTGTAGAGGAGGGTCTCGTGTCGCAAGTTCAGTGACGCAGTAATGACGATTCTCTCCGGCCAATCAGTGATCAGTAGAGTTTACACGTCACGTTTTGATAACGGTATGGTTCGCTTGGAACCTCGGCTGAGGTGGTACTAAAAAAGTACCAGGTACAGTACCCAGTGGAAAACCCCCCAAAAGTGAACCGTACCGAACCGTACCATGCAGTGGAAAAGCGCCATAAGAAGCAAGAGTCTGGAAATGCTTGTTTAACTTGTCATGTGACAAATTAGGTATTCAGTTAATTTTACCAAATCAGACCACTTAAATCTGTTCACAGCAAGAGCAACATTGTGGTTACTGCTTTACAAATAGTATACAGTACAGTTACTGTGGTAAAAGCATAGTGTTGTGGTTATTGTGCTTTAACAACAAATACCACAGTAAAACTATGGTTACTGAGGTAAATCCAGAGTAAGTATTGGTTGTATCTAGTATTAGTTGTATCACCAGCAAAGTCATGATACGATACATATCACAATACAGAGGCCATGGTACGAATCACGATACAGGACTTTCACCTCACAAGAATGTAGTAAAACAGCTGTTTATTAAAGACTGCATACTTTAGGGCCATTAATTGGCAGAACAGGCATTTGACCTCTGTATTATGAAGGGCCTCCATATCTGTACCACAGTACAATATAGGTAATGGCATGTTTACATTGGGAATTCTCCACCAGGTAAAATATTCTGATTGTTTGCATCTTGTTTTTAATCCCATAAATAATATAGGCCTATTCATTCTAATAAACTGATATTGTAATGTACTCATATTAATATATACAAAAATAATCTTAATATTGCTGGTAGGTTATCATTGCACAAATTCAAGCACGCTCTACATTTAAAAAAAAAAATTAGAAGAGTTCTAAACTAATGCGCTGTTTTCAGTGAAACTCACACACACACATGCTCAGTCACTCACACAGATCAAGTTGCGGCCGCAGACCAGTGGTGTAGTCTAGTTTTTTTGTAGGGAGTATACTGTGATTTTTTTCCTTCCCAGGCTCATACTCACCCGTACCAGAGCAGCCTCTCATAAACACCACCATACTCACTAAACAGGGCTCTACGCTTACTTTTATTTTTAGGAGCACTTGTGCTGCTAATTTAAAATAAAAAAATAGGGGTACAGTAAAAAAAAAAATTCTAACTTTATTTGAAGTCATAAGTTATTTCATGTCAAATTCAAAATTGTATTTTTAAGAAAGAGCTTTTTTTTTTTTACATTTCTAATTAAAACTATGCAATAAGAAGAATATGTTGCCAATCAAATAAAACAAGTATTAACAGGATTAATTTGCACCAGAGGCACAGAAGAACACAAAAGTGGCTTGTAGGTATTTACAGAGATTTAATGAGGCTCAGGGGTGGCATGAATGCAATTAACTTTAATTAGATGTAAACTGAATTTTTTACTGATTGTATCACTGAATTATTCATGATCAGTTTAAACGGCTGAATCATTCGGGAACAAAGCAAATCCCTGAGTACCAATGTGCATACTATCCACCATATCTGCTCCAAATAGTATTGAAAATGACTAATATAATTTAGTAACATTTAGGATGGATAGTATGCACATTGGAACTCAGGCAGTGACTGTCTGTATGAATGAGTAATTTAATTGACTCACTAGATTTGTTTAAGTGCAGATTCATTCATAAACAAAACAATGCTGTTTGAATGGAGATGTGCAGCGGCTCAGTTGTGAGTTTATTTGAAACTATTTTAGTTGACGAAATAGAGCAAAATCATGCAATAGGCTAGGCTACTGTTATATGTAGACAATGTATATCACTAAATATTATTTTTTTATTTATTGAAATTACTCATTGTTCTTATATGCCAACAATCCCCTGCTGTTACAGTTAAGTTAATGACAACGTATACTCTACCACGTACCAGGTAAGGTTACGATAATGTCGGCCTCGTTTTCTGTACCGCATAGGATAATATCTGCCTTCTGGCTCATTTTCTGTCATTTCTATAATGTTGATGCTCCTGTCATCTGTTAGCAGTATCACCCGAAGCAGCAGCAGCTTCAGGGGCAGGAATACGAAAACACTGAAAGGGTGTAGTTCGTTTCATATCTCCTTTATTAGTTAATTTCAAGCTTAGCAATAGTCGTCAACAGAAATACGGCGTGATTATCAGAAAGACGATGCTTCGCAACACAGACTTGATGAATTTATTAATGAACTTGTGAAAGTTCTGTCACAAAACGATGTTGTTACGTATCCGTATGCTTTTTTAAGTGGGTATACGCAAATCCTTGACCTTCCCTAGTTAGTATATGGCGTATACCTGCATATCACATAAACTACACCACTGCTGAACACAGACATTCAGGAACAAACTGTTTAGTCCCGCAATTTTATCAATAAAATAGCTTAATCGTTTAAGAGCTACATTATCTGTCACAACAAGGAACTGGTAACATCATTGTTTCTCAAGGAATTATAGCCACAGCTTCTCTGTTACGGTTGTAATTCAGACATACACAGCATCTATCTCTCCCCCTCTCTCTCTCATAAGTAAGTGAACACTTGATAAATTACACGTTTCAGATAATATATTGAAGTTCAGATCGCTAAACTGCATGCTATATCAAGTTTTCAGAAAGCAAGCGCATTTATTCACAGCGGAGAGGGAGCGCGTGGACATGGTTGCCAGGTTGACAAAGATAAGCATTACATTTAGCAGATTTTCCATATTGCGCAAATCTGTTTCAGGGATTACGTCTCTTTATATCATGCAACCCAGAAGTGTTCCTCTGCGGCCAGATTACACATTGTTGTTAAACATTTTAAATGGTGTTTGTGTATTCAAGTTAAGTGCGGTCCACTGCTGCCTGCACACATGCCACAATATCAATACAGGGCCAGCTCGTATCGTCAAATCTCTGTGACGATACATCATCGTATGGATGTATCGAACACAGCACTATTAAGTATTGTGGTTATTGTGCTTTAACTACAAATACAGATCACATTCCGGTAGAATCCCTGTTAGGAACCTCCCCCTTGGTCTGGGGTAAATGAGGTTGTAACAAAAAAAAGGGTCCGACGGTCTCATCAATCCCCTGATCCAGAAAAGCACAAAACTAAACAAATAGTTTAATTTATAAATAGCAAAAGAAGCAAATCTTCTGGAGAGGGCAAGGCCAACATAACAAACACAAACTCTCTAATTGTCAACGAAAGCTTTTAAATAACCTTAAACAAAAGAAAAATAAATGACAGTATTACCTTACTCCCTGACTGCCATAAACATAAGCAAAATCTCAAGTTTAAAGAAAATGTCACCCTCTCCCTAACGCTTCCAAAAAGGCTAAAACCGGTATTTACACAGAAATAGAAAGTAAAACAATAACCATTAACTTACAGAAAATACATCATGGCATTCACACTCTCTAGCATAGTTTGCTATTGAGGAATTAATTCACAAGGTTAAGAGGTAAAGGCCATATTCAGTAACACTGAACTGTACAAGAAACATTCCTGGATCAGGACAAAGAGGGAATGCGTAGCTGTCAGCATGCATTGTTTCTTTGCTGTCTTATACGTATTGAATTTCTGCGGTGTTCACTCAGTACTGATTAATGATGACCATCAGCTGGAATCCAATTAGCGATCTATGAGAGGAAAAGAGAGAGCGAGAGCAAGAGAAGAGAACAAACATGCAACACATAACATGCTCAACATGCATCACTCTAACAAGATCGCACGTTTTGCAAATATGTCTACAGGATGTAACACCCCCATCACTAAGAATGTAAATAAATAAAAACAGTGTCAACCAAAGTGTCTCTTAGTTAGTGGACACATTGTTCTGGTACCACTCTTAAATTCTTGAAAGGGCATCGGCCATAATGTTCTCCAACCCTTTCTTTTGCCGGATATCCAAGTTGTACTCTTGTTGAGTAAGGTTAGCACCTGACATACGAGAAAGGAAAACTAGGGGGTTGTGGTCAGTATATACCACAACAGGACTAATGCTGTTACCCAGGTACACATTCAAACGCTTGAGAGCTAATAACAGTGCAAGGGCCTACTTTTCATGGCTGAAACCAAGTGACTCCTGTACGGTATCAAATTAGGCAGACCCTCAGCCCTGTCTCTACCAGTCTCGATGCAGTAACGTCACAACATAGCTTTGAGAGTTTGGTGAAACCTCTCTAAGGCCCCCTGTGACTCGGGATGATAGGCACTAGACATTTGGTGGCCAATACCAAGCATCTCTAGAGCCTGCCTGAAAACCTTAGAGGTAAAATTTGAGCCCCGATCACTGTGAATGATCCTTGGTAGTCCAAAAGTAGTACATAACTTAAGAAGTTATTTTACCCCCACATTAGCCCTCAGTGTATGTAGTGGAATTGCTTCAACAAATTGGGTTGTCACACACATTATTGTAAAGATATACTGATGTCCTGCTTTCCCTTTTGGCAGTGGTCCGACACAGTCAATAATCAGTTGGTCAAATGGATTATTTACAAGGGGAATCGGACAAAGACGTGCGGGAGGAATTTTCTGATTTGGCTTGCTTGCTATCTGGCAGACATGGCATGAATTACAGTATTTAGAAACAGAGTTTGTAAATCCTGACCAGAAAAAGTATCTAGAAATGCTGAAATAGGTTTTAGTTATACCAACATGTCCAGAAAGAACATTTTCATGGGCGAGTTTCAAAACCTGTTGCCTATAGCTGGATGGCAAAACTATTTGCTGCACCTCCTGCCATCCTAGCTCTTCTTGTTGTGGTTTCCATTTGCGCATTAACAAGCCCTCCTCCCAAAAATAAACCACCCCTGAATGGGAATCATGGACACTACCCTCAGCAACATTTATACACTTTACCAAAGAAGAGTCTGCTCTCTGTGCAGCAGCTTAAGACTCTCTACCCACCTTCAAAGAAGTCTCCATATCACCCTCCTCCCCCATAGAAGGTACAGTGCCCTCCACTAATATTGGCACCCTTGATAAATATGAGCAAAGGAGGCTGTGAAAATAAATCTGCATTGTTTATACTTTTGATCTTTCACTAAATAAATTCACAAAATTCCAACCTATCATTGAAGTAAAACAATTGAAAGTGGGGAGAAAATCTCATGATGAAATAAATGTTTTTCTCCAATGAATGTTGGCCACAATTATTGGCACCCCTAGAAATTCTTATGAGTAAAATATCTCTGAAGTATATTTACATTCATATTTACATTTTTTAGCACACCAGGGTGACTAGGAGCATGAAATTGTCCAGCCATGACTTTCTGTTCCACAGGATTATAAATATGAGGAACACAAAGGTCAAATTCCCTTTATCATCCATCACAATGAGAAAAAACTAAAAATATATTTCTGATGTGAAGAACAAGATTGTTGAGCATCACAAAATAGAAAGTGGCTGTAAGAAAAGAGTTAAAACATTGAAAATCTCCATTCCCACCATCAGGGTAATAATTAAGAGGTTCCAATCATCTAAAAATGTTAAAAATCTGCCTGAAAGTGGACGTGTGTCTATATCGTCCTAATGAATGCTGAGGAGGAGAGTTTGAGTAGCCAAAGACTCTCCAACGATCACAGCTGGATAATTGCAGAGATTAGTTGAATCTTGGGGTCAGAAACCTAAAAAAAAAAAATTCAAACATCCCCTAAATCACCACGTTGTTCGGGAGGGTTTCAAGAAAAATTCTCCTCACTCATCCAAAAACAAACTCCAGCTAATTCAGTTGTCAGACACGACTGGAACTTCAAATGGCACTGGCTTCTATTGTCAGATGAAACTGAAAAAAATAGCTTTTTGGCAGCAACCCCACCAGATGAGTTTAGTACAAACAGGGATAAAAAAGTACCCCATGTCCACGGTTAAATATACTGCTGGAGCTTTAATGTTGTGGGCTGTTTTTCTGCTGGAGGTCCTGGACATCTTGTTCAGATGCATGGCATCATGGATTCTATCAAATACCAACAGATAAAAAATCAAAATCTGACTGCCTCTGTTAGAAATCTTATAATGGGCCATGTTTTGATCTTCCAGCAGGACAACAATCCAAAACAAACATCAAAATAAACACAAAAATGGGTCACTGAGCACAAAATGAATCTTTTACCATTGCTGTCTCTATCCTCTGACCTGAACCCTACAGAAAATAAGTGAGGTGAACTGAAGAGAAGAAGCACCATCATGGAGCTGTGAATCTGAAGGATCTGGAGAGATTCTGTATGAAGAAAATGGTCTCTGATCTCTTGTCAGGTGTTCTCCAAACTCTTCAGGCATTATAGGAGAAAACTCAGAGCTGTTACCCTGGGAAAAGGACGTTGCAATAATTGGGTGCCAATAATTGTGGCCAACATGAAATAGTGAAAGCATTTATTTCATCATGAGATTTTCTCCCCACTTTCAATTGTTTTACTTCAATGATAGGTTGGAATTTTGTGAATTTTTTGAATGAAATATAAAAAGGATAAACAATGCAGATTGATTTTCACAGCCGCCTTTGGTCATATTTACCAAGGGTGCCAATATTAGTGGAGGGCACTGTACATGAACGTTGGAATCTGGCAATGCAAACAAAGCATATTCCACAGCTTTAGGCACGCCATTAGCTATAAATTAATTTGACTGATCTATTATTTCTTTAAACTTATGTGCTTGAGCACGAGTAACCACACAAGAGGGAAACACAGAGGGAAACTTTTCAGCTAGATCACAATTTTGGGAAGTATTAGGCATGTGAGTCACAATAGGTGTAGGGAAGACTGTGCCACCTGCAAGATCATTCCCAAGAATCAAGTCAACACCCTCCACAGGTAAGTCTTGACACACAGCTAAGTTGACTACCCCACGAACAATGTCAGACTTCAAGTATGCAGTATGAAGCGGCATATTCACACAACGCATCTCAATTTCAAGTACTTATACTTCATTACCAGTAAAAGTAGTATCAGAGAACGACAAATCTCCCACAGATATAAGCGATTGAGCTGCTCCCGTATCACGCAGAATTGTTACAGGATTAAACTCCAAATCAGGTTATAACGAGACTGTACCCCTAAACAAAAAAGGCTGATACGTCTCCTCTTTATCAATGTTAGCGTGTTCGGACTCTAACAAGAGTGACATTTTTAGTCTTAGAAACACCACTCCTCTGCTTGCATGCTCTACAATCCGCAATAAGATGGTTTGGATTTAAACAAAAGAAACAAACGTGCTTATCAGCACTCCCATTTGATTTACGAGTAGTTTCACCTTTAAACGAACGTAACACGATGTACTGAATTTTCCACATTCACCGCCTGCATTTTGATATTCGCACACAAAGAAAAGACATTCTTGTGTGTCAACACAAGCAAGAGACGTAACCTTTTGTTCGTTTAAATACACAACAATATTAGCCGGAACGCAATTTTTTAATTCTTCTAACAAGATTAACTCCTGAATCTCCTGTATCTCCTCCAGCACATAACAATCCCCCTCGGTAGAAATCGTGATTGCGTTCCGGTAATGCCCAGCATGGGCCATGAAGCGAGTAAACTCAAAATGTTCAAGCGTCCAACTACGCGCGAATAGCGCAATTTATTTGCTTCATTTGTGTCTGGTGTGAACGCATCTTTAGGCCCCGTGTCCGACAGCTTAACAGAATTACCAGCCTGAGTCCGACCCGAGTCCTCTTTTTCCCACCTTCTCCCTAATCAGATTATACTGTTTCAGCTATTAAAATAGTTCAGTTTTGTATGTAATGGCAAAGTGATTATATTTTGTTTAGTTTTTTATATTAAGTTAATTTAGAAAAAGGTTTGGAGCAATTTTTTTTTTTTTCATTAAATAAATGTTTTCTTTTTTTAAAGTAACGACCAAGTGGCCAGCGGCAGACTGGTAGGCTGATCATAGCCATGTTTGATCAATTAGCCTACTCAAATCATCACGACTTGCCTAAAATAAAATCTACAGATAGCCTATACTAAAACAGTTCAAGCATATAGCAATGTTTAAACATTAAACCTAGTTAAATGTGCACTGCATCCAGTAGTTTGTGCGGAGAGTGGAAGTTAAAGTGCAGGACATGGAAGCACCAGCTCAATCAATTGTATTGTTTTCAATGGAAACAACTTACGTCGTAATTTTTGCTCATAAAAGTAACAGTAATACATCATTTGTGACTGTGAAGGGCCTACTTTAATTTGTGTGCACTCACGATATCAACAAAACTTTTTATAATATTTATAAAATAAAGAAAACAGTGATGCGCCGTCTCATTGTGAACAGGAGCGCTTTACAATGAACCAAAAGTGAGCAAATAAATGCATCACAGACATGATAAATATATATAGAGAAAGCTTTAAATTACTACTTAACGGAATAAATCAAATGGAAAACAAAAACTCTTTCATTATAATCTGTGAAGATGCACTTCTCTCTAAAGACACATCAAATGAGGAGATGGCGAGTCAGGATCATCATCTTCATCTTTGCGACGTTGAAACAGAAAACACTAATTTATTAGTAAATAATTCAAATATCTCCTTACTATTTCCCCTGGATACATTCATAGTAATTAAAATCGAGCTCGATTGCTCCTGTCTGCTGAGAGGTTTGCTGAGAGCTTTGTGATTGTAGCTCCATGTAGCTTCGCTTTTCTGCTGAAACTTACTGTCATCTTACTCTCTGTTGTTTAAAGTGATAAAATATAACTTAATTCCCTCTGTATTTTTGATACTACCTATCAAACTAATCTGACTAATTTGATAATTCGCTTTTAATCTAAAACCTCGAGTGCAACGCGTGTGCCATGAGTTAACACTCGTTAGCTGATTAGCCTGTCATTCGCATTTCTATTCACGCCTATTATTGTTTTCTTTTTTCTTGGTCCGTTTCATCTCTCTCTCGCTCCGTTTGAACTCGCGAGTTCATCAAACAACAGTGGTAAGTGAATCATTCATTAATCCCTGTGAGTAATGGCTTCTTCTCCTGCTATTGTTGTATGCACTGTCTGCCATATGTACAGTTTATCTCTCTCTGTCATTCATATGTGATAAATGCAGGAAAATATTTAGGCTGACAGAGAAGATTTTAGAACTAGAGACACGCATTCCAAACTTTAGTTGAGGATAGTAAGAATGTGAGGGCTGTAGATACGGCTTTGGATGCGACTAGCTCAGCGAGTCATGTATATTGTTCTGTTCCGGATGAGCCCGTGCAGCAGGGCAACTGGGTGACAGTGAGGTGGCATAGTCGTGAGTCAAAAAACTGCTCTTCCGTTCCGATCAGAACACCAAACAGGTTCTCCCCACTCAGTGACGTACCCACTGAGAAACCTGATGAAAATGCTCTAGTTATCGGCGATTCTATTGTACGGAACATGAAAATAGAGACAACAGCCACCATAGTCCATTGTTTACCGGGAGCCAGAGCGCCTGACATCTTAGCAAATTTAAAAGTGCTGGCTAATGCTAAACGTAAATTCAGTAAGATTGTTATCCATATCGGCGCTAATGATGTTCGACTTCTTCAGTCGGAGAGAACTAAAAATAATGTTAAAGAGGTGTGTGAACTTGAAAATACGATGTCTGACACTGTAATAATATGCTCTGGCCCGCTCCCTGCTTACCGGGGTGATGAGATTCCTAGCAGACTATTATCACTCAATGGCTGGATGTTTAAGTGGTGCCCGCAGAATAACATACTCTCTTGAAAAGAGATGGTCTTCATCCCTCCTGGGGTGGTGCCGCTCTTCTCTCTAGAAATATGGCACATAGTCTTAGAGATCATACTTGACTAACTAGGGGCCAGGTCAGGAAGCAGACAGACTGGCTTAACCGACCATCTGCTAGCCGCCTCATGTCACAGAAGTCAGCTAATTCTCAGCACATAGAGACCCTTTCACCTTGATATCACACTATAGAGATTGTGTCTGTTCCCCGAACTAGAAAATACAAAACACGTCCAAAACCAGTTTATCAATTACAACTTAATTGATGTTCAACAAATGAAAAAAATATATAACACAGAGAAACAAATGACAAAGCTGGCTTATTGAATATCAGGTCCCTTTCTACGAAAGCACTTTTTGTAAATGATATGATCACTGATCACAAACTAGATGTACTCTGTTTGACAGAAACCTGGATTAATCCAGATGAATACATTACTTTCAATGAGTCTACCCCCCGAGATTATTGCTATAATAATGAGCCGCGTCCAAAAGGTAAAAGGGGAGGTGTTGCTACAATTTATAGCAACATTCTCTGTATTTCTCAGAGGTCAGGCTTCAAGTATAACTTGTTTGAAGTTATTGTACTGCGTATAACATTTTCTAGAGAAACACGTGTTAGTGATAAATCCCCTGTGACATTTGTACTGGCTACTGTATACTGGCCACCAGGGCACCATACAGACTTTATTAAAGAATTTGCTGATTTTCTATCTGAGTTAGTACTGGCTACAGATAAAGTCTTAATTGTTGGCGATTTTAATATCCATACAGATAATGATAAAAATGCATTGGGATCAGCATTCATAGACATTCTGAACTCTATTGGGGTTAGACAACACGTTTCGGGACCTACTCGTTGTTGAAATCACACTCTAGATTTAATACTGTCACATGGAATTGATGTTATTGGTGTTTAAATTCTGCAGAAAAGCGATGATATATCAGATCATTATCTAGTCTTGAGTAAACTCCATATAGCTAAAGCTGTAAATTCTAATCCTTGTTACAAGTATGGTAGAACCATCACTTCTACCACAAAAGACTGCTTTGTAAATAATCTTCCTGATTTATCTCTATTCCTCAGCACATCCAACAGCGCAGAAAAACTTGATGATGTGACAGAAACTCTCTCTCATGCGTGGACTCTCTCTTTTCTAGCATTTTAGATACAGTTGCTCCTTTACGCTCAAGGAAGATCAAAGAAAATATTCAGACTCCGTGGTATAATGAGCACACTCACACCCTAAAGAGAGCAGCCCGGAAAATGAAGCGCAGCTGGAGGAAAACAAAACTAGAGGTATGTCGTATAGCTTGGAGGGAAAATACCCTATCCTACAGAAAAGCATTAAAAACTGCTAGATCAGATTACTTTTCGTCTCTTCTAGAAGAAAACAAACATAACCCCCGGTATTTATTCAATACAGTCACTAAATTAACAAAAAATAAAGCATCAACAGGTGTTGACATTTCCCAAGAGCACAGCAGTAATGACTTTATGAACTACTTTACTTCCAAGATCGATAATATCAGAGATAAAATTCTAACCATTCAGCCATCAGCTACAGTACTGCATCAGATAGTACACTATAGATCCCCTGAGGAACAATTCCACACATTCTCTACTATGGGAGATGAAAAATTGTATAAACTTGTTAAATCAGCTAAACCAACCACATGTATGTTAGACCCTATACCAT
Source organism: Oxygymnocypris stewartii (assembly GCA_003573665.1). Lineage (NCBI taxonomy): Eukaryota > Metazoa > Chordata > Actinopteri > Cypriniformes > Cyprinidae > Oxygymnocypris > Oxygymnocypris stewartii. Next base: position 237,482 of record QVTF01020256.1, on the reverse strand, counting down.
CTAAACTATTAAAAGAGCTGCTTCCAGAAGTCATAGATCCTTTTTTGGCTATTATTAACTCATCATTGTAATTATGATATGTCCCCAAAACCTTCAAATTGGCTGTTATTAAGCCTCTCATTAAAAAAACACAATTTGACCCCAAAGATCTAGTTAATTACAGGCCGATCTCAAATCTCCCTTTTCTGTACAAAGATACTAGAAAAGGTAGTATCCTCACAATTTTATTCATTCTTAGAGAAAAATGGTATCTATGAGGAATTCCAGTCAGGATTTAGACCTTAGTGCTGAGACTGCTCTCATTAGAGTTACAAATTACCTGCTTCTATCATCTGATCGTGGTTGTATCTCTTTATTAGTTCTACTGGATCTTAGCCCTGCATTCGACACTATCGACCACAACATTCTTTTAAATAGACTAGAACACTTTGTTGGCATTAGTGGAAGTGCCTTAGCATGGTTCAAATCGTACTTATCTGACCGCCATCAGTTTGTAGCAGTGAATGAAGAGGTATCATATCGATCACAAGTGCAGTATGGAGTACCTCAAGGCTCAGTACTAGGGCCGTTACTTTTCACACTTTACATGTTACCCTTGGTAAATATAATCAGGAAACACGGGTTGAGCTTTCACTGTTATGCTGATGATACTCAACTCTATATTTATTCGCAGCCCGGTGAAACACACCAAATTGAGAAACTAACGGAATGCAAAGTCGATATAAAAAAATTGATGACGAGTAACTTCTTACAGCTAAATTCTGAAAAAAACAGAAGTGTTAATTATCGGACCTAAAAACCCCACATGTAAATAACCTAGAGCACTATCTAATGCTTGAAGTCTGCTCTGTCAATTCTTTTACATCAGTTAGGAACCTAGGTGTGCTGTTTGCTACCAATCTTTCATATCTCTAGCATCTGTAAAACTGCGTTTATCCATCTTAAAAACATATGTAAATTGCAACCTATGCTCTCAACGTCAAATGCAGAAATGCTAATTCATGCATTTATGATCTCAAGGTTAGACTATTGTAATGTTTAATGGGTGGTTGTTCTGCACGCTTGATCAACAAACTACAGATGGTCCAAAATGCAGCTGTTAGAGTTCTTACTAGAACCAGGAAGTATGACCACATTACCCTGGTTCTGTCAATACTGCACTGGCTCCCTATAAAACATCATATAGTTTTTAAAATCTTGTTAATTACTTATAAAGCCCTAAATGGCTTAGCTCCTCAGTACTTGAGCGAGCTCTTATCACATTACAGTCCTCCACGTCTGCTGTGTTCTCAAAACTCTGGCCATTTGATAATACCTAGAATATCAAAATCGACTGTGGGTGGCAGATCCTTTTCCTATTTAACGCCCCAAATTCTGGAAAAATTTGCCTAACACTTTTCGGGAGGCAGACACACTCTGTCAGTTTAAATCTAGATTAAAGACCCATCTCTTTAACCTGGCACACACTTAACACACTAATACGCTTCTATTATTCAAATCAGGTAAAGGATTGTTAAGCTGCATTAATTAGATCAACCGGAACCGGGAACACTTCCCATAACACACGATGTAAATGGCTAAAATGCAGGGCTCTAGCGTTCCCCTCGGTAGAAATCACGTCAATTGAAAAATATTGGTATAGTAAAATTCGCTAATTCACGAGATCATGGAGGTGTCGAAATCCTGAATCAATTTCACTTCTAACACAACACTTAATGTTAGCAGCATCATACACGTAGAGGGCAGAGCGTCACGTTATTTAAAGGGGAAGTTCACACGTTAATGAGTAGCAAAGGATTGAGTAGCTGCATTGAAAGACAAAAGGTAGCCATTGATAGTATATAAACCTGTCTCCAAACCCAAATGCAATACAATTAATTTATGAGTGATGTACAGTGCTCATTGTAAATGAGTACACCCCCTTTTAAAAGTAACATTTTAAACAATAGCTCAATGAACACAAAAACATTTTCCAAAATGTTGACAAGACTAAGTTTTATATAACATCTGTTTAACTTATAACATGAAAGTAAGGTTAATAATATAACTTAGAGAACAACATTTTCAGTTTTACTCAAATTAGGGTGATGCAAAAATGAGTACACCCCACTGAAAGTCTCTGGAGCAAAGCTACATTTTAGACCACAAATGTCTAATTTAACAAGAATTCAACCACAGGTGAGTCTAATTATTCATTACACCGTTGACAGTTGACTATAAAAGGGTGTTACTTAAAGAAAACCCCTTCCCATTTCATGTTGTCAGCATTGGCACCACATGGAAGAGAAATGTCACAAGACCTGAGAAAGAAAATAATTTCTTTACACAAGAAAGGTGAAGGCTACAAGAAGATCGGCAAAGCTTTACTTATCAGTCAGAATACTGTAGCAAAAGGGGTACAAACATTTAAAAAAGATGGAACTGCAACCATCTCACAGAGACGTCCAGGTTGTCCACGGAAGTTAACACCTCGTCAGGAGCGTCTTCTGATGAGAAGGGTTGAAGAAAATCGAGATGCAAGTTCACTGCAGTTATCTAAAGAAGTAGAAAGCCAAACTGGGGTGACTATTTCCCGTGACACAATACGGCATACACTGCAGAGGAATGGCATGCGCCGTCCACGAAAGAAGCCTCTCCTAAAGCCCAGGCACAAAAAAAGCCCGCCTAGAGTTTGCCAGGGCCTATGCTGACAAAGATGAAGACTACTGGGACTCTATACTCTGGAGTGATGAGACCAAGATATATGTTTTTGGAACCGATGGCTTCAAAACTGTATGGCGTCGCAAAGGTGAGGAATACAAAGAAAAATGCATGGTGCCTAGAGTGAAACATGGTGGTGGCAGTGTCCTTATATGGGGCTGCATGAGTGCTGCTGGTGTCGGGGAGCTGCATTTCATTGATGGCATCATGAATTCACAAATGTACTGCTCTATACTGAAAGAGAAGATGCTACCATCACTCCGTGCCCTTGGTCGTCGTGCACTTTTTCAACATGACAATGATCCTAAACACACATCTAAGGCCACTGTTGGATTTCTGAAGAAGAACAGGGTGAAAGTGATTCAGTGGCCAAGTATGTCTCCTGATCTGAACCCAATCGAACACCTATGGGGAATTCTGAAGAGACAAGTTGAGCATCACTCTCCATCCAGCATCCAATCTCTAAAAGAGGTCATTCTTGAAGAATGGAAAAAGATAGATCTGGCAAAATGTTGCCAACTTGTTCATTCCATGCCTAGAAGACTTGGTGCTGTCATTAAAAATCATGGAGGCCATACAAAGTACTAGATTTAGTAGTTTTTGTTGTGGGGTGTACTCATTTTTGCATCACCCTAATTTGAGTCAAACTGAAAAATTTGTAATCTAAGTTATATTATTAACCTTACTTTCATGTTATAAGTTAAACAGATGTTATATTAAACTTAGTCTTGTCAACATTTTGGAAATGTTTTTTTGTGTTCATTGAGATATTGTTTAAAATTGTACTTTTCAAAGGGTGAAAAGTTCATTGTGTTCATTGAGATATTGTTTAAAATTGTACTTTTCAAAGGGGTGTACTCATTTACGCTGAGCACTGTATGCTTAAATGATGTGCAATGTCTTAGCTACTAGGGCAGTGGTAATTTCTGGCCCACGCCCGTAGCCAGAATATTTTGATAGCACCTGGTTCTGAAATAGATCTGTCATGACAGCAACAGTTACTCACAATCAGAGTATGAGCGGTGTGATTCTGAATGAGTGAGGAGCGGCTTTTTTAAAAGTTGGAACGTCGTTGTTTTCACTCATTTCAAGAGCGCTCATCACGAGTACAATTCAAGGCCAACGACCTGTAATATAATTGCATATTTAGACAGAATTCACGTGTTAAACATATTTAGCTGGCTATATAGAAAAGGATAATTTAAGTCAGAAAGAAAGTGAAGCCTGATGACTGCAGTGGACATGAGTGGGAAGTTATAGTTCTCAGGGAATTTATTTGTTCCTTCTGAATATTTTCAGCTAAAAGCATGATTTACTACAACACTTATTCACATGCAATCACTCTCTCAGTAATGCATTCAAACAAATGTAATCTTACAGTGCTACTTCATCGGTATCTGATTTCGAATGAGCAGAAATCTGCAATAAATGCATCGATCCATAGGTAAAATAACTTGTATTTTCATCACAAACTAAATTTGCACTGCAAAAAGCAGCAATTGTCAAGCTTGTCATGTGGTTGGAAAAAGGTTTACAAACTATTGTTCCAATAAGCCACTTTGAAACTCTTGTTCTTTTATTTATTTTATTTGTTGTACGTTATGAACAGAACTATGATATTACAGATAATAAATTGTGCAAAATGTTAATCTTGTAAGGAGGAGTCAGTAGATTGAGGATCCATATGCAGTTTATTAAACAGCAGCGCAGCACAGACAAACAGCTGTAACGGTGAGTAGAGAGCGTTAACAATACAGGCGAAGATCAGGGCAGGCGGCAGAGAATCACAGTCCAGTAAACAGATACAAGTCGGGGCAGGCGGCAGAGAATCACAGAAACGAGAAACAGTCCAGTTCATAACAGAATAAACAATCCACAATAATAAACGCTCAGAAATGATCACCATAGCAAATCAAGACTTCGCGGGGATGAACGTGAGTGGTGTGCTTATATGGAGAGGGTGTAATGATGAGCAGGTATGTGTGCAATCAGTCCTAGGTGTGTGGGGTGCTGGGAATTGAAGTTCGAAAGAGAGACAGTCAATACTCTGGTGAGTGTTCCCTCTGATGGTGCGGAGGAGGCAGTAAGGAAGCTTCATTTGTGACAAATCTTAAGTCAATTTACAAATAATGCATTCAGATTTGTGGAACTCACAATGCGCTGAATCTCCACAAATTAGTATCGTTATTTTGACAACCAATTTGAATGTGACAAGAAACTGGTGTCCGAAAAGAATATAAATAAATAAATATATATATATATATATATATATATATACACACACACATATATAATTGGGTGGATAGGAATTGTGCCTAGGGTGTCAAATTGGCCCCTGGTTGGACTCAAAAATGGAGGCAAATCCGAATGCAAAGTTTCTTCACAGAGTTTATGTAGAAGTAAAGTTGTGGTGAAAGGGAAGTAGTGACAGCTCTTCTGTGATGTATATACAAGTGTAATTATCAGACAAAAGGGAAGGCTGGGAACTAACTATATTGTATTTATCATTTGTTTATTGGATTTTGAGATGTGGCACTCAAAAATGCAAATTTGAAGCCAATTGTGGATGAGCGGCGTTTAAACGATGAGTAATGATAAGAAACCTGGCATATGTCTCCAGAGAGAAGTCCACTGATTGAGTTATAAATTAAAAGGACAAAAAAATGAAAGTAAAAGAAAAGTGCATGAATGGGTCTTTCAAAATAACATAAAAAAATAGGGTGACTTTTTTTTTTACTTCATGCTGATTTTAAAAGAGAGCCACCAAAAAGTATTTATAAAAACAATTTTCATGATGAATGCTTTTTTATTTTTTTGCCTCTCCTCTGGTGTACTAGCCATACTTCTACAATGAGTCCAATGGACAACACTATGAACACCATTAGGAGCAATTACTGTTGTTATGGAGCAGGTGTAAACAGTTGCTGTTTTTCCCACTACGTAACCATGGCAGCCTCTCTGCATGCCACGTCAGACTGTTGTCTCAGAGGCAGGCAGCTGAACCTTTAATTACCCTGACAGCAAACAAACAGATCCGGAGAGTGCAAGAGGGTCCCTAACATCCTCTATTTGAGTCAGTCCCTTAAGACAGACTTAGATTTTGTGAAAAGCCTGTTTTGGGCCTTCAGCTTGCCGTGCTGACAGCGGTGGCAGCCGCTGAACTCAAGCAGACAGACAGTCCCACTTTATACTATGTTGTGGTGTAGTTACTGGTTATATGACATATTTAGATTTGCCTACTGCTCCCTGGAGTGTGTGTGTGTGTGTGTGTGTGTGTGTGTGTGTGTGTGTGTGTGTGTGTGTGTGTGTGTGTGTGTGTGTGTGTGTGTGTGTGTCGGTGTGTGTTCTGCTGCTGCGCTGACATAAAACCATCAGGAGTAACAACCAGACAGACAGGGAGATACCCGCACTGGGACAGCAGCGGGTGGAAAGTGAGGGAGAGCACAATTAGTGAGGTCACTGCAAAATTATGCATAACGGGAAAGGATTCCTTACTGTTGCACCTCAGCCACGTCACACAGGCACCTCAGGATCTCACTGTTATATAACTGATAAAGGACATGCTTAAAGGATAGCAACACATATTTCAACTTTACAGGGTTTCAGAATATGCTGCTTGATTTTTTTGTGTGTCATTTATCGAATATTTGTATATAATTTTCAATTTCTAAAATAGTAATATTAAAAACACAAGTAACCAAGTCATGCAGCACATGCAAACATGCATAACAATGGCTGCAGTATGAACAATTAACTCAGCTCATAAACATTCAATGCATTGGCATAAACACAGAGTTGTTTCTGTATATAAGGAAACATTCCTGTTTGGTATCTAGGATCTAGGAGTTCACAGTCTCCAGTTGTCGCTCTAGGTTTAGGGTTCACAAGTAAATTGTTTTAAAAAGTTACAATATAAATATAGACAGTATAAATAAAAACATCTGCATTTACTCATCTATATCTTTCTAGTGATTGTGCAGTTGGTACCACCTTTTTTAATTTATATATTTTTAATTTATTTTTTTATGTACTTGTGCTTTCATGTATTATTTTGTTTTGATTTGTATTTATGTATTTATTTATTTACTGTTGTATGTAACTGGTTTGTGGTGGGATGACAATATTGCAGAATACTGGCAAATGGGTCAACTGGCAGATGAGTCAGTTATTTGTGTACTTAGTTTATGGATAAAATCCAGTATAGAAATTGCAACTCACAACTTAGTTCTCATAAGCTTGGTTTTTGCTCACCATGGCGCTGCTATGTTTGGTCGCCGTTCGGATAGCTCCTTTGAGATTTTGCTCTTATCTATTTTTTACGTATTTTTGCTTTCTCTTCGTACACGCATAATGTCTGCACTGATTGTTTACGACAAAAGAACACTTTTGGATATTGGACACCGCTACGCTAACCTGCTTCAGGACACTGAATGCAATGGCGGCAGCGTGACTCTGCCGATCAGCGCATCAGGAAGCAGCAGACAGAGCAGCGATGATCATGTTATCCCCGTGTCGGAGGACAAGGTTCAGAGGGAACTAAAGAGAGGGAACAGCCTGCTGGCCAGCAGTGAGCTCCTGGATGGCCTCCAGGCCTTGTGTGATAGAGGAAGCCTGCTTCCTCCTCCCCCGTTTCCGAGAATGAGGCTGTGACATGGAGCCTGCCACCTCTGGGGAAGCTGCGGCAGTGTCTTCGGCCACATCTAGGGGAGCTGCGGCCTCTTCAGCCTCCACTGGAGGCGCTGCAGTTTCATCCTGCGCTGATAAGCTTGCTGGTTTGTTTACTTCAATATTTATTGAGTCCCTTGCTACCTCTGTGGTTCCCACATCCTTTAAAAAAATCTGTCATCATCCCTGTGCCTAAGATACCCACTATTCTCCATCATTGCTGCTATGTATATCTCTTGCACATCCCTGTGTCAGGGTTTAGGGGTGAAGGGATGAGGTGAGGATTCAATGGTGCAGGAGATGGACTTTTATTTATAAAATAAAACAAAAACAACAACAAAAACCACTCCTTGGGGGAAAGCAGGAACAAGGCAAAGGCTTGGCAAGACAAGGCTGGACAGGACAAGACAGGACAGGATACCAGCAGGGTAACATCAATGGTGAAATGATGACGAACTGGCACAGGACTGCAAACACAAGGAGATTCTAAAGGAAGCAAATGAGGATGGTAACGAGACAAGACAGGTGGGGCAAATTAACCAATAATCAGGTAACAAGACGGGTGGGGTCAAGACAATTGACATGAGAGCACATGGCACACAGTAAATTAAGACAAAAGCCATGTGCTCACACATGGTCAGCAAACAAATCACCAGCCATGTGCAAAACAGGACACGAACACGCAGCTAATGAGGAAACTCATAAGCCACGTGTTCACACAAGACATGACAACATGAAAGCACGCAGCCAATGAATACACAAGCTGCATGCCACACAGCACAAGACATAACATGAATGCACACAGCCGATAAAAACACGAACTGCATGCAACACCACAAAACACATGTGGACAGAAGAGTGCGCGGCCGAGCGAACTCGAACACACACTCCTACAATGAGACACAATGTGGAGCGCGAGTGTCTGAACTCTGACCCAAAACCGAAACTCAAGACATGAGTGCCGGGATCCAAACCCCACGTTCCAATATGAAACAAGGCACACAGACAAGAGAGCGCACGGCTCGAGCACGCTCGAAGCCGCACGCTAACGTGAAACCAAGACATGACAGGAGTATCAGGGCTCTATCACAAAACCATGAGTAACACTAAACCGAAGGGACAGAACCCTGACACTACCCCCCCTCCCCTCAAAAGGGAGGAGGGACGAGGGACACCAAGAACAAGACAGGAACATGACAGCACAAGAACATAACTACACAAGACAACAGACAAGACAAGAAAAATCAAAACACAGAGACAAAGAGGGGAGGGAAGGAGGGGAGCCAAGCCAGTGCCAGCAGGACAGCCCAGAAGGTCACAAGTTGGGACCAGGGAGGCGCGGGAGGATTGAGCCAGGGAGGGTCAGGCAGTCCAGGAGTCTCAGCAGGGGGCCAGGGCGGAGCAGGAGGGATGAACCAGGGAGGCTCCGGCCTAACAGGAACCCCAGTGAACGGCCAGGGCGGGGCCGGAGGGACGGTCCAGGGGGGCTCCGGCCAAAAAGGAACCCTGAAGGATGGCCAGGGTGGGGCTGGAGGTACAGAGCAGGCGGACTCAAGCACGTCAGGAGGCCAGGGCGGAGCCAGCAGCTTGGCAGGCAGCAAGGGTGGCCCCGGCAGGACAGGAAGCCTGGGTGGTGCCGGTAGAGTAAGGAGCTCGGGCAGCACTGGCAGGGCAAGGAGCTTGAGCTTGGGCGGAGCCGGCAGGGCAAGGAGATTAGGAGGTGCCGGCAGGGCGAGGACCTTGGGAGGTTCAGGGACGGCCTCCTGGCCAGCAGAGAGCTCTGGAGCGTCCGCTGTGGGCTCCCGGACTGATGCGGGCCCTGGAGCGGGCGCTGTGGGCTCCTGGACTGGAGCGGACACTGTGGGCTCCCGGACTGGAGCAGGCTCTGGAGCGGACGCTGTGGGCTGCCGGACTGCGGGCTCTGGAGCGGAGTCTGTGGGCTCCCGGACTGGAGCGGGCTCTGGAACAGCCTCCTGGCCAGTAGTGAGCTCCTGGATGGCCTCCAGGCCTTATGGAATGGAGGAAGCCTTCTTGTGTCTTCGGCCACATCTAGGGGAGCTGCGGCAGTGTAGTCGGCCACTTCAAGGGGAGCTGCAGCATTTTCAGCCTCCACTAGAGGCGCTGCAGTTTTGTCTTGGGCTTCTGGGGGCACTGCAACAACATCATCGGCGGCGCAGCTGCATGACCAGCCGCCGCCTCTGGGGGCGCTACAGCAGGTCCACTCTTCCTCCTTCTCCGGTTACGGGTCATCTGAGGGCTGGGGCTTCCACTGACTGCAGGTGGAAAGGGGGGGTTAGTCAGTGGAGTGGGACTTCGCTTGGGGTGGGAGTTGTATCGGGGTTGTATAGTCAGGCTGATACTATCCTTCGCGGTACAGAAAACGAGGCCGATGCTATCGTAACATTACCTGGTATGTGGTAGAGTATACATTTACATTATAACAGCAGGGGATTGTTGGCATATAAAAACAATGAGTGATTTCAATAAACAAAAAGTTAATATTTAGTGATTTACATTGTCTGAATATAATAGTATTGCATGATTTTGCTCTATTTCATCAATTAAAATTGTTTCAAATAAACTTACAACTGAGCTGCTGCACATCTTCATTCAAACACAGCCTTGTTTCGTTTATGAATGAATCTAGTGAGTCAACTTAATTACTCATTCATAAAGACAGTCACTGCCTGAGTCCCAATCTGCATACTATCCATCCTAAATGTGATATTAGTAATTTTCAATACTATTTGGGGCAGATAGGGTGTATTGGGATGCAGGGACTTACTTTGTTCCCGAATGAATCAGCCGTTCGAACGAATCAATTGAATGAATGATTCAGTGATAAAATCAGTAACTTGCCACCACCTAATGGCAGTCTTAGTTTAATTTTTAAAGTATCATTTCAGTTATTTAAGTAATTGAATATTTCTATATTCAAAATGTTATATTTAAAACATTAATCTCAACATGAATTTATGAAGTGAATTGCACTCATGCCACCTCTGAGCCTCATTAAATCTCTGTAAATACCTACAAGCCACTTTTGTATTCTTCTGTGCCTCTTCTGTAGTGTAAATTTTGTTAATAATGATTTCATTTAATCGGTAACCTATTCTTATTGCATTGTTTTAATAAAAAATAAAATAAAAAAGTTATACAAATATACACTTTTGAATTTGACATAAAAGGTAATACTTAAAATAAAGTTACAATAAAAATACGACTTTCCAATATTGCTTAATAATGGGAAGGCACTTTTTTGTTATTGAGGAAAAGGTCCTCCAGAAATTTTTTACTGTGCCTCTATTTTTTTTTTTTTTTATCAGCAGCACAAGGGCTCCTAAAAATAAAAGTAAGCTTAGAGCCCTGTTTAGTGAGTGTGGCGGTGCTTATGAGAGGCTGATCTGGTATGGGTGAGTATGAAAAAAAACACAGTATACTCACAACAAAAAACTAGACTACACCACTGGATATGAATACTTGTTTTTTTATTACAGACCGGGATCATTAATACTTTACAAAAACATTGTAAAAATTAGGCTAAAAGAAAGTAATCCCACTCCACTACGTCTACTTCTCTCATCGCTTGGATTACAGCGCCATGTGCCTTCTTTCTGAATGGGATTTTTCTCTAATGAGGGGGCGGAACATTTGGAAAATTACGCTACAGCACTTATATTATTGCACTGGTTGGCTATTGACTTCAAGCAGACAGAGTGTCAATCAATGCATTGGAGAATACGGTGAACATAAATAAAAAAACAAAGTTGCTTGTCAGATTTCCTTAACAAGTAACCATATGTTTTTAAATGAGCCCAAAAAAACGTAACCCGCGACCTGGGATTTTTTCCCGCAACTTTACAAAAAAAATTAACCCAAAGTCACGTATAATAAGCAGACTTGGCAACTGTGGTGGCGACATTTCCGCGCCCTGAAACGTGATGCTGAAAGAAACGAACTGTGATTGTTTGTTTGACATGTCGGTTAAATGGCCTTATGGGTGGGCCTTGGCCAATGAAAATTGCCATCTATTCCAGACCTTCAGCCGTAAGTCTGAACTTGTCTGGCCACGCGAGACCAGAGCCGATCCTCCCTATACGCAGAATACACAAGCTGCGTAGGGTTCCCAAAGCACCAGGGGGAACCCCTTGCTCTTAAAGAGGTTTTCATTTAGTTTCGTTTTTTGAAGCTGGCCAGTGGTTGTGAAAACATATATAATGATCAATTATTTTAATGCGGTGCGCTTTCACCCTCTCTACGTAAAAAGTCAATCAAATCATGTAACTTGAACGTCGTACAGTCTCTTGCATGAGACAAAAAAAACTGAACCGCGGAAGAGATAATGTTTCTCGAGCGCTTCCCGTGAACGCGAGTCGAGATGGAGTGAAACACGGACAAATGCGTTTCATCCATTCTTTCATCCCATTCTTTCATTAATCCCCCCGCCGGCGACACAGTTTTGCGTAGGGCCCCAAAAAATCTAGGATCGGCACTGCGCGAGACTACTGGAAACTAGACCCAGTATATCACTTGGTGAGTGACAAAAGCAGAATACTAGAGACTAGTGATGTAACGTTCAACACAGAGGCTTCGAAGCTTGTAAAAAAAAAAACTAAATGTTTCACATTGAAGCATTGGGAAAATTCCAAATGTTTTTTTTGCGCCCTTGAAGGGCACTTCGGGAAGGGGACGCCATTTGTAGAAACTTCCAGAAGTCCGTTAGCCAAGGGAACATGCCATTGTCACTTCATAGAAGTGATTTCCGTTTGTGATCATGTGATCTTCAGTTAGGAGCTCTTGCAATACATTTATTTTTATGTAGGCCTAATACAAAATATTTTTCATGAGAGATTTAAATATGATTTAAGACGGAAGTGTTAGCAAATTTAAGCAAGTACATGTGCATCTCAATAAATTAGAATGTCGTGGAAAAGTTAATTTATTTCAGTAATTCAACTCAAATTGTGAAACTCGTGTATTAAATAAATCCAATGCACACAGACAGAAGTAGTTTAAGTCTTTGGTTCTTTTAATTGTGATGATTTTGGCTCATATTTAACTCACCAATTCACTATCTCAACAAATTAGAATACTTCATAAGACCAATAAAAATAACAAAATTCGTGAATTGTTGGCCTTCTGGAAAGTATGTTCATTTACTGTATATGTACTCAATACTTGGTAGGGGCTCCTTTTGCTTTAATTACTGCCTCAATTCGGCGTGGCATGGAGGTGGCACTGCTGAGGGGGGATGGAAGCCCAGGTTTCTTTGACAGTAGCCTTCAGCTCATCTGCATTTTGGTGCTTTTGGCAGAGTGGGCACGTGACAAATCCTGCTGGAAAATGAAATCAGCATCTTTAAAAAGCTGGTCAGCAGAAGGAAGCATGAAGTGCTCCAAAATTTCTTTGTAAACGGGTGCAGTGACGTTGATTTTCCAAAACACAATGGACCAACACCAGCAGGTGACATTGCACCCCAAATCATCACAGACTGAGGAAACTTAACACTGGACGTCAAGCAACTTGGGCTATGAGCTTCTCTACCCTTCCTCCAGACTCTAGGACCTTGGTTTCCAAATGAAATACAAAACTTGCTCTCATCTGAAAAGAGGACTTTGGACCACTGGGCAACAGTCCAGTTCTTCTTCTCCTTAGCCCAGGTAAGACGCCTCTGACGACAACTGTAGCCAAATTCATTGACACGTCTGTGTGTGGTGGCTCTTGATGCCTTGACCCCAGCCTCAGTCAATTCCTTGTGAAGTTCACCCAAATTCTTGAATCGATTTTGTGTGACAATCCTCATAAGGCTGCGGTTCTCTCGGTTGGTTGTGCATCTTTTTCTTAAACACTTTTTCCTTCCACTCAACTTTCTGTTAACATGCTTGGATACAGCACTCTGTGAACAGCCAGCTTCTTTGGCAATGAATGTTTGTGGCTTACCCTCCTTGTGAAGGGTGTCAACGATTGTCTTCTGGACAACTGTCAGATCAGCAGTCTTCCCCATGATTGTGTAGCCTAGTGAACCAAACTGAGAGACCATTTTGAAGGCTCAGAAAACATTTGCAGGTGTTTTGAGTTGATTAGCTGATTGGCATGTCACCATATTCTAATTTGTTGAGATAGTGAATTGGTGGGTTTTTGTTAAATGTGAGCCAAAATCATCACAATTAAAAGAACCAAAGACTTAAACTACTTCAGTCTGTGTGCATTGAATTGTGAATTGTGTATTTAATACACAAGTTTCACAATTTGAGTTGATATACTGAAATAAATGAATTTTTCACAACATTCTAATTTATTGAGATGCACCTGTATGGTTTGAAAAAAGTATAATAGTAAATAAGACACAATTAGACAATGTTTGAATAAACTAATAATAAGAAATATTTATTTGCAACAACTGATGATGCGCTGAATTGTCAAGGTAACATTGGTCAGTCATTCCCTTCGCCAAGTGAGTTCCAAACCCTTATATGAGACAGTAATGCCCTACACCCTTCAAAGAACTCACTTCGAAGGGTTCTGCCCTTCGAAGGGAGTAGGGCATAGGGGTGCTCACTTCCATTTGGAATTCGCCAATTGTATCGAGCTTGATTCGTTTTGCCAAAAGCACATGATTTATGATGCTTCATTCGCCTGAAAACCACGTGACTGCTTCAGAATGGTTCAAACGAAGCGAGCCTCATTACATTATAATGTGTTAGCATTGTTTTCTTTTTATCATAATTTAGATATTAAGGTCAAATGAACTTTGCCCATGAAATAACAGTCTAAGGACTGAGGCAGAGTTAACATTGACAGATCACTGATTTAATACATGAGTTTGTATGGTTTATTTGAATTATTTTTGTGGCAGTAACGTTACAATGACACAAACGAATGACTTTGACAATGGCCATTATTTTTATACAAAAAATTAAAACAAGGAATCAGTTGTAGAACCAGATGTGAAACCAGCAGCTGTAATGAATCACAGCACTTTGGAAGGTGTTATTCATTATTATGACCACAAGAAGGCCACAGCATGAACCGTTTGAAAAAACATTGAGTAATGATACTAGTGATGTGATGTTTGACACCGAGGCTTCATAGCTTGTATCAAAGAAACGAAACCTCTCACATCGAAGCGCTGTATCGGAGCTTGATTCGTTTTGCCAAAAGCATGTGATTTATGACTTCCGAAGCTTTATTCACCTGAAAACCACGTGACTGCTTCAGTATCTGCTTCAAACGAAGCGAACCTCAGCGCCGTTTCCTTTACTTTATAACACATTATAATGCGTTAGCATTGTTTTCTTTTTATCCTAACTTATATATTATGGTCAAATTAACTTTGCCCATGAAATAACAGTCTAAGGACTGAGGCAGAGTTAACGTTGACAGATCACTGATTTAATACATGAGTTTGTATGGTTTATTTGAATTATTTTTGTGGCAGTACACCGACACAAATTAATGACTTTGACAATGGCCATTATTTTTATACAATTAATTAAAACAAGGAATCAGTAGTAGAACCAGATGTGAAACCAGCAGTTGTAATGAATCACAGCACTTTGGAAGGTGTTATTCGTTTTTATGACCACTGGATCAACAGCATGAAGCGTTTTACAAACCTTTGAGTAATGAACCTTTTTCCGATACAATTGGGTTTAAAGCTTCCCTAGTTCAGAATGCTTCTCTTCGCCATCACTAGCCTTGTGTACAATTATTTTAATAATCAGTTTTACAAGAATTAATAAAATTACAAATACAGAAGATCAACTGATCTGAAAAACTAAACACTTTTGGTTAGGAGTTTCATCATAAAACAAACCTTCAAAACTAAATGGATAAAGTTCTAGATAAACATATCAAAATACACATCTTGGTATGTACAAGGCAATCTGGCAATCCACTGAACAGTCAACTTTGATTTGATCAAACATTTTGTTGATCAAACTAGCAATTTTGTAACAAAAAATAGACCCAAGACAGATTAAGACTATGAAATATCTCAAAATAGATGTTCAAACTGTGTACACATGTGAATTTAAATTTACATAATTCAAAGAATTCAAGATCAAGTGTCCTGCATCAAGAATCCTCTATGACAGGCTTCCTGAGGTGTACTGTGGGTAGAGTTTAGTATATTTGTTTAAACAGATTATGATTATGTAACAACAACAAAAAAATACGAAAGGTGTCTTGTGAAAGTATACAAGTGTGCATAGAGCTCAGCACATCTTAAAGATAGACAGAAATTTCTGTAATGTACTAAATAAGTGAACTCTGCATATGGTTTGGTATAAGGTGTATTGCATCAGTTTAAGGTCACTTTTTGAATCTTCTGAGTGTTTAGCTGAAGTCTCGGTCGGCCAGGATCAGCGGAGCTACCAGGGTCCAGAGGTACAGCGCCAGTCCCAGCCAACTCGAACAGATCTTCACCCACACAGATGGCATGGTCGTTTTCATGGCTGCGTAGTCGGTTTCAGGTCTGAGAAGTAAAGAAAAAAAAAAAGAGAACATTTTAAATAAATATTTATCACTCATTTCTCAATTGTTGCAAATTGACATCTATACAGAGCTAGGGGTGGGCGCTATACCAGTTTTAATGTGACTACCGGTATTATGTTGTGCCATGATATGGACTTTGCTATACCGTGGATACCGTTATAGATTTCATTGGATGGAAAGACAAAGACTTTTTTCCTCGCGGCCGTTACTGCATCATCAGAGAGAGAGAGATGCCCGCTTGATCGGACATAAATCAGAACCGGATAGTTTTTGCTCCAAACACATGATAGGCTTTTCGGAACTCCACACAAACTGGATTACAATAATTTCCCAAAATGTAATGTGTCCATTCCATCCCCCTGAACGTAGGAGCCCCACATGGTTGTGTCCCGAGTCCCCTGCTCTACACACACGACTGCGAGTCCTCTCACAGCTCCTCTTCGATTGTCAAATTTGCTGATAATACTGTGGTTCTGGGCCTCATTTCCAACAATGATGAGACCGCATACTTGGATGAGGTAAAGAGACTTACAATCATGGTGCCAGGACAACTGTCTCTCTCTCTCTGAATGTGAGCAAAACTAAAGAGCTGATTGTGGACTTCAGGAAGAGACAGCAGCAGCCCTACACTCCTCTTATGATCAGTGGGACCCCAGTGGAGACGGTGAGCAGCTTCAAGTACCTCGGTGTAAACATCTCCGAGGTACCAAAGAAACCTTTGTTTACAATTACAAAAGTCAGACGTTTCCTGTAGTTCTTGACCAGGTTTGCACACACTGCAGCAGGGATTTTGGCCCACTCCTCCATACAGTTCTTCTCCAGATCTTTCACTGGGCAACACGCTGGGCAACACGGGGTTTCAGCTCCCTCCATAGATTTTCTATAGGGTTCAGGTCTGGAGATTAGCTAGGCCATTCCAGGACCTTGAAATGCTTCTTACGGAGCCACTCCTTAGTTGCCCTTGCTGTATGTTTGGGGTCATTGTAATGCTGGAAGACCCAGCTACGACTCATCTTCAATGCGCTTACTGAGGGAAGGACGTTGTTCGCCAAAATCTCGTGATACATGGCCCCATCCATCCTCTCCTCAATACGGTGCAGTCGTCCTGTCCCCTTTGCAGAAAAGCACCCCCAAAGCATTGTTTCCACCCCCATGCTTTACGGTTGGGATGATGTTCTTGGGATTGTACTCATCCTTCTTCCTCCAAACACGGCGAGTGGAGTTTATACCAAAAAGTAATATTTTGGTCTCATCTGACCACATGGCCTTCTCCCATGTCTCCTCTGGATCATCCAGATGGTCTTTGACAAACTTCAGACGGGCCTGGATATGTGCTGGCTTGAGCAGGGGGACATTGTGCCCGCTGCAGGATTTTAATCCATGATCATTGAACAGGTCCTCTCGTGTAGTTCTAGGCTGATCCCTCACCTTTCTCAGGATCATTGATACTCCACGAGGCGAGATCTTGCATGGAGCCCTAGTCCGAGGGAGATTGACAGTCATCTTGAATTTCTTCCATTTTCTAATAATTGCACCAACAGTTTTCTAATAATTGCGCCAACAGTTGTTGTCTTCTCACCAAGCTGTTTGCCTATTGTCCTGTAGCCCATCCCAGCCTTGTGCAGGTCTACAATTTTGTCCCTAGTGTCCTTAGACAGCTCTTTGGTCTTGCCCATAGTGGAGAGGTTGGAGTCTGATTTATTGAGTGTGTGAACAGGTGTTTTTTATAGAGGTAACGAGTTCAAACAGGTGCAATTAATACAGGTAATGAGTGGAGTGTTGTGAACTCTGTTCTTCTAAAGTGTAGAAAACTCAGAAGAGAAGACCTGGGCCCGTATTCATAAAGATTCTAAGAATCCTCTCAGAGAACTCCTAATTTAGCTTAAAAATTTCTAGCTAGGAGTCTTAGCTTAAAAGTGATTCAGAACCAATCTGAGAGCAACTCTGAGCGAGGAAAAGACAAAAACTTTTATCTTAATGAGGAGGCGGGGCTGACCCCGTTGCTAGCTATGACACAGTCTTTTGAAGACTGTGATTGGTTGGTTGTCCAAGAAGGAAGTAAGAGCGCTTTTAAGAGTAGGGTTTATTATAAACCTTCACTTTGAAATTACAAGCGTAATTTTTCCTGTTTTACCGTACTCTCTCTCTCTCGCGCGCGCGCACACACACACACACACACACACACACACATTATATTCTTTATTTACCATGCTGTCATACTTAACGTATTTTATAAGAAATGAACAGCGACACAATAAGGTTCTGAAAGTGCTGTAACAGACCCAAATCATCGCTTCTGCATAGTTGCATTTTTCTAGTTGCCAAATATGTTAATGTAGTTAATGTAGTGATTACGCCCATTTCTGGTGCTATGGCATTTCTGCGCAGTGTCAGGGATGTTAACATGTCTTTAATAAGATCTGTCACAAACATGATCCCTGCACGATCTAATGTGCAGCGTCTTATTAACTCACTGTCATGCATTGTGTGCAACACATTTTTTCTCCCTCTTCATGTTCCATCCATGTTCTCCGCTGCTAAAGAAACTCTTAAGCCTCTTAAAAGTCCTCGTCCGTACTCCTAACAATTTCGGACCTTAAGACCTCTTTTAAGGTTTATGAATTACTTTTTTCTTTACTAGGATCTTTTCTTTAAATTTAAGAGGAAACACCCACATTTCTAAGAATTTTCTTACTAGGAGCAACTCTTAGCACTAAGATTTTTCATGAATACGGGCCCAGGAGACTTCGGATTGGATCGTCAACAGAATTTCTTTATTCTATGACATGTCTTGTTATCTGTAGTCATCGAAAATCTCACTCTTAAGCAATCTTACATGTATCTTATAGGCAGAATTGGAGGAGGGACTTTTTTGGAGGTGGAGACAAACATCAAACAAAGCAAACATATGTTGGTTTTGTTACCAGACTTCCCGTAATCAAATCTCATCAACATAACCAAATGCATAGACACTAATTCAATCAACCTAAACGAATCAACGTCTGGCCAGAACAAAGCCATTTGCAGAACAAACGTTGAAAGCCTCAGTAGTCTGTCTCATTGATCTTACCATTATCATAGAGACAAAAGGCACAGCTGTCTCAAGCTCAAATGGTCAGGAAACGATCTCAAACACCTGAATTTGCCTGACACTTTGTTAGTCAGGAAGTGATAAAATTTGTAATCTCACAATTCCCCCTTTGAGAGTTCTAATAACTCTCACAAAATACAAATTTAGACACTTAAAAGTTAATTCTTGTAACTTGTAATCGTTACAGGCACATAGTACATGTTCTGTGTTGCTTATATGTAATTGCATGCTGACACAGAAACAAAACATGCAATTAGGGTCCGTGAAGTTCTTACGGGTAATAATCTCTTCTGGTTGGAACTGTCATTTCCTCGTGAGAGGCGGGAGTCATTTGCTGTAAGAAACACTTGATACTGTGGATGCATAGATAGTACGCAAGTAGGAGAAACAACAGCAGAATTGCTATTTCCTTGATCCACAGCCAGGGTTTACCTAACAAGTTTCCGAACCATGAAGAATTATCTTCAGTCATCTGGTGTAATTTTGCTGAAAGACCAAGAATGTCTTGTTGGATTTTGTTCAAGTTCTCTGTTGGATCCATTAACCCGGTGCAGCATTCAGGACCGATAATGGTACAGGCTCCCCCTTGTGTTGCAAGAATGTAATCCAAGGCCACTCTGTTCTGTAAGATCATCATCTTGTGCGAGGCAAGAGTGTCCTTGATGTTGCCCAGGGCCAAAACCGTATCATTGGCCAATTTCTGTACTGAATCCGACAGGCTTCTGACCTGATCGAGAGCCTGCATGACACCATACGATGGGATTAATGCTCCAAGAGTTCTTGACCACCACGTTTGTACACAAGTGAGTCCTGGAATGCAGCCATCTTTGTTGGTAGAAGCTGAATTTTGTAGATGTGGAGAACTTGAGGTGGAGTGTGTATTTTCTCTGATGGCTGGTAGGACATAAACCAGGGTGCACCTGCCATTGAATTGGCTGGGTAGGATGCTGTAGACAGAAGTCCCACATAACCACAAAGTGCCAGTCGGTGGAGGAATCATACACCACTGATTTATGGCAAAAAAATTCGGTAGGGATGGGTTCCCGTAGAGACACTCTTTTAATTCATTCTCCTCTTTCTTATCTGATGTAGTAACGTACACATCGAATTCGGTTCTTCTTTCAATCACAAAGCTGCAACGTTCACGAGGAATTTCACCCAGTGTAGTCGATGCTGGAGCATGATTTTCCATGCACCAATAGAACATCCTTGGCATGAGTAGATCTGTCATGATGGGAGTAGCTGAAGTTAGGTTGCAGGATGGTAGTCCAGGAATGCAACACGAAGAAGTTGGAGGAATTGTTACGTTGTGACATGTATCCTTGTTGTATAATCCACTGGTATGATGATCGAATAAGGTACACTTATCACATTTGGAGATAGGGTGTGCCACCCATGGGATTCCTGCTCCTACTGAAGGTGCGTGCGGCATGCAAACGTTCTTTCCAGCAAACAAGGCATTTCTTGACATATTCATCAGCTCTACGAATATGTTGTTTCTGGGGTCTACACTTTGCGTGATGTCCATGATGGTTAATAGTACGAAAATCTTGATCATGTTGATGGATGACTGAAGTTCCCGTATGTGAGTCTCTGCGTTGTGTATTTTTTTCTTTTTCTTCTTCTTCTTTCTTTTCTCTTTCTTGTGTGATAGTTGGCTCGGCAATGGGTCTAGTTGTTTTCTAGAGGTTGTGGCTTCATCCGCAGGTGAGAAGGGCGGTGCATATGGATCTCAGGACAGCCATCAAATGGTATCTGCACAGAGGAAGAAAGAAACACAAACAAGAGAGAACAACGGCACAGAACAGTATTTGTTGTGTCTGCAAACATTAGGGTTGTATCCTCTGTTCAAAATATAGTCTGCTATGGTTGTTCCTTCTTTCCCTATTTCTTAATTCCTGCGACACCTAAAGAACAGTGAGGAAAGGATGGACTAATGGAGGGGAAAGGCCTATGAGGAAATCTTCACCGCAGGGTTGGCCCCCGAAGCCTGTTGCTTTCGGTTCTTCCCTGGGCTCCTCACTGGTTCTTGTGTCTGCCCTATCCTATCCCTGCAGGGGGAGGAACAATTCTAGACACTTCCTTGACTACCTGTCCTGTGAAGTGGGTACCTTGATCTGAGTCAATGCAATCTGTGTAGATATTTGCAACCGATCCTGAAGCTAGCGTGCATGCTCTAGTTAAGGCTACTAGTTCTGCAGCTTGAGCTGAAAAATGATCTGGAAGACGACCTGAAGCAACTACTTCAGTGGTGGAAGTTACTGCATATCCTGCTCGTCTGTTACCTTCAATAACTTGAGCTGAACCATCAACAAACAACTCCAATTCTGCGTTCTCTATGGGAGTTTCTGCTATTTCACTTGTCGCTGCATATGTAAGCGTAACACAATCATGAGTCATTTCGCCTTCATCCTCTAACACAAATTCAGTCATTGCAGACATCATACATGAGGATGGGTTCGTGACTGGTGCACGCTGTATAACAATATTCGGGGCTGTGAGAGTTGCTAACCAATTTCCCCAACGGGAGGAGGTGACAGAAGTGACTTTCTCTTTTATGCTACCTTTCACAAAAATTATTTGGTCATTGTGTTGGATTACAGGGGAAAGGTAGCTACTCACAGCCCCAATAATTCGTTTTTTTCCTGGTCTTGTTGTGCTCTTAGAAGAGCCTGAACTATCTGTCCCACAGTTTCAGTGGTCACTGGCGGAACTACTTCAGGGTTGTGTGCAGGCTGAGAAGGAGCAGAATTATGCATAGCATTTCTTTTACTATCTTGTAACTTCTTCCTACACTCTTTCTCCCAATGTCCTAATTTTTCACAGTATTTGCATTTGCTTTTTCTTTTAGACCATCTATTGTCTTGTTTCGTTGTGTTAAACGTAGCTGCTGCTACTCTTACTTTTGCCTTGACATCAGCATCTCTTTCCCATGTAGCTAACCTGTCTAGGTTACTTCTGAGAGTTCTGTTAGACCAAGTTAGATCTAAGAATGGTAAAGCTTTTCTGTATTCGGCTACAAGGCCATCTGACCAGATACGAACCAAGGGTCCCTTGTCATCTAGCACACTTTCAGGGTCATCAACAATTCCACTGTAGATTACAGCTGACTGACAAAATCTTTCAGTATATTCACTCACAGTTTCTTCTTTCCTTTGCACACAGGTAGTAATTCTAGACCAATCTATTTTGGGCCCTAAGATATTATTTAGGATTTTCAAAATACCTTCTCTTAAATCACCCTTACTGGCATTTCGCAGTTCAGAAGTGACAGCAGATTCAAAACTGTTGAATTCAGATTCAGTTAGTATTTGTGACTTCAGCTGCGTGACTTCTGCCAACGACATGTCATAAAGACGCATTTTACTGATCAATGTTCTTCTAAATTCAGAAAAATGTGTGCGTGCTGACGGTAAACTCTCTATATCTTTAGGACATAAAGCTTTGGCAGCAGTTTGTATTTGCACAACAGAAGAATTGAGAGGAACACCATCAGTGTCCTCAATCCCCTGAGATCTTCTTCTAGCCCCACACACATGGACCGAATTTACAGGCACATCAGTTACTGATTGGAGAGCTACATCTGTTTCAAAGAACGCTTGTAAATCAGGGTAAATGTTATCAGGCTGACTTACTTCCACATCAGTTTTTGCTGCAACTTTCTTGAGGTTCAATTTCTTAGTCAAAGTGGATACTCTCGCACGGAGTTCATTGTTCTGTTTCTCTAGCTCTGCGTTACGCTGAGACTGTTGTGTCGCTAGCGTTACACTGAATTCCCTGTGACAACAGATAATGCCTCTCACATTGTTCTTACGAATACTTGCTCCTAGTACCTTTTTACACTCATCTACTGACCAAGTCTTGTCTGGATGAATCTCATATTTCTGCGTTAGTTCTAGTCTAACTTTTTCAGTGACTATTAGGTCCATTTGTTCCCCTAACAGCGTTTTGAATTCACTATCTGACCACAAAGGAGTCGCAAGACCACTCTTTTCTGTGGTTGGAATCAGTCTAGCATTCCTTCTAATCATTTTGTAAGTTTCTTCGGTACCACACAAAAAAAAAAAAAAAAAAAAAAAAAAAAAAAAAAAAACTTCTCTGATCAACAGAGGGTACACTTGTTAAATAAAAAAAAAAAAGCTTAACTATTGTTAACTTTCCAAATTACCAACACTTCACACTTAACTTCCCTGCCTACAAAAAAAAACAGAGGATAAAACTAAATTATTAGCACGAAATGCTAACCTTCCCTGCCTGAAACAGAGGGTAACTCATTTTTAGCACGTAATGCCAAAATCTTCCCTGCCTGAAACAGAGGATACTTTAGTTAAACAAACCCTACAGATGTATGTTAACTCTTCTCTGACGGCACAGAGGATACACTGGTCTTAGGTTCTTTTGGATTAGAGACAGCACTCACCACAACCCTTGGTTGAGAGAAAAATTCAGTCTGGGAATCCTTGTTCAGCTTGAAGTTTCGCTGGATTCCAAAAGATGCAGATCTTTGTTTGAGCTTGAAGTTTTTCAGGTGAGGAAGCTGGAACTCTATCCGGGTCACGGCACCATCTGTTGTGAACTCTGTTCTTCTAAAGTGTAGAAAACTCAGAAGAGAAGACCAGGAGACTTCGGATTGGATCGTCAGCAGAATTTCTTTATTCTATGACATGTCTTGTTATCTGTAGTCATCGGAAATCTCACTCTTAAGCAATCTTACATGTATCTTATAGGCAGAATTGGAGGAGGGACTTTTTTGGAGGTGGAGACAAACATCAAACAAAGCAAACATATGTTGGTTTTGTTACCAGACTTCCCGTAATCAAATCTCATCAACATAACCAAATGCATAGACACTAATTCAATCAACCTAAACGAATCAACGTCTGGCCAGAACAAAGCCATTTGCAGAACAAACGTTGAAAGCCTCAGTAGTCTGTCTCATTGATCTTACCATTATCATAGAGACAAAAGGCACAGCTGTCTCAAGCTCAAATGGTCAGGAAACGATCTCAAACACCTGAATTTGCCTGACACTTTGTTAGTCAGGAAGTGATAAAATTTGTAATCTCACAGGAGGATAGGAGGGTTTCTTAAAGACAAACTAACAGGTCTGTGAGAGTCAGAATTCTTGCTGGTTGGTAGGTGATCAAATACTTATTTCATGCAATAAAATGGAAGTTAATTATTAAAAAATCATACAATGTGATTTTCTGGATTTTTTTAAGATTCTGTCTCTCACAGTTGAGGTGTACCTACGATGAAAATTAAAGATCTCTCCATTCTTTGTAACTGGGAAAACTTGAAAAATCGGCAGTGTATTAAATACTTATTTGCCCCACTGTAAGTACAAGCTAGCAAGGGAAGGAGAGAAAGATAACTTTTTTTTTCTTTTGCTTAGCCTATCATTTTAAATGACAAGTGTCAAATGTATTCATTTATTTTTCTCTGCGACATTTTTCCTATACTGTTAACAGCAAAACGTTAAACGAATATAAAATTTAGTATTTAAACCTTAAAAAAAAAAAAATCCCTCTGCGACACTTTTCCCTATTGTGTCGCAGGCTAAATGTTAGCTTAAACGGATGGCATCCTGACGATACGAATAAAAATAATGAATCAAATTTTTGTACAACATTTTTATTTTCTCTGTGACAATTTTTTTCCAGCTGTGTTGGCAGCAAAATGTTAAACATTTTGCGGTCAATAAATTTAAGACTCTTGTCAAGACGAATAAAATAAGTAGCGGAAATGTAAATGTCAGATTCTAGAAACAAGATCTAAATTTAGCGAAAATGGTCAGGAAGAAAATTATTCTGAGCAACTATAAAAAATTAAATAAAAAAGTCCCGCGCACACCTCTACTTTATCACTTCACTAAAGCGCAGAAACTACGAGCATGCGTGAAATAAAAGAACAATACTGATAAATCACATGCGTGATTTAACTGGGAAAGATTCGCACAAAGGTATGATATTCATTCTGTTCAGGAGCAGTTTCCACGTTTTATTAACAGTTCATGTTGGTATTGTATATTCACCATGGTAACGGTTGTTTACATAACCCAACAATAGCATGTTATTTTAACTTGGTGTCATTTTGTATATGTTTAAAAGACTATGGTGGCTCATACCAACTTAATTGTATTAACAAAAACTAGTTTGGGACTGCTATTTAGCCTTAGCTTATAGGCTGTTTATTCAGTCATATTCTTAAAAGTCTTAACTTGATTTTTGTTAAATATATTTGCTTTGTTTTTTAACAATCAAAAGGTTAAGATACATATTTTGCCTGCAATTAACTACTAAAATGTGATTCCAATTTTTTCTTCTCATATCGCGATTATAATATCGATATCGTTTGGACAGTGGAAAATATCGTGACATGAATTTTAGCTCATATTGCCCACCCCTACAGACCTCGCCAACACTCCCCAGACTATAGACTGTAGCGGCTGATGGCTGCAGGAAAAGTGAGCAGTCAAGATACTCTGTGAGACACTCACTGGTACCAGTTGGTCAGGGTCATCATGATGTAGAGGGAGGCCAGGAACAGAGAGAAATGGAAGAAGGAGTAGCTGTATGTGACCCTGTCCTCTTCGTTATCCACAGCGCGTCTCACGCTGTCCTCAGAGACGTCCTCGCTGGCATCGGTGACCACCAGCCCCTGAACTTCCTCGGTCTGCATCAGCTTATTCACCTGACTGTTGTTTGAGGAGCGAAGGCTAGAAAAAGACAACAAGCAGACATGTAAAAGATGGTTTAGATAAATGTATTACATTTAAAAAAGAATTTTAAGGCTAGCCAATATATTAAACATTTTCGATATATAACGAGCAAAATTTGGGGTAATAAGATTTTTTTTCTTTTTATAAATTAATACTTTTATTTAGCACAAAAATAAAATATAAAGCAGCAACATATTTTCAACATTAATAATGACATGTTTCTTGAGCAGCAAATCAACATATTGAAATGATTTCTGAACGATGTGACACTGAAGACTGGAGTAATGGATGCAGAAAATTCGCAAATAAGCTAAATATTTGTTTACTAAATATAAACAGTTATTTAAAATTGTAATATATTTACAATTTACTATATTTTTATAAAATAAATGTGGCTCTAATGACTTTTAAAAACATTTTTTTAAATCTTACAAACCCCAAGTTAAGCAGTAATGTAAAATAAAAAATATATAATGAATTCAGCAATGATTTTAATGTGCTTTGTATTTGATCATTTTTTTACAACAATCAAGTCAGTAGACATAGCGAATATGCATTATATATATTTTGTATTTTATTTAATTTACATTTATTTTATTAAAATGTAAATTTAATTTCTAATTTAAGCCAAGAAATATTTTAAGATGCACTGCTCAGCACAGCTTGTATTCATTTAGCTAACGATTTTATTGTCCGTTTCTGGCAGTGGTGAGGATGATTGTAACCAGCTCACCTGGCATACAGTGTGCAGAGGAAGAAGATGACCAGTCCCACAATGCTCTGGGCATCCCACCACTGTGTCTGGATGCCGGGGGCGCTGGTGGGAGTGACTGCTGTCGGCCCGCCACTGACCAGACTCAACAGACTTGGGTTACACTTATGATCTGTGCACAGACAAAAGAGCCATGCATCATATGAAAATCATGTTATTTATGAGCATAACATAGCATACACTCTAAAATAGTGATTCTGTTATTAATTGTACACATGCTACCTGGACTATTAATCACTGGCTGAGAGTTAAGCAGGGCTAATTAACAGGAGTGTAACGTTCCACAAAAAAAAAATCTCCTTTAAAGTTTAATTGCATTACATCCCATTACATTTGGCCTAGAGGTTGCTGAGGTTTGTAATGTTCTTTTCATTCAAGCAGCTCTATGAGTGTATTATTTCCCAGAATCCAATTATGTACACAAACAACCTGCATCTGGAATTTTTTTCATGTCTTTCCGAGAATTATTTTGTTTTGGTAAAACTTTATAGATACAGATTATTACAGACTATCAGACAATGATAGCAATGAAGCTACCTTAAAAAGAGTTTGGGTCTATAACATATAAACATTAAGGTTTGAACGACTTCTGATTTTTTTTTTAAGTCGACTTTTATGTGATTCAAGTCGAAGTCGACTAGACGCTGATGACGTCATTAATTAACAAATAAGTCTGGGGCTGTGACAAATACCTTGTGCACAGATATGAAATATGACACAGCGCTGCCCACATGACTATTGCTCTTATAACAGCTTATTTTTATCAGTTCTTTAGTCTTTGGGTCGTTATATTTCTCCCAGATTCCTGCTCGTTCTAAATCAGATACATATAAGTAGTACAGTAAAGATTACATTCATATGAATGAATGCATTATTGAGAGCGGTTGCATGTGTGAATTAATTCTACCTGGCAGCGTCTCTCTACTAGTAGTGAAGCTGTGGGATTTAGTTAAGAAATATATGCTTGAACTTTTCCGTTTCTAAGCTATTTTACAGAGAAATCACAGAACAGTGTTGACAATAAATTTTCGTGCTGAATTATTCTGTGCGCGTGATCTGCACATGATGTACATGCTAAGGTCTGTAGCCTATGTGTGTGCCTTACAGTGCAGCAGTGCATTAGATTAGAACGTGATTAACTTACCTGTACAATAAGCTGTTTAAAACGTGCATCCTGCCGTTCAATTTCGAGCATCCAGTAATATAAATCACACATGTCTTGTGGAGCGCATTCAGAGTATGAATTAGTTTGTAATTTTAACTGTTTGGAAACAGAGCGTAAATGTAAATTTATTATCCTATTGCACCCTCTATAGGACCAGTGACTTGTCGACTTCAAGCTTAAAGAGCCATGGCAGAGCACTGAACTCGATTAGTTGATTAGTCTTTGCAAACCCTAATATACACACACATATACACATATATATTAGGGGTGTAATGGTTCACAAAATTCACAGCTTGGTTCGATACGACACAGTGGTGTCACGGTTCGGTACGTTTTCGATACAGGGGGCGGGGCGGGCGAATACATTGCAATGTTACGTTGGTTACGTTGCAATGTTGGAAATATTTCTGTTTTAAACCATGAAGGCGAGCCAATGGATATCACACAAGCACCCGTTTGCACACGTGTACATTTAGAGCAAGATTAATGCTGGTGAATGTCTCAATCTCAGTCAATTCACTATAAGCAGATAGTAAAAATGGAATGATGACGGAGCTTTCGGCATCTGACGCCGCTTATTCTCTTAGAGACAAAGAGAGACGAATCTACTTCAACATGCTGATAACGGTATAACCTAAAGCTGTTTTCATTTATTTTAATATTTCTCTTGTGGCCCGTATAGTAAAAAAAAAGATGAAACATATTTCATGTTAAACAGGTTGTTTTTGAAAGTCGGTGCTTGAAAGAAAAGCTTTTAAATGTCATTGATTTTTATTGATGATTGCAGTGTTAATATTTTAATTACAGGACTATATTTCATTGTAGGTAGCCTATAGCCTGGTAGACCTGTTTTAAATACCTTTTTATTTAATTTTTTTGAAGAGTAAATAGCCTATCTTATCCTCGCAGCGCATCAGTTATGCTGTAATTATTGAGGGGGAAATTAATGTAACTTTTAATTGAATAATAAAAGTAATTTCATAATAATAATAGGCCTAGTAAAAATAAGAATGTAACTGGCCTACATTAATTTGAAATGCCAAATTAGGGATCTAGACTCATTCTTCCCACTGGGCGCGGTTTTGTGACTTACTTTCTCAGTTGGTCTCACGAGCTCATAATTTTATTATGAATTTTTTTGCTACAACGTAGAATAAATCAATGCATGTTGATGAACTTTTATCATAGTTTATAGTTATATGGTAACGAAAGTTCTTTTTCGTCGTTAGTATTATTTGAATTTTGTGAAGGGGAATCCTCTTTTGCTATATTATAAACCGGACTTCTGATGCTTTCACTTCCGCTTTTGAATTTGCGATGTTTAGTCACGTTTTACAAGAAAATATAGTTGTCTGTTTTCCTTACATCTATTCAACTTTCACTTTTTAAGACTAAAACAAAAGATAGATTCATTATTATTCTTAATTAAAAAGCACAACAACAATAAAATATAAGCTTTTTAAAATGAAAACAAAAAGAAAAGCAAAAATGAACTGGCTGTCGGTGACCGTGCTTGCATTTTTTTCTACAAGAATATCAATATATTCACCTTCTCTGTTTAAAAAAAACCTGACTTTTACTTAACTTTAGCGTGAAAACCAAATCCTCTGTCCGCTATCATTTCCTCAATATTAGCCTCATTTTTGCCGCATGCTGCGTTGCGTGTACCTTCGTGCTCGTGCTGACATGGCGAGTATAAACCAGGCTCTTCACCCGAACCGCTCACATTGAAAGCGCCTCTCTTCACGTGATCAGTGCAGTGACTCCTGCTACAATGTGCTCTGCAACGCTGTATGGAGCAGGCTGTGTTGTTGAGCGCAGTGCCAATGATATTTCACACTCTTTAAGCTCTTTTATTTTCCAAACATAATAGATTAGTCGAACGAACCGTTCAGTTTGTAATGCCTACCAAACCAAAAGGTGAAAAAGCTTGGTTAACGAGCGTCGGTTGTCAGTTAGGAAAATTTACCGAAATGAACATCCTTATGTGCTACGCTAAGATATTACTTCACAGGCATTACTGGCTTGTAGGGCTGTCAAAAAAATTCGATGCGATGGAGATGTAGGTAGGCTTCATTGCATTTTAATGTTTTTTTTTTTTAGCCTATCTAGTTGAACCCTCTGGATACGTTGTTCATTCAAAATACTGTGGAAAAAGAGACTATCAATGCGGAGATGATGTTGTTTGTCAAAACTGGAACCAAGCCATTAACACATATTTTGTGCATTTTCTAGAGGGACATCTATCAGCATTGCACTCGCATCTCGCAAAAGAGAATCGGATATTTAGAAAGCCATTTAAAATTATTGTAAGTTCAACTTTGAAAAAACATGTCTCAATTTTAATGGCGGGACGGGTCTCTCCCCATTCCACAGCATCTCACATTTTTAAATGAAAAAAGTTACGTTAAAAGTAACTTTGTGATTGGTTTTCCATGCTTTTTATTAAACTGTGTATATACACACATGATGCTTTTTGATTCAAACGATTTAAGCAACTTAATTATATATGGTTAAAGATTATTTTTCAAAAATGTTCAAAGGTAGTCGTGTTATTTATGCTTTGAATAAGCATGCATTAGTAATATTTTGCTCAGTGCACCCTCTTGAACTGAAATTATGCATTTTAAATTAGAATTTAATTAGAATTTTGATAATATTTAAGTACAAAATTCGAATAAGACATTTTGACAGCCCTACTGGATTGTACTTTTGTATCCATAATATTATAAACTGACAGTTTATTGCTGGTATGTTGTTTTACAGTGCTGTATTTTTTTAAGATTTCATATTTTAATTTTATTTATAATTTCATAGATATTGTTAATAATAGTTGTACATATTAAAAGATGTATGAAGTTAATACATGACCTAGACTTTGTTTAGCAAATCTTGTCATTTTAATAAATATTACATTCAATTTATAAAAATTTGTTGCTGCTCCAATTAAGCTCAGTGTGCTCTCTTTATGCTCTTATAGATTTATGATATATACACTGTAGTTTTTTATAAAACATGATGTTAGCTTAAAGGGAACCGGGTAGTGTTTAAGGGTACACAAATGTACCCATTGAGCACAGAGACTTTTTTAATTTAATTATGTATATCTTAATTGAAATGCTTTTGTCATTTAAAATAAAATAAACTATTTTTGTGTGAGAGATTAATATTTTATTTTAACATAACTTTTTGTACTGAAACCAATATGTTGTGCACTAAAAATGTCTTAATGTATATTTTGGTGAGCTTAATAGGTAGGTTTACCCTCATTTTTTGTATCCGTTTAACTTCGATTACACTGTGTTAATCACCTTAATGCCAAATTCTTAAAAGTTTACCTTTTTTTTTTTTATTGTGCATATAAGCACCTTTTCACCTGACAGTGTGTTCTGATATATCTTCAGAGATGAGGGTGCTTATGAACTAAATTCTCATTAATTAAAATTTAATCAGAAAGTTCAGAGGTAAAACAAAAAAAAAGCATTTAATTAAATTCATCTCAAATGGACATGTGATCAGATTGTGAGACTCACTGGGGTTGTTGCTCATCGCAGACCATGTGAGATACATGGTGTAGAGAGAGATGACAGACGCCTGGAGCAGGCCAGAGCTCGGCTGAGCCTCCTGTAAAACAGTTACCAACAATGTAAATCATTGTTTTTAATTATGCTTTTATATAAATATAATACAGCTTATGTGGTGAGCAGATATTATGATTTGTCTGCTTTATCTTGTTTGCATCCATTCAGAGAGAAAAGCAAGAAAACAAGCAGAGCAAATGAGCGTGGTAATGACCTGCACTCTTGGAAGAATAGCCACCACAGACACAATGATGCAGAAGATAAGGTTGAGGCTGATGAAGGCTTTGTGCTCGGCGCAGTCATCCGGCTGTGTGTAGAATATATAGAACAAAACCACAGCAGCAAAGGCACAGATATAGTGCACCAGTGTGAACGACAGCAGGGCTGTGGAGAAAACACACACACATTTATACTCATGTGGAAAGGAATACAATTGTAGCTAATCAGCTTATATTTAATATACAGTTATGCGGATTTTGGGTCAAACAAAGACACCAAGCAACCAACAAATTGTCCCTCATATGGACCCTTTTCACATTTCTCGGGTTCTCATAAGTGGAAGTCTACCTAGTAGGTAAACTACACTTCTATGGTCAACTAATATACATTTTTTTGCATTCCCAAGTACTTCGATGGCAAAATACAAAGCCACAGATAGGGTTTATATTACTTTACAAAAGCAGAAAAAATATAGAGAGCAAGGGTGTTTCTAGTTTTCATCAGTACTGAGACAGGCAAAAGAGTGAGTACAATCAAAAAAAGTGTGCCCATATTTTGATACTCTTTTTTTATGTTTTGGATATAAATTGTCTTTACCTGCAGTCGTTTAAAAGACAGACAATGACAGACATTTGCAAGTTTTTTTTCCTACAATTAATTGTAGGTAAATATTCACCTTATCTACCACTCTTTTAGCTTCCTGTCTTATACAGTATCCCATTACTAATGCTATAAAAAAATTGAATCCTTAAAAAAAAGAAACTATTGAATCAAACTGTCTGAATTCATCATACTGAATAGAGAATAACTTCAGAACTTTTTGCAAACACGTTTGACAAATTAGATCGAATGAGTTATTAATTTCCAAACCTGGCATCGCTTAGTTATGATTCAGAACAGCTGACCCACAACTTGAAATATTATGATGAAAATGCTGAAATATTATCAAGAAATTATTCTCAGGTCGATATACATCAATCAATTCACAATTACTGAAATAAATGAACTTTTCCACGACATTCTAATTTATTGAGATGCACCTGTATATCACAGATGATTAAGCATATAAATCGTCAGTTTGTTGTTTTACATGCATGCACACAGACACTATTTCATACACGACATCGTGAGATGCATAATAAATCTTTAAACTCGTAACATAATCCATAATAACAAAAGACATTACTTTATTTAACCTTTTCTAATAAGTAGTGTGTGCTGCAAACGCATGAGCATTTTTGACGATTGTTTCTATACAGTCCACTCATTTTATCTCATTTAATCACAGCTGTTGTCCTTTTTTTGTCTTTCCCTCAGTTTTCCCTTTGTTTTGCCTCCAGCTAGCGCTGACATAATCGTGACTTCGGCGCAAAAAGGGTCTATATATATATATTAGTGGTGGGCCGTTATCGGCGTTAATGTGCTGCGTTAACGCGAGACTCTTATCGGGCGATAAAAAAAATATCGCCGTTAATCTATTCTCAAAGTTGGGTTGGGAGCTGGGTCTATACTACGCAAGCTATGATGACTTTCACCCTGATATTTTAGCGCGGATGTATACCTAGCCGAATTGCACTGTAGGGGGCGAGAACGAGTCTTTGAACTAGAGGCTCGCAGTCCGTGATGGACAGATTGTTAACGGCTGGTCTATGTGGTAATACAATCGGGCAGGACATCCAAACGCTCACCTATCATTCATCAACCTCAAATATGGCTTTTCATCTGAAAGATGTATGTAGTAGCAACTTTACACGGCCGCTCAATATGATGTTAACCTAGAGAAATGTGCGCTATTGAAGTGTTTGTGTGGAAGCGCGTTTGCTGCAGGACAGGCTCCGGTGCGTTCACTTGCTCTTAAAATCTCCGTCATTCTTGGTCATACAGATAAAAGTAGCCTAATACATCTTTCGAATCTGTAAAGACTCTACGTTTATTTGTGTGCACTCAGAATAACAACGAAACGTTGCGCTTTTAAGCAAACAGGATGCGCTTTAGGTCTCATGCTAACTTGAGCGAGAAACTTCGAAATATATCTAGAGAGTGAAATGTCTAAAAAAATAAAAATAGAAGACATGTGTGTTAGCATGGATGATTTACATGAAATTTAATCTGTGCAACACTGTGCATAAGATGGCTTTCAGTTCAATATAATAACAAAAAACGACATTTTGGGTTTTTATTCAACTAATAAGGTGGGCACGCTGTGATCTGTACTATATTTTTACTGTAATTGACAGTTATCAAAAAAACCAAAAAAAATACAACACGGGAGTGGGAGGGAATGGGAGTCATTCTTCCGGGAGTGGAACGGGATTTTCCCCCAGTTTTTTCGTGGGATTGGGACGGGAAGAGATTAAAGTTTGTGATGCATTTTGGAAACAGGAGATGAGCCCCTGGTCTAATGCGCCACCTGGCTTGAGAAACCCGTTCTCAAAGACTTACTTTTAGTCATTATTTGGGTAGCACACATATTCTGAATGCCTTCGGCAGAATTCAAATGAGCCATTTTAATCTAGATTAATCTAGATTAATTCCAAAATTAATCTAGATTAATCTAGATTAAAAAAATTAATCTATGCCCACCTCTAATATATATATATATATATATATATATATATATTAATAATAATTTGGTAGATTTATAATGTTAATAACTGTGGAAGTGGCATTCTGTTAAAAAAGGGTCCACTGCTTGTCAAAGCTGCAGCTGCTTAGAAGAGAATGTTATACTAAACTGACAAAGATGGCTTATAATGCTTGTGACTTTAACATGACACCTGCTTTCAGCTCTTACCTTTATCAGTTTAACAGCTTAGTAATGCAGAAACAATGTTTCTGAACGTACCTGCATACCAGCATTTACTGTTCCCGTCCTCCGCATTCTCCACCCATTTCTGGTTCCAAGTGTGAGCAAAATCCACCAGCAGAATGAGCTGGATCAGAATGAAGATGAAGGACCCAACCACACCGAAGTAGTACCACACTGCAACGAACAAAATGTAGGCTAAGACAGACATCTATTCCTGACAAGTGGGAGGGATTTCTCATTTTATAGAGACTGCACTCTCAGAGTCATTTCTAGTCATTTACATTTAGTCATTTAGTAAACGCTTTTATTCAAAGCAACTTACAAATGAGGACAATAGAAGCAATCAAAACCAACAAAAGAGTGCTATGACAAGTCTCGGTTAGCCTAATGCAGTACACGTAGCAAGGCAGTTTTTTTTTTTAGAATAGTAGATAGAATAGAAAAGTAATAGGAAACACTAGTGTTAGAGAGTCTTTTTATAATAAATAAAAAGAAAACATGCAGTTAGAAAATAAATAGAAAGTGCAAGTGTTAGAAGGATTTTTTTAAATAACAATATTAGAAGAACTGGATACTAAAAAAAGTATCCAACTGTAATTGTATTTATACCACCTTCGAGTCATATAAAAAATTCTGTGTACAGACAGCTAAATTAAACTTCAGAAAAAACTTCTGCTACAAATTCCGAAGACTTTCGCTTACAGTGTTAGTCAAGGAATTATTTAAAAGCTGAGACTTTTTAAGATCGTTAACATTATTTTATTACTTTTATTTACTTATTTAGTTTTGGCATTAAGATTAATTACCAGACTTTTCAGGTATAGACATCACAATTTTAATATTCCTTGAAATTTCTAGGTTTTCAATGACAAAGGGAATCCTGGTGGATGTATGGGATTATCACCACTTTTAAACATTCACGTAACAAGAGAAATGCAATATCAGATAAGTAGGTGGTTATTCACTATTGTCTGTGATGCATGAGGAAGCATTAAGGTCTCTGCACACTGAGTCTGAAATTTTTGCATGTTGAAAAATAAATACGACCTCAAGTTGTGTCAATCACGTTTACACACTGCCTCCGAAACTTTCGTCTGTCACAAAAAAAAATCGGAACAGGTTTGATTTTCTTCGTTTTCGAATCCGTAGCATTCATTTTAATAGGAAAGGATGAAGAATACAAAAAAATAAAAATACGCAGGCGAAAATTTCGGACTCAGTGTGCAATGGCTTTAACTGTTTACTCTACAAATACGATGTGGTCACATGGTATCAGGTATAAACAGGGCCTGCAAATACCATTTGCTTGCATTCCCCACTGGTTGTACATGACTCTGCTATTCCTCCTGGGAACTACAGAGCACTGAAAAACAACCTACTAGTTGTGAATGTCAATAAAAAACTATTAATATGTAATATAGCCACACACATATTGGCCATGCTCCATAACCTATAAAGAGTGGAAATACAAAAAATAAAAACATCTTAGTCCTTATTTGTGACCATGGACAACATAACCAGTCATATAGGTATTTATTTATTTATTTAATTGAGAATCATTTATTTATTTTTTAACAGAGACATCATCTGAGAGCTGAATAAATAAGCTTTCCATTGATATATGGTTTGTTAGGATAGAGCAATATTTGGCTGGGATACAACTATTTATAAATATGGAATCTGAGGGTGCAGCAAAAAAAAAAAAAAAAAAAAACATTGAAATATTTCGTTTGCTTAATATCCTAATGATTTTTGGCATAAAATAAAAAAATATTTTATTTTGACCCATACAGTGTATTGTTGGCTATTGCTACAAATATACCCGTGCGATTTATGACTGGTTTAGTGGTCCAGGGTCACATTTATCAGCTGATGTACCCGTGTTGAACGATCCATCAGGAATGAAGAAAGCTCCCACAGTAAGAGCGACCAGAATCAAGAACTTGAAGAACCAGAAACTGAAAAAAACGACATACAAAGTCACAATGGCATTGGTGATTACTTAAGACTTCCTGGACAAAGTCAAACTATTGTGCAAAAAATAATTTTCCATATTTCAAAAGCCCCAGCTTTCACCAACAGAGGGCAGCACTGTTACAAACATTTTCTGAGAACGCCCTGTCCATCATTTTTGTGGGAAAGATTGCAGCTGGAACAGCAAATAGTAAAACTGTACCCGTTTTGAATTGCGGCTCGTGGATCCTTGCTGCTTCTCACACGGATCGTGATGATGGAGAACAGGAAGAAGAAACAGGCCATGGCAAAGCACATCCTGTAGACCGACTTATAGCCAACAATGATCTCACAGTTCACCTTCCCATGAACTCCGGGTATAGAAGAGCCTCCTTCACAAAAACCAGGAATCTGTTGATAAAGTAAATTCAAAATATATAAACAGGGTATAAAAAAACGCAGGTTACACAATTGAGATTATGAATATGTGAGATTATGAATGTATAAACCACTAAGCTTGCTGCGTTTTCATAAAGCTACTAAAGCATAGCACAAATGAGAGAAGGAAAACAAACCAGCTAGATGTTTGATGCATTTAGAGGGGAAAACACTTATTGTTTTTACTTGCTTTTCATACAAGACTGCAAAGAGTAGACTAATCTAGTAATTTAATTAATAGTAGAATAATTATACTAATACTAATTTCAGAAGACCACTACACTGCCCTGGATCTAAAAGTATATTTTACCTACAGTGGGTTTCAGAGTGTACGAAATCCACTTACATTTCATTATTTAGAAATAACCTAGAAATAGAAGTAGTGCAGAAATAATTATTTGCACTGCCTGTCAAACGTTGAGTAATTACGATTTTCTTGTTTTTGAAATAATTAATACTGTTACAATTTATAATAACTGTTTTTATTGCACTTTTCTACCATGTGACTTCAGTGTCACGTGATCCTGCATAAATCATTCAAATTAGTATCAATGCTGAAAACGGTTTTTGCTGCTTAATAGTTTTGTGGAAACTATATATTTTTTTGTTCCCCAGAATGTGTTTGCATTTGATTAATATCGCATTTACTGTTCAAGAGAACAGCATTTATTTGAAGGCCGAATATTTTTCTAATATATAAATGTCGTTACTGTCACTTTTGGTCAGTGTGCTGCGTCCTTGCTGAAAATGCAGCTTTGCATCACAGGAACACACGGTTACTGTTTTTACAGTATTTTTTAATCAAATAAACTGCAGTCTTGGTGAACATAAGACTTCTATCAAAAATATATCGTAATTATTCCAAATTAGTGACTAGTAGTGCCAATATTTATAGATTAAAATGTCCCCATTTTTTTTTTTCAGAGGGCACATATTTCCCTTTAATTAAAAACAACTTCCAAATGGTATTTATCTTTTCATTGTTTGTTTTTTGTGTGTTTTTTTTATTGATTTTTTGGCCAGAATCAGGATTGGAATGCAATAGAGAAGAAAAGGGATCAGGCCAGATTCAAGCTTAAAGGGATAATAAAGCACTCGGATTTAATCAAAATTGTCTTAATTTGTGTTCCGAAGATTAACGAAGGTCTTACGGGTTTGGAACGGCATGAAGGTGAGTAATTATTAATAACAGAATATTCCTTTTTGGGTGAACTATCCCTTTAAGCACACCAGCTCTGCTGTGATGCCATGGCCCCTGGACCAACGGTCTGTGTACCTTCTTCAGTTGTGTCTCCATGCCTGGCAGGATCATAATGATAGACACTATGGTGCCCAGGAGCAGGAAGAAGGAGAAGGCCAAGCGGGTCACAGTGGAGTTGTATTTAGAAGGGCAGCATCCTGATAAAAGACATGGTGCAGAGCCGCACAGACAAGATGCCTACAATGACAGAAACCACTCTTTACTACAAGGGAGAACAACATACTATGTTTATATGTGACCCTGGATTATAAAACTAGTTGGTATTTTTTAATTGAGCTGAATAAATAAGCTTTCCATTAATGTATGGTTTGTTAGGATAGGACAACATTTGGCTGAGATAAGTTACAACAATTTGAAAATCTGGAATTTGAGGGTGAAAAACGAAATTCAAATATTGAGAAGATCGCCTTTAAAATTGTCCAAATTACGTCCTTAGCAATGTAAATTAATAATCAAAAATTAAGTTCTGATATATTTACGGTTTTGCGCTCCAGGGTCACATGAGTAGTCTGGACTCTATGTTAAACATTTATATCAAATAGTAGCCTAACGTTAACGTTACTTGTAAAAATGTAAATGTTTGGAAAGGAATTGCGTATGAAATCGAATGCGCGTCAACTAATCATAAACTCGGATGTTTTAAAGTGCACTATTTACAAATATGACATTATTAAGAGCAAACAAATTCTAAAAACATAAAGAAATGCCACCCTTGAGTAATTTATTTATGTTTTCTCAAAACTTTGTAGTTTACGTAAACAAAACTAGGAAACGCCCTCTGTGAACAAGTCCTATTATAAAGGTTTTTGGGGAAAATAATGCGTTGCTGTCTTTAGCAGATGAAATTAGCGCCATAACACAATTGATTTCAGTCAAAATAATATTTTAGACTTACGCAGCTCGCCAGCGAGCACAAGGCCATACATGCACCCATGTTGACGGAGAAAACACCGAAACTAAGCAAAAACATGGAAGTCAATATTTCCGTCTCTTTCGTTTCTTATTAAACTCTAGAAAGTGAGCAATGATTGGTTGGGAGACGCATCGTGGGACTTATGGACCAATCAGACGGTGGTACAGAATAATCGCTGAAGCAACAAACCAATCAGATGACAGCCTGGCAACTGCGCCGATGGGTTTGGGTTTGGAGAGACAGCTTTATAACTTTGCATGCGTCTGACTGATATATCAAAGTCCTAGTTTTGCTTATATCCACAGATCAGTTTACGGTATTGCATTGCATTCGTATATATGTTCTTGATAAAGCGATGTATGAGCCAGTTATAGTTCTGACTATTGATCCACTCTAGATGGCGCAAAATCCCATAATTTGGTTTAAGGGTAAAGGTTTTGTGAAAGTCATTAAATCACTTAAAATATGAAATTTTCATAAGTTTGCCGAGTTTATACAAATGTATATTTGATATCACGGTGCCATACTAAATCAAATATTCAGATGTAGGCCTGTATATTTACATTTATGCATTTAGCAGACGCTTTTATCCAAAGCGACTTAGCTGCGACGCTTTTATCCAAAGCTGAATTGCATTCAGGTTATACATTTTTAACCAGTATGTGTGTTCCCTGGGAATCGAACCCACAACCTTTGCGCTGCTGACGCAATGCTCTACCACTGAGCCACACAGGAACACTTGTCAAAACAAAGGTAATTTGATTTTTAAATGTTTCAATCAATTCTACCCACAGTATTTATGAGCTCAAAACAAAACTGTACTATTGTGAAATATTATTGGAATTTAAAACAGCTGTTTTCTATTTATATATATTGTAAAATGTCATTCATAAGTGATCAAAGCTGAATTGTCAGCATAATTACTTCAGACATGTAACAGTTCAGGTTTGCATTACAGGAATAAATTGCATTTAAAAATACATATTATTATTTTTTTTATTTCAAATTGCCATAATATTACAAAATATTACTGTTTTACAGAGTTGTTCAAATGGCATAAGGTGAGCATAAGAGACTTAAATAAACATTTAA
The DNA here is from genome assembly GCA_003573665.1 of Oxygymnocypris stewartii. NCBI lineage: Eukaryota > Metazoa > Chordata > Actinopteri > Cypriniformes > Cyprinidae > Oxygymnocypris > Oxygymnocypris stewartii. The sequence continues at coordinate 197,606 of QVTF01020256.1, read as the reverse complement.
AAATCACAATATTTCCAAACCTTTGTACTGCACAAGTACAGCACATTTAAATTTAATAATTCAGCAGAATAACTGAACAACGACAGGCCAATCAAACAGCATCCCAGGGACATGTTTACAAGATAAGCATATCCTCTGAATTATTTATTTATTTAATTTAAGAGAACACAACCTATAGTTATGAACAATGAAATTTAGACTAATTGATGGAATAACAAAAAAAACTGAATTACAATAACTCATAAATTAAATAATAAAAACACAATTAGCAACAAGCAAATTGGCCTTCTGCCCAAATTCTGAGGCAGCATCTTTCCCCAAGGGTTTCACTTCAACTTTTAACAAAATATAAATCACAAATACTGATCTTCAGAATAAATGTCAACCCAGATTCACATCAGTCAGTCATATGTAATTTCCACATGTTTTCGTATTCCACCTTTACACTACAGTTAACAGATAAATCATTTCTTACAGATAAAGATTATTATGAATCTAATAATATCTGAAATGTCTGTAAAAAATGTAATCGATTTAATACAAAATTTGTAATCATGCTAACATGCAATATGTGTAATATGGACACTACATGTCAGTATACTGGACATCTCATTTTTTACTAAAATATTTTACATTAAAATCTAAAAGGTTTATACAATAAGTTGTTTTCAAATTGTATCACAGTAAGACAAAAAATATTCAGGTAAAACATGATATAATAAAATGTGTGAAAGTGAGGAAACTATATCAGTTGAAAATCACACAGTTTCAATGATGATTTATGACCAAACCCAGGATAGAGCGAATAAGTGAAGGTGGTCTATGTGTGAATACGATTCATTGTGTCAGAGACGCTGTAGAAGGACAGAGTTCCTGCACTGTGATCAACATACAGTCCTATTCTCCTGCAGCTGGAGAGAACAGGGAGTTCAGTTATTGTACCAGAATGAGAAACTGGAGGGAGAGCAGAATAAACACCAAGACTGATCATTATATCCAAACACACACTCATAACCAGATCTCTTCCTGCTGAAGCTCTCATATGACACTGATCACACCAACACTCCCACTCCACTCAAACTCCCAGTAACTGTGTCCACTCACACTCTCTCTACACAACACCTGAGGATAAATATTAAATATGTCTGGATGAGCAGGATACAGGTAGCGTGCGTTAGTGTTAATCACCACTCTGTTCCCTTCTGACAGACAGATGCGTTGATGTGCAGTATTTGGATCCAGAGTGAGCTGATGGGAATCTGATGAAATAATGATTTAGAACATTTATGTTATACATTGATTGTAGCTTAACACTTCCTTGCTCATTGGCCTATTCAATGTATGTGCATCAAACAAAAGATAAATTAATAAACCTGAGCTCTTTAAGGTTCATATCATTTGAGGTTTAAATGACAAATTATAGTCAAAATTTATAAAAGACTCCTGGAGAAAGATAGACCTTTATTGAAAACACTTCTATGTTGATAGTTTAAAGAGTGCAGTTCCCGACGCATCCAGTAGGAGGCATTATCGTTATAGTTTGCTGCCTGCTGCGTCATTATATTATTGTATCATCAGCTGCACACGCAGAAGTTTCTTCCTGCCTGTAATTTGGATGCTTGTTGGTGTTTTGTGGTTCAAAGTGTCAGTACATGACCCTAAAGTAAGTTTGCTTTGATTTATACATTTTTATGCCAGGTTTGAATTTTATTATTTAACTTTGTACATTTTATATGGGCATGCATGGACATGTAACGATTTACGTGTGATCGCCTGATAATCAAGATGTGCGATGCGATTTATGCTAAATACAGAGTGGTTTACATTTTAATCGATCTGTTATGTTAACTTTTGATGCTGCATACAGATTATTATTGCTCCTTTGATAGTGTTATTTGACAACTTGCATTGTTTGTTGATGCACCTGTGCATTTAGTAATATCTTTCCTCACAAAAGCCATTTCATCTGACCAAAACAATAGTTATAAATAATCTTCAATCGCACATCTTCTGCATATTTAGAGCTTTGACTGTTATTTAGAGACAATAAATGTGTACCCATTTATTTTTACATTAATGTTATGTTCTTGTGTTATTTTTAGACTAATATTCAATACACTTTGGAAAGAAGTTCCAGTCTCCTCATTCTTTGTGTCCTGACCGACACTTCAGGAGTGTATACTGCTGTATAGTTAGAGCCAGAGCCTAGCAGTCTCCTTTCCTTTACAACAACTGGTCCTTCGAGCCGGATAAGTGTTCATTCCTGAATCCCTGGAGTCCCATGAGGAGATCATTAGGGCAACCAGACCAAAACGCCAAGCACGTCCACCAGCCCGACTCCAAGACTATGAAGTACAGTATGTGAGGCGCAGACCTGTAACGGAATATGCTCGCGCACCTTCCTGGGAGGTACCTTCTCATATGACCCCTCTCCAATCATCATGTGACAATCCCGACTACCTAGATGATGATACTGTTCCTCGCACAGTCCCTCAGTTAAGACCAAGCTTCAGTTATACAGATCACCGGGAAACCCTCCCCCAGTCATTCACGTCAGCCCAGCGGCCCAGTTACCCTGAGCCTGAATACTATAATGTGCTCCAAGCTATCCACAGAGAGAATGCACAACTGCTGCAGTCACAACAAGCCTTCCGTGCTGACTTGATGGAGTTGAAAGCAGTTCGTACTGAGTTCAAATAACTTTTTAAAGTTGTTCAAACTCTTAGAGCAGACCTTAGCCCAAGTAAAAGCCATCCCAGTCCTCCAGTGCAACCAGTACCCCAATTGCCATCTGATTTTCCCAGCCACATAGATCAGATAGATCAGATATCAGCTGATTTAAAACAGTGTCTTGAGCTTCCCCCTTGGCCTAAGCCCGAACCAGAACTGAGAAGAGGTATGGAGAATTTAAAGTTATTGAAACCTAGCACCGCTACCTATGAACTAGAGGTACCAAAGTATTCCAAGGTTTCCCAGGCTCCTCTTTCAGAACCATATCAGCCTTCTCAGTATTATTCTCAAAGCCCAGGTGTGCTACCTCCACCTCCAACGCCTGAAGACCTCAGAGGGTTGTTATCCTCAGCTTCACCGCCCTCATATTGGAAACCCTCACGTGCCCAAATTCCAGTTTCCTCTTCGCGAAATGGGTCCATACCAAGTCAGTCAAGTCGTCCAGTACCTGCAGTTAAGATAGAGTCAAACATACCCCTTTTAACCCACCCCTCAAGGTCAGAGTTCGTCTATAGAGGCCCTACTCCTTCTATCCCCAAGTTCAGCCGGCCAGACCCAAGCGAGTTTGCCAGACTTCGAATAGCTTTGGAGAATCTGCTTCCGCCAGATGGGACTGAACTTTTTAAATATCAAATACTCGTAGACCACTTAAAGTTGGATGAAGCTAAGCTGATTGCAGATGCATTCCTGAATTCCCCTACCCCCTTTACTGACACCATGGTGGCCCTCCATGAGAAGTTTGGTCAGCCCCACCAACTAGCCTTGAGGAAAATTGCCAGTGTCCCGGAAGCCCCTGATGTGAAGCATGGGGATACCATAGCATTTCAGAGATTCGCTCTTCAAGTACAGTTGTTGGTAGGGTTGTTAAAAACTTTAGGACCTGAAGGTGACATTGAGCTGAGTTATGGGTCACATGTTGCCCGTCTTTTGAGCAAACTTCCTTCTGATCAGCGAGCTGAGTTCCGCCGTCACATGTTCCGGCAACCTGGATCTATACCTACTCTGCATGAACTCTCAAACTGGCTCCGCTATGAAGCGTGGTGTCATGACTTTGATGTTGAGATTGCCTCACGGGGATTTGAAGACCGACAGACTTCTCGACCTGTACAGAATAAAAGGACTGTAGCCGTTCTTCATGGGGTTGGAGAGGCTCAAAATTTTGTTTTCTCGTCCCCTCAGAAGAGTACTACTCAAAAGACAAAACAGATTGAAGTGAAACGGTTCTGTCCCTTCTGTGATAGTACAGAGCACTATTTAAGTCAGTGCAAAGAATTTGTTAAACTTACTACTGACCAGGCCAAAGACTGGATTCGGGACAATAATCGCTGTTGTCGCTGTGCCAGGACTCATCATGCTGCTCAGTGTGACCTGAAGAAGCCCTGCAACCTGTGTCAAGGCAAACACCTTCGTCCTCTTCACAAAGTAAACGTCAGATCCTCCCCAGATGATACAGCCTGCCTTACCAATTCCTCTCCAAACGGATTTTACCTGGACAAACCTGTTGTTGGGAACCGTGTCATGCTTAAGGTAGTACCTGTCCATGTTCATTATGAAGACCGTACTTTAGATACCTTTGCGGTTCTGGATGACGGCTCTGAGAGAACAATCTTGCTCTCCACTGCTGCCAAAGCCCTCGGCATACAGGGCACACCTGAAGATCTTCCCTTGCACACTGTGCGACAAGACATTGAAGTTCTTCATGGATTGTCTATCTCCTTCCAAATATCTCCAACCTACAAACCGCAAGCCCTGTTCAAGATTGAACATGCCTTCACTGCAGATCGCCTCAATTTGTCTCGGCAGTCTTATCCTGTGTATCAGCTGAAGAAGAAGTATCAACACTTACGTGGTCTTCCCATCCTGCCGATGAAAGATGCTCAGCCTCTACTTCTGATTGGATCAGATCAGCCACATCTCATTACCCCGATTGAACCTGTCAGATTGGGATCTCCAGCTGGACCTGCTGCTGTCCGCACACACCTGGGATGGACCCTCCAGGGCCCTGCATCATTCATGGGGCGGCCTGCATCCTCCCAACAATGCCTGCTAACATCTGTCCCTCCAACACAAGATGAGCTCTTTAAGAACGTCCAGAGACTCTGGCAGATAGAAGCTGTTCCCTACAGGGATGATAAAGAAGTGACTCGATCCAAACAAGATCAGGAGGCTTTAAAGCTACTTGAAGCCAAGACCATCCGCACAGAGGTGAACGGCATTCTTCGACTGGCAACACCCTTACTACGGCATAAGGATATGCCTCAGTTGCATGCCCCTAAGGAGTCGGTCATGCCTAACCTGCGCAGTATTGAGAAACGTTCGTTGAAGGATCCAGTGAAAGCAGAGACCTACAGAGCAGAGATGGAGAAGCTCAAGCAAACAGGAGCTGTCCAGGAAGTAAATAAAGAGACAACAGAGTCTGACAAATGTTGGTATATACCTCACCACATCGTCAGTCATATTGGGAAATCTCATGTTGTTTTTAACTGTTCCCACCAATATCATGGGCAGAATCTCAACCAGTATCTGCTGACTGGCCCTACACTTGGTGCATCATTGCTAGGAGTGCTCATCCGATTTAGGGAGCATCCAGTCGCAGTAAGTGGTGACATCAAGGCGATGTTCCATCAGGTCCGCCTCCTTCCGGAAGATCGTTCCCTACTGCGTTTCCTCTGGCGTGATCTGAAGGTGGATGAGCCCCCTAAAGTCTTCGAATGGCAGGTGTTACCATTTGGCACTACATGCAGTCCGTGCTGTGCCAATTATGCTCTGCAGCGCCATGTGATCGAGCACAGCATGGCTGATGAGTCAATTAGGTTCTCAGTAGAGAAATGTTTCTATGTAGATAACTGCCTTCAGAGTCTGGACACCCCTGAGGCAGAGAGGCACTTGGTTGACGGACTGAGGGAGATGCTTTCCAAAGCTGGATTTGAGATCAGACAGTGGGCCAGCAATGTCCCCGGGGTACTGAGTCACTTACCCACAGAAGCTCAAGCTGAGAGCTTGGAACTGTGGTTAGCTCAAGACAAGACTGGCATACCAGAGTCAACCTTAGGCCTACGCTGGAACTGGCAGACAGATACCCTGGCGTTCAAGCACCGACCTGTAGTGTATGAGACTCCTACCCTCAGGAACATTTACAAGGTCCTAGCTACTCAATACGACCCTCTGGGACTTCTTTTGCCCTACTCCACGCGAGCAAAGGTCATAATCAAACAGCTATGGAATAAACAGAGGGGTTGGGATGACCCCAACTTACCACCAGAGCTCCTGCGGTCATGGCACATCTGGGAGAATGAACTTCAGTATCTACCAAACATCACCCTGCCTAGGACCTATGTCCCTCCTGAGGTGGAGAAGGATGGTGCCTCCCATGAAGTCCACATATTTTCAGATGCTTCAGGACAGGCATATGGAGCTGTGGCATACCTGAGGACCACTGACAAGAGAGGCCAAGTGTACCTGTCGTTCATGGTAGCTCGATCCCGTGTGGCCCCCAAACGTTCTCATTCAATTCCTCGATTAGAACTTTGTGGAGCTCTTGTGGCCGCGCAGTTAGCTAAATTGCTTCAGAAGGAACTGACCTTGCAAATAGAGACCACAGTGTTATGGACCGACTCTTCCACTGTCCTGACCTGGCTGAACTCTGAATCCTGCCACTATAAAGTTTTTGTTGGCAATAGAATCGCCGAAATCCAGGAACTAACAGAAGATTGTTCCTGGTGCTATGTGGATTCTGCCAGCAATCCCGCAGATGACCTCACCAGAGGAAAACCGTTGAATGTCCTTACTAAGATGAATAGATGGTCTCAAGGACCTCCTTTCTTACTCCAAGATCCAGCCAACTGGCCAGTGATGCCAGGTAGAGACCAAACAGATAACCCCACCGAGCTACGGAAGTCTGTCTTCTGCGGCACCACGGCAGTACCATACCAATCAAGTATACCTGATGCTTTGGACTGTCAAACTTGGCAAGAACTCCTGGATGCCACTGCCAAGGAAATTCAGGCGAACACTACCTCTGCTTCCTTTCCTGATGCGGATGATTATCGTTGAGCGGAGATCCTTATTCTTAAGCGGGTTCAACAGGAGTCATTCCCCAATGACTATGAACGTTTAGAGAAAGGGAAACCAGTGTCTTCTGACAGTCGCCTTCTTACCCTGGCACCTGAACTGGACAAATCTAGTAGTTTAATCCGAGTGGGAGGTCGCTTGAGGAGAGCGGAGTCCATCGACGAATCTACCTTACCCCCCATTGTTTTGGACGCTCATCCAGTCACGCAGCTACTAATTAAGCATTATGAGTACAAGCTACACCATCCAGGAGCTGAGCGCGTGTTTGCCGAAATCCGGCGCCATTATTGGATTATCCATGGCCGTGAAGCCATCCGTCGGCACCAGCATAAGTGCTTCGAGTGCCAGCGTTCGAGAGAACAGCCAACTATTCCCAAGATGGCAGACTTTCCTTCTGCCCGTCTCCGTCTCCACAAACCTGCCTTTCACTCATGTGGTGTAGACTGCTTTGGGCCAATGCTGATTAAGATTGGGAGACACAGAAAAACGCTGGGGGATCATCTTCAAGTGTTTAACCACTAGAGCGGTACACTTGGACCTCCTCAATAGCATGAATTCTGATTCCTTTCTAATGGCCCTTAGGCGATTTATAGCAAGAAGGGGAACACCAGCAGAACTGTGGTCAGACCGAGGAACAAATTTTAAAGGAGGTGAAAGAGAACTGAGAGAAGCCTTCGCTGAAATGGCTCCCGAGTTACAGAAACAGCTTTCTCGTCAAAGGATCCAGTTTCAGTTCAATCCTCCAGCAGCCCCACATTTTGGAGGAGTGAGGGAGAGAGAAGTACGATCTGTAAAGTCAGCCCTTTACACCATCGTAGGAACTCAATCAGTTCCAGAAGCAGTCCTGCTGACCGTTCTTCTTGAGGTGGAAGCAATTCTGAACTCCAAGCCTCTAGGTTACGTGTCGTCTGATGTTGCGAACACTGACCCCGTGACACCAAACAGCCTGCTCATGGGGCGGCCAGATGGCTCCTTGCCACAGGTAATCTACCCAGAATCTGAATAGTTGAGTCGAAGGCCCTGGAGGCATTCGCAGGTTCTAGCTGATAACTTCTGGTCCAGGTTCATCCGAAACTCCCTCCCAGGCCTCCAGACACGGCAAAATGGCAGTCATCTCCCCCGGACATGACAGAGAAAATGGTCGTCATGATTGTTGATCCCCAAATGCCTAGGGCCCTCTGGCCTGTTGGACATGTCATCAAGACCCACCACAGTTCGGATGGACATGTCAGGTCTGCTGATGTGGATATTAAGGGACAAGTCTACACTCAACCAGTGGCACGTTTAGTGATCCTCCCAAATCTGCCAGAGAACGGAACCTGTCCAATCAAGTCACTCTAAGTTAAGTCACCTTTTAGTAGGAACAAAGTTGCACAGCACCTTTGGGGGCGGCTGCATAAAAGGCTCCTGGAGAAAGATAGACCTTTATTGAAAACACTTCTATGTTGATAGTTTAAAGAGTGCAGTTCCTGACGCATCCAGTAGGAGGCATTATCGTTATAGTTTGCTGCCTGCTGCGTCATTATATTATTGTGTCATCAGCTGCACACGCAGAAGTTTCTTCCTGCCTGTAATTTGAATGCTTGTTGGTGTTTTGTGGTTCAAAGTGTCAGTACATGACCCTAAAGTAAGTTTGCTTTGATTTATACATTTTTATGCCAGGTTTGAATTGTATTATTTAACTTTGTACATTTTATATGGGCATGCATGGACATGTAACGATTCACGTATGATCGCCTGATAATCAAGATGTGCGATGCGATTTATGCTAAATACAGAGTGGTTTACATTGTAATCGATCTGTTATGTTAACTTTTGATGCTGCATACAGATTATTATTGCTCCTTTTGATAGTGTTATTTGACAACTTGCATTGTTTGTTGATGCACCTGTGCATTTAGTAATATCTTTCCTCACAAAAGCCATTTCATCTGACCAAAACAATAGTTATAAATAATCTTCAATCGCACATCTTCTGCATATTTAGAGCTTTGACTGTTATTTAGAGACAATAAATGTGTATCCATTTATTTTTACATTAATGTTATGTTCTTGTGTTATTTTTAGACTAATATTCAATACACTTTGGAAAGAAGTTCCAGTCTCCTCATTCTTTGTGTCCTGACCGACACTTCAGGAGTGTATACTGCTGTATAGTTAGAGCCAGAGCCTAGCAGTCTCCTTTCCTTTACAACACTAAATATTACATGTAATAAGTTTAAAGAAAATTGTATAACATATTATTTAAGTATATTGTGTAATATATAATTTGGTTTACTCATTAATGAGCCTGGCATTTTCCACCAAACAATTAGAAATTAGGGTAGCACTATTTTTCTCACTATTATTCTCACTATTAACTTGCTTATTAGCATGCATATAACCAGCATATAGTATTTTTAGTACTTATAAAGCACATATTAATGTCTTATTCTGCATGATGTATTCCTTAACCCTTAATCCACTCCATACCTAAATAACTACCTTACTAACTAGTAATAAGCAGCAAAATATGAGTTTATTGAAGGAAATGTTGCAGTTAATATTTAGTTAATAGTGAGAATTGGTGTTTGATCAACATTAGAATGTAAACTTTTCTTATTGTGTACATTTTATAAGTGACTTACACTGTAGGAGGTCTTCTTTGGTCCTGGTAACAATGTCACTCTGAGTGACTTCAACATATGTGAATAAAACACAGGCAGACCTTATACCTAAAGACTGTTTTCAGAGAGCAGATTAATCTTACCTAATCTCTTTTTTATCTCCACTGTTCAGAAATCCTCCAGTTTTTGTCTCATCTGACAGATTTCTTTCACATGTTCAAATGAAAATAGCAAACTGACAGAGATATTGTCTGTAGATTCGGGAAGAGTCTGACCTGCACTACAGTTGGGTTACTTGCAGGAAATGGATGTGATCGTCTCTGTGTGAAAGCTGCTCCAGCTCAGTGTTTCTTATCTTCGGATCATCAATCTCCTGCTCCAGTCGTTCCATTTGTCCTTCAGCTCGACTCACTGCAGTCTTTTCCTGATCTCTGTCTGCTGTGTCACCTCAGAGCTGCTTTTCGGAGCGGATGAGCTCAGCAAAGATCCTCTCACTGTCCTCCACTGCTGTCTGTGCAGAGCGCTGTAAGACACACATCACAATCAGCTCTTACTGCTTCCTCACAGCCTGAGAGCCACAGCGGCTTCAGTGGGACTGAAAGAGGAGAATCAAACTCAAGAGTCTCAAACTTCTCTTCTTCTCCAAACTCACCTTATGAGACTCCACAGCCTCTCTCAGATGCTCAAGATCTGCTGGATCCATTGTTTGCTGGATTTCACTCTGTCTCCTTCAAGTGTTTCTGGAGGAGAAAAAAAAATCTAAATAAATTTTGCATTAATTAAAAAAATCACAAATTAATTATGTAAAGGTGCCTCTTTGATTAAAAAAAATACATTCTTTACAGCGTTTCTCTAGAGTTGTAAGATCATTATATTAATTTAGGTTAGACATGATGTTATTTCACATGAAGGGAACATATATGATTATTACTGTCATATTCTGCAATTATGAATTAACGTGAAGCCGACATGGACATTTAAACTGCGATTTGCAGCAAAAACAGCACCTCTGATGCATGTTGAATTAGAGCAGAGAACTTGGGCATTGTTACAAAAATGAGCAAAGTTCAACTCAAATGCACAGAGCCATCGTGTAGTAACTCCCAATGGGAGAGTAGATCACATGATGCACCCATGATACAGCTGGATACTGCAGTGAGGAGAAGCAGACACACCAGACAGGACATGACGGCTTTGTTTTTTCTACCAGTACAGATGTCACACTCCACGTCTCCAGGTCCAGCAGGAACAGCAGCTTTTAGTTTGGTCTTCTTCAGTTTCTCCACCACTTCAGCCAGTATGGTATTTTTAGCTAAAGCAGGTCTTGGGCTGAAGGTTTGTCTGCAGGGCCGTAGCTAGGGTTTGCAGGGCCCTTGTGCAGGTTGTCTATTTATATATTTATTTCTACCATTTACACAATGTTTAAGTTTTTTCAGGTTTGTAGGTGTCCAGGTACAGAAACCGAATAATCAAATGTAAAATAGCTCTGCATAGTCTTTACTGTAAAAAAAAATATATAGTCAAAACAAAATTTATTCAGACACCTTCTACATTTCTCACATTATCTGTAATGATGAGTCAACAGAGTGGGGATCCATTTGGAGATCATGGAGATCGGAGAGAGAAGTCAATACTCGGGTGATGGTGACCTCTGGTGATGATCAGGGATTCGTTACAGAGCCCCCCCCCCCCCCCCCGCGAGCGGCTTCTGACGTGAGAATGCAACCAACCAAATGCAGCCGGGGTCTTCCACGAGGACGAGGGGCCGGTTTGTTCGGATGGGTCCTGTGAAAGTCAATGGTAAGTAATGGGCTCAAGAATGTCCTTGGCATCGACCCAGGACCTCCGGTCCATACCCCTCCCAGTCGACGAGATATTGCAGAACTCCTCCCCGGTGCCGAGAGTCAAGAATCTCCTGAACCTGATATGCCTCCTCACTGTCAATGATGAGGGGAGGGGGACCTTGGTTCCGGGCCTCGTCTAGGTCGTCCACCCTTCTCGGAGCACCAGCAGCCTTGAGCAAAGAGACATGGAAAGTGGGTGAGATACGATATTAAGGTGGTAAAGCTAAACGATAAGAAACAGGAATTATTGGTTTAATGATTTTGAATGGACCCACGTACCTAGGACTTAGTTTACGGCAGGGTAGTCTGAGCCGAAGGTCCCAAGTTGAGAGCCAAACCTATGATCCCGGGACATACACTGGGTTGGGACGTCGGTGACTGTCAGATTGTTCCTTCTGTCTTCTGACAGCACGTTGGAGATGAGTATGAGCCTCGTTCCAGGTAATTTCACTCCTCCTTAGCCAGTCATTGACTGCAGGTAATTCTGAGGGTTCCCCGGAGCATGGAAAGAGAGGTGGTTCGAATACAAGTACACGTTGGAAAGGTGTGAGTCCAGTAAATGTCTTGGGAAATGAATGTTTTGCATATTCTGCCCAGAAGATGATAGCCAGAGGTAAGGCTGATGTTTACATTGAGGAACCTGAAGAAGGCTATCCATACACAGGAGGAGAAGTGGGGGCCTCTGTCAGAGATAATATAATCTGGAAGACCATAGAAACGGAATACATAGCTGCATAAGACCTTTGCTGTTTCTAGGGCTGTGGGTAGTTTGGGTAAGGGTATGAGACGACAGGACAGGAGAAGCGATCAATGATTGTGAGAATGGTGGTATTGCCTTTGGAGTTGGGAAGGTCAGTGATAAAGTATATGGCAATGTGGGACCAGGGTCTCTGAGGAATGGGTAGTGGTTGTAGCAAACCTGCAGGCATCTGTTTAGAGGATTTGGAAGTGTTGCAGGATACCCCATTCTTGATGAATGCAATGAAGTCAGTGCGAAGTGTGGACCACCAGAATTTATTTGAGAGAAGTTGGATGGATGCAGTTATTCCCGGATGTCCAGAACTGGGAAGATCATGAACCTGTTGAATGACTTGGGTCCTCAAGGAAGGAGGTACAAATGTCCTGTTGGGTGGACATTCAGTAGGTATGGGATCTGTGCCCTGCGTCTCCGCGATCTTAGTCATGACATCCCACTGCACCGGAGCTACAATGAGAGTGGTAGGTAAGATGTGATCAGGTGAAAGAGGCTGAAGTGTTGACTCAAATTGGTGAGAGAGAGTGCATCTGCTTTGGCATTTTTGGAACCAGGACGATAAGTTACTGTGAACTGAAACCGTGTGAAGAAAAGAGCCCACCTAGCCTGTCTGTGATTGAGTCTCCTTGCGTTGCGAAGGTATTCCAGGTTGTGATGGTCAGTGAGAACTGAGAAGGGAAATCTGGATCCCTCAAGCCAGTGTCGCCACTCCTCAAAGGCTGCCTTCATTGCTAGTAGCTCATGGTTTCCCACATCATAGTTCTGTTCGGCTTGATTTAGCTTGCATGAGAGGTAGGCACAGGGGAAAAGCTTGGGTGGACTGCCATAACGTTGTGAAAGGACCTACACCTGTGCTGGAGGCATCTATCTCTACCACAAACTCATGTTCAGGATCCGGGTGATGCAGTATGGGTGCAGTGGAGAAACGTTCCCTGAGGTGACCAAATGTTTGGTCAGCTGCTGGTGACCAGAATATGTGACTTCCCCTCCTTTTAGTCATAAATGTTAGAGGGGCTGCGATGGAGCTGAAATCTCTGATTAAACGTCTATAAAAGTTAGCGAAGCCGAGGAATATCTCCATCTCCTTGACAGTCATAGGTTTGGGCCAGTTCAAAACAGCTTGCACCTTATGGTCATCCATTGCCACTCCTTCAGGGCTGACTACATAAAACAGCTCGGATATAGCTAATGCGTGTCTCTAGGGAGTCAGAGTAGACGAGAATGTCATCCATGTAGATGATGACCCATCTATTGAGAATGTCACGGAATACATCATTTATGAATGCTTGAAAGACTGAGGGACTGTTGACAAGCCAGAACGGCATAACCCAGTACTCGTAGTGCCCAGATGTGGTGGAGAAAACTGTCTTCCACTCCTCCCCCTCTCTGATGCGAATCATATTGTAAGCGTTTCATAGTTCGAGCTTAGTGAAATATTTGGCTGAACTAAGCTGTTCGAGAGCTGGAGGGACCAGAGGCAGGCGGTACCGGAATTTAACGGTTATATAATTTAACCCTCTATAATCAATACAAGGCTGAAGATTCCCCTCTCTCTTCTTGACTAAGAAGAATCCAGCAGACGCAGGAGACTTGGATGGAACAATGAAGCCTTTAGCTAGTTCCTCCTCTATGTAAGTTCTCATGGACTCAGTTTCTGGTTGTGAGAGAGGAAAAATTCAACCCTTGGGAGGTGTGGTGCCTGGGAGTAGTTCGATAGCACAGTCGCTGGATCAATGTGGGGGAAGTTGAGTAGCTTTGGCCTTGCTGAATGCTTCAGATAGATCAGCATAGTCTGAGGGAATGTCGGTTGAGTGCAAAGGATCCATTTTGACGGTGGCTGCTTCAATTAATGGTGGTTCCAGAATCTGAAGACACTGTGTGGAACACTTGGCTGACCAGTAAGTGATTTGACCCTCCGTCCATGAGATCTAGGGCTTGTGTAGTTGAAGCCAGGGGAGTCCAAGAACAACTGGATTGTTGGGAGCTTGTATGATGAAGAAACGAAGGATTTCTGAATGCATGAGTTAACTACGCCAGTAGTTAAGCAGATGTCATTGGTGGTGTGCTGGACCTGACCAGCACCCAGAGGTCACCCGTCTAGCGCTGCCACTGCCAATGGAGATTTACAGGGTATGAGAGGAAGGTCATGACTTTTGGCAAAGTCAGCATCAATTAAATTTATCGACACCATCATTAAAGGCTAGTTTAACAGGCACTTTGACACATCTTGAAGAATTAAATAACTGACTCACCGCAGAGGAAGCATGCTTTTTGGCTTTGGTTGGACAGGAGATTTTCACATGACCGGCCTGGCCACAGTAAAGACAAAGATTTTGACGATACCGGCGATCTCTTTCCTCTGGAGAGATGTGTGCATGTCCCACTTGCATGGCCTCTTGCTCAGGCACAACTGCAGGGCTTAGTGAATGGAAAGTAGAACCCCTGCTAGGTTTCCTGGAGCAAATCATATTGTCGACGCGAATGGCAAGATCAATCAGTTGCCAGCCGGGGCAATACAAGACTTCGTGATGAGTGTTTGTGTGAGTGTGGCTTAAGTAGTCCCATAGATGAGCATCAGGTCAACTAGCAATCAGAGTCCTGGTACAGGATGAAATGGAGTTCGGAGAGAGAAGTCAATACTCTGGTGATGGTGATCTCTGGTGACGATCAGGGGGAACCTGTGGGATTACAAATTCTATTTAAATGTTTAATTTAAATTCACTTCCTGACTAAGAAGTGTCAGGCAAATTCAGGTGCTTGAGATCGCTTCCTGACCATTTGAGCTTGAGACAGCTGGGCCTTTGTCTCTATGATAATGGTAAGTTCAACGAGGCAGACTACTACTGAGGCTTTCAACGTTTGTTCTGCAAATGGCTTTGTCCTGGCCCAGACGTGGATTCGTTAGGTTTATTGGATTAGTGTCTATGCATTTGATAACCACGGGAAGTTCCCGTAACAAACTAACGCCTCCCTCATGTGCTTGCTTTGTTTGAATTTGTCTCCACCTCCAAGAAGTCCCTCCTCCAATTCTGCCTATAAGATACCATGTAAGATTGCTTAAGATTGAGATTTTCGATGACTACAGCTACCATCAACTTGGGTTTTTCAATAAAGAATCCTACGATCGAATCCGAAGTCTCCTGGTCTTCTCTTCTGAGTTTTCTACACTTTAGAAGAACAGAGTTTACAACAGATGGTGCCGTGAGCCGGATAGAGTTCCAGCTTCCTCACCTGAAAACTTCAAGCTCAAACAAACAAACAAAGTCTGCATCCAGACTGCATCTTTTGGAATCCAGCGAAACTTCCAGCTGAACAAAGATTCCCAGACTGAATTTTTCTCTCAACCAAGGGTGGTGAGTGCTGTCTCTAATCCAAAAGAACCTGAGACCAGTACAAATTTTTGTATCCTCTGTGCCGTCAGAGAAGAGTTAACATACATCTGTAGGGTTTGTTTAACTAAATTTATCCTCTGTTCTTGTAGGCAGGGAAGATTTTGGCATTACGTGCTAAAAAGTAGTTATCCTCTGTTTCAGGCAGGGAAGATTTTGGCATTACGTGCTAAAAAGTAGTTATCCTCTGTTTCAGGCAGGGAAGATTTTGGCATTACGTGCTAAAAAGTGGTTATCCTCTGTTTCAGGCAGGGAAGGTTAGCATTACGTGCTAAAAAGTGGTTATCCTCTGTTTCAGGCAGGGAAGATTTGGCATTACGTGCTAAAAATAGGTTATCCTCTGTTTCAGGCAGGGAAGTTAAGTGTAAAGTGTTGGTAATTTGGAAAGTTAACAATAGTTAAGCTTTTTTTTAACAAGTGTACCCTCTGTTGATCAGAGAAGTTTTTTTGTTTTTTTGTTTAGTGTTTTGTTTGTGTGGTACAGAAGAAACTTACAAAATGGTTAGAAGGAATGCTAGGCTGATTCCAACCACAGAAAAGAGTGGTCTTGCGACTCCTTTGTGGTCAGATAGTGAATTCAAAACGCTGTTAGGGGAACAAATGGACCTAATATTCACTGAAAAAGTTAGACAAGAACTAACGCAGAAATATGAGATTCATCCAGACAAGACTTGGTCGGTAGATGAGTGTAAAAAGGTACTAGGAGCAAGTATTCGTAAGAACAATGTGAAAGGCATTATCTGTTGTCACAGAGAATTCAATGTAACGCTAGCGACACAACAGTCTCAGCGTAACTCAGAGCTAGAGAAACAGAACAATGAACTCCGTGCTAGAGTATCCACTTTGACTAAGAAATTGAACCTCAAGAAAGCTGCAGCAAAAACTGATGTGGAAGTAAGTCAGCCTGATAACATTTACCCTGATTTACAAGCGTTTTTTTGAAACAGATGTAGCTCTCCAATCAGTAACTGATGTGCCTGTAAATTCAGTCAATGTGTGTGTTGCTAGGAGAAGATCTCAGGGAATTGAGGAAACTGATAGTGTTCCTCTCAATTCTTCTGTTGTGCAAATACAAACTGTTGCCAAAGCTTTATGTCTTAAAGATATAGAGAGACTATCTCAGAGTTTACCGTCAGCACGCACACATTTTTCTGAATTTAGAAGAACATTGATCAGTAAAATGCGTCTTTATGACATGTCGTTGGCAGAAGTCACGCAGCTGATGTCACAAATACTAACTGAATCTGAATTCAACAGTTTTGAATATGCTGTCACTTCTGAACTGCGAAATGCCAGTAAGGGTGATTTAAGAGAAGGTATTTTGAAAATCCTAAAGAATATCTTAGGACCCAAAATAGATTGGTCTAGAATTACTACCTGTGTGCAAAGGAAAGAAGAAACTGTGAGTGAATATACTGAGAGATTTTGTCAGTCAGCTGTAATCTACAGTGGAATTGTTGATGACCCTGAAAGTGTGCTTGATGACAAGGGACCCCTGGTTCGTATCTGGTCAGATGGCCTTGTAGCCGAATACAGAAAAGCATTACCATTCTTAGATCTAACTTGGTCTAACAGAACTCTCAGAAGTAACCTAGACAGGTTAGCCACATGGGAAAGAGATGCTGATGTCAAGGCAAAAGTAAGAGTAGCAGCAGCTATGTTTAACACAACGAAACAAGACAATAGATGGTCTAAAAGAGAAAGCAAATGCAAATACTGTGGAAAATTAGGACATTGGGAGAAAGAGTGTAGGAAGAAGTTGCAAGATAGTAAAATAAATGCTATGCATAATTCTGCTCCTTCTCAGCCTGCCCACAACCCTGAAGTAGTTCCGCCAGTGACCACTGAAACTGTGGTACAGCTAGTTCAGGCTCTTCTAAGAGCACAACAAGACCAGGAAAAAAACTAATTATTGGGGCTGTGAGTAGCTACCTTTCCCCTGTAATCCAACACAATGACCAAATAATTTTTGTGAAAGGTAGCATAAAAGAGAAAGAGATTGATTTTTTGCTTGATACAGGTGCAGAAATTACAGTAATTCCTACAAAATTGGCACAAGGTTTAAACATCCCATACAAGAAAACCAAACTTTGTTTAACTGGTGTAATAGGTGAAGATTCTGTTTTGTATGAAACTCCGCCCATAGAGGTACAATTTGGCCCAAAAACTCTGACTACAAAATTGCTATGCGCTCCATTAAATACAGGTGCAATTTTAGGCATGGATCTTCTGAGACAAATAAATCTAACTTTAGACATGTCCTCAGAATCTACTAGCATAAAAATTTCCTCAGCACAGATTTCTACCAATAATGCAACCCCTCCCGAGTATGCTTTCTTACAGAATCATCCAATTTGGGCTAAAGACAAGGATGATTGTGGGTTGTTGACAGGTGTAGAACCAGTTAAATTGACAGGAACTCCACCTCCGGTCACCAAACAATATCCGATTAATATGGAAGCTATACAGGGAATCAAACTTATTGTAGAAAATTTGCTGACGCAAGGAGTGCTAGTTAAAACCAACAGTCCATGTAATTCACCCATATGGCCCATCAAGAAATCTAATGGGACATGGAGACTTACAATAGACTACAGAGTAGCCAATAAACATATTAAAAAAATCACCCCCCTAGTGGCAGATCCATCTACAATTTGTAATGGCTTACCATTAGATTGTAAGATTTTTTCAGTAATTGATATGTCTAATGGATTCTTTTCTGTACCGTTGCACTCTGACAGCCAGCCATGGTTAGCTTTCACAGTTGACTATGAACAATACCAGTGGACACGATTGCCACAGGGATTTCAAAACTCCCCAACCATATATCATCAGGCTGTCAGACGTGATTTGTGTGACCCAGAATGTCCGGTAAAACAGTCCACTATGATCCAATATGTCGATGATATTTTGATTGCCTCAACAGATCATGAGGTACATCAAACTGAATTGGCATCATTGTTGGACTATTTGCATAAAAAAGGACACAAATGCAGCTTTCACAAAGCTCAAATCGCTAAAAAGCAAGTCACATTTCTGGGTCAAACAATTGGTGCAGGAAATAGATCCCTTACACAGGATCGAGAGGCTTCAGTCAAAGCCATACCTCCGCCTAATACCATTAAAACACTCCGCTCATTTTTAGGAACAACAGGTTATTGTAGACCTTGGATTGAAGACTATGCCTCGATTGCTCAGCCTCTCTATGATTTGTTGAAAGGCCATGGTAAAGATTCAGATACTGTTTGTATGGAAGAACTTCATCTCAAAGCTTTTAATGATTTGAAGAGAGCACTATGTCAAGCACCAGCATTAGGAATTGCCCAATCTGATAGACCCTTTGTGCTTTATGTCCATGAACACTTAGGCTTTATGACTGCATGTCTAATGCAAGATCATGGGGGCAGCTTACGCCCAATTCATTACTATTCCGGTAAACTTGACATAGTCGCTCAAGGTATGGGCCCATGCCTCAGAGCAGTACAGGCAGTTCATCTAGCGCTTCAGGCTTCATCAGGAATGGTGTTAGGTCAGACTGTAAACGTAAAATGCCCTCACGCAGTGTCCGCACTAATGAATCAAGCAAAAGTCACTTCTGTCACCTCCTCCCGTTGGGGAAATTGGTTAGCAACTCTCACAGCCCCGAATATTGTTATACAGCGTGCACCAGTCACGAACCCATCCTCATGTATGATGTCTGCAATGACTGAATTTGTGTTAGAGGATGAAGGCGAAATGACTCATGATTGTGTTACGCTTACATATGCAGCGACAAGTGAAATAGCAGAAACTCCCATAGAGAACGCAGAATTGGAGTTGTTTGTTGATGGTTCAGCTCAAGTTATTGAAGGTAACAGACGAGCAGGATATGCAGTAACTTCCACCACTGAAGTAGTTGCTTCAGGTCGTCTTCCAGATCATTTTTCAGCTCAAGCTGCAGAACTAGTAGCCTTAACTAGAGCATGCACGCTAGCTTCAGGATCGGTTGCAAATATCTACACAGATTCCAGGTATGCTTTTGGGGTAATTCATGATTTTGGTGTCATTTGGCAAACCAGAAAATTTCTAACTTCTGCTGGATCCCCCATTAAGCATGCTGGATTAGTGAAAGATTTAATGTTTGCCATGAAACTCCCAAAGAAATTAGCGGTGATCAAAGTGAAAGCACATCTCACAACTAATACTACGGAAGCTAAAGGTAATGCTCTTGCTGATGTAGCGGCTAAACAGGCTTGTTTCTATGCAACTGTACAAGTGTGTTCAGGTAGTACAGCACAGAAGACAATTCTACCTCCTGAATCAATAGTTGATCTGTATAAAGACGTTCCTCTATATGAAGCATGGACATGGTTAGACAAAGGAGCCACTGTGGATTCATCCGGCTGCTGGACCAAAGGGGGAAAGTATGTTGCTCCCGAATCACTGTTGCCATATTTGGCTCAACAAACACACAGTTTGGGTCATAGTGGTCCAGCAATGATGAATCACAGGTTCTCAAATCAATGGTGGAATCCAAAATTCAGAAACGCAGCCACTGAAACAGTCAAGAGATGTGTTACATGTCAGAAAAATAATGATGTACCAGCAGCACATACCCCAGCTCCACCAGGGCCATTTCGTCACCTGCAAGTTAATTACATATCGTTGCCCCCTTGTAAAGGAAAAACTGACGTTTTGGTAGTAATAGACAAGTTCTCAAGATGGGTAGAAGCTTATCCAACAGGGCGTGCTACAGCTGCACATACTGCTAAATGTCTTGTCACTGATTTCATTCCCAGATGGGGATTACCAGATTGCATTGACTCAGATCAAGGTACCCACTTCACAGGACAGGTAGTCAAGGAAGTGTCTAGAATGTTGAAGATTAAGTGGAACCTTCACTGTCCCTATAGGCCACAAGCATCAGGACAGGTTGAACGATCAAACAGAACAATCAAAACCAGGCTAAGCAAAATGCATCAGGAAGAAGTACCATGGGTTGAAGCACTGCCCGCAGTACTGTGTAGTATGAGAGCATCACCTAACAGATCAGTAGGACTGAGCCCTCATGAGATTATTACTGGACGCCCAATGCTGATGCCAGGTGTGATTGATCTTAGAAATGCTGATGTGCACATTGCTTCAGATGCCCTGATCGCTTACTGTGAAAACCTCACAAAGGCAGTGCAGAGTGCCAAAGAGAGAGTTGAGTCGTGTTGGCAGACTCCACCAGAAGGTGGACACACAATCGTCCCAGGTCAATGGGTCATGATAAAGGCGTTCAAAAACAAGCCATTAGAGCCTAAGTGGTACGGACCACATCAAGTGATGTTGATTACAGCTGCTGCAGTATTGTGTCAGGGAAGGAAAAATTGGACTCATGTGTCACACTGTAAAGTTGTTCCTCCCCCTGCAGGGATAGGATAGGGCAGACACAAGAACCAGTGAGGAGCCCAGGGAAGAACCGAAAGCAACAGGCTTCGGGGGCCAACCCTGCGGTGAAGATTTCATCATAGGCCTTTCCCATCCAATTAGTCCATCCTTTCCTCACTGTTCTTTAGGTGTCGCAGGAATTGAGAAATAGGGAAAGAAGGAACAACAATAGCAGACTATATTTGAACAGAGGATGCAACCCTAATGTTTGCAGACTCTACAACAAATACTGCTCTGTGCCGTTGGTCTCTCTTGTTTGTGTTTCTTTCTTCCTCTGTGCAGATACCATTTGATGGCTGTCCTGAGATCCATATGCACCACCCTTCTCACCTGCGGATGAAGCCACAACCTCTAGAATACAACTAGACCCATTGCCGAGCCAACTATCACACAAGAAAGAGAAAAGAATGAAGAAAAAAAAAATACACAACGCAGAGACTCACATACGGGAACTTCAGTCATCCATCAACATGATCAAGATTTTCGTACTATTAACCATCATGGACATCACGCAAAGTGTAGACCCCAGAAACAACATATTCTTAGAGCTGATGAATATGTCAAGAAATGCCTTGTTTGCTGGAAAGAACGTTTGCATGCCGCACGCACCTTCAGTAGGAGCAGGAATCCCATGGGTGGCACACCCTATCTCCAAATGTGATACGTGTACCTTATTCGATCATCATACCAGTGGATTATACAACAAGGATACATGTCACAACGTAACAATTCCTCCAGCTTCTTCGTGTTGCATTCCTGGACTACCATCCTGCAACCTAACTTCAGCTACTCCCATCATGACAGATCTACTCATGCAAAGGATGTTCTATTGGTGCATGGAAAATTATGCTCCAGCATCGACTACACTGGGTGAAATTCCTCATGAACGTTGCAGCTTTGTGATTGAAAGAAGAACCGAATTCGATGTGTACGTTACTACATCAGATAAGAAAGAGGAGAATGAATTAAAAGAGTGTCTCTACGGGAACCCATCCCTACCGAATTTTTTTGCCATAAATCAGTGGTGTATGATTCCTCCACCGACTGGCACTTTGTGGTTATGTGGGACTTCTGTCTACAGCATCCTACCCAGCCAATTCAATGGCAGGTGCACCCTGGTTTATGTCCTACCAGCCATCAGAGACTCACATACGGGAACTTCAGTCATCCATCAACATGATCAAGATTTTCGTACTCTTGATCTTTCAGCAAAATTACACCAGATGACTGAAGATAATTCTTCATGGTTCGGAAACTTGTTAGCAAATGACTCCCGCCTCTCACGAGGAAATGACAGTTCCAACCAGAAAATATTATTACCCGTAAGAACTTCACGGACCCTAATTGCATGTTTTGTTTCTGTGTCAGCATGCAATTACATATAAGCAACACAGAACATGTACTATGTGCCTGTAACGATTACAAGTTACAAGAATTAACTTTTAAGTGTCTAAATTTGTATTTTGTGAGAGTTATTAGAACTCTCAAAGGGGGAATTGTGGGATTACAAATTTTATTTAAATGTTTAATTTAAATTCACTTCCTGACTAAGAAGTGTCAGGCAAATTCAGGTGCTTGAGATCGCTTCCTGACCATTTGAGCTTGAGACAGCTGGGCCTTTGTCTCTATGATAATGGTAAGTTCAATGAGGCAGACTACTACTGAGGCTTTCAACGTTTGTTCTGCAAATGGCTTTGTCCTGGCCCAGACGTGGATTCGTTAGGTTTATTGGATTAGTGTCTATGCATTTGATAACCACGGGAAGTTCCCGTAACAAACTAACGCCTCCCTCATGTGCTTGCTTTGTTTGAATTTGTCTCCACCTCCAAGAAGTCCCTCCTCCAATTCTGCCTATAAGATACCATGTAAGATTGCTTAAGATTGAGATTTTCGATGACTACAGCTACCATCAACTTGGTTTTTTCAATAAAGAATCCTACGATCGAATCCGAAGTCTCCTGGTCTTCTCTTCTGAGTTTTCTACACTTTAGAAGAACAGAGTTTACAACAAACCACAGAGGCCGGACTCATTGCATTATCACAGTTTACTTGCTATAGTTTAGAAAATGGTAATAAAATATGACAAGAACTCAGAATGGTCAGGTCAAAGTGTCAGAATAATTTTTGGTCCCAAATGTTTATTTTTTTTAATTAATTTTAAACAATTAATTTGACTGGTAGTCCACTGTGTAACAGAGGCCAGTGAGTAGGTGCTGTGGAGGTAAACCTCACTCACCTAATCTCAAGAGATGCATTAGCAACTGATGCTAGTGGCTGCAGCCTTTAGCCTCCTTGTTAGTGCGTCTGCCTCCTGGGTTCGAGACCCACTCAGAGCAGGCGAGTAGGACCTATTACAACTGTATGAATAATTTATAAGTTTAATATATCACAGCTTATTTTATTTTTCTATACTTACTTACATGAATAAACTATAGTGTCCTGCACCTACTAGTAAAAAATAATAAAAAAATGAATACCTGGGTTTTGTTCAGGCCCGAAATTAAAGGTGCAAAATGTTTATTAAACTAAAACGGCGGTGCATTGAACACCCTGTTCTGATGAGAGTTGCAACTATGGCAGCTGAGAAGGCCATTCTTTGTGTTCTTTTTGAAGAATTTTCGGAGCCTGATGAAATCTGTATAAATACGTGTTTAATACTGCAAAATATGCTCAATGTTACAGTCACTGCCCTTGCCGTCCAGAATAAAAGAGAATATTCGAGTGAAGGGATTTGTGGAAACTGTGGTTCCTAATTATTTTGATCCAAAATTAGCTTCGTATTTCAGGATTAAAAGACAAACATTTCAGGTGAAGGATAATCCACTTCTTACCTCCGAGACTGTGTTATGATCAATATGACCTTATTATTTTTACTGTGAGTATTAGGCTTATTATGATTGCTGATCACTGTTGTTGTGCTATGATCATTGTAATATTTACCATTATATAATCAGAGGAGCATATAAAAGTTTATGAAAGTGTCACTCCACAATACAATGGCAAAATATATAAATATGTAATGTATTTTATGTTACATTAATCAGTGTCTAGCACACCTTCTTAAGGAAAGGATGGACCAGAAGATATTGCAATTACTACATGATATTTAGACAGATTTAAAGACCTGGGCCCGTATTCATGAAAAATCTTAGTGCTAAGAGTTGCTCCTAGTAACACAATTCTAAGAAAATTCTTAGAAATGTGGGTGTTTCCTCTTAAATTTCAAGAAAAGATCCTAGTAAAGAAAAAAGTAATTCAGAAAGCATCTTAACCCTTAAAAGAGGTCTAAAGGTCCGAAATTGTTAGGAGTACGGACGAGGACTTTTAAGAGGCTTAAGAGTTTCTTTAGCAGCGGAGAACATGGATGAAACATGAAGAGGGAGAAGAAATGTGTTGCACACAATGCATGACAGTGAGTTAATAAGACACCACACATTAGATCGTGCAGGATCATGTTTGTGACAGATCTTATTAAAGACATGTATCCCTGTGACCGATCTGATTAGAGACACGCTAACATCCCTGACACTGCGCAGAAATGCCATAGCACCAGAAATGGACGTAATCACTACATTAACTACATTAACATATTTGGCAACTGGAAAAATGCAACTTTGCAGAAGCGATGATTTGAGTCTGTTACAGCACTTTCAGAACCTTATTGTGTCGCTGTTCATTTCTTATAAAATACATTAAGAATGACAGCATGGTAAATAAAAAATAAAGAATATAATGTGTGTGTGCGCGCGCGCGCGAGAGAGAGAGAGAGAGAGTACGGTAAAACAGGAAAAATTACGCTTGTAATTTCAAAGTGAAGGCTTATAATAAACCCTACTCTTAAAAGCGCTCTTACTTCCTTCTTGGACAACCAACCAATCACAGTCTTCAAAAGACTGTGTCATAGCTAGCAACGGGGTCAGCCCCGCCTCCTCACTAAGATAAAAGTTTTTGTCTTTTCCTTGCTCAGAGTTGCTCTCAGATTGGTCCTGAATCACTTTTAAGCTAAGACTCCCAGCTAGAAATTGTTAAGCTAAATTAGGAGCTCTCTGAGAGGATTCTTAGAATCTTTATGAATACGGGCCCAGGAGTGTGTATGAGAGTGTCCAGGGCCCGTATTCATAAAGATTCTAAGAATCCTCTCAGAGAGCTCCTAATTTATAATTTATAAGCCTTCGCTTTGAAATTACAAGCGTAATTTTTCCTGTTTTACCGTACTCTCTCTCTCCCGCGCGCGCACACACACACACACATTATATAATTTATTTTTTATTTAGCATGCTGTCATACTTAACGTATTTTATAGGAAATGAACAGCGACACAATAAGGTTCTGAAAGTGCTGTAACAGACCCAAATCATCGCTGCTGCATAGTTGCATTTTTCCAGTTGCCAAATATGTTAATGTAGTTAATGTAGTGATTACGTCCATTTCTGGTGCTATGGCATTTCTGCGCAGTGTCAGGGATGTTAACATGTCTTTAATAAGATCTGTCACAAACATGATCCCTGCACGATCTAATGTGCAGCGTCTTATTAACTCACTGTCATGCATTGTGTGCAACACATTTCTTCTCCCTCTTCATGTTTCATCCATGTTCTCCGCTGCTAAAGAAACTCTTAAGCCTCTTAAAAGTCCTCGTCTGTACTCCTAACAATTTCGGACCTTAAGACCTCTTTTAAGGGTTAAGATGCTTTCTGAATTACTTTTTTCTTTACTAGGATCTTTTCTTTAAATTTAAGAGGAAACACCCACATTTCTAAGAATTTTCTTAGAATTTTGTTACTAGGAGCAACTCTTAGCACTAAGATTTTTCATGAATACGGGCCCAGATCTATAATCTTACTTGTCCTCTTATTATTTAAGTTATTTTTCCTTTAATGTCAATAAACAAGTGCTTAAAGATAACCTGTTTGGGAAATTAGTAGAAGCAGGTATTTTACCCGAAGAGTCTGAGGGTGTCATTGAGGTTCAGTCTGAAGAGGCAGTGGAAACTGCAGCTGAAGATGTGGATCTTCGCTCTGACTCTGTTATGATTTATGATCCTAGGATTTCCTTAAAGTTAAAGGAAATTGATTTTTTGATCAAAAAATAGGAATGTTAGGCAGAAATGATTATGCTTCTTGTAGTAGTGACACAGGCTGACCGAGATATCCAACTACATAAATTGTAATTTAGAATCAAAGCGGTTGGTTGAAAAAAACAGTTCCATTACCACGTACTACGCCCACATCAGTCTCATCACTTTTAACATCTGCTGGCAGTACAGAAACGCAAGATTTGTATCACTCGCCCTCTTCTGATACTTTCGATGTTAGTAGATATATAAGACTAGTGTCTCCATTTAGAGAGACAGAAGTCGACTCCTACTTTGTTGCGTTTGAGCGCATCACTGGTAAGTTGAGGTGGCCAAAAGATATGTAGGCTCTGTTACTACAGTGTAGCCTAATAGGGAAAGCACAGGAAGTTTGCTCTGCTCTTCCAATAGGAAGCTCTCTTGACTATGACATTGTTAAATCTGCAGTTTTGCGAGCGTATGAACTTATCCCTGAGGCTTATAGACAGAAATGCCACACTCATTCGAAAACAGTCAACCAAACTTATGTTGAATTTGTGAGAGAGATAAGGGTTCTTTTTGAAAAGTGGTGTCTTTCTAGCAAGGTTATTTCCCTGGAGGAATTGCAGGACCTAATCTTGCTAGAGGACTTCAAAAATTATGTTCCTGCAAAGATCATTGTACAATTAAATGAACAAAAAGTGATGTTGTTGGCTAGTGCTGCAGTTTTGGCTGATGAGTTTGTGCTGACACACAGAAATGTCTTCTCAGCGCACACATCTGCCAAACCTCCGTTGATGAATGTGGAAAGCTTGGTTGCCCCGCATGCTGTGCACTCGTCTAAAAGTGAGACGCCATCTAAATTTGGTCGTAAGTTTGTGAACCGTGGTAAAAGGCGTTTGTTTCTTTTGCCTTGATCCAAACCATTTGGAGAATGCAAGGCTTGGAAACAGAAAAGAGTGGCTTCCAAGCCCAAAATAGTCACAGGAGCAACAGAGAGAGACCATGAACGCGAGGACAAACACCAAGGATCCGACAACACAAGGCGAGGTTAGCACATCTAATATAGAGCCGCAAACGAGCCACACCTGGACTGATTAGCTCGTTGCGGTAATCAGACACACCCACTCACACACACAACAGTACCAAGCACAGATGAGACCGTGATCCCATGAACCGTGACAGATCTGATTCCAGGGAATGACCTAGCAAGTGGCACAGTCTTTACTAGGCCAGTTGTATCCTATAAACCTAGTACTACAAACAAACCTTATTTGGCAGAGAATTTCCCCTCTGCATTTCCCGCTTGTGCAGTTATCCGTGCCCAGTCAAAGAAATTTGAGGAGGTGGTGGATCTCTCAAACTCCTTTCTGGTTAAGGATCCTAAATCTGTGAAGTGTGTCCTGTCTATAATTCCTGACCCTGACCTTGCTGTAGCCTCTGAGAAGTTAAGCTCTGAATACACCATTGAAGGCGATGTAGTATATCAAGGACCGAATCAGACAAATCAAGATTCGATCAAAGCATGGTTGAAACATGAGGAGCCGAATTCCACAAAAGGGAGAACAAGACAACAGCAGGAAGTCGTAAATCAGATCCCTAGCTCCAGCCCGTCTGAATACAGCCTAACCAGCAAGCCTTTCTCACAGAACAGCAGCCAGCATTAAGACAAAGGAACACTTAATGATAATTCCAATGCAGGAAGGAGACTATCAAATTTGGGGCGAGTAATAAATATTAATGGTCAAAGAGATGCAACATGTGAACATTACATGTAAATCTGTGATAAAAATCACAGCTACAAACATTCTTAGATTGACTTCCCCCGACCACACTTCGAGGACAAAGGCTGAAATTCCTTGGTTCACAAAGACTGTAAAATCATCTTAAAAGACTTTCATTCTCATTGTTAATGAAACGAATAATTTCTATGCATAACTGCATATTATGTATGTGACCCACAAATTTGACTATCCTTGTTTTAATCACTCATTGTGTATGTCTTGCTTTTAATTAGTATTGAATAGCTTAAGCCTTAAGGGTTAATGTCATGTTTGGTATGCATGAGTTTGATAATTCTAGCTTGAAACATTTCTTTTGATTGATTTTCTGTCAAATGTATCATATTCTGGTTATAGAAATCACATCCAAAAGGATACTTCACAAGAGTATGTAAGATTCGGACAATGTGACTGACCATGACATGTTGATTTATTGATTGGGTGGAGCAACAAAGCAGCACCCAGAGCCAGCATAGGATCTAATTGGTCAAGACAACCATTGGGGAGGTGTCTGAAAGCCAAGTTTAAATGCTAGGACACCCTCTTGAAATCTCTCTCTTGAAAATGCCATCTACAAGCTCTCTTGAAATCTCTCTCTCTAACTCTCTTTAGCCATGCTTTTTGTCATCATCTTTGGGCTCTTTGAGCGCCATGTGCTCTGGCCCACAAGCCAGCTGCTACCATGATGAGAAGAAAAGCCACCTAGTCTCTTTACATCATTTTAATATTTTACTTTAGTTTATTTTCTTTCTGTTGAGTTTGTGTGCTAAGTTAAGTTTGCCAACGACAACCAGCCCAGAACTCTGCAAAACCAGCCAAGAACCAACGCCCACTTCAACGACTCCTGAACTCTAAGCCAATCAGCGACTTCGGAGAAACCCTTTTCTGCAAAGGAGGAGGACAAAAGGGAACCCTTAAACACAAAAGCAACGCAAGTACAAACCCCAGATTCTTGCTGAGCTGGTGTAATTTTAATATAGATTTTAGCCTCATTGAAAACTCAATGCGAGTGTTAAATAAGTGATTGATGGTTGTTCAGGTCTATGCAATAGCACATATTGCTGTAAACGTGGAATATCACATTCTCATTCTCTTAAACTAATCCTTTCCTCACATTCTCTCTTTCGGCAACGTGTGAATGTGTAAATGATTGTGTTCATGTTTAGATTAGTTTACATGTCTTAGAGTTATATAAATAAAGTCTTGTTTATATTGAAAAGAGAAATATCTTGTTTTGTGCTCACAAGTTAATGTCTTAATCTGTCGATTTTGTTACTGTGCTATTTAATAGGGTGTTCACTATATTTTGGGATTTTAATATCCAGTGCAGAGTTTATTATACGGCTTGTTTAGTGAATCGCCGTGAAACAGTGAGTCTGTTCAAATTCCCTATAAAATCATTAATGATTCCCTTTGAACTAAATTGACCTGTTTCCCTTATAAAAAAAAAAATATATATATATATGTTATCCTTACAGCGGGAAGAGAACACTTAGCTGCAGCACAAAAGGCAGACCCTTCCCTTGCCAGGGGTATATTGGCTGCAGACAGTGCTACCCATGCGTCTAATTCAGAGGTCGTTTACTACCGGGAATGTGGATTGTTAATGCGTAGGTGGAAGCCCCAGCAAGAGGGTTTAGACTGGCAGGAAGTGCGGCAGATTGTTTTACCTGCTGGTTATCGGCAACAAGTCTTGAAACTTGCCCATGAAAACGCATTGACTGGTCATGTAGGTATAACAAAAACCTACCAACGTGTTACTAGGTACTTTTTCTGGCCTGGTCTTAAATCCGCCGTATTCCAGCTGTGGGTAACCCGTTAGAAAGCTTAATTGTTGATTGTGTTAGACCGCTACCCAAATCCAAGTCAGGACACCAATATATTTTGACCATCATGTGTGCTGCAACTCACTTCCCTGAGGCTGTTCCAATACGTACATTGAAAGCTAAGGTTGTTGTAAAAGAGTTGCTCAACTTCTGTTCCCCTTTTGGATTGCCAAAAGTAGTTCAGAGTGACCAAGGGTCAAACTTTGCTTCTATGGTTTTCAAACAGGCTCTAGAAACACTTGGCATAAGTCACCAAATCTCAACTGCATATCACCCTGAGTCCCAAGGGGCACTCGAAAGATTCCATCAAACCTTGAAAAACCTGCTTTGACATTATTGTGTGGAAGCTGGTAAAGACTGGGTTGAGGGTCTTCCTTTCCTGCTATTTGCAATAAGAGTGTCCGTACAATAATCCCTTGGCTTTAGCCCCTCTGAACTTGTATTTGGCCATACAGTCCGTGTCCCTCTAAAGTTGCTAAGTGAACAATTGCTGGATCAAAGTTCTAAACCCGTTCCCATGATTATGTCACTTCTATCTGTGAGAGGTTGCACAAAGCCCAAATTATTGCTAAACTTAATCTTTCTATGGCTCAGACAAAGATGAAGGTGCATTTTGACAAGAGGTCTGTAAAAAGAGAGTTTCGCCATGGAGATCCTGTGTTAGGTTCTACTTCCACTCCCCGGTTCTATTTCGAATGCAAAATTATCTGGTCCATACCTGGTCGAAAGGAAGTTAAATGATACAAATTTTCTTGTTGCCACTCCCGACAGGAAATGTAAAAGTCGTGTTTGTCATGTGAACCGAGTTAAGACCTATGTAGACATGGCACACTCCAAAGTGACTGCAGATCAGACTGAGTGTTCCCCCTGCCTGCCTCTATTGCCACTGTGGGTGTCATGGAAAATGGCTCCTTTGAGGAGGATGGCTTGATAAACAGTGATGTTCTAGATTCCTCTACTCGTCTGAAGAATTCTGTTAGCCTGCAAAATCTTCCACATCTCCTTTCTTATCTGAATGATGACCAGGCTAAGGATTTAACCAAATTACTGTATGCCTTTCCTACCCTATTTAATGATGTACCAGGTAGAACTACTGTGTGTTCATGACATTGATGTTGGTGATGCTGTCCCCATAAAACAGCATCCTTACAGAGTTAATCCACGGAAACGAGTGATCATACAGACAGAATTTAAGTATATGCTGCATCATGGAATCGCTATGCCCAACCAGAGTCCTTGGTGCTCCCCCTGCTTACTTGTTCCAAAGCCTGATAATACCTTCCGGTTTTGCACTGATTATCGGAAGGTTAACAGTGTAACAAATCCTGACTCTTTCCCCCTTCCTAGGATGGAGGAATGTGTTGATAGAGTTGGTTTAGAGAAATATGTTACCAAATTGGATCTACTGAAAGGCTTTTGGCAAGTGCCCCACACAAAACGTGCCTCTGAGGTTTCTGCATTCGTCACCCCTGATAATTTCCTACAATACAGGGTCCTAGCTTTTGGAATGCGAAATGCGCCTGCTACGTTTCAGCGCATGATGCAACATATATTGTCTGATGTCCCAAACAGTGAATTGTATCTGGATGATATTGTAGTGTATTCAGATAACTGGACAGACCACCTAAAAACCATCGAAAAGGTTTTCAAACACCTAGCCGCAGCTTCTTTGACACTAAACCTTGCCAAATGTGAGTTCGCAAAAGGAATTGTTACATACCTGGGCAAGCAGGTAGGCCAGGGAATGGTTAAACCTGTTGAGGCAAAAATCTCAGCTATACTTAAATGTCCTGTGCCTTGTAACAAACGTGAACGTAGACGCTTCTAGGGTATGACAGGATATTATCAAAGTTTCTTTCCCAATTTCTCTGCCCTCGTCTCTCCACTTCTTAGTACAAACCGAAGGTTTTTATGGACCAGTGATTGTCAACTTGCATTTGAAGCTGCTAAAGATTTGCTCTGCCATGCACCTGTCCTGTCTGCTCCAAACTTCAAATTACCTTTCAGTCTACAAGTGGATGCAAGCGCTGTAGGGGCTGGGACAGTCCTACTACAGGAGGATGGGTACCATATTGAGCATTCTGTTTCCTACTTTTCTAAAAGATTTCGAAAGCACAACAGAACTATAGTGTAATTGAAAAGGAAGCTCTGGCATTATTGTTTGCTCTACAGCATTTCGATGTATATTTGGGGAGTAACTCCGATCCTATTATTGTGTATACTGAACATAACCCTTTAGTGTTCCTTTCCCGTATGTCAGGTTCCAACCAGCGATTACTACGATGGTCTCTCGCTGTCCAAGGGTATAATCTGGACACCCGTCGCAAGAAGGGCACTGAAAATGTTATGGCTAATGCACTCTCAAGAGTATAAAATTGTTCACTCGCTGTCCCTAGTATCCTCTTTCCAAGTGTAACTGGTAAGAGTAAAAGTGTTGAGTACAAACTGTTACATCCCCAGGATGTATATGTTGTATTAAAATGTATTGTTGGTGTGTTTTCCCACCCTTTGGGTGTGGTTATGTTTCCCTTGTGTGTGTGTGTGTGTGTGTGTGTGTGTGTGTGTGTGTGTGTGTGTGTGTGTGTGTGTGTGTGTGTGAGTGAGCGCTCTCTCCCTCTATCTCTCACACTCTCTGCTTGTTTGGCAATTACAAATTGCCCACAGGTGGTGCTCATCAGGGAGTGCGCTGCAGACGGGTTGCTACAAAAGAGCAGAGTGAACACTGTTTGGAGAGGTTCACTTCTCCTCTGCTCCAGACTTGTTGGGTGTTTCCTTTAAAAGATATGTTGATTGTGGTGCAAAATGGTTATCTGTTAAATGATAATGTCTGAGTGTAAGTTGTATTAATTTTGATTCCTGTTGACCAGCAGTGTGTGCTGAATCTAAAAGTGACCACTTTAATTTACTTTATTAGAATGTATTGTATGTTATTTTGATTATTAGATGTATGGTTAGATTGGAAGCTGTAGGGAGAGGGTGCCATTTTTTTTGTACTCCTGTTTATCCCTGTTTTTTGGTTAGTGAGGGAGTTAAGGAAAGCTTTTGTTGTTTATTTTCTTTTACCTGGATAGGTTATTTAGTACTCCTCCTGTTAGTTAGCTGTTGTTTTGTTTGTTGTTTTGGCCAGGCCCTCTCCTGAAGACATTTATTGCCTTCCATTATTCTTGTTTTTCTAAATAAATTGTTTAAGTTGGTCAAACTAAGTTGTTGTTGCATTTCTGGGGCAGAGGACTGGGGTGATTCCTCCTCGTTTTATTAATTTCTTCCTTCATGAATTTTAGTAACCTGTTACTCCCACTCCCAACCCTAGACTGGGGAACGGGAACGTAACACTTCACAAGGAGGGTAAGCCACAAACATTCAAGAAACTGGCTGTTCACAGAGTGCTGTATCCAAGCATGTCAACAGAAAGTTGAGTGGACGGAAAAAGTATGGAAGAAAAAGATGGACAACCAACTGAGAGAACCGCAGCCTTATGAGGATTGTCAAGCAAAATCGATTCAAGAATTTGGGTGAACTTCACAAGGAATGGACTGAGGCTGGGGTCAAGGCATCAAGAGCCACCACACACAGACGTGTCAAGGAATTTGGCTACAGTTGTCGTCAGAGGTGTCTTACCGGGGCTAAGGAGAAGAAGAACTGGACTGTTGCCCAGTGGTCCAAAGTCCTCTTTTCAGATGAGAGCAAGTTTTGTATTTCATTTGAAACCAATGTCCTAGAGTCTGGAGGAAGGGTGGAGAAGCTCATAGCCGAAGTTGCTTGAAGTCCAAAGTTAAGTTTCCAGAGTCTGTGATGATTTGGGGTGCAATGTCATCTGCTAGTGTTGGTCCATTTTGTTTTTTGAAAACCTATGTCACTGCACCTGTTTACCAAGACATTTTGGAGCACTTTAATGCTTCTTTCTGCTGAGCTTTTTAAAGATGCTGATTTCATTTTCTAGCAGGATTTGGCACCTGCCCACAATACCAAAAACACCAAAAGTTGGATAAATGACCATGGTGTTGGTGTGCTTGACTGGCCAGCAAACTCACCAGACCTGATCCCCATAGAGAATCTTTGGGGTATTGTCAAGAGGAAAATGAGAAACAAGAGCCAAAAAAAATGCAGATGAGCTAAAGGCCACTGTCAAAGAAACCTGGGCTTCCACACCACCTCAGCAGTGCCACAAACTGATCACCTCCATGCCACGCCGAATTGAGGCAGTAATTAAAGTAAAATGAGCCCCTACCAAGTATTGAGTAGATATACAGTAAATGAGCATACTTTCCAGAAGGCCAACAATGTTTTTTTTATTGGTCTTGTGAAGTATTCTAATTTGTTGAGATAGTGAATAAATTGGGGGGGGGGGGGGGTCAATTGTTAAATGTGAGCCAAAATTATCACAATTAATAGAACAAAAGACTTAAACTACTTCAGTCTGTGTGCATTGAATTCATTTAATACACGAGTTTCACAATTTGAGTTGAATTACTGAAATAAATTAACTTTTCCATGACATTCTAATTTATTGAGATGCACCTGTATACTGGCTTCAGACAATAATCACACCTGGAGGGTGTTCTCATAGTATCAGCCACTGGCACAGCATTGAGTAAACCTATGAAAGGGAACTTTTGTTTTGAAATCAAAACTTTGCGTTGTTCCCCTCCATCTAGCTGTATTACAAATCATCACATACCACTTAAACATAAAAAGTGCTCTCTATTTGTTACATGTCATGTTCTCATTCCTGTGCTGTTTGTTCATCTCTAGTCTTACTGAGAATTGTTGATGGAAAGCTGAGAGCACAGGCTTGTCACCCAAGGAAAAAATATTACCCGCAATTATGATTAGGTCTGACATTATTATGGTGTAAGTTGGTTATATGAGCTTGAAAGAAATTATGTGAGACAGCCAACTATCCGTGCCATTCCACTGTCCTTAAGTGATCAGTCCAAATGGGCCAGAAACTAAAGGACAACAGGACAACTGCCTCAACATTCACTTTGGTTGTTTTATATAATGATTTTCATCTAAAAACACTTCAAGTGTGTAGATTTTGTGCCATTTATGGTCGCACATTATTTGGTAACACTTTATTGTAAGGTGTACACGTTACATACTATTACAATACAAATATATTATGCATAATTACATGGAAGTAACCCTAAGCCAAATCCTAATCTAACCATATAGTAAGTACATGCAGTTAATAAATATTACTCAGTAGTTAAATGTATAATTACACTGTAACAAGGACACAAAATAAACTGTAACCCATTATTTCAATGTGAAGTTGTTACAGTGTAATTACACATAAATACTGAGTAGTATTAATTGACTACATGTACAGCACTTACTCAAAGGTTGGGGTTAGAGTTAGGATTTGGTTTAGGGTTAGTTGTTTATAATTATGCATCATTTACAGTTACTATATTACAATAGTAAATGCATGTAATGTGTCACTGTCACATTAAAGTAAAACTTTACCTTGGGTTGAGCAAATGAACAAATCAATGCTCTTAAATCAGCACAATATTTTTCATAAAGTCAAGCTACATAATGACTTAAAATCAACTTTGCATTAAAATACAAGAAATGGTTTTAATATAAATTATTTTTCTACTGCCTGGCCTACAGAAAACATCCACATTGTATAATAATTTATTTGTTCTTGAGTCACCTTTCCAAAAGTGACTGTTCTGTTCTGAGTGCTGCTTTGTGCAAAGCTGATATTCATAGACTGATGTAACAGCACTGGCTAACATTAGCTCAACATAAAGCAACATGCAGCCAAAATCTGTCCAGACACAGTTTGATTAATTATGTGGTGTGATCGTTATACTAAACATCACCCATCGTACATGATAACACCATCTTCTAGTCATAAAATGTAAATGTTGTGCTATGTCCTAGAGGGGTAAACACTATGGTAAACACATTGCAAAACAATGCCGATTAGTTTACCTCACATCAGTTTAAATGTAAGTGTTAATTTAAGAGTATACTGTATAAAATTATATTGTCTAATGAAATATTATTGTCTAATATATTGTCTAATACTTGAGCATAGCTAATTTTTTGTGTAACTTGTTAATAAACGTATTCTCTTTTAAATTGAGACACTGACTTGATATGTGACAATTTACAGAAAAATGGTTTAACGATGGCTTTAGACAGAAATTAATTCTACTCAGTCTGTTATTGTCAGTAAAATACAGACTTATGGAAAAATATTTGACTTTCCGTTTATTGTTTAATATTAAACATGAGTTCCAATATGCATCCTTAGTATTTACTTAACATAATAAATCAGTCATTATTCAAATAACCCATATCCACAACTACCAACTATTTTTTAAATGTCAGCCAACCACACAATAAAAGCAGTCTTTGAATATTGAGGCCACACTGTTACTGCTAACCACAAGTCAGATTCAATGCCTACTGTTAAAGGAATAGCTAAAATTGCAAATTCAATTGCCACATGCACTTCCAACCTACTTGGAATACAAAAAGAGGCATATAGCACAATGTTCACACTTCTTATCCATACAATGACAGGAAATGAGGATGAATGCTGTTAAGATCCAAATATACACAAGAGAAAAAAAACATAAAACCCAATAAAGCATACCAAAAATCTGTGTATTAGCCTTGTACTTTCAATCATATTCACTCAATATGGCACATCAAGACATTTCCAGCCAGGTTTGATGTCAGTGATGCCAAACAGCATTGGTTCTCACATGTCTTGATCTGTCCGTGATGTCCCATGTATGAATATGCACTTGACTGAATGAGACCGAACAGATACAAAGGGGTTTTCAGCTTCCAGAAAAATATTTTAAAATAAAATGTGACTCTGGAAAACAAAACCAGTATTAAGTCGCTGGTGTATATTTTTAGCAATAGCCAAAAGTACATTGTATGGGTCAAAGTGAATTTCCTACCATAAATATATCAAAACTTAATTTTTGATTAGTAATATGTATAGCTAAGAACTTAATTTGGACAACTTTAAAAGGTGACTTTCTCAATATTTAGCTTAATCTTAGCCATATTTTATTTGTTGTATCCTAACAAACCATACATCAATGGAAAGCATATTTATTCACCTATCAGATGATGTAGAAATCTCAATTTCGAAAAATGGACACTTATGACTGGTTTTGTGGTCAAGGGTCACATATAGATTTGTAATCACAAAAATGATAACAGAATGTTCATTTTTGGGTGAACTGTTCTTGTAAATACATGCATTAAAACTAAAATAAAATCGACAGTAAATCAATTGTTTGTCAATAAACAGAGTTGAGAGAAAAAGAAGGTGGCTTGTCCTTGATAATTAGCTGCCTTTAAAATGTTTGCATAAATTTAAATACAGTAACCGGTAACGTTGATAACGTCAATGATATGTGAAAATATTCTAAACTCAAAACTCAACAATAGTAAGATGTTAAAGGGTCTAATCACATAAGCCACTGCTCTTTCTCTCTCCTTACTGAAATGTTCCACCCACTTCCTGGTGAGCTCCAGATAATGGTCTGGCTGATGGGTTTTGTAGTCCAAATACAGGCGGGCCACAGTCTTCTTAGGAACGGCCCTCTCAATCTGAGTTCCTTCATGCCACTCATTAAATGACGTTACTGTGATGATATCAGGCCTTATCGACATCGCTGCCTGCAAAGAGGTTGCAAAGAGGTCTCGTAATATCGTCCATTCACTCGGTTGGGTGTGTTGTGGTTGTTCCATAGCCAGACAGCGGTGTCCATATAGCCAGGTCCAGCACTCAGCACAAACAGAAAGTTGTTCTTGTTGCAGAAAGCTTTGATTGCTTTCCAGTGCTGGTGAGAAGATCCAAAGGAAAAGCCATTAGAAGCAAAGTAGGTGTACATGCCATCAAACCCGCCAGACAGGACGTCCTGCTTGTGATGCTCCTCCACAATGAGGGCGATGAAGATGCCATCATAAGTAGTTCCTCGGCGACTGTGAGAGCCCCTGACAGTCAGCAGCTCAGCCCAGGCCTCCGGTGGGGTAAGGTAGGAGTCATACACATAAAAGAGTGGAAGGATCTTCCCAGTGCTGGACTTGAACCTGTAGAAAGCCCCATGTTTCCCATATCTGTGAAAAGATTGGAGGAGTGATGCATTTATTTGTAATATGATATTATATACATCTAATATATATAACAATTCTTTATTTTTAGATATCTATACATACCGTCATTGTTTATGATTTATAATATACTTTTTACATAAAACCACATTACATTTATGAATTACACTACAATAAGACTCAGTTTGTTAAAATTACTTAATACATTAGATATTATTAACTAACAATAACATTTTTACAGCATTTATTAATCAAAGCATAATGTATTGTTAATGCAAGGATATATATATACATTTTTGCGTGCTGCATGCTCAAAATAAATTAATGTTAGTTTTTACAGTTTGAAATTCTGAAAATGTATAATTAACATTAACCTACTGTACATAAAAAATCTTGTTCATTGTTAGTTCATGATACCTAATGCGTTATATTAATTGAATAAACCTTATTGCAAAGAGTTATATAAAGTATAATATATAAAAATATGCTGCAATAAGAGTCTATTAGTTAACATTAGTTAGTTACTTTAGTTAACATGAACTAACAATAAAAATTTTTTTTTTTTTTTTTTTATTCTAAATTAATTTCAAAATGAATTCTAATGAACTTATTGAAAGAACAGTTCACCCCAAAATGACAATATTCTCAAACCTAATGTTGTTCCAAACTGGTATGCAATTTTTCTTCTGTGGTATACAAGGTAAGATATTTTAGTAACCAAACAGTTCTGGTTACCATTGACTTCCAATGTGTGGCCAAACAAAACAAAACATAAGTTTCTCAAAATAAAATAAAGTCATACAGGTTTGGAATTGCACGAGGAGGAGTAAATTATGACAATTTTCATTTTGGGGTAAACTATCCCCTTTAATCTTAGTTCAACATTTATTAAAATCAAAAAGTTGTATCTATCAATAGTAAATGTGAACTAATAATGAACAGCTATATTTATTCTAATGTTAGCACAGATTAATAAATAATGTAACAAATATTGCTTATTGATAGTTAAATGGGCCAAGACATGATAAATCAAATTTGCCTTGATCTTTTGTCATATAAGAGGTCTTTGTACCATTAAAATATCCTGCAAGTTTCATAGCTTAAACCTCCTCCTTATTATAAACAAAGCATTTATTTTATCAATCTCCAAAAACAGCTTGTTTGGATTTGAGGTGCAAGATGGCGTAACCTGGGCACAAACATTTGCATAAACACTGCCGCCAGAGCAACACATCGATGAATAGTCTTCTTCTCACCATAGGCCCCGCCCACTAGTTGACGCTTGATTATGCTGAATGCAAGTGCCATGTTGTGTCAAATACAGTGGCGGATCTAGGGGTGGGGCCAGAGGGGCATTGGCCCCAGCTGAAATCTGATTGGCCCCTGAAGTGCCCCTGTCCTGTCACTCATCGGTGATTTACGTTAGCGTTAAGTCGTTTGAAATTCAACCTGTGCAGCGCAAGCTTTACATGTAAATATGAAGGTACATGTGTATAGCCCTGACTGATTTAAAATTGTAATTTTGGGCACCCCTGAAATAGGTCGCGTCATTGACATTAACAGACGTTACAAAACACCGCTCATTCAAGGACGTGCATTTATTGGCGGCGCAAGAGCATAACGTACAAAACGAATGTGCACAGTTCAATTGAATAATACAATTTACGCTAAATAACTTAATGCTGTTGAACCTATTTTACAAAGCAAACTTTTTGCTAAAATAAAAGCGTGTGGTTTCTCGGGTGGAAGTTGCGTTCGTTACTATAGCAACATTAGGTTCCAAGCGCGTTTTCTTTCAGAATCATCACTGACATGTAGAAAAACTGTAGCATTTTGTTTAAAATGAAAGTGAGATAAAGATCCTCACGTCACATAGAAATTGTGTGCTACAACTGTTTGGCTGAAAATAGTGGAATAGTGTGGAAAGTGCATACAATTCTAATGTAGTCTGCGTGGAAGCATATGATTCTCGGTAACACTGCAATAAGGAATGAAACTATTACTGGTTTCACATTTAAATTTCGACGGCTCGTCTTACTGTTTTACATTTTAATTATCATTAAAACTGAATTCGATTATTGCTGTAATGTATGGTGTAATTCACACTCGAAGCCAGACTCATATAACTCGTAGACGTTATCACAGTATGGAAATAATGTATTTTTTGCCTCATTAATAAGAAGCCTCATCAGATTGCATAAGTTGTTTCAAACACTCAATGACATTTTAAAATTAGGTTTTAGTAAAAACTGTAATAAGAGTCTTGTGTTGATGACTAAACATGTTAGCCCTTATGCAAATAGGAACAATTTTATGAATACTTCAGGAAAGATAATCTACTTAAGACCATAAGAATGTTTTATTTATTTATTTTGTATTTTTGTTTTTAGAGGAAGACAACTGATACAAATTTTAGAGATGAAAGAAGTTTGACCAAAGAAATGTGGGATCAAACAGTGTAAGCAGAAATTTTTCAATAAACAATGGGCAATAAATAAAAGACATTAGCATCATGATTAAAGACATCTAAAAGCCTCCTATCCGGGAGAAGTGTGAATGTGCGCATGGAGACAAAGCAGTTTGGGCAGCACCAGACAATAAACTGCATGGATGCTTAGATAATGTGAGTAACTATTAGTTAGCATTGTAGAGTCAACTCTAAACAAAATCACATGGCATGCTCTAAAAAATATTTAATGAAACTTAAGAGTTAAAGAGTTATCCTCAGATTTGAAAAAAGAACATGGTCAGATTTGTGGCTTTACCTGTGAAAGATTACAAATTTTATTCTATGTTTAATTTAGATACCCTTCCTGAATAAGAAAGTGTCAGGAAATTCAGGTGTTTGAGATCGCTTCCTGACCATTTGAGCTTGAGACAGCTGTGCCTTTTGTCCCTATGATAATGGTAAGATCAATGAGTCAGACTACTGAGAGATTCAACCTTTGATCTGCAAATGACTTTGTCCTGGCCAGATGTGGATTCATTAGGTTTATTGCCCTCAGATGTTTGCTTTCTTTGATGTTTTGTCTCAACCTCCAACTCCAAAAAGTCCCTCCTCCAATTCTGTCTATAAGAACCCTGTAAAAATGACTTAAGATGAGATTTTCGATGGCTACAGATAACAAGACATGTCATAGAATAAAGAAATTCTGCTGACGATCGAATCCGAAGTCTCCTGGTCTTCTCTTCTGAGTTTTCTACACTTTAGAAGAACGGAGTTCACAACACCTGCATTGTTTCTAGACATCAATAATTCTAATTTATATTTTTTTGTCAAAGGTATTTAATGTAAACAATATTTGAATAACTGTAAATTCAAGCCCTTGTGGCTATTTTTCTGACTTAAGGACAACAAGCTGCCAAGTGTCTTCTTTAAATCGACACTACAGTTATACTTTTTAGACATTTCCAGTATTTTAACAATACTGATAACCGTGATCAATTTGGTCACTATAATCGTAATATAAAATTGTCATACTGTTTAATTTCTACACTGCAATAAGGTTGAACAATAGTTAACAACACAGAACAATACAGAACAAAGCATTTTATTTTAATTTACTATGTAAATGTTTATATATACTTATTTATTTGTAGTATTAAAATAAAAGTATGTAGCATCATTAAGAACTATCATGATCTAATAGTGAACAAAAGTACAGTATATTTATCATTTAAATTAAGATGAAAGAGATTTATTTATAATGTAATACATGTTACATGTCCAAATAATAATGTATATAGCCTTGTATAGCGTGTCAGTAAGTAATTGCCGAATAAGTAGATGGATTCATTCAACCTCCTGAGCAAAGACCGCTGAATTTTCAGCAGCGGTCACAAAAAATAGTAGTTATTTTTTTCTTTTTCTTTTTTTTACAAAAATATGTGTACAATTTCTTACAATGTTCAAGAACAACATTTCACTGTACATATTGTATATTATCATATGCTCATGAATATTCCTGTTGTTGGAACCCAAAATTCAACAAAGTGTAAAACTAACTCCAAATTGGCAGGGAAGCCCATTTTTTCCTCAAATATTGTATTATATTTTATTATGTATGTTATTCTTAATGAATTCATTCGCACACACACACATGGAAATATTTAAGCCGTTATTGTTAAAGTTTCCAAAGACTTGAACGGTAAACTTGACCCCTCTCTGTAAATGGTGGCCCCATTGAGGCCCCTGCTTCTAAAAAATCCTAGATCCGCCTCTGGTCAAATACAAATAGAAATTCCAAACAATGCCGCTATCTTGTCTACACTGGATACAGATGTGCATTCACTTTCTGACACAGTCTGTGGTCAGGACAAATGCAGCGAAAGAACATTCATTTTGACGAATTTGGATTAAACAGCTTGTTCACGTCTTTGTAGAGATATCAGAACAATATCAGCATGGATAGTGGATAGTTTATTTTTAATGGCATCCCGGATCGTGTGAGGATTGATGTTGTCAAAACACTTACATGCAATAGTGAGGGGGTGTTGATACGGTTTCCTATGCAATGACGTTAGCCAATCATAACAGTGGCCGACTATTTAAAGAAGCCTTAAATGCCGCCCCTTAAAACAGGTCATTTTAGAGAGAGGGTCAGAATGAGGGTTGAAAATAATAATTTTTCCATATATTTATTTGTTTGTTTTTTTGTGTGCAAAAAAAATATTAACATTATAAGTAAACCTCAAGAAACATATTAAAATAATAATAAAAAAATCCATGTCATGACCCCTTTATTGCTAACTATAACCAAAATGCAACATTGTACAGTGTTAATAAGCGTTTTGTGCTTTCTGGAATGTGATGTGTCCTTGTTCTGAAGGAGAGCCTCTCGCAGTAGTACAGATGACCATATTACCTGATACTCAGATACCATGTAAACCTACACTTTACTTAGTTCGGTTTTACATTGTGAAGGAATTTTTCCTGTGGAGCATAAAATCTTCAGTGAAACATAGATTTAAGATGTATGCATTATATGTTTTCTCACTCGTAGTTAGAAAAGCATTCTTTGTGTGATTTACTATGAGAGAGGTAAGGAAAAGCAGATGGTTAAAGGGTCATCATGGGGGCATTTGCAACTTATAGCCTGGGGGTCAGGGGGGCATTTGCCTGCCTTTTTCTGGATAACCATTAATCGGTAAACAAACTGGTAGCTCTCCCTCCTG
Source organism: Oxygymnocypris stewartii (assembly GCA_003573665.1). NCBI lineage: Eukaryota > Metazoa > Chordata > Actinopteri > Cypriniformes > Cyprinidae > Oxygymnocypris > Oxygymnocypris stewartii. The sequence goes on along the minus strand of QVTF01020256.1, from coordinate 154,868 downwards.
TAGGGGAGGGAAGAAAGAAAGAGCCTTGAAGGAGAGAACTATAAAAAACAAACTGGCACTGCTTCTCCTTATCTCTCCTCACTGATTCACACAATGTGGATTGGTGACGGGGATCTCTCTTGCAAGAGAATAAATACCTTTATTATTATAATTTGGACTCAGAGTTGTCTCTTACTCAATGATGATGTTTGTTAGAAAGAAATTGCCACAACAACATAATGTTTCATTCCAAGGAATTCCTGGTGCTAGAGAACAATTCAAGGACAAATTACTTTAATATATTTTCAAAAAAGGAATCTTAAATCACATCCATTGAATACTGGGGTACATCAGGGTTCAGTGTTTGGCCTCTTAATTTGCACAACATACACAACACAGACTCATTCATGTACACCATCAGATAACTTACTGCTAGTATGAATGTGCTGCCAAAAGTGGAGAGCAAATTAATTGGATATGGTTTGCCAGAACACTTAAACTGTGTTAATCAGCAAGACACTTGTCTTTTAGAACACATTATTGAAAAAAATGACAAATAAAAAGGACCTCATCAAAAGGATTTAAAATGGCACCCGGGATTGGAGAAAAGCTCAGTGTTGTTGTGAGAATTGTCATCATCATTGTCAAACATAAAGCCCAGACTCCAACACTATCAATTCTAATGGGAAATGAAGCACGTGCAAGGAAGAGATACGCTTCATTCCATGCCACTGCCCAAGTACAGATGACTGGTATTGCTTTCTGTTTCCAAACTAATTTAAATATTTTGTTCAAAGATTGTGCAATCACATTCCAATACAGCCCCTTGTGCATTTCAAGACTGAAATCAACATCTGTGCCACAGAATACTGTGCTTTGTTTACCCATAACAGAGCAGTTGGCATGGTGTTACAGACTTGCTTCTCTATACACCAGGGGATTCTAGGCTTATACAATATGATGTACAAAGAGGCCAAGTAACAGCTCTGAGTCTGAGCTCCTCTAATCAGGCATAAATGGTGAACACAGCTATAGGCAGTAAACACAGAGACGTATGCAACCACTAGTGAGCTAAAGAAATTACATTCAGTGGCTCATCCACAAATGCACAAACAATTCAGCTGTTGTAGCAAAACAGAAAACCTTTTTAGTGCCTACCTAATATTTTTAGTAGCTCATATCTTGAGTTTTTACATGGATTGTTCAAGGAATGATCATATGTAAAATTATCATTATTTTCTTTATGAGGAAACTGATAAGATACAAAATAAGATATAATATAAGGGTTATCTCCTGACATTTATACGCAATATGGGTGTTGTCATGTGAAAACTGCAATACAGAACAGAGGGCTTAATACAAGGTCTCATAACCATAGGCGATATATGTGTTATTTTAACATGGAAGTCATGTTTACTATTCAAGGTGAATACCTTTAGAATAACGTGCACTGAAATTAAGGTATCAGGTAAGGGTCACTAAATTGTCATGAAATGACATATCCACATAAAAAAGCTCAGATATGCCTTCACTCACAGAAAAGAAAAGTGCAAAAATGGGTAAAATTATAGGTGCAACAGCTGGTCACTGGAGCATCTTAAAGGAACATATTTGAATCTAAAGGTTTATAAAAGACTCCCTTAATGGTACTACTTGACGACAGGGGATTACAAACCACTGGAGGATTGTGGAGGAACTGCAGGGGGTTTGTGAGTAGATGAAAAGCATTTAACATTAAAATAAACAAATTAGGCTGCAGTTAATCAATATAACTGAAATAGCAATATATCTTAAAACATTGTGATCTGAAGCAGCAGCTATATAGTTTGAAAAGTAGCTATATAGTTGCACTGTTTCAGAGTGAAGTGCTGCACTGTGTTTATTTACACACAGGCAGCTTGAAATACTGTGTTTTCAGAGCAGCTTGGTTTACTGTAAATGCTGCTCTGACAAACTCACCTTTGCAAGTGCATGTTCACTTCATTTACATTCACAAATAATTGGCACCTTTTTATGGACTGACATTTACAGCATTTTACCAAAGTTCCACCAAAATAAAAGCTTGAGGATCTGACATGTTAAAAGCATGAGGGTGTAAACACTGCTGCTCAGTGCATTTGTTGGTTATGTCTTACAACTGTTGTTAAAAGTAAAAAATAACTGCCGTTTCCGTTTTTCCAATATAAAGTCTTTACTGCTGACTCGTCATAATAGTGGATTTGGGGATTCGCCATGACACTCACTGTGAGAAACACGGCAACTTTGGCAAGCGGAGTGAAACAAACGGTGAAACGGCCGTTGGAGTTCTGTTGGACTCCAATATCAATGCTCTTACTAGCCAATCAGATTTGAGTGCCAGAAAGAACAGTTGAATAAATAAATAAATATACAGGTGCTGGTCATATAATTAGAATATCATCAAAAAGTTTATTTATTTCACTAATTCCATTCAAAAAGTGAAACTTGTATAATGTATACATTCATTCCACACAGACTGATATATTTCAAGTGTTTATTTCTTTTAATTTTGATGATTATAACTGACAACTAATGAAAACCCCAAATTCAGTATCTCAGAAAATTAGAATATTGTGAAAAGGTTCAATATTGAAGACACCTGGTGCCACACTCTAATCAGCTAATTAACTCAAAAAACCTGCAAAGGCCTTTAAATGGTCTCTCAGTCTAGTTCTGTAGGCTACACAATCATGGGGAAGACTGCTGACTTGACAGTTGTTCAAAGATGACCATTAGCACCTTGCATAAGGAGGGCAAGACACAAAAGGTCATTGCAAAAGAGGCTGGCTGTTCACAGAGCTCTGTGTCCAAGCACATTAATAGAGAGGCGAAGGGAAGGAAAAGATGTGATTGAAAAAAAGTGTACAAGCTATAGGGATAACCGCACCCTGGAGAGGATTGTGAAACAAAACCCATTCAAAAATGTGGGGGAGATTCACAAAGAGTGGACTGCAGCTGGAGTCAGTGCTTCAAGAACCACTACGCACAGACGTATGCAAGACATGGGTTTCAGCTGTCGCATTCCTTGTGTCAAGCCACTCTTGAACAACAGACAGCATCAGAAGCGTCTCGCCTGGGCTAAAGACAAAAAGGACTGGACTGCTGCTGAGTGGTCCAAAGTTATGTTCTCTGATGAAAGTATATTTTGCATTTCCTTTGGAAATCAGGGTCCCAGAGTCTGGAGGAAGAGAGGAGAGGCACAGAATCCACGTTGCTTGAGGTCCAGTGTTAAGTTTTCACAGTCAGTGATGGTTTGGGGTGCCATGTCATCTGCTGGTGTTGGTCCACTGTGTTTTCTGAGGTCCAAGGTCAACACAGCCATATACCAGGAAGTTTTAGAGCACTTCATGCTTCCTGCTGCTGACCAACTTTATGGAGATGCAGATTTCATTTTCCAACAGGACTTGGCACCTGCACACAGTGCCAAAGCTACCAGTACCTGGTTTAAGGACCATGGTATCCCTGTTCTTAATTGGCCAGCAAACTCACCTGACCTTAACCCCATAGAATAATCACAACCTGACAGAGAATGCTATATTTCTTATTTTGTTAAGTCGCACACGCCCGTTTGAATTCGACGTAAAAGCGTCCATGCAATCAAGCATTTATCAAATTAACCAGTTCATCCGTCTCCATCGCTTCATTTGGGCTGCTTCCCACTGGCAAACTGAACGCTGTCTTCTCTCTCGTGCTCTCCCACGCGTGGATATTCATTCTAATCCTTTCGTGCGGTATAAAACAGTTTCACATCAGATGCACTGGCTTTGGGAAAGCATCGGCTGATTTCTGTGCCTCTGTCGACAGTATGCTGATTATAAATAATCTCTTGTTACTGGAAGGTGGAGTCTCGTGGGTTTGTCACAATGCACGCATGCTCAAACAAGGACCCTGGCTGTGTTCGCAATGGAGTGATGCTGGCTGCATCCTGCGCAGTATAGACTGAATATGGCATACTGTTTTTTTTTTTTAAAGAGTGGTATGTAAAATTATGCTTGTTTTGCAACGATATGCATTCCAGCTATCTTCTCTAATAAATATTTTACCTTTTTCATAAAGAATGCAATATGATGAGAAAATGTTGGATAGATAAAAAAAGTGCTTGCTGTATTTTAATATATGGGTATTTCTTCAACTAGGGGTATTTTAAGCATTGTGAAGTTTAAAAAAAAAAAACGTATCAAATCAAAAATCACAATAAGTTATAAGTTTAGATAATTTGTCTATAGGTCTGTAAGAGGACAAACTTAGATTACAAGATACATTGTTGATATTGTACATTTCTTCGGTCCTGCAATGAACAAATGCCATTTTGGTTTGGGTAAGAGCTTATTAGAAAATAAATATAACTTAAATAACTTGAATTTATATATTAAGTAGAGCATGATCTCATAAATTGTGGATACATTTTTAATGTGTGATAACTTTTTTCATATTTAAAAAAAAATGTGTGTGGTGGTGGTGGAAATGACACTGAATTAACGTGAATGTAGAGAAAGTGTAGAGACATTTATTAGAAAAAGTCTTAAACTCATCACACTCGTTAAACTCAATTCACAAAGTCATTAAACATATCAATTGTACTTTCTAACCATAAATGTAATTTCCACCACAGAGGGCAGTTTGGTGGAAATTACATTTCTGTCGTTTTTTTGTAAAAAAATGGAAGATAGCTTCACTGATTAGCTTTGATTTAATACTTAGCATTTCATGTATGCAAAATACTCTTATTTAACTTAAAATGTGTAGCTTTTTAAAAAACACTCTTGAAGGTACAGCATATTTGGAAATGACAGAATAAATATATGAACTGATCAAGCAATATTTACCTTGATTTTTCTTAATTTGTTGATGAAAATTTAAATTCCCACCATGTCCAACACATGTTGACTGATGTCAGTGAACATTTCCTAAACAACCACCTAAACAATCTTTCTCACAAACTTTTTTAAATGGACATTACAGTGTTGCGGTGGAAATTACACCAATACTGTGCAACAGCTATACATTGTATAAAAAGTAATATTGATAGTGGTCTCACATTAAATACTATAATGTATTTTAATTATTTTACTAGTGCTTAATTCAGGTACATTACTAGTTAACAGAGAAGTCATATTTTTAAACTGTATTGTTGAAGTTTAAAATCTGGGTGTGCGACAAGGAGAAAACAGTTATTTTGACACCTTTGAGGGGGTTGAAAAGTATGAAAAAAAATAACAGAAAGGTAGTAAAAAGTTTTAATGTGGTTTTATTGTTAGTTTGACAAAGAAAGAGGAATTTGTCCAAAATTATATGTATTTTAAAAAAATATGACCAAAGAACATAAAAGTGCCCATAGTCTAAGAATCACCCATATACTAAATACAACCCACTTTTTTTAAACATGTAAACCTAGCATGTGTTCCTGTGGCTCAGTGGTTAGAGCATTAAGTTAGCAGCGCAAAGGTTGTGGGTTCGATTCCCAGGGAACACACATACTGACAAACCAATGTATAGCCTGAATGCACTTGTAAGTCGCTTTGGATAAAAGCGTCTGCTAAATGTAAATGTAAACCAGGCAGGGTTAACCTTGCAGTAGTGCTCAACACTGATTACTGTCAGACTTTCAAAATCCTTCATCACTTGAATCTAGACTGGAGGCAAAACATCTTCATGTGCATATAAATGTGTCTTGGTAGTCCGTAGACACAACTACCCTTTATCACTCAATGATAAAAATCCATTAACTCCTTTTTTTTAATCCCCCAAAAATCTAAACAGTTATCAAGACAATATGATGTCATATTGCTCAGGCCCCTCCCACGACCACTGACATACTGTCCCGTATTAGCATATTTCCGCCCTCAGCCAGTTCTAGGAAGTCTGTCATTTTCTCCGTGCTTGAGCAGCTAGCAACAACAATGTCTTGTAAGCAATGCAGGTGCTATGTTGTTAGATGTAGGAGAATATAAGAGTCCTAATTTTCTTCAAACATCAGAGCCACTGAGGATGCGGTGGATTAGCTTTTTATTTATTTTAATGGTAATGCGACAACGAATACACCTAAATTAGTTTATGTCGGCGCAAATCATTTTACTCCTTTGCTTTCTGAATGAAGGACAATTTAAAGCAGGTTTTATTAAAAAGTAAAAACTCAAAGATGGATCAGTACCCATTGTTCGTGATCCAGATGCACTTCCAGAAGTAGCAAGTCTCACACTTTACAGTATATATATATATATATTTTTTATGATTATTTGCTAATCACCTTTGCTCTTCCACAGAAGAGAGGAGCGGGGTGAGCAGAACTCATTATCATGTAAAGAGGTATGCACCAAAAGAGTCGCTGTGAATGGAGTTGTTTTTGACAAGATAAAAAGGGTGTTGTTTTAGGGACCACCGAGGCCATTTAAAAAAGACCCTAAATCAAACCAACTTGTGGAAAGTGGGCATCCGATATACCCTTTGAAGGAAAGCCACCATACAATCAGACTTACTTTGAGATCATTCTGACTCAGAATTTCTGAGGTTAAATTCAATTCAATTTGTATAGCGCTTATTACGATGCAATCGTTGCAAAGCAACTTCACAGGAAATTAAGTTTCTAAAATAGATTTATATTGTAGAAACTCAATATAATTAACTTATGGCAAAATTTGGTTAATTCAGTATAATCGCTGATGGTTGGCTTCCTCTGAGGTCCTCCGAGGGGTTGTCATCATCTCTTCTCAGGTGTTTGGTCATCTCAGATCATTTAAGGGTTGGATCCAGACTGAAGTTTGTGTAATTCCTAGTTAACATGGGATGTTAATCACGTGGCAGAAACAGAGAAACAAATAAAGACAATTAGCGAAGCAGTTATTCCATCCAGGAACAACCCTGGATGAAATTATCTGTTCAACCCAAGCTAAAGCATAATAATGTGCGTTTGATCAGAAATACCTGCAGTACAAGATTATGAGAAGCATTATATGAATGCTTGGCTAAAGAGATTTGTCTTTAATCTAGATTTAAATAGAGAGAGTGGGCCTCATTTACGAATCTACGCAAAACTTGGAATTTATCAATATGGACGTGAGTGGTGGATACGATCAAATCTCACGTCAGGTCTGAGCTCGTGTACGCAAGCTTTGATATAGGGTGACGTCCGTGTATGCTTTACTCTTTTGATAACTGAAATGAATGATGACAAATAGAAAGATTAAGTTTTTTTTTGTTTAGTATAACAAATATAAAAATGAATTTCGATGCGATTTCTTATTTTCATTACATGAATAAAGTACTTATTTTCTATTAAATAGGCCTATTTATATGATCATTTAATTGTTTGAAATTACAAAGTGAATGGGTGCTTTGGTGTAAAAATAAAATACTTTCAGGACATTTTAGGCAACTTCTGAGATAATTAACGACAATTAAAATGCACAATTAAAAGTAAAACATTTTAACTACAATAATCAATATAATTACAAGCAATAGGTAAGTTTACCTATTTCCATGGTGATAGGTTATATGCTAATTCTGTCAGCTATTTAAACAACATGTTTTGACTGTCATCAAACATCGGCAATGGCAGATCTGGCTCTGTTAGAGGACCTTTATGTGCCCCTAAGACACGAAAGGGTTTTTCTGGACCGCAGGGATCTTTTTATGGAGAGTGATGAGTGGCTTCTAAGTCGCTTTCGTCTCCCAAGACATCTCCTTGTACAATTGTGCCACGATCTGGAACCTCAGTTAAGGAAAGAAACCCAGCGTTCACATGCCATTCCTGTGCCTGTGATGGTGCTCTCAACTTTGGGGTTTTTGGCCACCGGGACCTTTCAGCGGGAGATAGATGATAGATCTGGGATTCCACAGCCAACATTTAGCAGAACTATGCCAGCAGTGTTGGCAGCTGTGAAGTCATTTTTTCGCCGGTATATACAATTTCCCTATGATGATGGTCAGCAGTCTGTCATTAAGTGAGAATTTTATGAGATTGCTGGGTTTCCTAATGTGGTTGGTGAAATTGACTATACTCATGTGCGGTTAAAGGCACCATCCATGAATGACTATGCATTCATCAATCGCAAAAATTATCACTCAATAAACGTGCAAATAATTTGTGATGCCAAACTATCCATACTAAACATGGTGGCCTGGGGGAATGCACGATTCTTTTATTCTTCAAAATAGCAGTGTTGGGACTAAGCTACGGGAGGGTGCACTGCAGGGCCGGAGTCATCTCCTTGGTGAGTAACTACTGCTTCAATAATTTTAAAGTATTGCAATGACTTAACTTTTGGGTTTGGTTAAATAGGAGATAAAGGTTATCCCCTTACGGAATACCTTGTTACCCCACTGGCAAACCCTGCAACAGAACAGGAACGCAGGTTCAACACTGCGCACATACGCACACGAGCCACAGTGGAGCGCTGCATCGGGCTGCTTAAGGGCAGATGGCTCTGTCTTGGATCAGCGGGGGGGATGCTACTGTACACACCGCAGAAAGTCTGCGACATCATCCTTGCTTGTGGGGTTTTGCACAACATCGCTCAGAGTAAACGGGGTGCCATTTGATGTTCAGATGCTGCAAGAAGAACGTATGCCCAGAGAGCCGTGGCCAGCAAAACCTCCTATGAGGGCATTGCAAAGACGTCAAGAACTCATTTATCGCTTCTAAAATGCAGTTGTTTGTTTGACAACTAGCCTATTGTAATGAAAACACAACACACATGCTTTAATGTTTTTTTTTATTATTATTATTATTTGTGCGACGTTCGTTTCATGTTTTCATTTATCTGTTTTAATGTATCATTTATTGCTAGAACTGAGCGATTGATTTCAGTGATCGCCTGACATATTTCAGTTTGTTTCCCCAGCACCTCAGCTGTTAGAACCCAGGGTCGTGGTCTTGGAACAGTTTGGAGGGTGCAAGACACGCGCACTGGTTCACAGCTCGAGGTTGCCTGGCTTTGTGTGGCAGGCTCCAGGCTGGTTTGTGGGGGCTGAGTACCGCTGGTACTTGCCTCTGACAGATCTGAAAGAGAATAAATAAGTGAAACCTTTCACTCCGCTTTTCAAGCTGCCGAACAATACAAGTTTGTCAGGGTCAGCAGGAAGGAACTCAAAAGCAGAATGAGAGAAACAAATATTTATTGAAACACAAGTTCAGGGGGGTGAACAGTCTTGAAACTACTCCAAACAGCAGGAGAGAACTAAGCCTCCAGAGGTAGACAGTCTGGAGAGCAGTCCCAGTGAAAGATTATCTTCACCAGGCTTGGTTGGTAGATTGCTTGGGGAACCAACAGGCAGGGAGTCTCAGGCTGGTAGAGCAGGACTGGAGAGAACACACAGCACAAACATACAACAAGACAGCACGCAAAACATGTAATAAAAGGGAAAAATAACAAGAAAATAAAAAGCAAAACTAAAAATCTGAATATACAACTAAAGAATAAAAGCAGAGCATTTGAAGACTAGAAACAGGACTGATAAACAAATAAAGAAAATATTATAAGTAAACAAGCAAGATTACTGAGGAACAAAACCAGACAAAATCAGAGATATAAACTCAAGAGCAAAACTGCAGTAAGGATACAAGATGACAACGCAAGACTGGAATATAGAGCAGCAAATATGTAACTGTCTCTATGGCACAATGACGAACCCGCAAACACAAGAGGAAAACAGCACAATATAAAGAGAGGAAAGCACACGAGGGCCAGGTGAGCACAGTTAAGGAAACGAGGACAAGACAAGGGCTAAACAAGGGGGCGTGACCAAGGGAAACAAGGAGGTGGGATCACAGGAACACATGGTAGACACAAACAAAGACAAAGCAATGTGTTAAGACACAAGACAACCAACGAAACATTTAACAAAGACAACACAGACAAGGCTGCCAGGGCAGAGCCCTAACAGTACCCCCCTCCCAATGGATGCCTCCAGGGTGGGAATAAATCCAGTGTTGTAGCCTGGCAGGGCAAAGTGGAAGGCTGCTGGAGGGGTGGGAAAACCGCAAGTGTTAGGTTGCATTGAAGGCGGAGTAGGAGAAACATAAGTGGTGTATCTGGGGGTATTGACTGGCTTGAATAATGGTGGCTTGAAAATGGTAGAGTAAGGCAGAGTGCTGGCAGCTGCCTGGGGACCAGGAATGACCTTAGCATTGGGGACAGTCTCTGGGCTGAGAATGGGTTTAGGAGTTGACTCCGATGCCATAACTCCACTTATAGACAAGGTGGGGAGTTCTGGTGATTTTGGAGCAAGGCAGGGGACAGCCTTCTTGTCCATGACAAGAGAGAGAGTGGGTGACTCTGATGGGAGTGGCTCTGGGATACATCCTGGCTGCTTCTGGTTCGGACTCTGGGATACACTCTGCTTCTGGACTGGGACTGGCTCTGAAACGGACTCTGGGATGTTTTCAGGCTGTTCTTGGACTGGTACTTGCTCTGAAATGAACTCTTGAGTAGACTCCAAGTTGGACCTTGGTGGCTCCAGGACTGGGGCTAACTCCAGCATAAACTCGGTGAGGGGAGCAAAGTCGGAGATAGGAAACAACTCTGGGTTGAATCTTGAGGGTAGAGTTGGGTCTGGGACTGATGCGGACTCAAAGACTGAGTCTAAAGTCTGGAGGACTGGAGCAGATTCTGAGCCTGTGGCAGTGAAATCTGGTTGATTGGGAATGGCCTCAGTGTCATCCATGGACAGAACAATGACAGCAGACTGCTTGAGGGTGGCCGCACTGGCCATAACAGGAAGGACAAGCAGCTCAGGGATGATCTCTGTTGGCATGGTACTACTAGCTGGACTAGACTCTGTAGGCATGACACGACTGGCTAAAACGAGCTCTGTGGGCTCCCGGACTGGAGCGGACTCCCGGACTGGAGCGGACTCTCGGACTGGAGCGGACTCTCGGACTGGAGCGGACTCCCGGACTGGAGCGGACTCTCGGACTGGAGCGGACTGAAACTGCTCTTTGTTAGTAGCCGCCGCCACCGCCGCCACGACCAGTTTGACGAGGCTCATGCTTATAACAGTAGCTTGGTGGAGTAGATTCATTTAGACCAAAATAATAATTTGTTTTAAGCCAGGTTTCAGTCAAACAGAGTACAGAGTACATCAAAACTATTATCCGTGATCATTTCATTTACAATAACTGCTTTGGATGTGAGTGACCAGATGTTTAGGAGCCCAAGCTTTAAAAATAGTTGTTGTTAATTTATTTTGCATTTTTCTGGTGTTAATCACAATCAGATTGTTTCTAGATCCTGCATTAAATTTATATTTTGACCTCACTATTCGGGGAACAGACACAGTCTATATAGATTGGACACTGCACGTACCTCAATCATTTAAGTGGGTAGAACAAAAGTAATCATGGCAGCTATTTGAAAATTGGATTACTAGTCAGATGGAGCGTAGTGTCCTGGAGATGTTGTCCGACAGGAGTTCCGGACTCTGCTGGGGTGCAGGCCATCAGCATGGAAAAACCTAGGACGCTCCCAGAAAAGATTCCAATTACTAACAAAGAGCAGTTTCTTATCTGTACACCATGACAACAACCATTCGTATAAAGCAAACAGTCTACTGAACCTTTCGTGTCCTCGACGATACGTGGGAAGAGGTCCTGACACGATGATTGTCGTCGCAGGCGATGTGCTGCAGTACCGTCTCGATTAGGATCCTGAAGTCCCTCTTCAGTGTCTCCGTCTGCCGCAGCTTGGTGTCGTTAACCCCCGCGTGAATCTCAACAGCTGCAACACTCTCATCATCCTTTAGGATCGTGGGTATCTGCGCAGAAACATCAAGAACACGAAGACCAGGGAAACAGTGAGTGTGCACTTTACCTTCAGCTAACGTAGCACGGACGTGCCAGACGATTGAGTCTCCGATGACCACAGCATCACGTTCAGTCTCGCAGAGAGGAGCGAAGCAGTTACGGGATGAGATGTCAAAGACTGGAGGGGGAGAAGTCGTCGACCGGGGCCTGGATCGCGTCTTTTGCTGCTGCACCCAGGGTCCTGGGTTGCCCGGAGCCGCAGTGAAGGACATCTGGGAAGATTGCGTCCCGGGTGCACTCTATGCAGAGAAACACACGGAGTAGAGGTGGTGGGAGTGTTAGCAGCACGCTGCATACTTACCCTGGACTTGTGAGCGTCAGCCCGGGATGTTTCCAGCGTTGTTTTCCGTTTCCTCAGCTAGGCCTACTTCCCAAGCAGCTTGTGGATCTGTCTCTTCACAGCCTTCAGCTCCAGCTGCACTGAATGTAGCTCGAACGAGTCCTTTGTGCATTCAAAGGTAGACACAAATCCGCCATTAAAGCAAGTAACAGTGAAACAATGGTAAATGTGTGTGTGTGTGTGTGTGTGTATGTGAATAGGGTATTAAATGCATATTTATAAAAAACATAAACATTTACATAAACGTGTATATAGGAAATAAAGAGTTATCAAATAAGCATGTTATTAACTCCTGAAACATTGGTGTTTCATATTTTAGAGCACTCATAAAACTGTAATTTATGAAATAAATCAGTTAAATCTGTACGTGGGAGTGTGTGAAAAAACCCCAGATGTAACCCCCTTAGTAATCCTTAACATTTTCATAAGTAACTAATTTAATTTAAAAAAAATTATCAGGAAATGTAACTGATTAAAGTTACTTGTATTATGTAATTAAATTACGTAATTCCCTTACATGTAACTAGTCACTCCCCAATACTGGTATTAACAGTATTAAATACCTCAAAATTACATATCATTAGTCATCTGTAATACCGTTAAGTAACCATTAGATGACTGTAAAGGCCTATATAACCATGACTGTGTATACCCTTGTTCAGGCATCCTCAAATCTGGCCCACTCCTGCAGAGTTTAGCTCTAACCCTAATCAAACACACCTGAACATGCTAATCCGCATCTTCAAGATCATTAAAAAATTTGAGATAGGTGAGTTTGATCAGGGTTGGAGCTAAACTCTGCAGCAGATCGGCCCTCCAGGGAAATATTTGAGGAACCCTGGTGAAGGGTAAGTATGGTCAGATCTGTTTCAGTCTGTGTTGTCTCCCCCCTTTCCTGGAATGTCAGTGAAGACTAGCTCTCTGCATCCTTGGCTTGGATGAGGGAGTGTCCATGATCTAATGAGGGTCAGTCCAGCAAGGCAGGAAGTTTGTTAGCAGACAGTCGGAGGTAGTTTGGCATGGCTGTGTGAAGCTGGGCTGCAAAACTTGGTCTCCTATGTTGCAATCATCTTGTGCTGCCTTCTGGTGGTGGCAGACTTTCTGACCTTCTGTGCTTTGGTGGTTGCTGTTACACAGACAGGAGTGTGGTTCTTGGAGTTGAAGTTCATTTAGCAGTTTGTTAGAGAGTGATGGGTGACTGAGGTGATGTTCTCTGGTACCTTCTCTAAGTTTTCATCAACAGTTGGCTGTGAGAGACTTGCTTGTTCTGGGTGGTTGTTGAACAGGTGCTTGTCATCTCTGAAATGGTGGTGTACCATGTGATAACCGGACTCAATTTTGACTCAATTTTGTGGTCATCCGTGTTCACCTTGTCTTGAAGGAATTCTTTCAGTTGTCTCATGACTTGTTCCATGTCTTCTGATAGTAAGTGGTCTGTCTTTTTCTTATGTATACTCAGCACTGTGCATGTCTGAGTGGTGTTGAGGTGGATTATGTTGTTGCTCACCCACACGAGTTGCTTTTCAATGAGTCAGTCGATTACCTTTGGATGTGTGGTTAGGTTTCAGTTGTTCTTATCTTTTGGGTTTCTTGAGAAGCATGGCTGGTCCTGTGGATTTTTCCAGTGGTTTGGCTGATATGCGGTTGTTGACATGGGGGTCACGTTCTCTGTGCACTTGATGGAGGACTCTGATGTTGTGATGCAACTGGGTGTCGTCTAGTGCAAGGCTTGAGTCTTTGGGGACAGAGTTCAAGAGTGTGGAGGTTTTATTCCCTTCCTTTGAGGCCATCTTCTGCTTGTTATAGGCCTTCTGTGTTAGGTCACACAACTGTTGGATGGTCATGGAGCGTGGACGAGACATGACACCCTAGATGGTGGCTGACTCAAGGGCACAGATTTCTTAAGAAGAGGCTTTTGAAGTTCACATCATCTTCAAGGTCAAGTTTGTTGTGTGCATCAAAGCAGGCTTGTCAGAGTCGGTTGTAGTAAGGTTGTGTAGCCTCTTGCTGACCTTGTTTGGTTTCTAAGACAGTTAACAATCCGTGCTCAGTCTGAGGGTCTGTAAACTAGTCAGGACCTCACAAGGTGGCTGGTAGTCTGACTTCGTTCGACTGGGCTGTCGATCTAGGAAGTTTTGTACCTCGGAACTGAACTTGGCTCTAAGGAGGTATAACCTGTCTCACAATGAGGTCTCATTGTTAGAGAAAAGCTGGTATCTTGAAGGTGGGCCTGGATGTCATGGCTCCCTTTGGAGTTCGGGGTGAACTTGCTGATGTTTTTAGACAGATTGTCGAGGTCTTTAATGGTCATCTCATGTGCAGCTACAAGGTCTGCTTGGATGGAAGGTTTTCTTTTGTTGACAGGAAAGAGTTCTGTGGCGAAGGCAGGTGAGGTTTTAGGTTGTGGCCATTCACTTCTTTCGTTGTATGCCAGCTCTCGGACATAGGACTCTGCTCTGCTCAGCAGTGGTGAGGCTGAGAGATAATTATCTTTTCTTGGCTCTTGTTTCCTGCTCATAAGCATATTTGAGTTATTTTCTGACCACGTAGATCTCATTGTTTGTATCGTCTAGTTGTTGGGTCAGATTTTCCATTTAAGTTCTTAACCTTTCAAGGTGGTCTTTCAAGGCACTGACGACTTCAGCATTTTTGTCTTTGATGTCATTCTTGGCTTTCTCTAGTAGCTGTTCGGCATACTGGAGTCTGTTTACCAGGTCTTTCTGGGCCGCCTTAGCATGTTGTTGATTGAGCTGAGCTGCTGTCAGGGCTGCTTGGAGCTCCTTAACTTGTTCCGTTGTTTTCTACTCCCTTTTGTTGGGTGTGAGTTGATCTTGAACTTTCACTTCCAGCTTGTCTATGCGGTGTTGAGCATGTGTCAGCTCCTCTTGAAGGTGGGTGATGTGCTTGTTGCTCAGTTTCAGCTGGGTTGTGAAGGCATAGCTTAGAGAGCTGGTGATTTTGACTAGCTCCTCGTTGTTGTTGTTCTGGCTTGAATCTTGTGTCAGGAATCTTCTCAGGATTAGGATTATTATTAAAAATAATAACACTTCAAATGTCTTTGGGGTGAGGCACTCTGCCATTCCTCTCAGCCAAGTGTTCACATCTTCCCCTTGGGCAAATAGGTCACCAGTCTGCGGCATGTTGACACGCTAGGGAGAAGAGAGACTGATATAGATCTCTGTAGAGTAGAAGCCATGTGTGATGGGACAGCTAATTGTTGTGTCAGTGATTGTGGACCACTAGTGGAGTGGGGTGATGACTGTGTTGGTCTCAGGGCATCTAGGTAGACTAGAGATGTTGAAGACTTCGTCACTCTAATGAAAAAGAGGGAAAAGAGAGAAAAAGGTGAAAACAAATTCAATTAAAATAAAAAAATTGACTTTTTTCAAATGATTAAGAGTTTTTATCAAGAAGGAAAACAATATTTTTAAATATCTGTTTTAGACAAAAAAAATATAATAATAATTCTGATATCTCTTTCTTAGTCTGACAGAATTGACATGTACACCTTACAGTTGAGACTCACCAGAGAGGTTGCAAAGGCGACAGCTGCTCAAAACTTATCTCTATTAAATTGATCTCAGCATTGGATGAGACGCTAAAATGTGGATTGTGTTTTCAAATGCGGGAAGGTTAGAAAGAACGAAGGAGGGGTTTGATTACAATCAAATTCATAAGAATTAATCTTTTTTTTTTTAAATATTGAGTATTTCATTCACTTAAAATCAATTGATGATTTTACAGGTCCTTACAAATGTGAAAAGTGAAGAGGAAAGTAAGCAGGAGAGAAGGGAAGGAGACAGTAAATTGAGTGGATCCGGTTCACAAGCAAGCTGTCATGCCCAACTACGAGTAGAGCGTTGTTTTCAGTTGCTGCATAACTAATTAACGAGAATAAATTGTGGGTGAAAGATTTTTCTCTCTAATTTATTTAAACTCATAGTGAGGGATAACCAGGTGTGTCGTTCCCAAGCTAGGATAAACAGAGGAAAGAAAATGGTAAGATAAAGTAAAATTGACAAATAATAAATGGGTAAATAAGCAAAAATGAAATTAAAGGAGGAAATCAGTAAATAAAAATAGTGGTGTAAAAAAAAAAGTGTATGATCAAAACAGCTAGAGGGGTAAAACGCAATAAAGTAATGAGTAAGTATACGTCTAAATAGAATCTATTGATATGGGTAATAAATCAATTAGGTAAAATAAGTTTACTTAAACTTTCAAAGTTCAAGACTTATTTGTACCTAAAATGATTATGCCCCAAAGAGAATACTAGAAGTAACGATCATATGAAATTATCTGAGGGGGAAATTTGAATGATTCCAAATAAATGTTTTTTTTTTTATTACATTTTCAATAATTTATCTCAATTCCTCAGCACATCCAACAGCTTGATGATGTAACAGAAACTATGGATTCTCTCTTTTCTAGAACTTAAGATATGGTTGCTCCTTTGCGCTTAAGGAAGATTAAGGAAAAAAGTCCAACAACACCATGGCATAATGAGCACACTTGCGCCCTAAAGAGAGCAGCCTGGAAAATGGAGCGCAGCTGGAGGAAAACAAAACTAGAGGTATTTCGTATTGCTTGGTGGGAAAGTACCCTATCCTACAGAAAAGCATTAAAACTGCTAGATCTGATAACTTTTCGTCTCTTTTAGAAGAAAACAAACATAACCCCAGATATGTATTCAATACAGTGGCAAAATTAACAAAAACAAAACATCAACTGGTGTTGACATTTTCCAACAGCACAGCAGTAATGACTTTATAAATTATTTACTTCCAAAATCAATACTATTATGTCACTTTTCCACTGTATGGTACGACACGGTACAGTTCAGTACGGTTCGCTTTTGGGGGGTCCACTGGGTACAGTACCTGGTACCTGGTACTTTTTTAGTACCAACTCGGCCGAGGTTCCAAGCAATCCGTACCGTTACCAAAACGTGACATGTAAACTCTACTGATTGGCCGGAGAAAATCGTCATTACTGTGTGTTGAAGAAAATTCATTTTATGCTGACCTTAGAGGTCTTATAGGCCCTAAATGTAAAGGGAGTAAGCTGTACAACATGATTTAGTAAAATTGTATTTGCTTCCTCTCCAAGAGAGGAAAAGTAAAGCCACACGATTGTAACCCTGTAACCTTGAGTGTGTGAATATAAGGTGGAAAAGCGCCCTCCCCCTTCGTCGCATTCTGCAGAAACTTGTGTCTGCAGGCTGTTACCTTCTTTGCAGAGAAATAAACCCTTTAAAATACCAAGAGTTGATTTGTCTCTTGACTGATGAGAGTGAGTGAAAAATTGCCACGACACTGTGTTACTGAACTTGCGACACGATACCCAACATAGACCCGCTAGATTTAAATCAGCACAGCCAGCAAAGGATCGGATGCAACTTTTGTTTGAACAAACGCACCTTTTTGTATTAACTAAAAATAGCTGTTTCGTTGTCTGTTGAGGATGTACAGACGTTCCTCTCATTGATAGCCGAGGAGCGGATCCAGCGAGAGCTTGATGGGGCGACGCTGAATGAAAAAGCCTTATGTATATAATTTTTGCACTTTGAATATTTTTAGAGTATGTTTTGAGTTTATATTTTTACCTTTGTATCTGTGTTTTGCTTCAATTAAAAACAATCTGATCGAATAAGTGTACCTCCGGACTATATCGAAAATGTATTATTGTATGAGCACGTAATGAACCTCTTGAAAAAGACAAATTATTAATGCCATGATGATACAAACAACACATAAATAACAAAACAAGGGATACATTGTAAATTTTGAAATATTATTCAAAAGTGTATTGATAATTCACTTTACAGAACATTCTACATGAATAGTTAACTATTCAAGTAATGCAGCACACCTGCACGAACATCCCTGCCCTCCTCCTCTACAGCCTGTGGCACTGCCACCACAGTCTCTGCTGCTGGGGGTAAATCCCAAGCATTCTCATAGGCCTCTCCATTGCTGTTAAAAACATCCAAATGCTGAGAATGAAGAACACCATTCCGTCGATATGCTCTTTTGTTGTAAGTTTGTTTGTGGCACGTTTACAATGATATCCCACTATAGATCCCCTGAGGAACAATTCCACTCATTCTCTACTATAGGAGAGGAATAATTGTATAAACTTGTTAAATCAGCTAACCCAACAACATGTATGTTAGACCCTATTCCATCTAAACTACTAAAAGAGGTGCTTCCAGAAGTCATAGATCCTCTTTTGGCTATTATTAATTTGTCATTGTCATTAGGGTATGTCCCCAAAACCTTTAAATTAGCTGTTATTAAGACTTTCATTAAAAAAAAACACAACTTGACCCTAAATATCTAGTTAATTACAGACCTATCTCGAATCTCCCTTTTCTGTCAAAGATACTTGAAAAGGTAGCATCCTCACAATTATATTCCTTCCTAGAGAAAATGATATCTGTGAGGATTTCCAATCAGGATTTAGACCATCTCATAGTACTGAAACTGCTCTCATTAGAGTGACAAATGATCTGCTCTTATCATCTAATCGTGGTTGTATCTCTCTATTAGTGCTCCTGGATCTTAGCGCTATCTTAACACTATCTTAACACTATCGATCATAACATTCTTTTGAATAGACTTGAAAACTCTGTTGGCATTAGTGGAAGTGCATTAGCATGGTTAAAATCATACTTATCTGACCACCATCAATTTGTAGCAGTGAATGAAGAGGTATTGTTAAATTTAATTTCCGCATAGATGAATGTAACGGCACATAAAGGAAGGGTCATTTTATTTTATTGTCTGTCCTGCTGTTTCTGCTCACTGAAAGCATATGGCTCTCTGGGCTATGTGTGAAGGAAGGGTCATTTTATTCTTTGTTTGTCCTGCTGTTTCTGCTCACTGAAAGCATATGGCTCTCTGGGCTATGTGTGAAGGAAGGGTCATTACATTTTATTGTTTGTCCTGCTTTACCTTATTTGGTCATTTTGTGAACCTCCTGTAATACAGAGCCTCTGGTACCATATATAAAGGCATGCTTGTCTTAGAATAAATGAGTTCAAAAGCCTGATGCCTCTCTGCGTCGTGTTTTTGTTTCTCCCAGATCTGTTGAAGACTTTCTTCACAACATCCAACATATATTTCTGATTTGATTTAGAAGTGATCCAAAACAAGTCAAGTCAAGTCAAGTCACCTTTATTTATATAGCGCTTTTAACAATACAAATTGTAACAAAGCACTGCACAATATAAAAAATAGACAAATTGTGTCAATAATGTAAAATGACAGGATTTAACACTGAATTATCAGCTGAACATGGGCGTAAATCCCGGGGGGGACGGAGGGGACATGTCCCCCCCCATCCGAGGGTTGTCCCCCCCAAAAAAAATATTTAAAAAAATCGCACTCTCTATTGTGAAAAATATATGTATGTATACCTAAAATAATTGTGTAAGTAGAAAAAAAAACGCCAAAAAATGCTTTTCGAAACAGTTGAGTTCCCCCTCCCCTTCCTCACAGTGGTTTGGCCCACTGCCTGCAGTGTTGCCAGATTGGGCGGGTTGCTGCCCAGTTGGGCTTCTTTTGATCGGCTTGGACCGGAGATTAACGCATTGGGCGGGTAGACCAAATTTGGGCTGCTTTTAAAAAAATAAAAGCCGCCCAATCAGCTGCTTTTTTCTTCGCTTTTATCTTAGTTATGTTATCTTAATATGCCCGAGCTCAAAGTATCACAGCAAAATAATGTTTAGTGCAGTCATCAACTCATTTTTCCTTAACGCAACCCTTTTGGTTCATTTTAACAGAGACTTGTCAATCAATTTATCATCTTTTATGTTGGTGAGATGTGATGACTCGTGAGAGATTGGCTTTGGCGCTGTAAAGGGCAAAATTTAAATGTTCAGTTTAAATAATATCTGTGCAATCAAGTCGATGATTGTGCTGGAAATGAAGTGTCCCCAACTAAGCAAGCCAGAGGCGACAGCGGCAAGGAACGAAAACTCCATTGGTGACAGAATGGAGAAAAAACCTTGGGAGAAACCAGGCTCAGTCGGAGGGCCAGTTCCACTCCGGCCAGACGAATCAAACTTTTTTCAGAAAGAAAACTTAGTTCATAAGGAAACTGAAGTTTTACAATTTGGAGGCTCGCCCTATGTTTATTCGCAGGTGACCTGAGACCTATTTACTCGTGTTTTGATGCCGGGCTAGATTCACTTCTATAGGATGCAAGAGTATCTCACAGGTAAGAGTTTTTTTTATATAACCTTCCTGTGATATATTGTTGATGGCAGACCGCACGATGTGTTGGGATTCTGCATTTGCATGTGCATTCCGTGGCGTTGAACTGAGGGCCAGGTTACACCCTTGTAGGCGAGAATCACACGACGCGCGTATTTTGAATATTGTTTTTATCATTTAAACATGATAAGTAACAAATAAGAGAAAAAATATATATCAAACAGTTGGATTTTGTGGGTTAAGTTTTCGTTTTTTACTTTCCTTTTCTAACTCTTGGTTTGTTCTTTCATTGAGTATGGGATTATAAATATATGGGCAAATCGTATGAAATTGGAAAAATGAATGAAAACAATATGGAGTGTGTTAATAAAGCGAACTAAATATTGATCGACATGCTGTCGACTGTTAAGACACAGCCACTTTACGATACAGCCGTAATTAATGTCCAAAATAATGCTCAGACCAGCTCAAATGTATATTCTTCCTAACTTTTTTCATGTGCACATCCCCCTCCCCTTCCCCCTTCTGAGTTGAACAAAGAAACACGCCTGCATGATCCGGCTCATGCAGCGGTCCTAGCGTGGTTTCATGAAGGACCTAGAATTATTCTTAAACCAGCAACAATGAGAGATTGAAACTATATGTAAAACTCTCCCGAACGCGAATAATTCTAAGACATTTGTAGATGTTTTGCGCTCACACACACGTTGCACAATTAAGAGGCTCGGATTACAGATCGATCTTTTTAGGAGTTTTGACAGATGATTTTAACTGAATCTGGCAATGGTTTACAGTGAGATCTTCTGGAATTTTGGTGGACCGATCCGGAAAGTGTAATAAAATACATTGATCAGGTTAAGAGTGTTCTAGATGCTCGTGCTCATGTCTGTAACCCATGCCACAAATACCAACCGAAACGAGGGTGAGACTGCTTCTGCATGTGTGGGAAGAAAGACTTTTCTATTCCGATGTGCGCTTAAATGTCCACACTGTTTATTAACACGTGCTTAAATAATATGAATCCAGATGTGACACATTTGGTTCGTGTAACAAGTTGGACGCTTCTGGTGGTTTTACTTCGTTTTTGTTTAAACCGAAACAGGAAGTTATGTTTTCAGCTCCACAGCAACGAATGACTGCTGTGTCTGTGTACCAATGGGACCCAAAGGGGCGGTGCTCAGTATAGGAGGAACCCGCCTCGGGGGAGGTCCTAAAATATCCGGAACGCGCCTGTTATTTCGGAAAGGCAGGGAACTGTGCAAGAGAGTGTAGGCTGAAATAGGCACATGATTTCACACGAATGCCTCAACAGATAAACCATATTCAAGCGCCACTTAATTATAGGAAGTATGCTGATCAATATCAGGTGTCTTGGATAAACAAGAAGGATGAACGAAATGGAAAAAAAATTATAATAATTAAAGCTGCAAACAGCGATGGAAGGGACTTCGCACCCGGCTCACCGCCAGCCGGTGGCTTTAGAAAGACAGGGAACGGTGAGCAATATGCATTTAAAAACGTAAATATAGAGGAAAATGTCGAAGTCCTTTATACGTGCCAAACCTGCTGCCAGCTGGTGGCGCTATGTCCATAACTGAAAGTAGTAAGTATACTACACCACCTGTCAAAATGATTGATGACAGGTGGGCGGGGCTTCCGGTATAGGGGCGGGACTTCCGGTATAAGGCGGGACTTCCGGTATAAGGCGGGACTTCCGGTATAAGGCGGGACTTCCGGTGTAGGCGGGACTTCCTGTATAAGGCGGGACTTCCTGTATAGGCGGGACTTCCGGTATAATCAATCATGTTATAATGACAGTAGGTTTTGATGTTTTTGACAGGTGGTTTTGATGGTTTTGATGTTATTGACAGTAGGTTTTGATGATTTTGACAGGTGGTTTTGATGTTTTGACAGCAGGTTTTGATGGTTTTGATGTTTTGACACCAGGTTTTGATGTTTTTGATGATTTTGACAGGTGGTTTTGATGGTTTTGATGTTTTGACAGCAGGTTTTGATGATTTTGATGATTTTGACAGGTGGTTTTGATGTTTTGACAGCAGGTTTTGATGGTTTTGATGTTTTGACAGCAGGTTTTGATGATTTTGACAGGTGGTTTTGATGGTTTTGAAGGCTGTATAATAAATGACAGCAGGTTTTGATGATTTTGATGATTTTGACAGTTGGTTTTGATGGTTTTGAAGGCTGTATAATAAATGACAGAAGGTTTTTGTTTTGAAGGAGGTATAATAAATAATTTGTATGTGCCACAAGGGGCCCTTTGTTAAAACCTAGTAATATTGTAATTCAAAAACTAGTTAGTTCGACAGAGTTAAAAATACAAATACACTCATCAAAGTAAATAGACAGGAAAAACGAAGGTAAAAAAAGATTCATACATTTACCAACGATCTAAAAAGAAAGGCAATCTCAGAGACGTTTGTTAAAACACCACAGTCACAAGATAGTCTTGGGGTCGCTGAACGGAAAAGTTAAACAAAGAGAGTAAGTACGGAAAGTTAAACAAAGAGAGTAAGCGCGGTCAGGTCTGTATAGAGAGCTCCATGGATATGTCCGTGCACTACAAAGGTCGAGCTCGAAATGAGGCTCCGATCACAGCTGGGGGTAGACCACGCCTACGTCCCACCCCCCTAGATCCGGACGAGGAGGTACCAAAACGGAGATATAGAGTAAAGTAAAATGTTAGAAGTTATTTTTAATGAGTCTTTTAACATGTCTTAATTAATTAAAACATACAATATCATGCACCTAAAACATGTATAGCTTGAATGCAAGTAGTTTTTTGGATAAAAGTGTCTGCTAAATGCATAAATAAATGCAAATCCTTCCTTTAAAAGCTATTCTTTTAAACAAACAACCCCTCATAGGTTCCGGGAAAAGTTTTGTTTTAAAACCCATCTTTTGAACAATGGTATTGTAACGCTTAAGACTTCTAGGGTTATATAATGTGTTATGTAGCATGTGTGGAGACATTGAAATGCGAAACAGTGTTAAATGGGGAAAAGTTATTTTTTATTAAAGTTATTTTTTCATACACAACAATGTCACGGAAAAACTTCAAAACAAGAAAGTCCGAGTATATAATTTATAAAAGAGTACAAAAATAGACGACGTAAACCAAATAAGGGTCAAACCGCGTAATAGAAAACAAGAAAGACAAAGAAAACTAGGATTCGAATGTGGATAAGCTAACAAAAGGTTCACTTGGTTTATATTAAACAAGTTCTAGTATAAAGAAAATGCGACGTATATACACGTAAAAATAAGCAATGTTTTTATTTTCCAGAAAGCGTTGTTTAAAATTTGGTAAAATACGATGTAAGAAAACAAATAAAAATGAAGACAGGTTATTTAAACAACTAAGACAATATTAACATTAAATAATATAGAGTAACCTTACTTACTGTGGTATAAAATAAATATCAAGCCGTTAAAAATATACGTTTGTCAGAAGTTTGTAATATTACAATTTAAAACTAGTTAGTTTGACAATGAAAATAAAAAAAATCTAACTTTTAAGAAGACAGAAGTTGTCACAAGAAAAGGTGGGAAACAAGGAAAAAATAACAAACGTTGTCCAAAAATAAGGTAATCTCAGAGACAAAACTTAGCTGAAGGTAAAAGTTAAACAAAAGAAAAAGTCCCCGACCGGCGAGAAGTCCGTGCGTGTCCGTTTCAAACGCAGAATGGCGAGACATCCGGTTCCAGGCAGACCGCGCCTACGCTCCATCCCCTAGATCCGGACGAGGAGGGACCAAAACTGAGATTTAAAAGGATTTAATCCATGACTTTTTGACAGGGCTTTTTGTCAATCTTACGATACGTTATAACAGCTAAAACACAGGTATACACATACAAATATTTAACAGGAATGAAACCAAATCAATAACTCTCTGATTTTCTTGTCATAAGACTTGTTATCATTTGAAATACGCGTGCAGCATGTAAACATTTTTTTTTTTACATCACACGAGATGCAGATATTTCATCTCAAGCAATGCAACGAAGTTGAAGACGGTCGTGTCAATATCACATTTCACGCAGCACGAGATGCCAGTGAAAAGTATGATTAAACAATGATATAACTATTGTTTAACAAATATCATTATAACAAAATGTAAAACCTAAAACCATGAATCTCTAACCTAACTAATTTTTACAACAGATTAGACTTTCTTTCTCACTTAATAAACTGTGTTATTAACCGTAAGGGGAGTTAAATGCAGCATGCTTTATTGCATTCAAATAAAAACAACAACCGATCTATATAGGTTTATTCGACTGAGCTTTGATAAAATAACTGATGTAAGAAACATGCAAATATTCGACAAGGTTTATCAAACTGGTGTGTCAGGTGATTTGCGTTGTTGTACATATCTCGCTGATACAGATATGTTGAGATGTTTAACATCTGTAAAAAAATAGTCTTTTTAGCTTCCACATAGGAACCATGTCCACACTCAACGGTTTTGTGTAACAGAGTCCTGAGACAAATGAAAATAAAATGTGTGAAAGACTGATGACAGGAAGAGCGACAGAATAAAAGCTTCAGATTTATTAAAACAATCGAGCGTGTGTATTTTTCTCTTGAATACGTATGCATACAGTAACCAGCGAGTACACAAATCTGTATAATACATAACCGCATAATTCAGTGATTCTATCAAATGAATCATTCATTTTAAAGTCAGATTTGATTTCTCGTCAAAACACAATAAAACTTTTTAAAAACGTTAAAACTTTCTTACGACTTTTTAATTATGTCGAACAAAATGAATATAGGGTTATGTTTTTAGTTTTAGATGTTTGTAAGTTAATCACAGCTTTAACCTAAAACATTTTTCATTCAAACTCTCTCTTGCGCGCACACGGCGCACATCTGTCAACAAC
Organism: Oxygymnocypris stewartii; assembly: GCA_003573665.1. NCBI lineage: Eukaryota > Metazoa > Chordata > Actinopteri > Cypriniformes > Cyprinidae > Oxygymnocypris > Oxygymnocypris stewartii. Next base: position 129,604 of record QVTF01020256.1, on the reverse strand, counting down.
ATCCTTAACTTGGTTTTATCATTCAGATGTAGTTGAAACTCTATAACGCGTTCAATTTAAGTTATGCATCGACGCAGCTATAGATGCTGGAAGAGCTCATTGAGCTGTTTAACTGTAGAAAATGTATACAATGACGCGTAAAACTAGATCGACAGACCGAGTGTACGCGCCTAAAACAAGCCTGGAACCATTTCGAACCATTCTAACTCTAAGTGCGACCACGGGAGAAAATGTGTTATAGCACAGCAGTAAAACACTGGACGTGAACTGAGCTGGTTTTGATGTTTTTGGTCTGAACGACCAAATAACTACAAGTCCTACTTAAAATCTACGATGAAACTAGAAAATATACGTGTGACGTAACAGTGTTTAAAATACTGGACACGTGCAGTTAGATGAAGACACGCAGAGTTGGCTAACACAACGAAACATGTCGTGAAGCAAACGTATAACACTACAAGCGTTCTCCAGGACTGACTGACTGACTTTTTTTCTTAAGATTTGATTTCAAGAACACATACACAAACACACACACACACACACACACACACACACACACACACAACCAAATCGTTACGCTATTTCACGAAATGACGCAACAACGGGACGGTCAATTTCGACATAATACACGTCAAGTCTGTTTACCATGCATAAGCATGTTCTTCTTATACATTTTTAACAATTATTTTAACAAATATTTTCGTTTTCACAAAGATACAAACGCTGTCGTACAAATGTTGCGGGCCTTTCAGGTCAGCGAACTACAATACCCAGCATATACATCGGACTACAAACATGGATGCCACGGATCCACATACAAAACGGTCTATACGCGACAGATCTCTAAATCGTCAGACTTTTGGTTATACGTACGTTCGGATACCCTATATAGAAAGACTCGTATTACCATTGCTTTTTACGAAGTATACGCTTCTTTCGCCTTGCGATGTTACAAACCCCATTTTTGCGAGATCTACACGTCTGTAGAAAGAATTAACAGGTCTTATAAAATCATTGATTTGACTTAACTTTAAAACACAATCCGCACGAACGATAAATCAGACGCTCTTAAAATCGATAGTGCACAAAACGTGTGTAAAAGGGCGGATGATCGCAGGAAATCACAGGAAAACAAACTTATTGTGGGATACTGTGTGCACAAAATCCCACAAAAGACTGATTGTAATATACGACTGATATATGTATGTTTACAGGCCCGTGCACCGCAAATCACCCTACACCGTTTCCCAGCCAGCTGCTCGAGTGTCTCTCTTTTTGCACATGTGCACTATTCGAGTCATCTACACAGTTGTGGAGTTTGTATTTTTAGTTTATTTATAGGTAACCATTTATATATATATAGCATCTGTATAGTCAAAGCTGACAGTAGCTTAGTTGTGTATAGGTTTATACTGTTTTACTTTGTGTTGTATATCTGTATTCATGTAGCACCGTGGTCCAGCGTGGCACAACATCTCGTCCCGCTGTATGTCCACAGATGTAGCGGGATGACAATAAAGATAGGGTGTATGTCAGTGTATGTCAAGATAGTGACATACACTTGACTTGGCGACACATTAACGTGATATTTCGGGGTCGTGTCTTACACAATTGTGTGTTACTTAACGTTTTTATGCCGTTTTCATATAAAATATAACAGTCTGTTACCAATTTAGATGTGTTTATTATGAAATCACACAAAGAACCACTGAAGAATGTACTGTTTGCTAACACGGAATTAATTAAAATAATACTCTGTGCTCATTTAACCGGTATATTTACAGTATGTTGAACGTAATACAGTTAAACAGGAGCATTCAAACATTAAAAACCTATTAAACAGTCGTTTCAATACAAACATAATTTATCAAATACTATTAAACTATTGAATTTTGGACACCTTAAAACACTTTATTCAATCAAAAACCTGTCCCAAAAGACAGACGGCCAAATCTTCAACGATTACTGAGACGGACGGAGTTTATGCAAAAGACAAAATAATTATTCTTCGTCACAATAACATAAGCGTTCCAATAATTTGATAACCTTACTGTAGATTTTCTCAATATTCTTTATTCTAGTTATTGTTTTCCGCTTATTCATAAACCCACAAGAGTTAAATAAAATTCAACAGCTTACAAATTCTCTAAGTGAATACATAAAATCTGATGTTTTATATTCAGACTTGTCTGATAATTTTCTGATATACCTATCGTTATTCTATAATTAGGGCTAACAGGATGGAACTCTCAAAAGAAATACGGCAAAATAACTGTTTTTATCGATCAATTAAATGACGGATCCTCTACACGACACCGGTTAAGACTAAACAAATGACTTTTATTTTGGGACGTCTTCCCGGTCTGCCTACGATACATGCGTTCAGAAGACAAACCACGCGTGAAAAGCGGGTGTTTGTGTTTTTTCGGTTGCCTTTACAACTAGTAGGCCTACGCTTCAGACTTTTATAACTATTACAATTAAAGAGAACCATTTTCACAACAACAACAACGCGTACATAGATACGCATTTTCTTTTGCGTATGTCTCTAAACAACGGTTAGGTAAATGACTTGCGGTTGTTACGTTATTTTTTTGGGAAAAGGTAGGACGGATTCATGTATTTTTATTCCGTCCGCACAAATGCTCTGGCACCGACTGTCTTTTAGGTCTGACCCTGAAAACAGACGTCTTAATATTTTGTTCTTCTTTTTATGAAAACAAGCGGCAGGTAGTTTTTGTCCTCAGCCGCGGTATAACGACACGTTTTAACACGTCGTGAATTCCGATAGTTTGTTAGCAAACGCAACAGTTTATTACCGAGATGTCACATCAGAGCCGCGTTTTAGTTTATATATTTAAACTACTTACATGTTTATATTTTTAACTTAGTCGCATCTTTAACGGCGCTACCATTCTACGCCCCGTCACACCGTCCCGAGATACTATAAACAATAAAAAATTACGTTAACTCACGCTTTGAAAGCAGAACCGTTTTACACGTTTCCGTGACTTTGCTAGCTCTTTCTGTTTGAAATTGCGTACCGCAGTTTTTGCTATCCTTATCTTATTTTCACACCTAATTGTATGTGTTAGGCCTTGGCGTTATAGGCTTTTAAAAACTAGGTCTCCTAGATTTTGGCGTCTCGTTAACGGTCCTCTTTGTTCTTATAAGTTAATAATTATGTCAATTGGTTGATTTAATAAAATATTGCTTCAAATCTCGTCTTCATTCGAGACATTTACGTTACATTATTATATTGTAGGGGACATGAGATACAAGATCGTTTGAAATTGATAACTAACAAAAACAAAAAACTTATCTTAGGAGTGACCGTTGTTTATGACTTCCAGGCAACGTCACGCAACAGGTTGAGGGCGGGTCCAAATGCTAAAACCAAAGACGACCGGACTGACAAACTCATTTACGACATTGCTAGCGGGGTTTGAAGGTACAGACGACGGATCTGCTGTAAGACCTTGTCAAAACAAAACGTTATCTACATGGATCAACAGAATCAACTTCAAGAATCCAATTTGTCTGAGCCTGACGCGCTCTCCAATTGTTCCACTAACGACGTTTTGGCGGATCTGGACCATAAACTGAAAATTGAAACTGAAAGTGAAATGCCTAAGAACCGTCACGGATTAAAACAGTCAATCAAAATTCTAGGAAATGGTGATAACGCTCTATATCGGTTAGGGGACAAAATGTATCTCTTGGAAAAACGTTGCACAAAAGCTAATGGCTACTGATTGGAGTTCTGATGCGTTACGGAAAAACGTGTTTTGCAAAAGAAGAAGATCCCACGTTTAAACTATATTACAGAGGACAAATGATCGGTCTGATACGTAAGATCATTTTGGCGGCATGCGATCCAAATCATGATTGTACGGGTGATACCAAACGTGAAACAAATCTCAAGAACGAAATGGAAATTGTAAGAAGGATGATTTTTCCATGGCCTGATTTGACTATGTTTCTCACCAGCCGAGAGTCAACCTGTCTAACCGCTAGAAAAAATGCTGGACGTGATGTCTGAATACGAAGATGATATGGACAGATCTCAAAACACAGATCTATGTGTTTTGCTGATTGTAAAAACCTGTGATTATATGACGTGTGAAATTGTTGTAACGCTGATTGATTTTATATTTGAGAAAAAACATGTTTGTCTGCAGAGATTTTCTTTTCTGTCTAGACTTTTCTGACTAAATTGTACATTTAATGTATACTCAAATGTTGTTGAAATAAAAGACTGTCTCAACGTAATATTCTCTGACTTCATAAAATGTCTTTAAAACATTTAAATGTAGCACCCACTTTTATACGAAACAACTTATAAATGAGTTTGTCAGTCCGGTCGTCTTTGGTTTTAGCATTTGGACCCGCCCTCAACCTGTTGCGTGACGTTGCCTGGAAGTCATAAACAACGGTCACTCCTAAGATAAGTTTTTTGTTTTTGTTAGTTATCAATTTCAAACGATCTTGTATCTCATGTCCCCTACAATATAATAATGTAACGTAAATGTCTCGAATGAAGACGAGATTTGAAGCAATATTTTATTAAATCAACCAATTGACATAATTATTAACTTATAAGAACAAAGAGGACCGTTAACGAGACGCCAAAATCTAGGAGACCTAGTTTTTAAAAGCCTATAACGCCAAGGCCTAACACATACAATTAGGTGTGAAAATAAGATAAGGATAGCAAAAACTGCGGTACGCAATTTCAAACAGAAAGAGCTAGCAAAGTCACGGAAACGTGTAAAACGGTTCTGCTTTCAAAGCGTGAGTTAACGTAATTTTTTATTGTTTATAGTATCTCGGGACGGTGTGACGGGGCGTAGAACGGTAGCGCCGTTAAAGATGCGACTAAGTTAAAAATATAAACATGTAAGTAGTTTAAATATATAAACTAAAACGCGGCTCTGATGTGACATCTCGGTAATAAACTGTTGCGTTTGCTAACAAACTATCGGAATTCACGACGTGTTAAAACGTGTCGTTATACCGCGGCTGAGGACAAAAACTACCTGCCGCTTGTTGTCATAAAAAGAAGAACAAAATATTAAGACGTCTGTTTTCAGGGTCAGACCTAAAAGACAGTCGGTGCCAGAGCATTTGTGCGGACGGAATAAAAATACATGAATCCGTCCTACCTTTTCCCAAAAAAATAACGTAACAACCGCAAGTCATTTACCTAACCGTTGTTTAGAGACATACGCAAAAGAAAATGCGTATCTATGTACGCGTTGTTGTTGTTGTGAAAATGGTTCTCTTTAATTGTAATAGTTATAAAAGTCTGAAGCGTAGGCCTACTAGTTGTAAAGGCAACCGAAAAAACACAAACACCCGCTTTTCACGCGTGGTTTGTCTTCTGAACGCATGTATCGTAGGCAGACCGGGAAGACGTCCCAAAATAAAAGTCATTTGTTTAGTCTTAACCGGTGTCGTGTAGAGGATCCGTCATTTAATTGATCGATAAAAACAGTTATTTTGCCGTATTTCTTTTGAGAGTTCCATCCTGTTAGCCCTAATTATAGAATAACGATAGGTATATCAGAAAATTATCAGACAAGTCTGAATATAAAACATCAGATTTTATGTATTCACTTAGAGAATTTGTAAGCTGTTGAATTTTATTTAACTCTTGTGGGTTTATGAATAAGCGGAAAACAATAACTAGAATAAAGAATATTGAGAAAATCTACAGTAAGGTTATCAAATTATTGGAACGCTTATGTTATTGTGACGAAGAATAATTATTTTGTCTTTTGCATAAACTCCGTCCGTCTCAGTAATCGTTGAAGATTTGGCCGTCTGTCTTTTGGGACAGGTTTTTGATTGAATAAAGTGTTTTAAGGTGTCCAAAATTCAATAGTTTAATAGTATTTGATAAATTATGTTTGTATTGAAACGACTGTTTAATAGGTTTTTAATGTTTGAATGCTCCTGTTTAACTGTATTACGTTCAACATACTGTAAATATACCGGTTAAATGAGCACAGAGTATTATTTTAATTAATTCCGTGTTAGCAAACAGTACATTCTTCAGTGGTTCTTTGTGTGATTTCATAATAAACACATCTAAATTGGTAACAGACTGTTATATTTTATATGAAAACGGCATAAAAACGTTAAGTAACACACAATTGTGTAAGACACGACCCCGAAATATCACGTTAATGTGTCGCCAAGTCAAGTGTATGTCACTATCTTGACATACACTGACATACACCCTATCTTTATTGTCATCCCGCTACATCTGTGGACATACAGCGGGACGAGATGTTGTGCCACGCTGGACCACGGTGCTACATGAATACAGATATACAACACAAAGTAAAACAGTATAAACCTATACACAACTAAGCTACTGTCAGCTTTGACTATACAGATGCTATATATATATAAATGGTTACCTATAAATAAACTAAAAATACAAACTCCACAACTGTGTAGATGACTCGAATAGTGCACATGTGCAAAAAGAGAGACACTCGAGCAGCTGGCTGGGAAACGGTGTAGGGTGATTTGCGGTGCACGGGCCTGTAAACATACATATATCAGTCGTATATTACAATCAGTCTTTTGTGGGATTTTGTGCACACAGTATCCCACAATAAGTTTGTTTTCCTGTGATTTCCTGCGATCATCCGCCCTTTTACACACGTTTTGTGCACTATCGATTTTAAGAGCGTCTGATTTATCGTTCGTGCGGATTGTGTTTTAAAGTTAAGTCAAATCAATGATTTTATAAGACCTGTTAATTCTTTCTACAGACGTGTAGATCTCGCAAAAATGGGGTTTGTAACATCGCAAGGCGAAAGAAGCGTATACTTCGTAAAAAGCAATGGTAATACGAGTCTTTCTATATAGGGTATCCGAACGTACGTATAACCAAAAGTCTGACGATTTAGAGATCTGTCGCGTATAGACCGTTTTGTATGTGGATCCGTGGCATCCATGTTTGTAGTCCGATGTATATGCTGGGTATTGTAGTTCGCTGACCTGAAAGGCCCGCAACATTTGTACGACAGCGTTTGTATCTTTGTGAAAACGAAAATATTTGTTAAAATAATTGTTAAAAATGTATAAGAAGAACATGCTTATGCATGGTAAACAGACTTGACGTGTATTATGTCGAAATTGACCGTCCCGTTGTTGCGTCATTTCGTGAAATAGCGTAACGATTTGGTTGTGTGTGTGTGTGTGTGTGTGTGTGTGTGTGTGTGTGTGTTTGTGTATGTGTTCTTGAAATCAAATCTTAAGAAAAAAAGTCAGTCAGTCAGTCCTGGAGAACGCTTGTAGTGTTATACGTTTGCTTCACGACATGTTTCGTTGTGTTAGCCAACTCTGCGTGTCTTCATCTAACTGCACGTGTCCAGTATTTTAAACACTGTTACGGTCACACGTATATTTTCTAGTTTCATCGTAGATTTTAAGTAGGACTTGTAGTTATTTGGTCGTTCAGACCAAAAACATCAAAACCAGCTCAGTTCACGTCCAGTGTTTTACTGCTGTGCTATAACACATTTTCTCCCGTGGTCGCACTTAGAGTTAGAATGGTTCGAAATGGTTCCAGGCTTGTTTTAGGCGCGTACACTCGGTCTGTCGATCTAGTTTTACGCGTCATTGTATACATTTTCTACAGTTAAACAGCTCAATGAGCTCTTCCAGCATCTATAGCTGCGTCGATGCATAACTTAAATTGAACGCGTTATAGAGTTTCAACTACATCTGAATGATAAAACCAAGTTAAGGATGTTGTTGACAGATGTGCGCCGTGTGCGCGCAAGAGAGAGTTTGAATGAAAAATGTTTTAGGTTAAAGCTGTGATTAACTTACAAACATCTAAAACTAAAAACATAACCCTATATTCATTTTGTTCGACATAATTAAAAAGTCGTAAGAAAGTTTTAACGTTTTTAAAAAGTTTTATTGTGTTTTGACGAGAAATCAAATCTGACTTTAAAATGAATGATTCATTTGATAGAATCACTGAATTATGCGGTTATGTATTATACAGATTTGTGTACTCGCTGGTTACTGTATGCATACGTATTCAAGAGAAAAATACACACGCTCGATTGTTTTAATAAATCTGAAGCTTTTATTCTGTCGCTCTTCCTGTCATCAGTCTTTCACACATTTTATTTTCATTTGTCTCAGGACTCTGTTACACAAAACCGTTGAGTGTGGACATGGTTCCTATGTGGAAGCTAAAAAGACTATTTTTTACAGATGTTAAACATCTCAACATATCTGTATCAGCGAGATATGTACAACAACGCAAATCACCTGACACACCAGTTTGATAAACCTTGTCGAATATTTGCATGTTTCTTACATCAGTTATTTTATCAAAGCTCAGTCGAATAAACCTATATAGATCGGTTGTTGTTTTTATTTGAATGCAATAAAGCATGCTGCATTTAACTCCCCTTACGGTTAATAACACAGTTTATTAAGTGAGAAAGAAAGTCTAATCTGTTGTAAAAATTAGTTAGGTTAGAGATTCATGGTTTTAGGTTTTACATTTTGTTATAATGATATTTGTTAAACAATAGTTATATCATTGTTTAATCATACTTTTCACTGGCATCTCGTGCTGCGTGAAATGTGATATTGACACGACCGTCTTCAACTTCGTTGCATTGCTTGAGATGAAATATCTGCATCTCGTGTGATGTAAAAAAAAAAAATGTTTACATGCTGCACGCGTATTTCAAATGATAACAAGTCTTATGACAAGAAAATCAGAGAGTTATTGATTTGGTTTCATTCCTGTTAAATATTTGTATGTGTATACCTGTGTTTTAGCTGTTATAACGTATCGTAAGATTGACAAAAAGCCCTGTCAAAAAGTCATGGATTAAATCCTTTTAAATCTCAGTTTTGGTCCCTCCTCGTCCGGATCTAGGGGATGGAGCGTAGGCGCGGTCTGCCTGGAACCGGATGTCTCGCCATTCTGCGTTTGAAACGGACACGCACGGACTTCTCGCCGGTCGGGGACTTTTTCTTTTGTTTAACTTTTACCTTCAGCTAAGTTTTGTCTCTGAGATTACCTTATTTTTGGACAACGTTTGTTATTTTTTCCTTGTTTCCCACCTTTTCTTGTGACAACTTCTGTCTTCTTAAAAGTTAGATTTTTTTTATTTTCATTGTCAAACTAACTAGTTTTAAATTGTAATATTACAAACTTCTGACAAACGTATATTTTTAACGGCTTGATATTTATTTTATACCACAGTAAGTAAGGTTACTCTATATTATTTAATGTTAATATTGTCTTAGTTGTTTAAATAACCTGTCTTCATTTTTATTTGTTTTCTTACATCGTATTTTACCAAATTTTAAACAACGCTTTCTGGAAAATAAAAACATTGCTTATTTTTACGTGTATATACGTCGCATTTTCTTTATACTAGAACTTGTTTAATATAAACCAAGTGAACCTTTTGTTAGCTTATCCACATTCGAATCCTAGTTTTCTTTGTCTTTCTTGTTTTCTATTACGCGGTTTGACCCTTATTTGGTTTACGTCGTCTATTTTTGTACTCTTTTATAAATTATATACTCGGACTTTCTTGTTTTGAAGTTTTTCCGTGACATTGTTGTGTATGAAAAAATAACTTTAATAAAAAATAACTTTTCCCCATTTAACACTGTTTCGCATTTCAATGTCTCCACACATGCTACATAACACATTATATAACCCTAGAAGTCTTAAGCGTTACAATACCATTGTTCAAAAGATGGGTTTTAAAACAAAACTTTTCCCGGAACCTATGAGGGGTTGTTTGTTTAAAAGAATAGCTTTTAAAGGAAGGATTTGCATTTATTTATGCATTTAGCAGACACTTTTATCCAAAAAACTACTTGCATTCAAGCTATACATGTTTTAGGTGCATGATATTGTATGTTTTAATTAATTAAGACATGTTAAAAGACTCATTAAAAATAACTTCTAACATTTTACTTTACTCTATATCTCCGTTTTGGTACCTCCTCGTCCGGATCTAGGGGGGTGGGACGTAGGCGTGGTCTACCCCCAGCTGTGATCGGAGCCTCATTTCGAGCTCGACCTTTGTAGTGCACGGACATATCCACGGAGCTCTCTATACGGACCTGACCGCGCTTACTCTCTTTGTTTAACTTTCCGTACTTACTCTCTTTGTTTAACTTTTCCGTTCAGCGACCCCAAGACTATCTTGTGACTGTGGTGTTTTAACAAACGTCTCTGAGATTGCCTTTCTTTTTAGATCGTTGGTAAATGTATGAATCTTTTTTTACCTTCGTTTTTCCTGTCTATTTACTTTGATGAGTGTATTTGTATTTTTAACTCTGTCGAACTAACTAGTTTTTGAATTACAATATTACTAGGTTTTAACAAAGGGCCCCTTGTGGCACATACAAATTATTTATTATACCTCCTTCAAAACAAAAACCTTCTGTCATTTATTATACAGCCTTCAAAACCATCAAAACCAACTGTCAAAATCATCAAAACCTGCTGTCATTTATTATACAGCCTTCAAAACCATCAAAACCACCTGTCAAAATCATCAAAACCTGCTGTCAAAACATCAAAACCTGCTGTCAAAACATCAAAACCACCTGTCAAAATCATCAAAATCATCAAAACCTGCTGTCAAAACATCAAAACCATCAAAACCACCTGTTAAAATCATCAAAAACATCAAAACCTGGTGTCAAAACATCAAAACCATCAAAACCTGCTGTCAAAACATCAAAACCACCTGTCAAAATCATCAAAACCTACTGTCAATAACATCAAAACCATCAAAACATCAAAACCTACTGTCATTATAACATGATTGATTATACCGGAAGTCCCGCCTATACAGGAAGTCCCGCCTTATACAGGAAGTCCCGCCTACACCGGAAGTCCCGCCTTATACCGGAAGTCCCGCCCCTATACCGGAAGCCCCGCCCACCTGTCATCAATCATTTTGACAGGTGGTGTAGTATACTTACTACTACTGAACATTAACATGTAGATGTCTTCAAACCAGTACTTTCATCAAACATATGAAGTTTGGTGCAGATTGAGTTAGTGTAAAGCCTGGCATATCCTGTTGTCAACAGGTAGCGCTATGATTACAACTGAATATTGGCATTTAGATGTCTTCAGGACAGGACTCTTACCAAATATGTGAAGTTTGGCGCAGATTGGACATTTTATGTTCAAGTTAGTGTAAAACAAGTAATTTCCTGTTGCCAGCAGGTGGTGCTATGTCTTTAACTGAACATTGGCATTTGGATATCTTCAGACCAATACTTTTATCAAACATATGAAGTTTGGTGCAGATTGAACATGGTATGATTAAGTTAGTGTAAAGCCTAGCATATCCTGTTGTCAACAGGTGGCGCTATGATTACATCTGGATATTGGCCTTTATATGTTTTTGGGACAGGACTCTTACAAAATATGTGAAGTTGGGTGCAGATTGGACATTTTATGTTCAAGTTAGTGTAAAACAAGTAATTTCCTGTTGAAAGCAGGTGGCGCTAAATATTTAACTGAACATTGGCATGTAGATGTCTTCATCCAGTAGTTTTAAAAAACATATGAAGTTTGGTGCAGATTGGACATTGCATGTTTAAGTTAGTGTAAAACAAGTCATTTCCTGTTGCCAGCAGGTGGCGCTATGTCTATAACTAAACATTGGCACAGAGATGTCTTCAGGCCATGGCTCTTATCAAACGTGTGAAGTTTGGGGCAGATCGGACATTTTATGGCTGAGTAAAAACAGCTTCTATTCCCATGACGAGACATCGAATTTTGTCACGCCGCCATGGACACGCCCATTAGCGAAATCTCAAGCTCTTCGCAATTTAACATCACAAAAGCCTTTAGATTAGACTGACCTAAATATTATGTTGATGTCATCAAATCTCTAGGAGGAGTTAGTTACAGAGTAAAACATAAATTCCTGTTGCCAGCAGGTGGCGCTATGAATTTATATGAATATGGTCACTTAGATCTCTTCAGGTCAGGAGTCTTACCAAATATGTGAAGTTTGGTGCAGATTGGACATTGCATGCTTAAGTTAGTGTAAATCAAGTCATTTCCTGTGGCCAGCAGGTGGCGCTCTGATTATAATGGAATATTCGTATTTAGATGTGTTCAGGCCTGGATTCTTATCGAACGTGTGAAGTCTGGAGTAGATCGGTTATTGCATGGCTGAGTTACAACAACTTTTATTCGCATGGCGAGACATTGAAATTTGTGATGCCGCCAAGGACACGCCCATTAGCGAAAACTCAAGCTCTTCGCAATTTAACATCACAAAGGCCTTTAGATTAAACTGACCTAAATATTATGTTGATGTCATTAAATCTCTAGGAGGAGTTAGTTACAGAGTAAAACATGTCACTTCCTGTAGCCAGCAGGTGGCGCTATGACTATAACTTAATATGGTCACTTAGATCTCTTCAGGTCAGGATTCTTATCAAACGTGAAGTTTGGTGTAGATCGGACATAGCATGCCCGAGATATAACAACTTCCTGTTTCATGGCGAAACATCAAAATTGAACAGGACGCCACGGACACGCCCTCCGATGAAAACTCTAGATCTTCGCAATTTAACGTCACAAAGGACTTTAGATTACTATGACCAATTTTGGTGTTCATCTGAATAAATCTCTGGGAGGAGTTCGTTAAAGTATGACACCTGAAAATGGCAAAAATTATACAAAATATGACGAGAAAATTCAAAATAGCCAACTTCCTGTTTGGTTTCTGATTTCGTACCTAGAGACTTTTTTGTAGGTATTGTTATGTTACATGAGTGTACCGATTTTCGTACATGTACGTGAGACGCAGCCCGAGGGCTCTCTGCTGAAAAAGTATAGGTGGCGCTGTCAAGCCGTTTTGCCACACCTACTTCTGAAACCCATATAAGACGTAAATTTCCACCAGTTCTGATACGTGTGCAAAATTTCCTGACTTTTCGAACATGTTTAGGCCCTCAAAAATGCGATTAAGTTTGGAAAATAATAATAATAATAATAATTAAAGCTGCAAGCAGCGATGGAAGGGACCTCGCACCCGGCACCGCTAACCGGTGGCTTCAGAAAGACAGGGAACGGTGAGCAATATGCATTTAAAAAGGTAAATATAGAGGAACGTGTCATAGTCATTTATATGTGTCAAACCTGCTGCCAGCTGGTGGCGCTATGTCCATAGCTGAACATTAACATGTAGCTGTCTTCAGTCTAACAATTTTATCAAACATATGAAGTTTGGTGCAGATTGAACATAGTATGTTTGAGTTAGTGTAAAGCCTGACACATCCTGTTGTCAGCAGGTGGCGCTATGATTACATCTGAATATTGGCCTTTAGATATCTTCAGGCCAGGAATCTTACCAAATATATGAAGTTTGGTGCAGATTGGACAATCAATGTTTAAGTTGGTGTAAAACAAGTAATTTCCTGTAGCCACCAGGTGGCGCTATGTCTATAACTAAACATTGGCATGTAGATGTCTTCAGACCAATACTTTTATCAAACATATGAAGTTTGGTGCAGATTGAACATGGCATGTTTGAGTTAGTGTAAAGCATGATATATCCTGTTGTCAGCAGGTGGCGCTATGATTATATCTGATTTTTGGCCTTTAGGTGTTTTCAGGCCAGGACTCTTACCAAATATGTGAAGTTTGGTGCAGATTGGACATTGCATGTTTAAGATAGTGTAAAAGAAGTCATTTCCTGTTGCCAACAGGTGGCGCTCTAATTATAATGAAATATTCGTATTTAGATGTGTTCAGGTCTGGATTCTTATCGAACGTGTGAAGTCTGGGGCAGATCGGACATTGTATGGCTGAGTTACAACAACTTTTATTCCCATGAAGAGACATCGAAATTTGTGATGCCGCAATGGACACGCCCTTTAACGAAAACTCTAGATCTTCGCAATTTAACATCACAAAGGCCTTTAGGTTAGACTGACCTAAATATTATGTTTATGTCATTAAATCTCTAGGAGGAGTTAGTTACAGAGTAAAACATGTCACTTCCTGTTGCCAGCAGGTGGCGCTACGACTATAACTGAATATGGTCACTTAGATCTCTTCAGGTCAGGATTCTTATCAAACATGTGAAGTTTGGTGCAGATCGGACATAGCATGCCTGAGATATAACAACTTCCTGTTTCATGGCGAAACATCAAAATTTGACAGGACGCCACGGACACGCCCTCCGATGAAAACTCTAGATCTTCGCAATTTAACGTCACAAAGGGCTTTAGATTACAATGACCAATTTTGGTGTTCATCTGGAAATATCTCTGGGAGGAGTTCGTTAAAGTATGGCACCTGAAAATGGCAAAAATGATACAAAATATGACGAGAAAATTCAAAATAGCCGACTTCCTGTTTGGTTTCTGATTTCGTACCTAGAGACTTTTTTGTAGGTATTGTTAAGTTACATGAGTGTACCGATTTTCGTACATGTACGTGAAACGTAGCTCGAGGCGCACTCCGCTGAATATTTATAGGTGGCGCTGTCGAGCCATTTTGCCACACCTACTCCTGAAACCCATATCAGACGTAAATTTTCACCAGTTCTGATGCGTGTGCAAAGTTTCCTGACTTTTCGAGCATGTTTAGGCCCTCTAAAATGCGATTAAGTTTGGAGAAGAAGAATAATAATAATAATAATAAACGGAGCAGATTCAATAGGGTCCTCTGCACCATCGGTGCTCGGTCCCTAATTAAAGCTGCAAGCAGAGATGGAAGGGACCTCGCCCGGCTCACCGCCGACCGGTGGCTTCAGAAAGACAGGGAACAATGAGCAATATGCATTTAAAAAGGTAAATATAGAGGAATATGTCAAAGTCATTTATATGTACCAAACCTGCTGCCTGCTGGTAGCGAAACGTCCATAACTGAACATTGGCATTTAGATGTCTTCAAACCAGTACTATTATCAAACATGTGAAGTTTGGTGAAGATTGAACATTGCATGTTTAAGCTAGTGTAAAACAAGTAATTTCCTGTTGCCAGCAGGTGGCGCTATGTCTATAACTAAAAAATTGGCACGTAGATGTCTTCAGGCCATGGCTCTTATCAAACGTGTGTAGTTTGGTGCAGATTGGACATTGCATGTTTAAGTTAGTGTAAAACAAGTTGCCAGCAGGTGGCGCTATGAATTTATATGAATATTGTCACTTAGATCTTTTCAGGTCAGGAGTCTTGTCAAACATGTGAAGTTTGGTGCAGATTGGACATTGCATGTTTAAGTTAGTGTAAAACAAGTAATTTCCTGTTGCCAGCAGGTGGCGCTCTGATTATAATGGAATATTCGTATTTAGATGTGTTCAGGCCTGGATTCTTATCGAACATGTGAAGTCTGGGGCAGATCGAACATTGTATGGCTGAGTTACAACAACATTTATTCCCATGGCGAGACATCGAAATCTGTGACGCCGCCAAGGACACGCCCTTTAACGAAAACTCAAGATCTTCGCAATTTGACATCACAAAGGCCTTTAGGTTAAACTGACCTAAATATTATGTTGTTGTCATTAAATTTGTAGGAGGAGTTAGTTACAGAGTAAAACATGTCACTTCCTGTTGCCAGCAGGTGGCGCTACGACTATAACTGAATATGGTCACTTAGATCTCTTCAGGTCAGGATTCTTATCAAACATGTGAAGTTTGGTGCAGATTGGACATAGCATGCCTGAGATATAACAACTTCCTGTTTCATGGCGAAACATCAAAATTTGACAGGACGCCACGGACACGCCCTCCGATGAAAACTCTAGATCTTCGCAATTTAACGTCACAAAGGGCTTTAGATTACAATGACCAATTTTGGTGTTCATCTGGAAATATCTCTGGGAGGAGTTCGTTAAAGTATGGCACCTGAAAATGGCAAAAATGATACAAAATATGACGAGAAAATTCAAAATAGCCGACTTCCTGTTTGGTTTCTGATTTCGTACCTAGAGACTTTTTTGTAGGTATTGTTAAGTTACATGAGTGTACCGATTTTCGTACATGTACGTGAAACGTAGCTCGAGGCGCACTCCGCTGAATATTTATAGGTGGCGCTGTCGAGCCATTTTGCCACACCTACTCCTGAAACCCATATCAGACGTAAATTTTCACCAGTTCTGATGCGTGTGCAAAGTTTCCTGACTTTTCGAGCATGTTTAGGCCCTCTAAAATGCGATTAAGTTTGGAGAAGAATAATAATAATAATAATAATAAACGGAGCAGATTCAATAGGGTCCTCTGCACCATCGGTGCTCGGTCCCTAATTAAAGCTGCAAGCAGAGATGGAAGGGACCTCGCCCGGCTCACCGCCGACCGGTGGCTTCAGAAAGACAGGGAACAATGAGCAATATGCATTTAAAAAGGTAAATATAGAGGAATATGTCAAAGTCATTTATATGTACCAAACCTGCTGCCTGCTGGTAGCGAAACGTCCATAACTGAACATTGGCATTTAGATGTCTTCAAACCAGTACTATTATCAAACATGTGAAGTTTGGTGAAGATTGAACATTGCATGTTTAAGCTAGTGTAAAACAAGTAATTTCCTGTTGCCAGCAGGTGGCGCTATGTCTATAACTAAAAAATTGGCACGTAGATGTCTTCAGGCCATGGCTCTTATCAAACGTGTGTAGTTTGGTGCAGATTGGACATTGCATGTTTAAGTTAGTGAAAACAAGTTGCCAGCAGGTGGCGCTATGAATTTATATGAATATTGTCACTTAGATCTTTTCAGGTCAGGAGTCTTGTCAAACATGTGAAGTTTGGTGCAGATTGGACATTGCATGTTTAAGTTAGTGTAAAACAAGTAATTTCCTGTTGCCAGCAGGTGGCGCTCTGATTATAATGGAATATTCGTATTTAGATGTGTTCAGGCCTGGATTCTTATCGAACATGTGAAGTCTGGGGCAGATCGAACATTGTATGGCTGAGTTACAACAACATTTATTCCCATGGTGAGACATCGAAATCTGTGACGCCGCCAAGGACACGCCCTTTAACGAAAACTCAAGATCTTCGCAATTTGACATCACAAAGGCCTTTAGGTTAAACTGACCTAAATATTATGTTGTTGTCATTAAATTTGTAGGAGGAGTTACTTACAGAGTAAAACATGTAACTTCCTGTTGCCAGCAGGTGGCGTTATTACTATAACTCAATATGGTCATGTAGACCAAAGAGTCTTATCAAACATGTGAAGTTTGGTGCAGATCGGACATTGTATGGCTGAGTTACAACAACATTTATTCCCATGGCGAGACATCGAAATCTGTCACGCCGCCATAGACACGCCCATTAGCGAAAACTCAAGCTCTTTGTAATTCAACATCACAAAGACCTTTAGATTAGACTGAACTATATATTATGTTGATGTCATTAAATCTCTAGGAGGAGTTAGTTACAGAGTAAAACATATCACTTCCTTTTGCCATTAGGTGGCGCTATGAATTTATATGAATATGGTCACTTAGATCTTTTCTGTTCAGGAGTCTTGTCAAACATGTGAAGCTTGGTGCAGATTGGACATTGCATGTTTAAGTTGGTGTAAAACAAGTAATTTCCTGTAGCCACCAGGTGGCGCTATGTCTATAACTAAACATTGGCATGTAGATGTCTTCAGACCAATACTTTTATCAAACATATGAAGTTTGGTGCAGATTGAACATGGTATGTTTGAGTTAGTGTAAAGCATGATATATCCTGTTGTCAGCAGGTGGCGCTATGATTATATCTGATTTTTGGCCTTTAGGTGTTTTCAGGCCAGGACTCTTACCAAATATGTGAAGTTTGGTGCAGATTGGACATTGCATGTTTAAGATAGTGTAAAAGATGTCATTTCCTGTTGCCAGCAGGTGGCGCTCTAATTATAATGAAATATTCATATTTAGATGTGTTCAAGCCTGGATTCTTATCGAACGTGTGAAGTCTGGGGCAGATCGGACATTGTATGGCTGAGTTACAACAACTTTTATTCCCATGGCGAGACATCGAAATTTGTGATGCCGCCATGGACACGCCCTTTAACGAAAACTCTAGATCTTCGCAATTTAACATCACAAAGGCCTTTAGGTTAGACTGACCTAAATATTATGTTTATGTCATTAAATCTCTAGGAGGAGTTAGTTACAGAGTAAAACATGTCACTTCCTGTTGCCAGCAGGTGGCGCTATGATTATAACTGAATATGGTCACTTAGATCTCTTCAGGTCAGGATTCTTATCAAACGTGTGAAGTTTGGTGTAGATCGGACATAGCATGCCTGAGATATAACAACTTCCTGTTTCATGGCGAAACATCAAAATTTGACAGGACGCCACGGACAGGCCCTCCGATGAAAACTCTAGATCTTCGCAATTTAACGTCAAAAAGGGCTTTAGATTGCAATGACCAATTTTGGTGTTCATCCGAATAAATCTCTGGGAGGAGTTCGTTAAAGTATGACACCTGAAAATGGCAAAAATGACACAAAATATGACGAGAAAATTCAAAATAACCGACTTCCTGTTTGGTTTCGGATTTCGTTCCAGGAGACTTTTTTGTAGGTATTGTTATGTTACATGAGTGTACCGATTTTCATACACCCGAGGGCTCTCTGCTGAATGAGTATAGGTGGCGCTGTCGAGCCATTTCGCCACACCTACTTCTGAAACCCATATAAGACGTAAATTTCCACCAGTTCTGATGCGTGTGCAAAGTTTCCTGACTTTTCGAGCATGTTTAGGCCCTCAAAAATGCGATTAAGTTTGGAAAAGAATAATAATAAACAACACAGATACAATAGGGTCCTCGCACCATCGGTGCTCGGTCCCTAATAAACGGAGCAGATTCAATAGGGTCCTCGCACCAACGGTGCTCGGTCCCTAATTAAAGCTGCAAGCAGCGATGGAAGAGACCTCGCACTCGGCTCACCGCCGACCGGTGGCTTCAGAAAGACAGGGAACGGTGAGCAATATGCATTTAAAAAGGTAAATATAGAGGAATATGTCAAAGTCATTTATATGTACCAAACCTGCTGCCAGCTGGTGGCGCAACATCCATAACTGAACATTAACATGTAGATGTCTTCAGGTTAGAACATTTATCAAATATATGAAGTTTGGTGAAGATTGAACATTGCATGTTTAAGCTAGTGTAAAACAAGTAATTTCCTGTAGCCAGCAGGTGGCGCTATGTCTATAATTAAACATTGGCATGTAGATGTCTCCAGGCCATGGCTCTTATCACACGTGTGAAATTTGGTGCAGATTGGACATAGTATGTTTGAGTTAGCGTAAAGCCTGACACATCCTGTTGTCAAGAGGTGACGCTATGTTACTTCTGAATATTGGCCTTTTGATGTCTTCAGGCCTGGAATCTTACCAGATATGTGAAGTTTGGTGCAGAGTGGACAATGCATGTTTGAGTTAATGTAAAACAATGAATTTCCTGTGGCCAGCAGGTGGCACTATATAGATAACTGAACTGAAAATTTGGTATATGTCTTCAGACCAGTCATTTAAAAAAACATATGAAGTTTGGTGCAGATTGAAAATTGCATGTTGAATTTGGTTTAAAACAAGAAATGCCCTGTTGCCAGCAGGTGGCGCTATATATTTAACTGAACATTGGCATGTAGATGTCTTCATCCAGTAGTTTTAAAAAACATATGAAGTTTGGTGCAGATTGGACATTGCATGTTTAAGTTAGTGTAAAACAAGTAATTTCCTGTTACCAGCAGGTGGCGCTATGTCTATAACTAAACATTGGCACAGAGATGTCTTCAGGCCAAGGCTCTTATCAAACGTGTGAAGTTTGGGACAGATCGGACATTTTATGGCTGAGTAACAACAGCTTCTATTCCCATGGCGAGACATCAAATTTTGTCACGCCGCCATAGACACGCCGATTAGCGAAAACTCAAGCTCTTTGCAATTCAACATCACAAAGGCCTTTAGATTATACTGACCTATATATTATGTTGATGTCATTAAATCTCTAGGAGGAGTTAGATACAAAGTAAAACATATCACTTCCTGTTGCCAGCAGTTGGCGCTATGAATTTATATGAATATGGTCACTTAGATCTTTTCAGGTCAGGAGTCTTGTCAAACATGTGAAGTTTGGTGCAGATTGGACATTGCATGTTTAAGTTAGTGTAAAACAAGTAATTTCCTGTTGCCAGCAGGTGGCGCTCTGATTATAATGGAATATTCGTATTTAGATGTGTCCAGGCCTGGATTCTTATCGAACATGTGAAGTCTGGGGCAGATCGAACATTGTATGGCTGAGTTACAACAACTTTTATTCCCATGGCGAAACATCGAAATTTGACAGGATGCCACGGACACGCCCTCCGATGAAAACTCTAGATCTTCGCAATTTAACGTCACAAAGGGCTTTAGATTGCAATGACCAATTTTGGTTTTCATCCGAATAAATCTCTGGGAGGAGTTCGTTAAAGTATGACACCTGCAAATGGCAAAAATGTCAATAAATATGACAAGAAAATTCAAAATAACTGACTTCCTGTTGGGTTTCGAATTTCGTTCCAGGAGACTTTTTTTTAGGTATTGTTATGTTACATGAGTGTACCGATTTTCGTACATGTATGTGAAACGTAGCCCGAGGGCTCTCCGCTGAATGAGTATAGGTGGCGCTGTCGAGCCATTTTGCCACACCTACTTCTGAAACCCATATTCAGATGTGTTCAGGCCTGGATTCTTATCGAACATGTGAAGTCTGGGGCAGATCGAACATTGTATGGCTGAGTTACAACAACTTTTATTCCCTTGGCGAGACATCGAAATCTGTGATGCCGCCAAGGACACGCCCTTTAACGAAAACTCTAGATCTTCGCAATTTAACATCACAAAGGCCTTTAGGTTAGACTGACCTAAATATTATGTTGATGTCATTAAATCTCTAGGAGGAGTTAGTTACAGAGTAAAACATGTCACTTCCTGTTGCCAGCAGGTGGCGCTATTACTATAACTGAATATGGTCATGTAGATCTCTTCATATCAGGAGTCTTATCAAACGTGAAGTTTGGTGCAGGTCGGACATAGCATGCCTGAGTTATAACAACTTCCTGTTTCATGGCGAAACATCGAAATTTGACAGGACGCCACGGACACGCCCTCCAATGAAAACTCTAGATCTTCGCAATTTAACGTCTCAAAAGGCTTTAGATTGCAATGACCAATTTTGGTGTTCATGCGAATAAATCTCTGGGAGGAGTTCGTTAAAGTATGACACCTGCAAATGGCAAAAATGTCACTAAATATGACGAGAAAATTCAAAATAACCGACTTCCTGTTGGGTTTCGGATTTCGTTCCAAGAGACTTTTTTGTAGGTATTGTTATGTTACATGAGTGTACCGATTTTCATACATGTACGTGAAACGTAGCCTGAGGGCTCTCCGCTGAATCAGTATAGGTGGCGCTGTGGAGCCATTTTGCCACACCTACTTCTGAAACACATATTCAGATGTGTTCAGGCCTGGATTCTTATCAAACATGTGAAGTCTGGGGCAGATCGAACATTGTATGGCTGAGTTACAACAACATTTATTCCCATGGCGAGACATCGAAATTTGACAGGACGCCACGGACACGCCCTCCCATGAAAACTCTAGATCTTTGCAATTTAACATCACAAAGGCCTTTAGGTTAGACTGACGTAAATATTATGTTGATGTCATTAAATTTGTAGGAGGAGTTAGTTACAGAGTAAAACATGTCACTTCCTGTTGCCAGCAGGTGGCGCTATTACTATAACTGAATATGGTCATGTAGATCTCTTCATATCAGGAGTCTTATCAAACATGTGAAGTTTGGTGCAGATCGGACATAGCATGCCTGAGTTATAACAACTTCCTGTTTCATGGCGAAACATCGAAATTTGAGAGGACGCCACGGACACGCCCTCCGATGAAAACTCTAGATCTTCGCAATTTAACGTCACAAAGGGCTTTAGATTGCAATGACCAATTTTGGTGTTCATCCGATTAAATCTCTGGGAGGAGTTCGTTAAAGTATGACACCTGCAAATGGCAAAAATGTCACTAAATATGACGAGAAAATTCTAAATAACCGACTTCCTGTTGGGTTTCGGATTTCGTTCCAAGAGACTTTTTTGTAGGTATTGTTATGTTACATGAGTGTACCGATTTTCATACATGTACGTGAAACGTAGCCCGAGGGCTCTCCGCTGAATGAGTATAGGTGGCGCTGTCGAGCCATTTTGCCACACCTACTTCTGAAAACCATATAAGACGTAAATTTCCACCAGTTCTGATGCGTGTGCAAAATTTCCTGACTTTTCGAGCATGTTTAGGCCCTCTAAAATGCGATTAAGTTTGGAAAAGAATAATAATAATAATAATAATAATAATAAACAACACAGATACAATAGGGTCCTCGCACCATCGGTGCTCGGTCCCTAATTAAAGCTGCAAGCAGCGATGGAAGGGACCTCGCCCAGCTCACCGCCGACCGGTGGCTTCAGAAAGACAGGGAACAGTGAGCAATATGCATTTAAAAAGGTAAATATAGAGGAATATGTCAAAGTCATTTATATGTACCGAACCTGCTGCCAGCTGGTGGCGCAACGTCCATAACTGAACATTGGCATGTAGATGTCTTCATCCAGTACTTTTAAAAAACATATGAAGTTTGGTGCAGATTGGACATTGCATGTTTAAGTTAGTGTAAAACAAGAAATTTCCTGTTGCCAGCAGGTGGCGCTATGTCTATAACTAAACATTGTCACGTAGATGTCTTCAGGCCATGGCTCTTATCAAAAGTGTGAAGTTTGGTGCAGATTTGACATTGCATGTTTAAGTTAGTGTAAAACAAGTAATTTCCTGTTGCCAGCAGGTGGCGCTATGTCTATAACTAAACATTGGCACAGAGATGTCTTCAGGCCATGGCTCTTATCAAACGTGTGAAGTTTGGGACAGATCGGACATTTTATGGCTGAGTAACGACAGCTTCTATTCCCATGGCGAGACATCGAAATCTGTCACGCCGCCATACACACGCCCATTAGCGAAAACTCAAGCTCTTTGTAATTCAACATCACAAAGACCTTTAGATTAGACTGAACTATATATTATGTTGATGTCATTAAATCTCTAGGAGGAGTTAGTTACAGAGTAAAACATATCACTTCCTTTTGCCAGCAGGTGGCGCTATGAATTTATATGAATATGGTCAATTAGATCTTTTCTGTTCAGGAGTCTTGTCAAACATGTGAAGCTTGGTGCAGATTTGACATTGCATGTTTAAGTTAGTGTAAAACAAGTAATTTCCTGTTGCCAGCAGGTGGCGCTATGTCTATAAATAAACATTGGCACAGAGATGTCTTCAGGCCATGGCTCTTATCAAACGTGTGAAGTTTGGGACAGATCGGACATTTTATGGCTGAGTAACGACAGCTTCTATTCCCATGGCGAGACATCGAAATCTGTCACGCCGCCATACACACGCCCATTAGCGAAAACTCAAGCTCTTTGTAATTCAACATCACAAAGACCTTTAGATTAGACTGAACTATATATTATGTTGATGTCATTAAATCTCTAGGAGGAGTTAGTTACAGAGTAAAACATATCACTTCCTTTTGCCAGCAGGTGGCGCTATGAATTTATATGGTCACTTAGATCTTTTCTGTTCAGGAGTCTTGTCAAACATGTGAAGCTTGGTGCAGATTGGACATTGCATGTTTAAGTTGGTGTAAAACAAGTAATTTCCTGTAGCCACCAGGTGGCGCTATGTCTATAACTAAACATTGGCATGTAGATGTCTTCAGACCAATACTTTTATCAAACATATGAAGTTTGGTGCCGATTGAACATGGTATGTTTGAGTTAGTGTAAAGCATGATATATCCTGTTGTCAGCAGGTGGCACTATGATTATATCTGATTTTTGGCCTTTAGGTGTTTTCAGGCCAGGACTCTTACCAAATATGTGAAGTTTGGTGCAGATTGGACATTGCATGTTTAAGATAGTGTAAGAGAAGTCATTTCCTGTTGCCAGCAGGTGGCGCTCTAATTATAATGAAATATTCATATTTAGATGTGTTCAAGCCTGGATTCTTATCGAACGTGTGAAGTCTGGGGCAGATCGGACATTGTATGGCTGAGTTACAACAACTTTTATTCCCATGGCGAGACATCGAAATTTGTGATGGACATTGGACACGCCCTTTAACGAAAACTCTAGATCTTCGCAATTTAACATCACAAAGGCCTTTAGGTTAGACTGACCTAAATATTATGTTTATGTCATTAAATCTCTAGGAGGAATTAGTTACAGAGTAAAACATGTCACTTCCTGTTGCCAGCAGGTGGCGCTATTACTATAACTCAATATGGTCATGTAGACCAAAGAGTCTTATCAAACATGTGAAGTTTGGTGCAGATCGGACATTGTATGGCTGAGTTACAACAACATTTATTCCCATGGCGAGATATCGAAATTTGACAGGACGCCACAGACACGCCCTCCAATGAAAGCTCTAGATCTTCGCAATTTAACGTCTCAAAGGGCTTTAGATTGCAATGACCAATTTTAGTGTTCATGCGAATAAATCTCTGGGAGGACTTCGTTAAAGTATGACACCTGCAAATGGCAAAAATGTTACTAAATATGACGAGAAAATTCAAAATAACCGACTTCCTGTTGGGTTTCGGATTTCGTTCCAGGAGACTTTTTTGTAGGTATTGTTATGTTACATGAGTGTACCGATTTTCATACATGTACGTGAAACGTAGCCTGAGGGCTCTCCGCTGAATCAGTATAGGTGGCGCTGTCGAGCCATTTTGCCATACCTACTTCTTAAACCCATATTCAGATGTGTTCAGGCCTGGATTCTTATCGAACATGTGAAGTCTGGGGCAGATCGAACATTGTATGGCTGAGTTACAACAACATTTATTCCCATGGCGAGACATCGAAATTTGACAGGATGCCACGGACACGCCCTCCCATGAAAACTCTAGATCTTCGCAATTTAACTTCACAGAGGCCTTTAGGTTAGACTGACCTAAATATTATGTTGATGTCATTAAATATGTAGGCGGAATTAGTTACAGAGTAAAACATGTCACTTCCTGTTGCCAGCAGGTGGCGCTATTACTATAACTGAATATGGTCATGTAGATCTCTTCATATCAGGAGTCTTATCAAACATGTTAAGTTTAGTGCAGATCGGACATAGCATGCCTGAGTTATAACAACTTCCTGTTTCATGGCGAAACATCGAAATTTGACAGGACGCCACGGACACGCCCTCCGATGAAAACTCTAGATCTTCGCAATTTAACGTCACAAAGGGTTTTAGATTGCAATGACCAATTTTGGTGTTCATCCGAATAAATCTCTGGGAGGAGTTCGTTAAAGTATGACACCTGCAAATGGCCAAAATGTCACTAAATATGACGAGAAAATTCAAAATAACCAACTTCCTGTTGGGTTTCGGATTTCGTTCCAGGAGACTTTTTTGTAGGTATTGTTATGTTACATGAGTGTACCGATTTTCGTACATGTACGTGAGACGCAGCCCGAGGGCTCTCTGCTGAAAAAGTATAGGTGGCGCTGTCGAGCCGTTTTGCCACACCTACTTCTGAAACCCATATAAGACGTAAATTTTCACCAGTTCTGATGCGTGTGCAAAATTTCCTGACTTTTCGAGCATGTTTAGGCCCTCAAAAATGCGATTAAGTTTGGAAAATAATAATAATAATAATAAACAACACAGATACAATAGGGTCCTCGCACCATCGGTGCTCGGTCCCTAATTAAAGCTGCAAGCAGCGATGGAAGGGACCTCGCACGGCTCACCGCCGACCGGTGGCTTCAGAAAGACAGGGAACGGTGAGCAATATGCATTTAAAAATGAAAATATAGAGGAATATGTCAAAGTCATTTATATGTACCAAACCTGCTGCCAGCTGGTGGGGCTATGTCCATAACTGAACATTAACATATAGATGTCTTCAGGCTAGCACCTTTATCGAACATATGAAGTTTGGTGCAGATTGAACATAGTATGTTTGAGTTAGTGTAAAGCCTGACACATCCTGTTGTCAACAGATGGCGCTATGGTTAAATCTGAATATTGGCCTTTAAATGTCTTCAGGGCAGGACTCTTACAAAATATGTGAAGTTTGGTGCAGATTGGACATTTCATGCTTAAGTTAGTGTAAAACTAAAAATTTCCTGTTGCCAGCAGGTGGCGCTATGTCTATAACTAAACATTATCGTGTAGATATTATGAGACCAGTACTTTTATCAAACAAATGAATTTTGGTGCAGATTGAACATGGTATGTTTGAGTTAGTGTAACACATGATATATCCTGTGGTCAACAGGTGGCGCTATGATTACATCTGAATTTTGGCCTTTAGATGTCTTCAGGTCAGGAGTCTTACCAAATATGTGAAGTTTGGTTCAGATTGGACATTGCATGTTTAAGTTAGTGTAAATCAAGCCATTTCCTGTGGCCAGCAAGTGGCGCTCTGATTATAATGGAATATTCGTATTTAGATGTGTTCAAGCCTGGATTCTTATCGAACGTGTGAAGTCTGGGGCAGATCGGTTATTGTATGGCTGAGTAACAACAGCTTCTATTCCCATGGCAAGACATCAAATTTTGTCACGCCGCCATGGACACGCCCATTAGCGAAAACTCAAGCTCTTCGCAATATAACATCACAAAGGCCTTTAGATTAGACTGACCTAAATATTATGTTGATGTCATTAAATCTCTAGGAGGAGTTAGTTACGGAGTAAAACATATCACTTCCTGTTGCCAGCAGGTGGCGCTATGAATTTATATGAATATGGTCACTTAGATCTCTTCAGGTCAGGAGTCTTACCAAATATGTGAAGTTTGGTGCAGATTGGACATTGCATGTTTAAGTTAGTGTAAATCAAGTCATTTCCTGTGGCCAGCAGGTGGCGCTCTGATTATAATGGAATATTCGTATTTAGATGTGTTCAGGCCTGGATTCTTATCGAACATGTGAAGTCTGGGGCAGATCGGTTATTGCATGGCTGAGTTACAACAACTTTTATTCCCATGGCGAGACATCAAAATTTGTGATGCCGCCAAGGACACGCCCATTAGCGAAAACTCAAGCTCTTCGCAATTTAACATCACAAAGGCCTTTAGATTAAACTGACCTAAATATTATGTTGATGTCATTAAATCTCTAGGAGGAGTTAGTTACAGAGTAAAACATGTCACTTCCTGTTGCCAGCAGGTGGCACTATGACTCTAACTGAATATGGTCACTTAGATCTCTTCAGGTCAGGATTCTTATCAAACATGTGAAGTTTGGTGTAGATCGGACATAGCATGCCTGAGTTATAACAACTTCCTGTTTCATGGCGAAACATCAAAATTTGACAGGACGCCACGGACACGCCCTCTGATGAAAACTCTAGATCTTCGCAATTTAACGTCACAAAGGGCTTTAGATTGCAATGACCAATTTTAGTGTTCATGCGAATAAATCTCTGGGAGGAGTTCGTTAAAGTATGACACCTGCAAATGGCAAAAATGTCACTAAATATGACGAGAAAATTCAAAATAACCGACTTCCTGTTGGGTTTCGGATTTCGTTCCAGGAGACTTTTTTGTAGGTATTGTTATGTTACATGAGTGTACCGATTTTCATACATATACGTGAAAAGTAGCCTGAGGGCTCTCCGCTGAATCAGTATAGGTGGCGCTGTCGAGCCATTTTGCCACACCTACTTCTGAAACACATATTCAGATGTGTTCAGGCCTGGATTCTTATCGAACATGTGAAGTCTCGGGCAGATCGAACATTGTATGGCTGAGTTACAGCATCTTTTATTCCAATGGCGAGACATCGAAATTTGAGAGGACGCCACGGACACGCCCTCCCATGAAAACTCTAGATCTTCGCAATTTAACATCACAAAGGCCTTTAGGTTAGACTGACCTAAATATTATGTTGATGTCATTAAATATGTAGGAGGAATTAGTTACAGAGTAAAACATGTCACTTCCTGTTGCCAGCAGGTGGCGCTATTACTATAACTGAATATGGCAATGTAGATCTCTTCATATCAGGAGTCTTATCAAACGTGAAGTTTGGTGCAGATCGGACATAGCATGCCTGAGTTATAACAACTTCCTGTTTCATGGCGAAACATCATAATTTGACAGGACGCCACGGACACGCCCTCTGATGAAAACTCTAGATCTTCGCAATTTAACGTCACAAAGGGCTTTAGATTGCAATGACCAATTTTGGTGTTCATCCGAATAAATCTCTGGGAGGAGTTCGTTAAAGTATGACACCTGCAAATGGCAAAAATGTCACTAAATATGACGAGAAAATTAAAAATAACCGACTTCCTGTTGGGTTTCGGATTTCGTTCCAGGAGACTTTTTTGTAGGTATTGTTATGTTACATGAGTGTACCGATTTTCATACATGTACGTGAAACGTAGCCCGAGGGCTCTCCGCTGAATTAGTATAGGTGGCGCTGTCGAGCCATTTTGCCACACCTACTTCTGAAACCCATATAAGACGTAAATTTCCACCAGTTCTGATGCGTGTGCAAAATTTCCTGACTTTTCGATTATGTTTAGGCCCTCAAAAATGCGATTAAGTTTGGAAAAGAATAATAATAATAAACAACACAGATACAATAGGGTCCTCGCACCATCGGTGCTCGGTCCCTAATAAACGGAGCAGATTCAATAGGGTCCTCTGCACCATCGGTGCTCGGTCCCTAATAAACGGAGCAGATTCAATAGGGTCCTCGCACCATCGGTGCTCGGTCCCTAATAGACGGAGCAGATTCAATAGGATCCTCGCACCATCGGTGCTCGGTCCCTAATAATAAACAACACAGATTCAATAGGGTCCTCTGCACCATCAGTGCTCGGTCCCTAATAAACATAGCAGATTCAATAGGGTCCTCGCACCATCGGTGCACGGTCCCTAATTAAAGCTGCAAGCAGCGATGGAAGGGACCTCGCCCGGCTCACCGCCGACCGGTGGCTTCAGAAAGATAGGGAACGGTGAGCAATATGCATTTAAAAAGGTAAATATAGAGGAATATGTCAAAGTCATTTATATGTACCAAACCTGCTGCCAGCTGGTGGCGCAACATCCATAACTGAACATTGGCATGTAGAAGTCTTCTTCCAGTACTTTTAAAAAACTTATGAAGTTTGGTGCAGATTGGACATTGCATGTTTAAGTTAGTGTAAAACAATAAATTTTCTGTTGCCAGCAGGTGGCGCTATATATTTAACTGAACATTGGCATGTAGATGTCTTCATCCAGCACTTTTAAAAAACATATGAAGTTTGGTGCAGATTGGACATTGCATGTTTAAGTTAGTGTAAAACAAGTATTTTCCTGTTGCCAGCAGGTGGCGCTATGTCTATGAATAAAAATTGGCACAGAGATGTCTACAGGCCATGACTCTTATCAAAAGTGTGAAGTTTGGGACAGATCGGACATTTTATGGCTGAGTAACAACAGCTTCTATTCCCATGGCGAGACATCGAATTTTGTCACGCCGTCATAGACACGCCCATTAGCGAAAACTCAATCTCTTTGCAATTCAACATCACAAAGGCCTTTAGATTAGACTGACCTATATATTATGTTGATGTCATTAAATCTCTAGGAGGAGTTAGTTACAGAGTAAAACATATCACTTCCTGTTGCCAGCAGGTGGCGCTATGAATATATATGAATATTGTCACTTAGATCTTTTCAGATCAGGAGTCTTGTCATACATGTGAAGTTTGGTAAAGATTGGACATTGCATGTTTAAGTTAGTGTAAAACAAGTCATTTCCTGTTGCCAGCAGGTGGCGCTCTGATTATAATGGAATATTCGTATATTTAGATGTGTTCAGGCCTGGATTCTTATCGAACATGTGAAGTCTGGGGCAGATCGAACATTGTATGGATGAGTTACAACAACTTTTATTCCCTTGGCGAGACATCGAAATCTGTGATGCCGCCAAGAACACGCCCTTTAACGAAAACTCTAGATCTTCGCAATTTAACATCACAAGGGCCTTTAGGTTAGACTGACCAAATAATGTGTTGATGTCATTAAATCTCTAGGAGGAATTAGTTACAGAGTAAAACATGTCACTTCCTGTTGCCAGCAGGTGGCGCTATTACTATAACTGAATATGGTCATGTAGATCTCTTCATATCAGGAGTCTTATCAAACATGTGAAGTTTGGTGCAGATCGGACATAGCATGCCTGAGTTATAACAACTTCCTGTTTCATTGCGAAACATCGAAATTTGACAGGACGCCACGGACACGCCCTCCAATGAAAACTCTAGATCTTCGCAATTTAACGTCTCAAAGGGCTTTAGATTGCAATGACCAATTTTAGTGTTCATGCGAATAAATCTCTGGGAGGAGTTCGTTAAAGTATGACACCTGCAAATGGCAAAAATGTCACTAAATATGACGAGAAAATTCAAAATAACCGACTTCCTGTTGGGTTTCGGATTTCGTTCCAGGAGACTTTTTTGTAGGTATTGTTATGTTACATGAGTGTACCGATTTTCATACATATACGTGAAAAGTAGCCTGAGGGCTCTCCGCTGAATCAGTATAGGTGGCGCTGTCGAGCCATTTTGCCACACCTACTTCTGAAACACATATTCAGATGTGTTCAGGCCTGGATTCTTATCGAACATGTGAAGTCTCGGGCAGATCGAACATTGTATGGCTGAGTTACAGCATCTTTTATTCCAATGGCGAGACATCGAAATTTGACAGGACGCCACGGACACGCCCTCCCATGAAAACTCTAGATCTTCGCAATTTAACATCACAAAGGCCTTTAGGTTAGACTGACCTAAATATTATGTTGATGTCATTAAATATGTAGGAGGAATTAGTTACAGAGTAAAACATGTCACTTCCTGTTGCCAGCAGGTGGCGCTATTACTATAACTGAATATGGTAATGTAGATCTCTTCATATCAGGAGTCTTATCAAACATGTGAAGTTTGGTGCAGATCGGACATAGCATGCCTGAGTTATAACAACTTCCTGTTTCATGGCGAAACATCAAAATTTGACAGGACGCCACGGACACGCCCTCTGATGAAAACTCTAGATCTTCGCAATTTAACGTCACAAAGGGCTTTAGATTGCAATGACCAATTTTGGTGTTCATCCGAATAAATCTCTGGGAGGAGTTCGTTAAAGTATGACACCTGCAAATGGCAAAAATGTCACTAAATATGACGAGAAAATTAAAAATAACCGACTTCCTGTTGGGTTTCGGATTTCGTTCCAGGAGACTTTTTTGTAGGTATTGTTATGTTACATGAGTGTACCGATTTTCATACATGTACGTGAAACGTAGCCCGAGGGCTCTCCGCTGAATTAGTATAGGTGGCGCTGTCGAGCCATTTTGCCACACCTACTTCTGAAACCCATATAAGACGTAAATTTCCACCAGTTCTGATGCGTGTGCAAAATTTCCTGACTTTTCGATTATGTTTAGGCCCTCAAAAATGCGATTAAGTTTGGAAAAGAATAATAATAATAAACAACACAGATACAATAGGGTCCTCGCACCATCGGTGCTCGGTCCCTAATAAACGGAGCAGATTCAATAGGGTCCTCTGCACCATCGGTGCTCGGTCCCTAATAAACGGAGCAGATTCAATAGGGTCCTCGCACCATCGGTGCTCGGTCCCTAATAAACGGAGCAGATTCAATAGGGTCCTCGCACCATCGGTGCTCGGTCCCTAATAATAAACAACACAGATTCAATAGGGTCTTCTGCACCATCAGTGCTCGGTCCCTAATAAACATAGCAGATTCAATAGGGTCCTCGCACCATCGGTGCTCGGTCCCTAATTAAAGCTGCAAGCAGCGATGGAAGGGACCTCGCCCGGCTCACCGCCGACCGGTGGCTTCAGAAAGATAGGGAACGGTGAGCAATATGCATTTAAAAAGGTAAATATAGAGGAATATGTCAAAGTCATTTATATGTACCAAACCTGCTGCCAGCTGGTGGCGCAACATCCATAACTGAACATTGGCATGTAGAAGTCTTCTTCCAGTACTTTTAAAAAACTTATGAAGTTTGGTGCAGATTGGACATTGCATGTTTAAGTTAGTGTAAAACAATAAATTTTCTGTTGCCAGCAGGTGGCGCTATATATTTAACTGAACATTGGCATGTAGATGTCTTCATCCAGCACTTTTAAAAAACATATGAAGTTTGGTGCAGATTGGACATTGCATGTTTAAGTTAGTGTAAAACAAGTATTTTCCTGTTGCCAGCAGGTGGCGCTATGTCTATAAATAAAAATTGGCACAGAGATGTCTACAGGCCATGACTCTTATCAAAAGTGTGAAGTTTGGGACAGATCGGACATTTTATGGCTGAGTAACAACAGCTTCTATTCCCATGGCGAGACATCGAATTTTGTCACGCCGTCATAGACACGCCCATTAGCGAAAACTCAATCTCTTTGCAATTCAACATCACAAAGGCCTTTAGATTAGACTGACCTATATATTATGTTGATGTCATTAAATCTCTAGGAGGAGTTAGTTACAGAGTAAAACATATCACTTCCTGTTGCCAGCAGGTGGCGCTATGAATTTATATGAATATTGTCACTTAGATCTTTTCAGATCAGGAGTCTTGTCATACATGTGAAGTTTGGTAAAGATTGGACATTGCATGTTTAAGTTAGTGTAAAACAAGTCATTTCCTGTTGCCAGCAGGTGGCGCTCTGATTATAATGGAATATTCGTATTTAGATGTGTTCAGGCCTGGATTCTTATCGAACATGTGAAGTCTGGGGCAGATCAAACATTGTATGGATGAGTTACAACAACTTTTATTCCCTTGGCGAGACATCGAAATCTGTGATGCCGCCAAGAACACGCCCTTTAACGAAAACTCTAGATCTTCGCAATTTAACATCACAAGGGCCTTTAGGTTAGACTGACCAAATAATGTGTTGATGTCATTAAATCTCTAGGAGGAATTAGTTACAGAGTAAAACATGTCACTTCCTGTTGCCAGCAGGTGGCGCTATTACTATAACTGAATATGGTCATGTAGATCTCTTCATATCAGGAGTCTTATCAAACATGTGAAGTTTGGTGCAGATCGGACATAGCATGCCTGAGTTATAACAACTTCCTGTTTCATGGCGAAACATCGAAATTTGACAGGACGCCACGGACACGCCCTCCAATGAAAACTCTAGATCTTAGCAATTTAACGTCTCAAAGGGCTTTAGATTGCAATGACCAATTTTAGTGTTCATGCGAATAAATCTCTGGGAGGAGTTCGTTAAAGTATGACACCTGCAAATGGCAAAAATGTCACTAAATATGACGAGAAAATTCAAAATAACCGACTTCCTGTTGGGTTTCGGATTTCGTTCCAGGAGACTTTTTTGTAGGTATTGTTATGTTACATGAGTGTACCGATTTTCATACATATACGTGAAAAGTAGCCTGAGGGCTCTCCGCTGAATCAGTATAGGTGGCGCTGTCGAGCCATTTTGCCACACCTACTTCTGAAACACATATTCAGATGTGTTCAGGCCTGGATTCTTATCGAACATGTGAAGTCTCGGGCAGATCGAACATTGTATGGCTGAGTTACAGCATCTTTTATTCCAATGGCGAGACATCGAAATTTGACAGGACGCCACGGACACGCCCTCCCATGAAAACTCTAGATCTTCGCAATTTAACATCACAAAGGCCTTTAGGTTAGACTGACCTAAATATTATGTTGATGTCATTAAATATGTAGGAGGAATTAGTTACGGAGTAAAACATGTCACTTCCTGTTGCCAGCAGGTGGCGCTATTACTATAACTGAATATGGTAATGTAGATCTCTTCATATCAGGAGTCTTATCAAACATGTGAAGTTTGGTGCAGATCGGACATAGCATGCCTGAGTTATAACAACTTCCTGTTTCATGGCGAAACATCAAAATTTGACAGGACGCCACGGACACGCCCTCTGATGAAAACTCTAGATCTTCGCAATTTAACGTCACAAAGGGCTTTAGATTGCAATAACCAATTTTGGTGTTCATCCGAATAAATCTCTGGGAGGAGTTCGTTAAAGTATGACACCTGCAAATGGCAAAAATGTCACTAAATATGACGAGAAAATTAAAAATAACCGACTTCCTGTTGGGTTTCGGATTTCGTTCCAGGAGACTTTTTTGTAGGTATTGTTATGTTACATGAGTGTACCGATTTTCATACATGTACGTGAAACGTAGCCCGAGGGCTCTCCGCTGAATTAGTATAGGTGGCGCTGTCGAGCCATTTTGCCACACCTACTTCTGAAACCCATATAAGACGTAAATTTCCACCAGTTCTGATGCGTGTGTAAAATTTCCTGACTTTTCGATTATGTTTAGGCCCTCAAAAATGCGATTAAGTTTGGAAAAGAATAATAATAATAAACAACACAGATACAATAGGGTCCTCGCACCATCGGTGCTCGGTCCCTAATAAACGGAGCAGATTCAATAGGGTCCTCTGCACCATCGGTGCTCGGTCCCTAATAAACGGAGCAGATTCAATAGGGTCCTCGCACCATCGGTGCTCGGTCCCTAATAAACGGAGCAGATTCAATAGGGTCCTCGCACCATCGGTGCTCGGTCCCTAATAATAAACAACACAGATTCAATAGGGTCCTCTGCACCATCAGTGCTCGGTCCCTAATAAACATAGCAGATTCAATAGGGTCCTCGCACCATTGGTGCTCGGTCCCTAATAATAATAATAATAAACGGAGCAGATTCAATAGGGTCCTCACACCATCGGTGCTCGTCCCTAATAAACGGAGCAGATTCAAGAGGGTCCTCGCACCACTGGTGCTCGGTCCCTAATAATAAACAAAGCAGATTCAATAGGGTCCTCGCACCATCGGTGCTCGGTCCCTAATAATAATAATAATAAACGGAGCAGATTCAATAGGGTCCTCTGCACCATCGGTACTCGGCAGGGGCGCCGTAAGGGGGGGGAAAGTTAGGACGATTCTAAGGGCCCGACGATGGGAGGGGCCCCCGAGGGAGAAACGTGATTTCTACCGAGGGGAACGCTAGAGCCCTGCATTTTCACCAGACCGTGCTGCCACGGCAGTCAAGAGCGGCTCGACTGTGTTTAGTGTCCAGCAGCAGCAGAGAGCCGTCAGCGCAGCTGAAGAGTTCTGCGTTCAGATACACGCAATAAAGCTTGCCATACAGCCCAAGCAAAAGTAATTAACATGAATGTGTCAGAGGGAAATAGTAAGGAGATATTTGAATTATTTACTAATAAACTAGTGTTTTCTGTGTCAGTGTCGCAAAGATGAAGAATCAGATGAAGATCCTGACTTGCCATCTCCTCATTAGACGCGCCTTTAGAGAGAAGTGCATCTTCACGGATTATAATGAAAGAGTTTTTGTTTTCGATTTGATTTATTTCGTTAAGTAGTAATTTAAAGCTTTCTATAGATATATTTATCATGTCTGTGAGTCATGTATTCACTCGGTTCATTTTTGTGAAGTGCTCCTGTTCAAGACGAGACGGCACATAATTTTTTTTATTTTATAAAATTATTTTATATATTCAGGGCTCTAGACTGCGACCATTTTTTGAGAGTGTGCAAGTAAAAATTTGACGTGGTCGCACCGTCGCACTTGTGCTAGTGCATGGTCTGCCTGCTCCAAAGCGCGAGCGCTGCCAGCTGCAGCACATTGTAGCAGGAGAAAGATTTCACTGATCAGGCACGAGCGCTTCAGTAGAGCCTGGTTTCACACCGCACCCGTAAAAGCAGAGCAGAGGCAGAAGCGGCGCACTCAGCATGTCAGCAGAAGCGCAAAGGTGCGCGCAGCGGAGGATTTGGTTTTCAAACTAAAGTAAAAGACCGCTTCTTAAACCAGAGAAGGTGAACATGTTGGTATTCTTGTAGAGAAAACATGCAAATCCTGTCAGCGACAAACAGTTTAGTTTTACTTTTTGTTTTCGTTTTGAAAAGCTTGTTATCTTTGCTGTTTACCTCATGTTACACTATGGAGGCTTTCCTTATTTTTTTTTATATTATTATTATTTGATTCCTCAGTGTTTGCTAAACATTCTGTTATGTATTAGTCAGTATAATACAGCATGTGATGTGTCCTATGCCATACCTCGTCTTATTCGTTTTTGTTAATAAATGTTATGCTAGTTTGTCATTGTAAAGTACTGTTTTATTGTTGTTGTGCTTTTTAATTAAGAATAACAATGAATCCATCTTTTGTTTTAGTCTTAAAAAGTGAAAGGTGTATAGATATAAGCAAAACAAACAATTTTTATTTTCTTGTAAAGCGAAAGTGATCTTCTTTTCACTTTCAAGATCGTGAAAGTGAAAGCAAAAAGAGGAATTCCTGTCACAAAATTTAAAATCACAAATAATACTGATGAAAAAGAAGGGGTTGAATGTTGAACACTTTCGTTACCATATAGCTATAAACTATGATAACAGTTCATCAGCATGCATTGATTAATCAAATGTATCAAAAAAAAAATTATAATAATAATTTGCAACCTGTCTGCCGCTGGCCGCTTGGTCGTTACTTTAAGAAAGAAACATTTTTATTTAACTAACAAAAAAAAATGCTCCAAACGTTTTTTCTAAATTAACTTTATAAAAAACCAAAACGAAATATTATCATTTTGCCATTACATACAAAACTGAACAAATTTAACAGCTGAAACAGTATAATCTGATTTGGGAGAAGGGGAAAAAAGACGGGCTCGGGAACGCAATCGCGATTTCTACCGAGGGGGATATCCCTCAGTATCCCCAGCCATACCCCCCATCCCCCCCCCCCGGAAGGCAGGAGGGCCCGAGTGAATATGCTGTCCAGGGGGCCCAGAATCCGTAGCAGCGCCCCTGGTGCTCGGTCCCTAATAAACGGAGCAGATTCAATAGGGTCCTCTGCACCATCGGTGCTCAGTCCCTAACAATAGGGCCCTGCGCCTTTCTGGCTTGGGCCCTAATAATAATAAACGAAGCAGATTCAATAGGGTCCTCGCAACATCGGTGCTCGGTCCCTAATAATAAAAAAATGCATAGGGATGCCCACAGAGCAATATTGGCCCAAATGTACAGTCAATGATTTGTTTTTCTTTTAGCAATCGCGCGGACGAACTAAAATTTTAAATTTAGAAGTAAATGGGGTAGATTATATTACTCATTTTTATTCAGCACACGGGTGCTACGTGTTCATCTATTTCTGCTAAATTTTATGAAGGGCCGATCACGAATCGTACTATGCGCTCTGTTGGGGTTTTAGGGACTGACATTATTTGTCACATGACACCTGCCATTGAGGTAAAGGTACTTAATCACCTACCTTTATTTCACAAATTTGTATTTACTCCAAATTTACCATTGAATCTTTTGGGCAGAGATCTCATGCATAAACTTAGCATTGAGATTGTATTTTCAGACAGTTCTGTTAATTTCTCTTTGCTTTCAGATGTCTTAGATGCAACTGTGAACGTAATACCATATTCATGAGCAGTGACGAACCACAACAATTTAAATACAACATTGCAGATGTAGAGCCATCGTTGTGGTCACAGTTTAAAGATGAATAAGGCCTCGGTAACATACCCCTTTACAAGGCAAAATTGATCACACATACCTGTGTACATGAAGCAATAACCATTGTCACCA
This sequence comes from Oxygymnocypris stewartii, assembly GCA_003573665.1. Lineage (NCBI taxonomy): Eukaryota > Metazoa > Chordata > Actinopteri > Cypriniformes > Cyprinidae > Oxygymnocypris > Oxygymnocypris stewartii. The sequence goes on along the minus strand of QVTF01020256.1, from coordinate 91,839 downwards.
GAAAAGGTTGAAGGTATTCAACCGGTAATTGATCATTTTTTTTGAAAAACAAGGTTATTGTCCCCACTCACTCACCTTACAATACACCAATCAATCCCATCAGGAAAGCTGATGGAACGAGTTGGCGTTTAACACAAGACTTGAGGGCTATTAATTCATTAATAATTTCTCTGGCCCTGATTGTGCTTGATTTGCAGAGTGCCGACTATTCTAAATTGTATACCACACAATCACACCCGCTTCACGGTGGTGGATTTGTGTTCAGCTTTCTTCTCCATCCCCGTCCATGAAGAGATGCAGCCATTTTTTGAATTCACATTTAAAGGTATGCAGCTGACCTGGACACGCCTTGCTCAAGAATTTGTTGATAGCCCTGCATTCTTTTCCGCTGCGGTGAAACGTGTTTTGAACACTGTCACAAACCTGCCATCCACGGTTTGTGTGCTGAATTATACAGATGATATTTCAATATCCGCTGAAACTGAGGCTAACTGTTTGCAGGCCTAAATTGTTGTTTGCAATGTGCTTGCGAGCACTGGATTTAAGACCGCGAATGAAAACTATAGTAGGTGCAATCCAGAGTCCATTACCTGGGTCACATCATTTCACCAGGACTGAAGGCCATTTCAGCTGAGAGGGTGCAGCTGATAAAGACTATGCATACTCCTGAGACTGTAACGCAGCTACAAAGTTTTTGAGGTTGGTGAACTACTGCCGTGCATGGATACCTGACTGTGCGTACAATGACAAAGACCTACAATGTCTCATTCAGCATGGAATGGGTCCGAGAGACTCGCTGAACTGGACTTCTGAAACGAAAGAACATTTTGATGCATTGAAGATTGCTATCACATGCACTCCTGCCTTGGGGCTACCAGACTATTCCAGGCCGTTTCACTTACATGCGGGGGAGGCTGTGGGTGTTGCAATGGTTGACCCAAGAGCACGGTGACAAACCGATAGTCCATGGTATGACTTAATACCTTCGTGCTGTGGCTGCAGCGGCGGAGATGGTTAAAATGGCTGAGAAAACTGTTTTACCATATCCTTTACATTTACATTTATGCATTTAGCAGACGCTTTTATCCAAAGCGACTTACAATTGCATTCAGGTTATACATTTTCTTTAGTATATGTGTTCCCTGGGAATCGAACCCACAACCTTTTGCGCTGCTGACGCAATGCTCTACCACTGAGCCACACAGGAACACCTGTGTGGCTCAATATCCTTTGATTTTGTACACCACTCATCAGGTGGGTGTTGTGTTACACAATTTGAAGATACAGCACATGACGGCCCAGAGAAGTTCTGGCTAAGAAGCAAGACTCCTAGACACGGAAAATTTTACTATTAAGCCCACTTCAGTTTCTAGCACAGCAGTTCAATCGTTGTATGGCTTATCCACATTGATCACTGAAACTATACCTCATGATTGCATGAATACTATTGAGATCTCCACTTCAACCAGGGTCGATCTGAAAGATACGCCCCTGGATGGGGGAGAACACATATATAGATGGTTCACGTTCAAGGTCATCTGATGGAGTGTATCAGTATGGATATGCCATTGTGACTCAAGAGGGTGAGAGGGTGGGGGGCATATCACCTAAACCATAACTCAGCTCAGGCTACGGAAATAATTGCACTAACAAGAGCCTGTGAGTTAACAAAAGGCAAAACAGAAAACATTTCTGTTGGCAACAGAAATGCTGATGAAATGGCCAAATGGGCCGCAGAACATGCAGAATTTTCCCCATATCAGAGAGTGCAGAATAGGGACATAGAAACAATTATGTTTGTACATGCATCATGCGTTCCTGACATAGATTTGAAAATATTGCAAAGTCAGCCCACACAGGGAGACGTGAAACATTGGGCAGAAAATGGATGCGTGCCAGATGCTAACGGTTTGATAAGAGATACAAACAGTAGAATAGCATTACAAAAACTGTCCTTGGTGATATTGATAAGACATTATCACGGCATTCCGCACAATAGCACGTCTAAAGTTAAACAGACGATTAATCGCCTGTATTGTATACAGGATACAGCGAAAATGGTCAAACTAATTCTAAACTCGTGTTTGATATGCGCCAAAACAAACCCTCACCGGAAAACGCCACATGATGCGTTATCGATTCCAGAAGCGCTTTTTCAGTGCCTTCAAATAGATTTTTCACATATGCCAGCGGTCGGAAATCTAAAATACATGCTAAATATCGTCAATAGGTTTTAAAAAATGCCAGATGTGCTTCCAGCCGTATTGGCAGAAATGAGAATGACCCCATCCTCAACGACAAAATACTTAAAATGGGGGTAAGTATACCATTTTACATTTTAATGGGTAGACCTTTCCCGACCCCTTGGGTCAAAGGTCGCGCAAGCGTTTCTTCCCTAGGAGACATGGAGGTGATCCTGGATGACTACGTGATTTCCCTTATTGATAAACTGAATTCTGTGTGTGCTAATGTTTCTTTTTTTCTCCCTATTCTGTCAGATAAGCCCACTCATAATTTCGTTCCAGGCCAACAGGTACTGTTTCGGAGTCTGAAACCAGTCGCAGTGGGGGAACCGAGACATTTGGGGCCAGCTGTAGTCATCGCAGTGACCAGGACTGGAGTGCTAACTGATCATCAACCGCAGTGAATTCACGCATCCAGTCTGAAACATCTATCAACATACGCATTACCAATTGACACTGTAGGGCCTAAGAAGCCTGCCCATAGTGTGTGACAGGGCACTGGTGAGAGGGCTTGTGCCAGACATTAGATCCTCGCTCTTTTAGGGGGCGAGGGGGTCACCTGTGGGCTGAACATAGGGCCTGGGCAAACTTTTCCCTCATTAATAGCTTCCCGATCACCTCTGAACGTTCCCCTGTTACACATTTGGGTCTAAATTGTCCATCATGTCAATCATATATCTACTATTGATCCTGGCCGATGCACAAACATTTAGATTAATAGATGAAGATGATTCATGGTTAGACCATGACGATCCACCACACTCATATGTAAATGTAAGTGTCATATGCTACAAACATGTGGTGGAGAGTGGTGGTGACTAATTACACCGTAAAGACAAGTGACATGAAAGGTAATTGTTATGTATGTGTTATTGTTGGCGATAGTTGATGTACTTATGTTCCAGATAATGATGCGGATGGACATTTGATTGACCAAGGAATTAAGACGTCACCAAAGCAGTTGACGAGATGACAAGCCGAGAGAGGAATAGAAATGATTGGAATTAAGTTTGAGTTTTTCCCAGCCTGTTCAGTAAAATCGAACATGGGTTTATTTTAATTGTGATAATTAAAATCATCTTTAAGTGTGATTATGAAAGGTTACCATGTTGCTCAGGCAAGACCAGGAGATAAGGTGACCACGAATCCAGATGTAAGGTAAAAAAACAAAGAAAAAACATCTGCTCAGAACGGATGTGGTCTTTAGATTAGGACTTTTTCATTTTACTTTTACTGTTTATCATGGGTGCGGAAATTTACTGCTAAGTCATAAATGACTTAAAGAGGGCAACTGTTAGATTTCCGCATAGATGAATGTAATGGCACATAAAGGAAGGGTCATTTTATTTTATTGTCTGTCCTGCTGTTTCTGCTCACTGAAAGCATATAGCTCTCTGGGCTATGTGTGAAGGAAGTGTCATTTTATTCTGTTTGTCCTGCTGTTTCTGCTCACTGAAAGCATATGGCTCTCTGGGCTATGTGTGAAGGAAGGGTAATTTAATTTTATTGTTTGTCCTGCTTTACCTTATTTGGTCATTTTGTGAACCTCCTGTAATACAGAGCCTCTGGTACCATATATAAAGGCATGCTTGTCTTAGAATAAATGAGTTCAAAAGCCTAATGCCTCTCTGCGTCATGTTTTTGTTTCTCCCAGATCTGTTGAAGACTTTCTTCACAACATCCAACATATATTTCTGATTTGATTTAGAAGTGATCCAAAACACAGAAAAAAAAAACTTCATAATGAAAAGTTCATAAGGAAACTGAAGTTTTACAGGTATCATATCGATAACAAGTGCAGTATAGAGTACCTCAAGGCTCAGTACTAAGGCCGTTACTTTTCACGCTTTACATGTTACCCTTGGGAAATATTATCAGGAAACATGGGGTTAGCTTTCACTGTTATGCTGATGATCAGCTCTATATTTATTCACGGCCCGGTGAAACACACCAAATTTAGAAACTTATGAAATGCATAGTTGATATAAAAAACTGGATGACGAATAATTTCTTACTACTTTTTTCACAAAAAAAACAGGTGTTAATTATCGGACCTAAATACCACAAAAGTAATAACCTAGAACACTGTCTAACACTTGACGGCTGCTCTGTCGATTCTTAATCATCAATCAGGAACCTAGGTGTGCTATTTGATAGCAATCTCTCCTTTAACAGCCACATTTCTAGCATTTGTAAAACTGCATTTTTTCTAAAAAACATATCTAAACTGAGACCTATGCTCTCAATGTCAAATGCAGAAATGTTAATTCCTGCGTTTATGACCTCAAGGTTAGATTATTATAATGGTTTATTAGGTGGTCATTCTGTACGCTTAATAAACAAACTACAGATGGTCCAAAATGCAGCAGCTAGAGTTCTTACTAGAACCAGGAAGTATGACCACATTAGTCCGGTTCTGTCAACACTGCACTGGCTCCCTATTAAACATCGTATAGATTTTAAAATCTTGTTGATTACTTATAAAGCCCTGAATGGCTTAGCTCCTCAGTACTTGAGCAAGCTCTTATCACATTATAGTCTTCCACGTCCGCTACAATCTCAAAACTCTGGCCATTTGATAATACCTAGGATATTAAAATCAACTGCCAGCGGCAGATCCTTTTTCTATTTAGCACCCAAACTCTGGAACAATCTACCTAACACTGTTCGGGAGGCAGAAACACTCTGTCAGTTTAAATCTAGATTAAAGACCCATCTCTTTAACCTGGCGTACACTTAACACACTAACACACATCTAATATTCAAATCCGTTAAATGATTGTTAGGCTGCATTAATTAGGTCAACCGGAACCGGGAACACTTCCCATAAAACCCGATGTACTTGTTACATCGTAAGAAGATGCTAATATAAGTCTATTTCTTTCTTATTCCGAGGTCACTGTAGCCACCCGATACGGTCCTTATCCAGCCCAGATGATCACTGCAGTCACCAGATCCAGTTCGTATCCAGATCAGATGGTGGATCAGCACCTAGAGATGACCTCTACAGCTCTGAACGTCAGCGGAGGCCAGGACACCTAGATGAGTCCAGTTAGATCCCCAGTGAGGACCTCGTCCCCTAGACACTAGACAGCCATCGGGAAAAGACCACTGGTTCCAGTGGACCCCTTACAATCTGACTTTGCTGCAGTTGGAACAAACTACTGTTTCGTCTGGCCAGAGGGGAACTGGCCCCCCGACTGAGCCCGGTTTCTCCCAAGGTTTTTTTCTCTGTTCTGTCACCGATGGAGTTTTGGTTCCTTGCCGTTGTTGCCTCTGGCTTGCTTAGCTGGGAACACTTCTTTCCAGCGATATCACCGACTTGATTGCACAAATACTATTTAAACTGAACTGAGCTGGACGATGACATCACTGAATTCAATAATGAAATGCCTTTAACTGAAAAATGGGCGTTTAATCTTATCATTTTACATTAATGCAGAGGTTCTCAATTCCAGTCCTCGCGCCCCCCCGCTCTGCATATTTTGCATGTCTCTCTTTGTTAACACACCTGATTCAGATAATCAGCTTGTTAGAAGTGCGCTCCATGCATGAACTGTGTTCCGATTGACATGCTCTCTACACAGGGTCCATTGCTCTCTACTCCCTGAGCAGGGGAAATCCACTGAAGTTTACTTCATTTCAGAACATTCATTCATGGATTTGCGCTGCACAACGTCTTCACGCACGGACGAGTGTGACATCATATACCTCTGTAAATATATACAATTTAAATTCACGTCTCGCACACTTATCTGCACTTTGAATGGAATAAGTTTGCTTCGAACTGAAATCATGGCGGAATATACTGTGATGTCCACTTCGCAGGGCACTTACGTTCGAATAAAAGCGATAAGAGTAACATACGAAATATGCAGAGCGGGGGGGCATGAGGACTGGAATTGAGAACCGCTGCATTAATGATACACTATTTTCCTATTTTGATATTGTGCAGTTGCTTTGACACAATTTGTATTGTTAAAAGCGCTATATAAATAAAGGTGACTTGACTTTATAAGGAAGAAAAAAATCTGACCTGATTTAAAACCCAACAACACAACTGTAGCTGTATAACTTTACAACAGCAACACTGCTTTAACAAAAAAGCAAGACTCATTTGACATCAAAACAAAGGTTTTTAAAATGCTGTCTAATCCCACTTGCTGTACTTTGTTGCGTGTGTGTTTGCGTGCGTTCATGCGTGCGTGCGTGCGTGCATGCATGCATGCGTGTGTGTGTGTGTGTGCGCATGTGTACATTATCGATGTGTCAGTGTCACCAATTTATTTTTGTGGTAGTTTTGCATTTTGGATCATTTTATTTGAAGAGACCCCGCATAGAAAATTGACTAAATTCATCATCAAAATCAGAAACAATGCAGAACACACATGGATAGAAATGAAGTGGCACACTTCCAACAATGCAAAATGCTCATGCTCACACACACACACTTAAAGTTATATGAAAAACAGATGATTGAAATAAATGATAAACTCTAAAGACCACAACTTCTCTTTGTAACATCTTGTTCAGGTTTGATTCTAATAATGTAAAATAATAGAAAATAAAAAGTAAATTCTTAAAATGCAAAATGTTGACAAAAAAAATTGTGATTTCAGAATATGTATATATGAATCCAAGTGAAAAAAAACCTATTAAAATATATATTTCACCTGGTCAAATAGTCAACAAAAAAAATAATTTTTTAAGTGCAATTTCCAAAAGATGGGCAAAAATGTTACCCTTAACCATATAAAATGATCCATGTTATCCCCATGAATGAAAGTTAGAAATGAGGGTATTTTATAATGTGGATTTTACATAAAAAGCTGTTTTTGTATAAAAACCTATTAAAAATATTAATTTAATTTATTTATATAAATTTAAAAAATAACACAAATCCTCCAAAAACTAAACAAATGTGGAGTAAAAACATTAATAAACAGAGTAAAATTACATTGGTTTAACAAAAACTATTATTTTGTTACAAAATTAAATTTTGTTGCCAGGGGTCTCCAGAGACCCCAAAGACCATGAGTGCACAACCCAAAATAAAGACCGCACAAGGAAGGAACTCTCCACTTTTTTTGGAAATAGGCTCATTTTACAACTCCCCTAGAGGTAATCAGTTGAGTTTTACCGTTTTCGAATCCATTCAGCAGATCTCTGGGTCTGGCGTGAGCACTTTTAGCTTAGCATAGATCATAACTAGATACCTAGCTGGGGACTACTTTCAGGTGCTGCGTAATATCATTGCACCTGCTGCACCCATTGCTGCAATACCAGCAAAGTTCCTTGATTATTACGCTGGAATGAGGGTATAGTTCCTAGCCTTATCAGCCTTGAAAATCGCAACTTTTCATTTTCCGTCGGTCTTAGTACACAATGTAACTACAGAAGATTCAAGCTTTAAATAGGAAAAACATTGAAACTCCTTGGTCATTTTTTAGTGAGATGCTAATGGTCTAATCCATTTCAATGATCTATGCTAAGCAAAGATAAAAGTACTACCGCCAGACCCGGAGATCGGCTGAATGGATTCAAAAACTGTAAAACTCAACTGTTTAACTCTAGGGGAGTTGTAAAATGAGCCTAATTCCAAAAAAGTGGAGTGTTCCGTTAAGAAAAATACTGAACATAAGAAAGAAATGTATAAGTAAAATGTTTTTTTTTTTTATTGCAACATATAAAACATATGATTCTGTAAGTTAAATGGGGCTCAGGTCTTCAGGGAGTATCAGTCTCAGAGACAGTGGATGTCTGAGAAGCAGTAGCTGGATCAGATCCATTGGCAGTTCAGAGGTAGCAGCCATTTGATAATCAAAGTCAGACTCAGTGGAAGCTTCAGAGGTCGTGTCGGTCTCTGAGGTAGTGTCAGTCTCCGAGGTAGTGTCAGTCTCAGAGCCCCTGGAACCCTCATTATATTCAAGGGCAGTCTCAGAGGTAGTGTCAGTCTCAGAGGCAGTGGCACCCTCATATTCAAGGGCAATCTCAGAGGTAGTGTCAGTCTAAGAGGCAGTGGCACCCTCATATTCAAGGGCAGTCTCAGAGGTAGTGTCAGTCTCAAAGGTATTGGCAGTCTCAGACGCAGTGGTAGGCTCCAAAGCACTGGATGTTAAGAGGCAGTGTTGTCTTTGAGGCAGTGTCAGTCTGAGACGTACAGTCATTGTGAAATGTACTGTCAGTCTGAGATGTAGTGCTGGTCTATGAGGCAGTCTCAATTTGAGAAGCAGGCTTAATTTTAGAGGCAGTGTTAGTCTGACAGGCAGTGTCACTTTCAGTGGAAGTTTCATTCTCAGACTCAGGGCCAGTCTCAGAGGCAGTGTCAGCCTCAGAGGGAGTTTCGGGCTCATAGGCTGTTTGAGACTGATAGGCAGTGAACATCTCAGAGGCAGTGTCAGTCTTAAGGGCAGTGATATCTCTGAGGCAGTTTCAGTCTCAAAGACAATGTCAGTCTCAGGGACGATGATGGTCTCAGACGCACTGGCCGTCTCAGGGACGATGACAGTCTCAGGCGCACTCTCCGTCTCAGGGACGATGATGGTCTCAGGTGCACTGTCCGTCTCAGGGACGATGTCAGTTTCAGGCGCACTGTCCGTCTCAGGGACGATGACGGTCTCAAGCACACTGTCCATCTCAGGGACGATGATGGTCTTAGGTGCACTATTAGTCTCAGAGACAGTGTTAGCTGCAGAGGTAGTGGCAGTCTCAGAACCTGTGTCAAAACAAGAAGAGGGCAGAAACTTTTTTTTCTGGTTGATTGCACATTGTTATATACATGTATACTTACTTATATATGTAATACTTTTAGTGTGACCCTCAAGTTATTGTGTACTCTTTTTTGTTGACTACTGTGCCTACAAATTAAAGCTGGCAAAAATGAAATGACAGTTGCATCATAAAACTGACATCACTTCCTTGGAGGGAAAACAACTTGAACATTTTATGGAAATCTATTTTTGTTTATTTATCTGATATGGTCAACCTCAATATGTCCACTCTATTTTGGAAATTATGGGGGGGTAAGTAGATTTTTTTTCCTGCTTTGTTTCCACGTTAGCCAAAACAACAACAAAAAACTAATAACTTAGTGTCAATCAAAAAAGGAGTTTTGATCCTGAGCTTGATAAGAATCTTTATTTTTTTTTTTTACAACTTACTATCATGATCAGACAAAAAAAAAAGAAACAGTTTTTGATTTTCTACATGTTCTGATACACAAAAAGGCACCAAACACCAGGGATGATGTACAGATGACACAATAATGTGCTTACCTTCTGTGAAATGCCACTACAGTTGTCTCTTGGTTGGCTTTCTAGTGATCTGTAGTTGATTGGTGTCCTCCTCTTTCACTGTTCTTTCACTGTCCCACCATAAATAAGTGATCAGTGTAGTTTTGTTTTGGGGAACCAGCTGCATCTTTTGGAGTCTGGATAAATGTGCAAAGTCTTGTAGAAAGACTTGCAGACTTAATATATTTGACTCTCGGATCAAGAGTGCAATGCAATATTTTTGTACAGAAGAGCAAATGTTGCAGTCGAGCAGAATGCAAACGAGCAGACTGATTTGTAAAAGTGATCAATCAGAATGAGTATTATACAGATTCTAAACATTCTAATTTTGAACCTGTGACATTACAGTCAGCGCTGGCCTGATTTTATGCAAAGCATTCTAGACACGTGCTCGCAGGAAGATATGTATTTATTTATTATGATTATTGTTATTATTAATAATAATTATAACAATAATAATAATGTTATTATTGGTATTATTTTACTAAGGGATATCAGCAAAAGAACCAAAACATCAAAAGACAACGAATAAATATAACAAACAACCGGATAAAATTACACTATATTCATGTCCCCCCAAACAAAATATTATTTTATTTGAGGGAAAGCGCGACCACTCACGTGCACACTGCATATGCGCGCAAAAATGAAGCTCCGCGACTTAATCAACAAGACTGGTGGCAACTGAAAAGCTATATCATTTCTCAGTATGGAGGTGGAAACATCGCTGTACTACTAGCAATTACATTCACAGATGCGTTATTATAAGAGACGCACAGACGCCGTTAATACACACGTTTAATCTCTCTCTCGCACACACACACACACTTCAGGTGCGAGTGTGAGCGTGAGCAAGTTGAGTGCTGTGGGTGCGAGTGGAGTGCTGTGAGTGAAACTTGTCTACCTTTTCCTTCTCCTCGCTGTGTCTATCCCTAGGCTCCACTGTTGCTGTTTTCGGGCCGCTGTAAAGGTGGCGTCGGTGGTGAGTGTGGAAGATTGTTGCTTGGCAATAGGAGGTGGTGGGGCATGAGAGTGGGCTCTCCGCCTCTACGAACAGTGCCATTGTAGTTTTTCCTGACAGTATAAAGCTAATGAGATAGTTGAGAATGGAATAGTTATCATTGGTGAACTTGTCCCTGTTCTTCCCTTTTCATTACCAGCTAAGCTTGTCACTTTGTCACATATTCCACCTTTTATGAGAGATGACATTTGTGGCGAGGGGGGCGTGGTTCAGTGAAGTCTGCAGCGGGAGAAAGACTCAGGAGACAGCGGTAAGTAAGTGGGTCAAGTGCAAAATGAGGAACACCTGTCTCTGATTGCAGTAATTGGCGTGGAGAGACCAAATAAAGCATCCGTGGAATGGGGATTCGTGGAGAGAGACGGAGTGAAGACTCGGGCGCATGGTCTGTGAGAGAGAGACAGCCAGAACGAATACTGAGAGTGAACGCTGAGACAACCGAGAGAGTTGATGTATCTAGGAGGCGCAGAGTGCGCACCTGTTTAAGTTTATCTGTAAATAAATTCACCCGAGTCTTCACAAGCCAACCCTGTCCGCTTCCTTCCTTCCTTACGAACTTTGTTACACTGGTGCCGAAACCCGGGAAGGAAGCCGGAACGCCGCTGCCATCATGTCCTCACCAACGGGAATTGCCATTTGCGGATGTCATCCAGTCGCTCGCTGGACTCCACCAGGAACATCACAAAGCGCTGATGGACATGAGGGCAGACCAGGAAAGGAGATTCTGTGCCCTCGTCCAGAACCAGCGGGAGGACCGCGAGCTGTTCCGGAGCTGGATGGACTGGGAGGTTCGGGCCGGGGAGAGTCCAACAGCCCCGGCCCCGCCCACCCACATGCCGGTACAGAAGATGGGGCCGCAGGATGACCCGGAGGCATTCCTCGACCTCTTCGAGAAGACCGCGGCGGCATGTGGGTGGCCCCAGACGGACTGGCCAGTGCGCCTCATCCCCCTGCTAACCGGGGAGGCGCAGTTGGCGGCGCAGCAGCTGCCAGTCCAGAACCTCCTGGTCTACGATGACCTAAAGCGAGCCATCCTCCAGCGGGTCGGCCGGAGCCCCGAGCAGCACCGCCAGTGCTTCCGTTCGCTGGAGCTGGGGGAGAACGGCCGGCCCTTCGTGATGGCTCACCAGCTCCGGGACGCCTGCCGCAGATTGCTGTTGGCCGGGGAAGGCGGCGTCGACCAAATCATCGACCGGGTGGTGCTGGAGCAATTTATTGCGCAGCTCCCTAAGAAGACCGCGCAGTGGGTCCAGTGCCACCGCCCGGCGTCGCTGGACCTGGCCATCCAACTCGCTGAGGACCAGATGGTGGCGTGCCACGGGGTTGGCGAAACCCTACCGTCCGTCTCTCTCTCTCCCCTCCCCTTCTGTGTCTACGCCTGTCTTCTTACCCAGGTCCCGTGCCGGCGTGGTTCCCAGAGCCCAGCCCCGATGGAGGGGAGGGCCGGCTCCGGAGTCGACGGCCGCGAGAGCCCACGCCCGGGAGGCGGGGTTGGCCAGCCCGAGCCCCGCTGCTAGTCCCGTTCCCCCGGTGTCTCCACGCCAATTCCTTGTCCCCCTTCCCGCCACTAGGGTGGCGGGGAAGCCTGGGCCGGCCTGCTGGCGTTACGGGGACCCGGGCCACTTTATCGATCGTTGTCCGGTGATGGAGGTGGGGACATTGGTCCGGGTTCCGGACGCCCCGCAGGCCGCCCCCGATCAGGCTGGCGGGTACCAGATACCTGTGAGTATTAAGGGGGGTACGTATTGGGCTTTGGTGGATTCGGGCTGTAACCAAACCTCGATCCATCAAAGCCTAGTTCAGCCTGAGGCATTGGATATGAGCTGCATGGTTCGGGTGAGGTGTGTACACGGGGACGTGGCGGAATATCCAGTTGTGCGTTTGGCCATCCAATTTTGGGGACAAAAGCATAATGTGGAGGTGCCAGTTAACCCCCACCTCCGGCATCCGCTGATTTTGGGAACCAATTGGCCCTTATTTAAAGTTTTATTGGGAGTTTTGTGTGCGGATGCCTCCTGGGGAAAAGAGAAGCCGGCGAGGGAGGCGGCCGTGCGCTCGGGGGAGGCTGAGCCTGGGCTCGCTGAGGCGGCACCGGGGGATCGGAACGCGATCGAGAGGTTAATCCTCACGGAGCGTGATGATTTCCCCCTGGAGCAGTCTCAGGATGAGTCCCTGAGAAATGCGTTCGAGCAGGTCCGTTCCATTGACGGCCGGCCTCTCCAGAGCGCACGGCCCCCTTCCTATCCGTATTTTGCTATTTTGAAAGATAGGTTGTATCGAGTGACCCAGGACGCTCAATCAAAGCAAGATACAACCCAGTTGTTGGTACCCAAGAGCCGTTGGGAAATGCTTTTTCAGGCTGCTCATTGCAATCCTATGGCCAGGCACCTGGGCCAGGCGACAACACTAAACCGTTTAATGGCCCGCTTCTTTTGGCCGGGCATTCACGAGAATGTACGCCGGTGGTGTGCGGCTTGTCGTGAATGTCAGCTGGTGAATCCCCCGGCCTCCCCAAAAGCGCTTTTGCGCCCCCATATTGAGACCGAGCCGGGCAGGGTAGTGCGCAGCCGGCCGTATCGTTTACCGGAGCACAAGAAAAAGGTGGTCCAGTCGGAATTAGAGGCGATGCTAGAGATGGGAGTAATAGAAGAGTCCCGCAGTGACTGGGCAAGCCCGATCGTTTTGGTTCCGAAAACAGACGGCTCGGTCCGGTTCTGCGTGGATTATCGCAAGGTGAATGCGGTGTCGAAGTTCGACGCCTATCCAATGCCGTGGGTTGACGAGTTGCTTGATAGGCTGGGTACCGCTCGTTTTTATTCGACACTGGACTTAACCAAAGGATATTGGCAGATCCCCTTATCGCCCTTATCCAAAGAAAAGTCAGCCTTCACAACGCCGTTTGGATTGCACCAATTTGTCACACTTCCGTTTGGGTTGTTCGGGGCGCCCGCTACCTTTCAGCGCCTCATGGAAAAAATCCTCCGACCGCACACCGCATACGCCGCTGCCTATCTAGATGACATCATCATCTACAGTCAGGACTGGCAGCGGCATATGGTGCACCTGCGGGAGGTTCTGAGAGCGCTGAGGGGAGCGGGGCTAACGGCCAACCCAAAGAAGTGTGCGATTGGGCGGGTGGAGGTTCGTTATCTGGGTTTCCACTTGGGCCACGGACAGGTGCGTCCCCAAATTGATAAGACGGCAGCTATTGCGGCCTGCCCGAGACCCAAGACCAAAAAGGAGGTGAGGCAGTTCCTGGGGCTGGCGGGATATTACAGGAGGTTTATTCCTGACTATTCGGAGCTCACCAGCCCGCTGACTGACCTCACTAAAAAGGAGGTCCCAGATACGGTCCCGTGGACGGAGCGGTGCCAGCAGGCTTTCACCCAAGTGAAAGCTGCTCTGTGTGGCGGGCCGCTATTGCACTCTCCTGACTTTTCTCTCCCCTTTTTGCTGCAGACGGACGCGTCGGACCGGGGGCTGGGAGCTGTCCTGACCCAGGAGGTAGGGGGTGAGGAGCGCCCGGTGTTGTACATCAGTCGGAAGCTCTCTAAGAGAGAGACGATGTACAGCACCATTGAGAAGGAGTGTTTGGCGATCCGGTGGGCGGTCCTCACCCTCCGCTATTATCTCCTGGGACGGGAATTCACCCTTTGTTCGGACCACTCGCCCTTGCAGTGGCTCCACCGCATGAAGGATACCAACGCGCGGATCACCCGTTGGTATCTGGCATTACAGCCCTTCAAATTCAAGGTGATCCACAGGCCGGGGACAACTACTGGGAAATTCAGAAATAATTTTGAAACCTGAGTTTCCGAGTTGGGCGGGTAATAAACTTTAAACATGGTGGAGGGGACGATCATTGCTGCTGTCAATGCTATTCTCACGACAACATACCTTTGTCTTGTCGTTGTCGCTAAAGTTGTGTATTTATTGGCTAGATATGTAGCCGACTTCCTCTCCAGGAATGGGGGGGGGGGGGTCTGCAGGCCGGAGGGCTTCCCGGCCTGAGTCGGGCGGTGGGGGTATGTGGCGAGGGGGGCGTGGTTCAGCGAAGTCTGCAGCGGGAGAAAGACTCAGGAGACAGCGGTAAGTAAGTGGGTCAAGTGCAAAATGAGGAGCACCTGTCTCTGATTGCAGTAATTGGCGTGGAGAGACCAAATAAAGCATCCGTGGAACGGGGATTCGTGGAGAGAGACGGAGTGAAGACTCGGGCGCATGGTCTGTGAGAGAGAGACAGCCAGAACGAATACTGAGAGTGAACGCTGAGACAACCGAGAGAGTTGATGTATCTAGGAGGCGCTGAGTGCGCACCTGTTTAAGTTTATCTGTAAATAAATTCACCCGAGTCTTCACAAGCCAACCCTGTCCGCTTCCTTCCTTCCTTAAGAACTTTGTTACAACATTTTAACTCAGGCCAGTGGTGTAGCGTCTGTGCATGCAGGGTATGCAGATCAGGGCTGTGCAGAGACCTTTGGAGGGGCAGGTGCTCAAAGTATAAAAGGGGCACATGGAACACAGCTTTTGATAGAGCTGTGCTCTTGTTTGCTGATGTGTGTATCGAAATTGATGCTTCTTGATAATGCAACAAATGGCATGACGCAGGTTTGAAAAAGAAACAGAACAGAAAAGACCATTTTAAGTTTTAATGTTAAAGACATTTTTTTTGCATCTCTTAATTAATCTGGAATTATATTATTTTTATACACCATACAGGGTATGGTGTTTTTCTGTTGTAAACACAACTATTGTTGTTGTAGAAAAAAATCTTCCTATTTTATTTAAAACAGAATTATTTTATAATCCTGTTCTAAATTTATTCATTGTATAAAAACAGGATTCATAAGTATAATTCGGAGGACGAAAGAATCAGTATAAGCCTGTTTTACCAGTGTTGTTATTATTTTAAGGCACTCTACATTTTTAAAAATAAATGCTGTAATAATAATAGTTCAAAGTATGAATAGTTTTTAGTCAGATAACATAAAAAAGACAAGACACTGTGACGTGCTTTAAACTTTTCCCAATTAAACAGCCAGAACAAAAAAGGGACAAAAAATTGGGATACTTGTTAATGTTTAATGCTCTTTTATGTTTGTATTTAAAAGAGTTTCTGGTGTGTTAGCATTTTGGGGGGTTACCATTGTGTTAAAATGTAGTGCAATGTGCAGTGCACGTGCTTGTGTTGAGGACCTGCTTACATGAAGCAAAGTTCTTGTAATAAATAAATTAAAAAATAACTATGGGCATGCCATGGATGTAATATTACCATCTTATGTTATGCCTAACAATTTGGCTAGTGCCTAAAGTTAAGTAAAAACAACGAATCATATAATTTGAGTGTAGAAGGATGTCTGCCTGATTATTTATTTTCCAGTTATATATTTTAGTTTGAGTTCAACAAGCATAAAAAAATCACTTCATCAATGTATCAATTTCATTTAAATATATGATCAAATTGAGTTGGCACAACTCTCTTAAGAAAGATGTACCATGCATAATACTGCCCCCTTATAGGTTACCGTAAAGTTTACTCTGTTTTTCTCCCAGCTAACTGGCCAATTACTTTTATGTATTTCGGGAGAAATAGGTGAACTTACATGATGTTATGCTGCCTTCACGTGCTCTCGGAATTATTGTAAATACGAGTTTCCTAATTGGAAATTGGACATGAACGGCCTCTCAAGTCATATTTACTACTGGGAAATTCAGAAATAATTTTGAAACCTGAGTTTCCGAGTTGGGCGGGTAATAAACTTTAAACATGGTGGAGGGGACGATCATTGCTGCTGTCAATGCTATTCTCACGACAACATACCTTTGTCTTGTCGTTGTCGCTAAAGTTGTGTATTTATTGGCTAGATATGAATGATCATTTGAAGCATATTGTATGTTTTATAAGCAGTAAAATAAGCATGTATTTGACAGAAATTCCAGAATTGTCAGCAAACTGCATGTATAGCGCGGTGAATGTTTATATGATTGTCAACCAATGGGATGGTTCATTTTATTCTTTCAGACATTAAAGCACTTGAATGCGACAAGCTCGTAATCACAACTTCATGAGTTGGAAATAGGAACTTTCCGATAGCACGTGAAGGCAGCATTAATCTGACAGATTCACACGGCATCGTCCAGCGCATATTATCAACATTGTCATTAGGCTTGACACGTTGCTATGAAAATAATTAAATTATATGTATAGATTATTTAATTATTTAATATTGCGCTTTTGTATAACTACCATTGTCAATTGACATAATAATATGTCCAATTAAAAAATTTAATAAATAATAAAATAAAATAAACTGTCATTTCATGTAGGCTACTCTTGGGGCTAAGCAGCCGCTTAGTTTGCTTATGCCTTGGGCCGGCTCTGCCTGCTCAGTTATAACAATTTGGCTGCCAATGCCTCTGTTTACCATTTCATGATATACTGTACAATTATGACCCAGACTTCATCTGATATTAATGTCCCATGGAGTTTACATAGAAATAATACATTTTATGATTGATTTCATGTACATTTTGTTTGCATTGATGAACATTTTGTTTGCATTGATCTGCTGTTTTAGGTCACCAGAATTCACCTGTCCCTTCATGCCTGCCTGTTTTGCCCCACACGGACAGGGCTTGTGGTTTGTTGGCATGGAGCTACCCAACACCATCTGTTCCTCCACCAGTGTGCCTGGAAACACATACACATTATATTGATCAGCATTTATCAGACGATTACAAATGAATGCAGCAGTACTGATAGATGTTGACTGTCACAGTAGACTGACAGAAAAAAGAACTGGGGATACTTATAATATACACATGAATGTACAGGTGCATCTCAATAAATTAGAATGTTGTGGAAAAGTTCATTTATTTCAGTAATTAAACTCAAATTGTGAAACTGGTGTATTAAATTAATTCAATACACACAGACTGAAGTAGTTTAAGTCTTTGGTTCTTTTAATTGTGATGATTTTGGCTCACATTTAACAAAAACCCACCAATTTACTATCTCAACAAATTAGAATATGGTGACATGCCAATCAGCTAATCAACTCAAAACACATGCAAAGGTTTCCTGAGCCTTCAAAATGGTGTCTCAGTTTGGTTCACTAGGCTACACGATCATGGGGAAGACTGCTGATCTGACAGTTGTCCAAAAGACAATTGTTGACACCCTTCACGAGGAGGGTAAGCCACAAACATCCAATGCCAAAGAAGCTGGCTGTTCACAGAGAGCTGTATCCAAGCATGTTAACAGAAAGTTGAGTGGAAGGAAAAAGTGTGGAAGAAAAAGATGCACAACCAACCGAGAGAACCACAGCCTAATGAGGATTGTCAAGCTAAATAAATTCAAGAATTTGGATTAACTTCACAAGGAATGGACTGAGGCTGGGGTCAAGGTATCAAGAGCCACCACACACAGATGTGTCAAGGAATTTGGCTACAGTTATGTCAGAGGCGTCTTATCTGGCCTAAGGAGAAGAAGAACTGGACTGTTGCCCAGTGGTCCAAAGTCCTCTTTTCAGATGAGAGTAAGTTTTGTATTTCATTTGGAAACCAAGGTCCTAGAGTCTGGAGGAAGGGAGTAGAAGCTCATAGCCCAAGTTGCTTGAAGTCCAGTGTTAAGTTTCCACAGTCTGTGATGATTTGGGGTGCAATGTCATCTGCTGACCAGCTTTTTAAAGATGATGATTTCATTTTCCAGCAGGATTTGGCACCTGCCCACACTGCCAAAAGCACCAAAAGTTGGTTAAATAACCATGGTGTTGGTGTGCTTAACTGGCCAGCAAACTCACCAGACCTGAAACCCATAGAGAATCTATGGGGTATTGTCAAGAGGAAAATGAGAAACAAGAGACCAAAACATCAGATGAGCTGAAGGCAACTGTCAAAGAAGCCTGGGCTTCCATACCATCTCAGCAGTGCCACAAACTGATCACCTCCATGCCACGCCGAATTGAGGCAGTAATTAAAGCAAAAGGAGCCCCTACCAAGTATTGAGTACTTATACAGTAAATTATGGATTTACTGTAGGTGGTGGAGTGGTTTGGGTGGTGGAGCCAAAGGTGGTGGAGTGTGTTTCTTTATTAACAAGAAATGGTGTGGTCCCAGGAATATCTCCATTCTGTCGCGTTCCTGCTCGCCTCATCTAGAACATCTCTCCATTATCTGCCACCCATTCTATCTGCCCCGGGAGTTTACATCGATCGTCGTCACTGCCGTTTATGTACCACCACAGGCAGAAACTAGCTTGGCCTTGTCCAAACTCCACGATGAACTCAGCGGATATATCAACAAACATCCTGACGCTGCATGTATCATCGCGGGGGACTTTAACAAAGCCAACCTCAAGAAGGTCATCCCTAACTTTCATCAGCATATATCCTGTCCAACCAGAGGACTGAATACACTCGATCATTGCTACACCCAGTTCAAAAATGCCTACAAAGCCCACTCACTGCCGGCTTTTGGAAAATCAGACCATGTCGCCATTTTCCTCACACGGGATTATAAACAAAGGTTCGTTCAGGATCCCCCTGTGGAGAGGGAAGTGACGCGCTGGTCCTCCCACTCTGAAGCTACGCTACAGGCGTCTCTCGATGACGTCGACTGGGACATGTTCCGGCCGTATACAATGCCGGTATTCTGTCAGGAAACATGAGCGAGTACAAAGCATCGTGCTACGCTCTCCGTCGGGCAGTTAGAGATGCTAAACTCCGATTACAGTGAGAGAATTGAGTCACATTTCCAGCTCAATGACTCTCGACGCATGTGGCAGGGACTGAAGACCATCTGTTCCCTCTGGAAACAACTCCTCTGCAGAGGTGAGAGCAGATCCGTTGCTGGCCGAAGAGCTAAACACCTTCTACGGCCGCTTTGAATGTAATGGCGGCGCGATTCTGCCGATCAGCACGTCAGGAAGCAGCAGACAGAGCAGCGACCATGTATTCACCGTGTCAGAGGACGAGGTTCGGAGGGAACTAAGGAGAGTGAACGTCAGAAAAGCAGCAGGACCTGATGGGATTACTGGCCGCGTTCTGAGGTCCTGTGCTGATCAGCTTGCTGGTTTGTTTACATCCATATTTAATGAGTCCATCGCTACCTCTGTTGTTCCCACCTCCTTTAAAAAATCTGTTATAATCCCTGTGCCTAAGAACAGTAAACCCTCTTGCCTGAATGACTATCGTCCAGTTGCCCTCACATCGACAGTAATGAAGGTTTTTGAGAGACTTTTAAAGAAACACATTTGCTCCTCCATCCCTGCTACTTTGGACCCTCTTCAGTTTGCCTATCGGCCAAATAGGTCTACTGATGATGCCATCTCCCAGGTACTGCACTCTTCCCTCACTCACATTGACAGCAAAAATGGCAACTATGCAAGGCTGCTATTCATTGACTATAGCTCCGCTTTTAATACTATAGTCCCCACCAAGCTGGCTGTTAAACTCTCAGACCTCAGCCTAAACACTTCACTTTGTGACTGGATTCAAGATTTCCTCACCGCCAGACCACAAGTGGTGAAAGTAGGCCAGTTCACCTCCAACTCCATCACCCTGAATGTAGGAGCCCCACAGGGCTGTGTCCTGAGCCCCCTGCTCTACTCCCTATACACCCACGACTGCGTGTCCTCTCACAGCTCCACTTCTATCATTAAATTTGCTGATGATACTGTGGTTCTGGGCCTCATTAACAACAATGATGAGGCCGCATACTTGGATGAGGTAGAGAGACTCACATCATGGTGCCAGGACAACTGTCTCTCTCTGAACGTGAGCAAAACTAAGGAGCTGATAGTGGACTTCAGGAAGAGACAGCAGCAGCCCTACACTCCTCTTATGATCAGTGGGACCCCTGTGGAGAGGGTGAGTAGCTTCATGTACCTCGGTGTAAACATCTCTGAGGACCTGACATGGACTACACACATTCAGACTCAGGTTAAGAAAGCCAGGCAAAGACTGTACCATCTGCGACAGCTGAGGAAATTCAGGGTCTCACCAGCAATCCTGAAAACTTTCTATTCAGGGGCCATAGAAAGTGTACTGACTCAGTGCATCTCAGTGTGGTATGGTAATTTCTCAAACCAGGACTGCAAAGCTCTACAGAGAGTCATGCGCTTAGCTGAGCGCATCTCAGGGTCTGCTCTCCCCTCTCTGCAGGACATCTACTTCAAACGCTGCAAAAGTAGTGCTGCTAAAATCATTAAAGACTCAACTCACCCCGGTAACCATCTTTTCCGTTTACTGCCATCTGGCAAGCGCTTCAGGAGCATGATGGCAAAAACTGAGAGACTGAGGAGGAGCTTCTTCCCTCAGGCCATCAGGCTCCTTAACACAAACTCAGTTTCATAATCATCTACAAGTCTCATTTTTAACTGTAAAAAACATTCATATTCTCATCATCCGTATTGCTGCTATGTGTACATACCCAGTACAACCCGTTTGCACATCTCTCTCATCCCTCTTGTTCATATTACTATTTATTAAGTCCCATTATACTGTTTTTGCACATCCTATTTGTTTTGCACATCTTATTTGTTTTGCACATTTTACTCTTTATTTCTCTTTTTTACCTATATATATATATATATATATATATATATATATATACATATATGCTCTTGTGTTGTGTTACTTTTATTTAATTTTTATTATTTTGCACTGTCCACTGAGCGGACCAGATTCGACTTACATTTCACTTCTGATTATACCCTGTATAATTTATTATGTGACAAATAAAGAAACCTTGACCTTGAATTAACATACTCTCCAGAAGGCCAACAATTCACTAAAATAGTTTTTTTTATTGATCTTATGAAGTATTCTAATTTGTTGAAACAGTAAATTGGTGGATTTTTGTTAAATGTGAGCCAAAATCATCACACTTAAAAGAACCAAAGACTTAAACTACTTCAGTCTGTGTGCATTGAATTTATTTAATACAAGTTTCACAATTTGAGTTGAATTACTGAAATAAATAAACTTTTCCACGACATTCTAATTTATTGAGATGCACCTTTATATGCACATAAACTGCCACTTGCTAAGGCGAGCATAAATCACTCACGTGTCTAATTTAATAGCTCAAAGATTTTGAGAAGATGCAGGTGTGGATGGGAGAAGGTGACTACCTTCAGAGGTTTAAGGATTCACCAGGGAAAGAAGAAGTGTCAAGTGGGGGGCCAGCAGCAACATTGCTCTGCAACTGCAGGTCAGACAAGAGGAGCCCAAAGCCAGGTCGCTAACCACAGTGCTGAGGGCTCCAACGTTGCTGAGGGAAGGCAGGTAGAGGACACAGGAGGGTCCTTGGTCGACACGTATTCCTCTGAGGGTGGCACAGGAGAAAACACCCTTAGGAAATCAACATCAACAAACTCCTGCAACCAGGAGCCAGGCCAGAGGACAGAGAGGAAAGAACCTGGGCGGAGACAGCTAGTTAAATGGCCAAAAGCAAATAAGGTGGCAGTGTGGCAGCAGCTCGACGAGGACCTCAGCTTCATTCTAGAGCAGTCACTGCGTGGCCAGGTGGAAACCAAGCTGAATCACATTGGAGACATCCTGTACGAGGAGTGCAGAAATAGGTTCGGAGTGGTGGGCTGAAAAGCAGAAGGGCTCAAAGCAGAAGGGGAGGAGGGAGAGAGAGAGAGATCGAGCAACTGGTGAAGAGGTGACGCCAGCTCCGAAAGCAGTGGAGGAAGGCAAGCAAAGAGGAGAAGGAGGGCCTGAAGCCGCTGTGGGAGGAGGTGAAGAAGAACCTAGCCAGCCTTCGAAGGGCAGAGCGTATCCGCAAACGCAGAAGGCGGAAGGAGAGGGAGAGGAGCAACTTCTTCAAAAAAAACTTCAAGCATGCTAGACAACTACTGGAGGATAAGAGAAACGGGAAGCTGGAGATCACACAATCACAGCTGGAGAGTTTCATCAGGGAGCAGTACAGTGACCCAGCGAAGTCAACTCCGCTGGGTTCACCAGGTTATGTTCCTCGTCCAGCTCCCCCATCCTTTCTGTTCAACGCTGATCTCCCTAAACTCAGTGAGGTAGCAGAAGTGGTACGGAAAGCGAGAGCAGCCTCAGCTCCAGGCCCCAATGGGATATCTTATAAGCTGTACAAGTACTGCCCAGGGGTCCAGAGATATCTGTGGAACCTCCTGAGAGTGGCCTGGAAGAATCAAGTCATCCCTTCAGAGTGGCGACGAGCTGTTACAGTGTTCATCCCGAAGGAAACGAACTCCACCACCATTAGCCAGTTCAGGAGCACCGCACTCCTGAATGTTGAAGGCAAGATTTTCTTCTCCATCCTGGCTAAGAGGTTGACCACCTACCTCATAAGCAATGGGTACATCGACACTAGCTGCCAGAAGGCAGGCGTGCCAGGCTTCCCTGGGTGCGTGGAACACTCTGCAGTCATATGGGAGCAGATCCAGAGAGCAAAAAGAGAGAGAGGTGACCTGCATGTGGTGTGGCTGGATCTTGCCAACGCATACGGGTCCGTCCCCCACCAACTCATCGAGTATGCCTAGGACTTCTTCTACATCCCTGTCTGCATCCGTGCCCTGGTAGCCAAGTACTTTGAGGACATCAAGATGTGTTGCACCCATCAGGACTTCACGACAAGCTGGCAACAGCTGGAAGTAGGCATTGCCATGGGATGCTCGATCTCTCCCATCCTGTTTGTTGCAGCCTTCGAGGTTATCCTGATAGGGACAAGGGTGATGGTCGGAGGTATGAAGCTACCATCAGGCCAAAGGCTACCACCAGTGAGAGGCTATATGGACGACATTACCACCATTCTCCAGACAGCAGCATGTACAACAAGACTGCTGAAGAGGATTGACGAGCTTGTGGGGTGGGCGAGGATGAAGATCAAACCCACCAAATCACGCTGCTTGTCCCTTAGGAAAGGGGTTAGAAGCGACCATACCATTTTTGTCGCAGGCGGTGAAGAAATCCCATTGTTGGCAAATCAACCCGTCCGTAGCCTGGGTCGTACTTCACACAGCAGACCTCTCTGATAGGCAGATGGGGGAAACCGTGAGGAAGCAGCTCGCAGATGGCCTGGCCAGGATCAATCAGAGCCAACTCCCCGGCAAGTATAAAGTGTGGAGCTACCAGTTCATACTGTACCCAAGGGTGATGTGGCCTCTGAAGATGAGCGAAGTCCCCTCCTCGGTGGCAGACAAGTTGGATGGGCTGGCAAACTCATTCATCAGGAAGTGGCTGGGTCTGCCGAGATGCCGAGATCAGACGTAGGCCTCTTCGGCAGGAACACGCTACAGCTGCTGCTGCGATCCATTGGCCTAGGATACAAGCAGGAGAAGGCTCGGATGGTGCTGGAGCTGAGGGAATCCACTGCACCAACTGGTGAGAGCAGCTGGCCCTAAAATACAAACAGGGAGGAAGTGGAAAGCCCAGGAAGAGGTTGACATGGCAATTAGCAGGCTAAAACATCGTGAAATAGTCGGCAGAGTTCAGGAGGGTCGAGCAGGCCTTGGGAGGAGCGAGACCCCCCTCTTCTGGTCAAAGGCCTCCAAGGAAGAGCGGAGAGCCATGGTGGTGGCTGAAGTGATAAGGACTGAGCAGGAGTGCCTTAACATCAAGGCGGTGTCTCAGAGCCGGCAGGGAGGCTGGATGTCATGGGAAGGTGTCACAGACAGGCATTTGTCATGGTCTGACCTGTGGAAGATCCCCCAAGCCAGGATCAGCTTCCTGATCAGATCCACCTATGACACCCTACCCTGTCCCAGAAACCTCCACCAGTGGTTCGGCACAGAAGAACTCTGCCCCCTTTGCAGTACCAACAATGCAAGCCTCCAGCACATCCTGTCGGGCTGCAAGACAGCATTGTCCCAAGGCCGCTATAGGTGGCGACACGATCTGGTGTTGAGGAAGCTAGCAGAGGTGACTGAGTCATGTAGACAGGAGGCTAATAGTAGACCTTCCGCGCCAACAATCCCTGCCATCGCTCAACCACCAGGAGATGTACTGGGGTTAAAGGAGCGAAACATCCATGACTGGTGGTCCCCAGCTGATGATCCATTTATGCCCAGAGAGGTGTTTAGAGAAGCACACCTGCATAGAAGGCACCGGTGGAGGTGCGTCAGGCAGCAATGCCCAGCAGGTCGACCATCAGCCTGTATTTCTATAAGTCTTTCATTTCAGTGCATAACTTGCATTGTGCTTCAGACAGTGAACTGAGTACAAAATTAGAAGCGAAATCAAGAGATTGTACTGTAAATATTCACAGCATCATGACTAGCAACACAATATACTGAACTTCGCTGTGCTGTTTCTGGGAACAGGAGGAGATGCTAAATATATCCTAACATTAAAAAGCTTTGTTTTACAAAGCTACAAATTCTACTTTCATCCTTCTCTCCCAAACTCCCATGTAACAACTGTCAGAGAGAGTGAAGAGCTTAAGAATAACAAGGAGCTATTTTCAGATTTCCAGCCCATTTTCTAACAGACACATGTCACACTGAGAACATAGCATGGATATTCACATGGAAATTCACATTGTATTTAATTCCAAATCACACATTTGGACAACTTGAACAACACAGCATTAATATTTTCATCTATGGTCTCAAAATAGATTCTAGATTCAAATCAGTGAGTGCAAGGTGGCTAAATTTAAGTATGCTCAGGTAAAGATATTATTCTAAATGTAATCACTTCCCTTTGCCCTGCAACATTATGCAGTTCTAAATGTGGAAAATTAGGTAATCATTGTTCATGACATACAGGTGAAAAAAAGAAAGATGGCAGACTTGGACTTTAATATGACATGAAATTCTGCCAGAATACAAATCAGTTGTTACTGGTTATTAGTTTAATTCATGTACTGTGTGCATGATTGACAACAACCATCTTTTTTATTTTTTGCTGTAATACTGATCGTATTGACTGACACAATAGATCCCTATTTGAAATGCTTGCAACAACAGTTAATTATTTTATGTATTTGTTGTTGATTCACTGGTAAGCATGGGCTTACTATTTAAATACTATTAAAAGCGCAAAATTACAGACTTTCCTTTTACACAAACATCCATTTGCACGTGTTTTGTTTACTACCAAAGTCAAGTTTGGGAGTAGATATAATACACCATGGTTAGCCAGCATCAGCCGCTGTTGAGTAACCCTCTCAATAAAACAAGAGCAGCTGTCAAATCACTCAAAACATTCTTCATCTACAGAAGAGACTGGTTTTAACAGACAATATTTTGAGCAGATATATTCTTACCTATATTCTGCATATTAAATATAAGCAGTTGCAAAAAATAGATACAACTATTCCGCCGCGTGGTTTTGTTTAAGCGTCTTGTTTGAGACAGAACTACATTGTCCGGGAGCCAGCGAGCGCAGCCAATGAGCGTCAAGAACATGATGTGACGACATAAATTCGACCCTTTTATGCGCGAACTTGACATGCGTTGAAGTGAGAAAACGGCGCGAGGCGAGCTTTGTCATCATTGAAAACTGGACCTGTGTGTGTGAAGGTGGGTGCTCCTGCTTTGGAATGGTGAAATTGACACGATTTGAATTAATTTGTGCGATGCGTCTGCATGGGTAGGATTATTGAAGTTTAGATTTCTGTGGCATGCATATAATATACTAAGAGTTAACGTACTTGCCCCTGGTCTACACGGTGTGTATATTTTAATTATTGTTAATGCCTGAAGTTTATCCAGCACATGTATGGTTTACTCCGACCCGCTTTTAAAGGTTTATGTCTTTATTTATGTCGCGTTTAAGTAAGTATATAATGTTATCTAATAAGACTTGAAAAGTCACAGTAGTTGACCTATACGATAAGCTTTCTCATGCATCTTCGTCTCCATATACTTTATGCCACCATGGTTTTGCATTAGTAATGCATTGTTCGTGCATCAAACCGTTGCAGGTTCGAGGACAGCGCGAATGGCCAGATTGCATAATGTTTTTTTTAGTAGTGTGCTTGAGTTATCATGGAGATCAGGGCGGAGCTGTGCACACTCGTCTTTGTTTGGATCTGTTCTCACCTTGTCGATATTAAAAGCGCCTTTGTCTCCACAAAATGCACTTCGGTATCGTTAGTCATTTTACAGCAAGCACACACAAAAAAGGCATACTTATAACGACAAAGTATAGTTTTTCTCTCTCTCCAAGTCTGTGGTTTTCACAAGTGCAGGTGGAGTGTTTAGGGGAGGGGGCTGTGTGTGTTTTTGAAGTAAACGCGCCATCCCCCCCCCCCCCCCCCCGCGAAATTGTAGCAACTCTTTGCGCGCTAAATTCCATGTCGTCATTTAATTGGTTGGCTATACTCTAGGAAACAAGTTTTCCGAAAAAGTGTCAAGACCTGTTGGGCACATCAGCAGGAGGCATCGAGAAAACGATTTATTTTCTTAAAATAAATAAATGAAAATAAACCATAATAAATACAATGTATATGGTACAACTGGGCTAAAGGCCCACCTTAGGAAAATGTGCTATTTGCTGCACCTAAAATGTATAATTGCTGAAAAAAATATACTTTGTATTGAACATTAATGGAGCAACAAATAAAGTTGTTTATTTTGTTTATAAATCTATGAGGTGGCAAGCAGGGTCTTTAACCCCACACACACGGGGTAAAAAGCACACCAGCATTGGGTAAAGGGCACACGGTATTGATGCAAATACTTGTTAAATGTTTTTTAAAAAGGTCTAATTTAATACTTGTTCAAAACAATCACTTTAGCAAACTTTGTACTTACTATTCCTGCTTATTTTGAAAAATAAAATGTTCAATGAATATACTGTCATTACAATAAAAAAATATATTTTAAAATACAGAAACAAAATAATTGTAATAAGTAACGGTTCTGAAAGGATTGAAGGAGATCCAATAATAATTGAATATACAGTAGTAACAACAAATTATATTTTATGTTTTTGAATATGGTTGTTTCATTCTAAACATGATTATCTCTAATATAGACACCCAACATAATATATTAAATTTACCATCTGAATCTAACCATGTCATGTCAACAAAGGGAAAAGTCAGCCATCTATTAATTAACATATTAGTTACTGTGCCTTTAGCCCCAACAGCAGGGGTGCTTTTTACCCCAAACACCATACCTTTACATATTCTTTCGTTGTTTAAAATCTGTTGCTTTAATTATTTTAAACAAAAAATCATAAAGAATTTTTTCATAAAAAAAATCATCAAAGAATCATGAAAATCATAAAGAAATTGGTCTCAAAATACATGCATTAATTTAGCGATTCTCATTTGCTACTTAAATCTACAACACTTAAAAAAAGATCAAATATATTAGATCAAGTAAGCAGAGAATCATCTCATGCGCTGCGTGTAATCACGTAAAAGATCCGACAAATATACACTTGCATCTTGAAAAACAGATGTTTTGGAAAGTGCTACGCTAAGTTTTTGTGCCATCTATTGGTTTAGATGAAAATATTATCAAAGGTACCTTTAGCCCCATTGTACCCTCTATAGTTATTTATTTATTTAGATTTATTAGGCATGTAATGATACACGTATTCGTATAGAACCGTTCGGTATGAGGCTTTTGGTTTGGTACGCATTACAAACCGAACGGTTTGTTGGACTAATCTATTATGTTTGGGGAAATAAAAGAGCTTAAAGTGTGTGAAATATGTGCCACTGCGCTCAACAATGCAGCCTGCTCCAATGCGTCTGCTCCATACAGCGTTGCTGAGCCGCAGCACATTGTAGCAGGAGTCACTGCACTGATCACGTAAAGAGAGGCGCTTTCAATGTGAGCGGTTCGGGTGAAGAGCCTGGTTTATACACGCCGTGTCAGCAAAATTATGCGAATATTGAGGAAATGATAACGAACGGAGGATTTGGTTTTCACGCTAAAGTAAAGTAAGAGTCAGTTTCTTAAAACCAGAGAAGGTGAACATATTGATGTTCTTGTAGAAAAAATGCAAGCACTGTCACCGACAGCCAGTTTAGTTTTGCTCTTTTTGTTTTAATTTTAAAAATCTTTGCGGTTTACCTCAATTTAACGCTTTTCTTTTTATTTATTTTTATTCCTCAGTGTTTGCTAAACGTTCTGTAATTTAGTAGTCCGTATATAATACTGCATGTGGTGTGTGCCATGCCCCTCATCTTTGTTTTTGTTAATTAATGATGTAAGCTGTCATTGTAACCTGCTCTAACCTGTTCTTTGTACGTCGCTAACTCAGTTGGATTTGATTGTTGACGATTTCGCCTGATCTTGAATTGTTTGGTTCTTCGAAGCTCATCCCGCAGTTGCTGTCATATTAACGGGTCTGTAAGCTTAAACCTGCTCGGGAGCAGGCTTATTTCATGTAAACAGGATTAGATCGCAGAATTGATATTTAAAATCTGTCCCTACTTTATTACAAGAGTACCCTACTGATCCAGGGACAATAATTTAAAATAATAATTAAAAATAATATAATAATGTTTTGTCATCTATAATGCTATAGACAGCCAGTTTTACTCACTGAAAGATGTATTCATCATAAAGAAATTACTTCATAATTGTATTAAAGTCTTACACACATGCTATACAGTTAATGTAGAGTCGTGCATTTAATGTGAGGGATGACAGATATTATGGGAGTGGCTTGATGGAGCGCAGGAGAGGCAGGTAACTTGATTTTGACCCTTAAAAAACTTTAATTAATGCTGGCAAGCAACAAATCCGTTTCAAAGATAAATTAAATTAATTGTTAATTACTACATTGAAATAAAATGTAAAGCCTTACAAATACTAGAAATCGTGAATATAAATAATTTGGAATCGTGTAAAACAATTAAAAACAGTGCATATTTAATTTATCTATTATAACATTTATGTAGTTTTGTTAGTTTGGCTATCTCCTTATAAAAGTCCAGAAATCTTGTTCGAAGAACCGAATTAGCCAGATCCTGATTAGCGCGATGATATCGTCTTGGATGTGTCATTTGATCTCGCATGTAATAAGCGACGTATGAAGAATGGACCCCTGCTATTTTATTGTTGTGCTTTTTAATTAAGAATAACAAATAATCTTGATTTAGAAAGTGAAAGGTGAATAGATGTAAGCAAAACAGACAATTATATTTTCTTGTAAAACGTGACTAAAGATCGCAAATTCAAAAGTGAAAGTATCTGAACTATCCGGATTATAACATTAGCAAAAGAGGATTCCCCTTCACAAAATTCAAATAACAAATAATACTGATGACGAAAAACAACTTTCGTTACCATGTAACTAACTATAAACGGATAAAAGTTAATCAGCATGCATTGATTTATCCCATGCTGTAGCAAAAACAAAAATTAATTATTATTTATAGCAAAAGAGCGACAAGTGGGAAGAATGAGTCTAGAGCCCTGATTTGGCATTTCCAAGCAATGTAAGGCTGTTATATTATTTTTATTAGGCCTATTATTATTATGAAGTTACTTTTATTATTAAATTATTAAATTAATTTGCCCTGCAATAATTAGCACTTAACTGACTCGCTGCGAGGATAAGATTAGGCTATATCTACTCAATTCAAATGTTTTTAAAACGGGTCTATTAGGCTATAGGCTTTTTTTTTTTTGGTAGGTCTAGCATTAGTTTGAGAAATTGAATAAAGTAATCAAATGTAAAACAGCATTGCATATTTGACTAAATTAAAGATTAATCTTTATTAAAGTTACAAAAGCGATTCCTTGTAACGTTAGTTGTTGTTTGATTTAATATTAAGAAAGTGCTGTCACTTTAGGAGAATGCACTGATCCAGTACGTTTAGCCGGTGTACTGACGAAACATGCTACCTATTAGATTGTGCTACCAATAATATATTTGCATTGTTTTAAGGGTAACGTAGACTAACCATGTTCCGTACACAATGATGTTCCGTACAGATTATCTTTGACCGGTGATCGCTGAATAAATACTTCCGGGTCATACATAAAAAATACATCTGGGTCATCTTCGGTCCTCCCTCTTTCAACCCCCATGACGACAGAGACCCTCCCACCATTTGTTTCTTTGAGATTTCAGTAAGTTTGCATGGTGCACCCCCTGCGTTTGAAAATGGAAGGTAGGCAAGCTAAACATGAGACTGCCGCTTGGGAGGGGAGACAATAAGAGCAGCCAAAATGTGCATTTTTATTTAAATTATTAATCTCACAGTATTACAGCCTTTATGAAATTAATATTATGTTATCACATTGTTAAATAAGTAATCTTTTCTTTGAATAAATGCTTTGAAATGGGAATATTTAAACGTCAATTGTGGGCGACCACTTGGCGCCACCCTCCGCCTGAGAGACGTGCAGCAGGCGCTGTTTGCTCATCATCCTGCGTTCAGAGATGATGTTTATATTCATTAAGGATCAATTAAGTCAACGTTAACTTGACAGTTACATGAAATTAATGTTTTAACATTTTGAATGGTCATGCTTTAAATTTAACATGAACTAAAATTAAATTGATTGTAACGCTACTTCATTGCCAACTTTTCATAAAAAAAATTATGCAAACATAACAAAAACTGTCAAACACAATGACAGGATATTCAGACAAATTAAATAAGATTATGCAATTTTAAATCAAATAATAAGATTATAGAATTTTATAAAAAAATAACAACAATACAACAAGAACAATTTCATAAAATTGTGTGCGAGGGGACTCTCCACTGCAGTCAGTCCAAAATGTCAAGGCTGGGTTCTGCAAGGCTGGCATCTTTCCTCTGTCCAGGGCTGCTGTGGACACAACCCAGTTAATTTTGACGGGAATACAATGATAATTAATCATCTAAGCTACTTGTATTTCTTTTCAAGTGTATTAATGAGTTTTACTTACATTTTATTTTCTTAGGTGGTGAGGGTGCTCCCATCTGCAGATGGAAGTTATTTTTTTTTTTTTTATCAGTTTAGTGTTAAATGTAAATAGTTGTAAACACAATTTAAATCGTGCACACAGAAATTGAACATGTTAATTTCTAGTAATGGTATTTTTTTATTAGTTTATTGTTGAATGTAAATAGTAAACACACACACACCTGATCATTTATGTGTTGTAGTCACATTGGTTAATCATTAAATATGTTGAATCAGTTCAAATTGTTTGCCCTTTGTCTTCAGAAAGATGTGGTAACTTTACTATTTTCACATGGTTCATGCTTAACTCACATGATATAATCATTATCACGATACTGTAACGGTGGCTGCCCCAAAATAAAATAAAATTTGATTTAATAAATGTAGATTTAAATTTAAATTGTTCGGGCGCCAGACAAGTAAAACTTGTCAAGAGGAAAAAAAAATATATAGATATATAATGAAATTCAGTTTCCCCAAAAATAGCTCAAGCCACAGTTACACAAAAAAATTCCTTCAAATACCCACAATAATATAGAATAGGGCTAAAAAAAAAATATATATCTTAAGAAAACACTTAGCAAAAAAACTACAAAGTTAAATTTTCACAGAGTTTGTATTTTCTTTCTTTAACAGACAGCAAGTAGATTGCGGTTCAAGTTCAGTTCAAGATTTCACAAACAGGAAACAACAAAAACACGAGTCCTTGACCCACTCTAATTTCTTACAGTTCGTTCTCTTTTTTTAACTTAGTGTTCACTGTTCAACCAAAAGAAATGAAAAATAAAAATAAAACCACAAAGAAAAATTATTAATTCAAACAAGCGTTTGTGTATGAGTGTATGCGTGTGCGTGTACAATGAGCGTGTAAGTGTGTGTGTGGTGGTGGCTGCGTGAAGCAGTCTGTGTAGCGGCCGCAAATCCCGGCCCGGGAAAAGAGTTTGGAGACTTGGCGTGAGGTTAAAAGATGATGGACATCATCACTAGTACCTGAGGCAGGCGAACGAACCAGGCTGGATTGTGTTGCACCAGGCAGGCGAACGAACCAGCAGTAGAGCTCAATTTCTCCGTCACTTTGGCGATCGCACCCAGTCAGCGCATGCACAGAGAATCCAGCAAAGGAATAGCAACGACGACCTTCAGGTAGCGTGTGTCCCACTCCGATAACAACCTACGCGTTTGTTTGTTTGTTTTTTCTCCCTCTCTTCCGTTTCTAGCTCTCTTTTATATTCAATTTCCTCATTGGTTTCCGCCCATTAGGAAAAATGAAAAGCTGGTATGGATTTCTTCCATATCGCCACACTCTCCCTCCCTGGAGAAAACAACCCATGGTTGTGGAAATATGAATCACATTTAAAATCCAATGAATTCCTCTTCATCAGAAGACTCATTGAATATTTGGAGGAGTCTTTTCTTCTCCTGGCATTCCAGCTCTTCAGCCGTGGGAAAGCATGGTTTTACGTTGCACACATGCACTATGCGAACATCTTCACCAGTGGACTCTAGTGATACCTGATAGTTCAATGGACCCACCTGCTTTATGACACGGTAAGGGCCTTTCCATTTTTGAGCCAATTTTGCAGTGAAGTGGTGTTGTGCACTAGACTGGGGAAAGGTTCTCATCCACACACGATCCTTTTCCTTGTATGTAACATCTCGTCTTTTTTTATTATAATTCCGAAGCTGTCTCTTTTGTGCTTTTTTACAGCATTCCATGGCTTTGGTCTGAAGCTCATTTAGGTGGTGGACTGCATCGTAAGATATACAGTCTGGAGTTAGATTCTTGCCATGTAACACCTTGTCCATGGGACTTTGCAGTTTCCTCCCCAAATGAAGCTCTGCAGGGGTCATCCCAATCGTTTCCTGGACAGCTGAATTAACAGCGAACCGGAGTTCCGGTAAGTATTGGTCCCACTTCCTGTGATTGTTGTCCACATAGGCAGAAATCATGCATTTGAGCGTACGATTAACCCTCTCTGTCATATTTGTTTGTGGGTGATATGATGTTGTCAATTTAGGTTTGATACCCCACTTTTGACAAAGTTCTCTAAACAGTGAAGACACAAATTGTGTACCTCTATCCGATAGAATGAAGTCCGGCACTCCCCAACGGGTTAGAATTTCCTTCCGAAGAACTAATGCAACAGTCTCAGCTTTAGCATTGCGCATGGGAAAAATTTCCACCCAGCGGGAGTAATAGTCTACAAAGACCAAGAGGTACTCATTTTGCTGAGTGCTACGTGGCATTGGCCCCATAATGTCCACTCCAAGCATCTCGTTGGGACGGGTGGTGGTGGTTTGTTGTAGTTTGCCCACAGGTTTCTGATTTTCTCCCTTAAGAGTCTGGCATTTGACACATTTTTTAACGTGGTGTTTTATGTCAGTCCACATTCCAGGCCAGAATGCAACATCATGGATACGCTTGTAGGTCTTATAAATGCCCACATGACCGCTCCAGGGATTAGCGTAGTAGTGGTGTAGAATGGACGACACAAGGCTGTTAGGAATGTACACTCTGTAATGAACTTGATTGTTCGACCGGTGAGTTTTGTGATAGAGTTTATCTTCCACTATCTCATACTGATCTTTTAGAGGGGAATCATTTTCTGCAAGTGCTTGAAGTGTGTTGGTGATGACAGGGTCTTTGTGCTGTTCCTCCCAGATTGTGGCTGGAGACATCGGAAACTCAACATCCTCCTGTTGGTGTTGGTTGGTGTACAGGTTACAACTGGTATGAATCCGAGACAGAGCATCAGGTGCTATATTTAGTTTTCCTTTGCGATATTCAATGATAAAATCAAATCTCTGAAGTCGCAAGGCCCATCGGATGAGGCGACTCGTGGTTTTTGTGGAAGACATTACCCATTGTAGCGCTGAGTGGTCCGTGATGACAGTGAAAAGTTTGTGCTCTAGGTAGTGCTGCCATTTCTCCAGGGCCCAGATTACGGCCAAACACTCTTTTTCGGTGGCTGAGTAATTGGTCTCTGCTTTGTTCAGGGTTCTGCTGGCATAAGCAATAACTTGTTCCAATCCCTGTTCCTTCCGCTGGGTCAGCACAGCACCCAAACCAGTGTCACTGGCATCCGTGTAGACAGTAAAAGGCAGTTGAAGGTCAGGATGGCCAAGAATGGGAGGAGAGGTAAGACAGCATTTCAAATGTTCAAAGGCTTGTTGACATTGTTGTGACCAGAGGAATGAACATCCTTTTTTTTTCAGTGCATTGATGGGTTCAGCGATCCTGGAGAAGTTTGGTACAAACCGGTGGTACCACCCGGCTAACCCCAGGAAGCGCTGGACCTCCTTAATGTTGGTAGGCGCAGGGTAATCCCGTATAGCCTCCACTTTACTTGGGTCTGCAGCTATGCCTTGAACGTTGACAACATGTCCCAGAAAGGTTA
This sequence comes from Oxygymnocypris stewartii, assembly GCA_003573665.1. Classification (NCBI taxonomy): domain Eukaryota; kingdom Metazoa; phylum Chordata; class Actinopteri; order Cypriniformes; family Cyprinidae; genus Oxygymnocypris; species Oxygymnocypris stewartii. Next base: position 57,040 of record QVTF01020256.1, on the reverse strand, counting down.
TTTCCTGAAGACAGAAATTGCTTTTTTTTAAATTAATTGTGAGGCCAGCCATTTTCAGCTTGTGAAGAACAGCCTGGAGGTCGGAGAAGTGCTGGGCTACAGATGGTGAGTAAATAATTATGTCATCAATGTAGACAAAGCAGATGTTTCCACGCAATTCTCCTAGAACATTCTCCATTAGTCTTTGGAAGGTTGCTGGGGCATTTTTTAACCCAAACGGCATAACATTAAACTGAAACAGTCCTAATGAAGTTGTGAAAGCAGTCTTTGGTTTACTTTCTTGATCCATGTTCACCTGCCAGTAGCCACTGTTAAGGTCAATGGTGGAAAAGATGGCCGCTCCAGATAATGACTCCAAAATCTCAGCGATGTTGGGTAATGGGTAAGCATCATTCTCTGTAATGGCATTAACTTTCCTGTAGTCCACACAGAATCTAAGGCTTCCGTCTTTTTTAGGGACCAATACGACAGGTGAGGCCCATCCAGAGTGTGATGGTTCTACGATGCCAGCAGTCAACATCTCTTCCAGTTGCTCTGAAATGACAGCTTGTTTGGCAGGTGTTGTACGGTACGGTCTTTGTTTTATAGGTACTTGGTGGGTAGTATATATGTGATGCTGTGTAACTTCAGTACGTCCCGGACGAAGGGTACAAACTTGAGGGTTTGACTCCAGGATCTGCCGTAGCTGTTGCTTGCCGTCCGGAGGTAAATGGGCATCCTGTACCGCAGTGTCAATTAGTGTCTTTTCGTCGAAATAGGCTGGTTGAAACATGTTAAGTTGCGGAGGAGGAACAGAAGACAGTAAGGAGAGGCTGTTGGGATTTTTACTTCCCATCTTTCCCCTTGGATGTTGGGAGCTGATAACTGGTACACTGGCATTTGTTGGCTGGAAAGGATAATACTCTTCAGGATTAGACTGAAATGAATACATTTGGTCTGCCACATTGATCTGCAGCCCACTGTAAAAGATAAAGTCCAGTCCTAATATGACTGCATAGGCCAGAGCTTTGGCTGATAGAACAACAGCAGGTATGGTGAATACTTTCTGATGTAGGATGATTGACATGTTTATCCAACCTAAAGGAATTTCTGCTTCACCATTGGCTAGGTAGAGTGGACCCTGGGTCCAGGGATGGAGTTTTTGTGAAGTGAGTTCCTTCCAGAGATTCTCATGTAGAAGGGTATAGCTAGCCCCAGTATCAACAATGGCTTTTCCCTTCCAGCTACCAATACAGAGTGGCATCACTAATTGTTGTGGAACAATTTCAGTAGGTGGTGGTTTCTTACCAGTTGTTGGTGACTTGTGGGCAAGGGTGGCAGACACAGAGCGATTTCCAGGTGGATCAGTACCTTTAGAAGCTGGAAATGTTGTCCGCTTGCTATTGGAGGAAGGGTGTTGGCTGGTGGACTGAGGTGACCGGGACTGAGAAGAGACAAAGTGAGGACAGCTGCCAGGTGAGTGATGGCCTTTACATCGCCAGCACTGCACTAAAGGCTTCTCTGCCGGGCGGTTGGAAATAGATCTTTGAGGCATGGATAAGGGTTGCTTAGAACTCACACGTTTTTCATATTGCAGTTGTTGTTCGTAGTCTTTTTCCAGCTGTTGGCCCAATTTCACAAGTTCATCGACTGTGTTCACCCGACTGCGAATCTAGCTTGCAAGGTAGGGGTTCATATTTTTCAAAATCATTTTCACCAATTCACTGTCCATCAAGGTGGGCTTCCACCTTTTGCAGAGAGCTCTGTATGTAAATGCAAAGTCTCTAATGCTCTCTCTTTCTCCCTGTGTTCTTGTCCTTACCCTTTCAGCCAGCTCGTCTTCATAATCCTCTGAGAGGAAAGCAGAGAGGAAAGCAGCTTCAAACTCTCCCCACGTGGTTATTGAGGATCGTGCAACTTCCCACCAGTCCCGGGCAGTACCGTAAAGGACAGTGCGGAAAGTGGCCAGGATGTCAGCATTAGTAAGAGGATGTAACGCCAAGAAATCCTGACATCGAGTTAGATAGAGCAAGGGGTCCATGTCATCTGACTGTCTCCCAAAAGTAGGAAATGTAATCTTAAGATGATCACTCTTTACAACAGGAGCAGGAAGCAAAGGAGCAGTCGATGGGGTTGCAGATGACGCCGGAATGGTCGGAAGCAAAGGAGCAGTCACTGGTGATACCGATAAAACTGGAGTAGTAAGAGGTAAAGCAGAGTAATCTCTTGTCTGCAAATCGGTCATTTGTTTCTCTTGCCTTTCGAGTCTCTCAAATTCAGTTTGTAAGCTTTTAACAGCTGCACACAGTGTGGTTGTGGTTTGGGTGCACTGGGTGAGTTCTGTAGACAACTGGTCATGATTTCTTTGATGGGTTACCAGGTAAGATTTGATGTCTTGCTGAAGCTCCACTTGAAGTTGATCAATCATGAATCGTACTTCAGACACATAGGTAGTCTTAGCTTTGTGAAGTTCATCAGAAATCATAACTTTGAGTGATTTGTTGAGCTGATCGGTCTCTTCCTTCACATGCTTCTTACTTTCAGAAATGTGGGTGAGCACTTCTTGTTGGTTGTGCTTGAGTTTATCAGCAAGGTTAGAAATCAGGCTGTTGTGATATGTAGACATGGTTTTAAGTTCTTTGGCAAGTTCACCAATGGTTTTCTCATGGGTTTGCATATGTTGTGTCAACGTGTCCCAGTTTCCTTTAACTTGAGTGAGTTGATGCATTCCTTTTCCAGGAGTTGATAGGATGCCAGGCAAGTCCTGCTGTGCCGCTGAAGATAGAGATGAAGGCTCGGGTGGTGTACATATCTGCATGCCGTCTCCATTCAGTTGCTGTTCCCAGGTGAAGGGTTGAACAGGAGTACTGCCAGCTAGGGGTGAAGTTGCAAACCGCACATGGGTTCCTGGGAAGTCAGTGGTGCTGGCTTGAGTGGGAGTGAAGTGGAGAGGAGCACGAAGGGGTCCAGGTACAAAAAGTGGAGGACGGAGTGCTGGAGGCCAGACTGGGGTAGCAACGTCTGGTGCCAGGGGTTCCATCTCCACAAAAGTGGATGGAGAAGGAGTGGTAGCCATGTTTGATTGTCAGTGTATGTGTAGGAATGTAGTTAAATGTAAATTGAGTGGAAAATAAAATGTAGAACTGTTTGAAAAAATAAAATTACCAACAGTTCAGTGTGAAATGTCTGTTCATTTGTCCAATTCACACCATAAGTCACTTAAGTTCACAAATCAAATAATTAGATTTCAATAACACAAATGGTTGTTTCCACAGCTTTCACATTAATTAGGTCAAAACAGTTTGGCAGCAAGACAACTAAGGGGTAACAATTATATATTTAACAACATTCAAGTTCACAAACAAAAAATATCGTCCCACAAAACCTTTCAGTAAAAAGTTCCAGTTCAATATGCCACAATTTCACAAACACAAAGAAATAGGCAGTTTCAAGTGACAATAACCCACCTTTAAGTAACCTTTAGAGAAATTCAAAGTTCAAATGACCAGTTTAAGCGGTCACGGTTTACGTGTCTAAATGTTAAGTTTCATGTCGTCAAGGTTTATCTGAGTGTTTAAGTTCAGGGTCCCTGTTCGGGCGCCACTTATGTAACGGTGGCTGCCCCAAAATAAAATAAAATTTGATTTAATAAATGTAGATTTAAATTTAAATTGTTCGGGCGCCAGACAAGTAAAACTTGTCAAGAGGAAAAAAAAATATATAGATATATAATGAAATTCAGTTTCCCCAAAAATAGCTCAAGCCACAGTTACACAAAAAAATTCCTTCAAATACCCACAATAATATAGAATAGGGCTAAAAAAAATATATATATATCTTAAGAAAACACTTAGCAAAAAAACTACAAAGTTAAATTTTCACAGAGTTTGTATTTTCTTTCTTTAACAGACAGCAAGTAGATTGCGGTTCAAGTTCAGTTCAAGATTTCACAAACAGGAAACAACAAAAACACGAGTCCTTGACCCACTCTAATTTCTTACAGTTCGTTCTCTTTTTTTAACTTAGTTTGTGTTCACTGTTCAACCAAAAGAAATGAAAAATAAAAATAAAACCACAAAGAAAAATTATTAATTCAAACAAGCGTTTGTGTATGAGTGTATGCGTGTGCGTGTACAATGAGCGTGTAAGTGTGTGTGTGGTGGTGGCTGCGTGAAGCAGTCTGTGTAGCGGCCGCAAATCCCGGCCCGGGAAAAGAGTTTGGAGACTTGGCGTGAGATTAAAAGATGATGGACATCATCACTAGTACCTGAGGCAGGCGAACGAACCAGGCTGGATTGTGTTGCACCAGGCAGGCGAACGAACCAGCAGTAGAGCTCAATTTCTCCGTCACTTTGGCGATCGCACCCAGTCAGCGCATGCACAGAGAATCCAGCAAAGGAATAGCAACGACGACCTTCAGGTAGCGTGTGTCCCACTCCGATAACAACCTACGCGTTTGTTTGTTTGTTTTTTCTCCCTCTCTTCCGTTTCTAGCTCTCTTTTATATTCAATTTCCTCATTGGTTTCCGCCCATTAGGAAAAATGAAAAGCTGGTATGGATTTCTTCCATATCGCCACAATACAATGGCCTAGCTCGCATGCTCCTCTAGCTTAAAGCAGCAAATAACTTGCATTTTAAACAAATCAAAAGGTACTCACCTTTCTTATTCATTGAAATCTTGTTTTCTTCAGTTAAAATAAATAAATCTCACATTTGATACGTTAAATGTCCATTTTCGTCGTTGAAATCAAAGTATTCTCTCTGTACGGAACATCATTGTAGCCTGTACGGAACACCGTTAATGCTTCTCATCTTCCGCACACGTGTGGAGGCGGTACTTTTCCCCACTTCTTTCAAAAACTATTGGTCCAAAAGACATCAAAGTGTAGTCTGTCCAATGGGTTCTCCCCCAGAGAATGATCACACAAACATGCTTGTCTTGCTTTCAACAACGGAGTAGTCGCCCACGTGCGGAGGAATGGTGAAAAGTGTACGGAACATGGTTAGTTTACGTTAGGTGTGGATGGGTAGGTTTAGGGTGGGGGTAGGTATTGACATAAAAAAAAGCCTCAAACCACATGAATAATATGCTGGTAGCACAATCTGATTTAAGGTGCCGGTTTGCTTCTCACTGCGCGCGACAAAGTAAACTGGCAAAGCTTACATAAGTTTAGTTTAAATGCAGTTATCAATGTGTGCTGTTCAGGTCTCACCTGTGCGTGCGCTATCTATCAGCTCCCGGGTGATAATGGAATAAATGCTCATATTCCAGCATACACTTGCATTGAACGAGTGAATGGTTTGTCCACTTTTAGTTTTTTGAATCGCTGTTGTTGTAATGTAGGGAAGCCAGAATGCGCATCCATCAACAGAAGCATACATTAGCTGAACCCTGTTTGTTTTACGTGCTATTTCTAACAAACCATTTTGCGACGCGTTGTCAGATTTAAGTTGAACCTCGGTCCTAGCACATGCCTAGCACATCGTGTGTGGAGAACCGTACAGTTCTTTTTTTTCCGCAAACCGTTCCATCCCATATTAATTTCTGTTATATTTCCTCTTTTAGATGTAGACTTTTGGATTCCTCTTTATATGTAGTCTTTTAGAAATAAAATTGTGTTCAGTATGATAGTTGTGTGTGTGTTATTAAACAAACAAGTTGTTTAACAGTATTGCATGGAACACTAATGTCGCTAATTTGGTTTTCAGGCATACGTCGACCCTCTAGTCTTCTGTAACAATGGCATCTTCAAGTGGTAAGGCCTGTGTTTATACAGGTGTAAAACATAGGCATGTGGATTAGAGATCGACCGATATATCGGTTTACCGATATTTTCCAGATATTTAAGCATTTTACCATTATCAGTTTTGTAAAAAAATAAAAATAAATTAGAATTTTGGTTTTGAATTGAGTGACTTACTTCACTCTATTTATTTACTTTATAACAGTAAATAAATATCGGTTATCGGGTACATAAACATGCAAATTATCGTTATAAAAAATAGATTTTGGTCGATCACTATTGTGGCTTATGAGGCAGAGATGATCATTTAATTCTGCAGTTAACAAGAAAAGCTTGTCTTCAGATATTCAGATTAAGGAGCTGGACAAGCGTACCTCAGGAGAAGCTTTTGAGGTCATCCTTGGGAGTTCTGCTCCAGTAGCCAAAGGTGAGTTCCTTCTCTCCCCTCCAAAGAAGAAGGACCTTTCCTTGGAGGAGATCCGGAGAAAACTAGAGGCTGCAGAAGAGAGGCGCAAGGTGCATCCCTATACTTCTCACAGACATTTTATAAAATATTCAAGGCATGCTAGTTAACATTTTAGTCAATATAAAGGAGAGTTCACTTATAAAGGTTAATGTGCTTGTATATGCTGTTCAATCTATTCTTTAAATAATTTACCGCTTTTAATCCAACAATTTTATATTATTATCTTCAAAGAGTCCTAGATAACTAAATGATGATTTCCTTCCCCTTTTCTGTAGTCTCATGAAGCCGAGGTTCTGAAACACTTAGCAGAGAAGTGTGAGCATGAGAAGGAGGTGCTTCAGAAAGCTCTAGAAGAGAACGACAATTTCAGCAAGATGGCAGAAGAGAAACTGAACCAGAAAATGGAAGCCAACAAAGAAAACCGTTCGGCCATCATGGCAGCCATGAACGAGAAGTTCAAAGAGAAGGTAAAGGTGACCGGGATCTGATTTTTCCATATAAATGCAGATTTCTGTATTTTCTGACCCCTGGGATACTGAGATTTGCGTAGATCTGCATTTTTTTTTTTTTGGGTGGGGGTTACTGCATGATGATGATTGAAATCTCAAATGGCCTTAATCCTTTCGCAGTTAATTTTAGGTAATAACTTATTTTCTAAAACATGGACGGAATGGTCCTGAGAGCGCTCCTCGAGCCCACGGCGCCATCTACAGGACAGTTAAAAGCATTCAAATGATTCAAAATGCCAACTAGAGTAGAATTTGCACTGAAATGTGTTAATCGACCCGGTGACTTTTCATGAAGGTGTTGAGAATTTGAGATTGCTAGTGCTGTCATAATTCGCAGCGGTTGTGATGTAAATTATATAATAGGCGGAAGTCTGACACGCTACATGTCTGCTGTCAACAGTATTGTTTACTTTCGATTTGTTGTGAGTGCTAGCTGCGCTTGGTTTGAGCCACTTTAATTTACATTTGGGAACACAACATTTGTCATTAGAAACGTTTAGTTTTAGTGTCACATGATCCTTCAAAAATTATTCTAATATGCTTATTTGCTGCTCAAGAAACATTTCTGATTATCAATGTTAAAAAAAGTTTTGCTGCTGCTTTGTGTAAACAATGATACCACTCAAACATTTGTATAAGATTTAAAGAGACATTTATAATTTTATTCATGCATGAAAGTGAGTGAAGACAAGGATTTATATTTAATAAATTCATTAACAAATTTAATTAACCCTCTGGTTGTGTTCGGGTCAAATTGACCCGAAAAAGATTTTCTTTTTCCCGAAAATACTAGTTAACGTTATCGCATTGGACTCAAACTTACTGACTTTGTTCACATAGGGTATAAGTACTTCTCATTAATTTTTTAAAAGATTTCGTAATTTTTTGTGGGTTTTATTTAACCTAGTAACACTTGTGGTGTTCCCGGTCAAAAATGACCGGACTCCAAACAACTGCTTATAAATCTGTCATTATGCTATATTATCACCAAATATTGGATTCAATCTTTTTGTCAACTTGTTTTCTTTCATTTAGGACTGGTTTTGTGTTTCTATTTGCATCTGATTAATCGTAGGCCTCATTTATCTGAGAGTAGGTGCCTCGTTTTTTGAGTGAAAAAATCTTTTTTTATGAATAATTTTCACAATATGAGATAAAAAATTATGAAAATTTGCACTGTTTCTCACACTAGTGTACTTTAATGTTTAATCAAGAGGTTTGCTTTTAAATGCTTTTATTTTGTACAAAATTGCAAAAAGTCACACTTGTGGTGTTCCCGGTCAAAAATGACCGGACTGCGATCAATTTCTTATAAATCTGTCATTATGCTATATTATCACCAAATATTGGATTTAATCTTTTTGTCAACTTGTTTTCTTTCATTTAGGACTGGTTTTGTGTTTCTATTTGCATCTGATTAATCGTAAGCCTCATTTATCCGAAAGTAGGCACCTCATTTTTTGAGTGAAAAAAGCATTTTTTATGAATAATTTTCACAATATGAGATAAAAAATTATGAAAATTTGCACTGTTTCTCACACTAGTGTACTTTAATGATTAATCAGGAAGTTTGCTTTTAAATGCTTTTATTTTGTACAAAATTGCACAAAGTCACACTTGTCAAAAATGGCTGGCCATTGAAAGTGAATGGGAAGATCACAAAAAGCAGGACCTTTATTTTGAAATGCTTTTATTTTCTGAAAAGGGGTACAAAGTAACACTGTTCCCTGTTAAATCTGACCATCGTGACAAACAAGAAAGAACACATTACGATTTTTTTACATTATAACATTTCATGGAATAACAAACCAAAACTGTTATATTTCAGTTATATATATCCTGCACACTGACACTGTCAAACAGACAATATCATGGAACAACAAATCTGACCATTGTGACAGAAAAACAAAAACATTGGCATTGCCATATAGAGAACCACATCAACGAACACCTGGTTGTTGTTTGAACTCATGCAAGTGACTGACACTAGCATTTGTATGTGCCGTGCAACTGGTCATTTTGTGAACTTATTCACATGACTCACAAATAAATTTTGCATGTGCCTTGCAAATGTTTGCCCGACCTGTGTCTGCATCCCATAAACTGGCGACGTTTTCATTTCTGGACTTGTAGACCCCACACAGAATCAAGAGACCTATGTATGCCTCTATGTCTGTTCGATCTACCTCATTCCAGTTTTCCTTTTACATTTACATTTATGCATTTAGCAGACGCTTTTATCCAAAGCGACTTACAGTGCATTCAGGCTATAAATTTTTTTGTCAGTATGTGTGTTCCCTAGGAATCGAACCCACAACCTTTGCGCTGCTAACGCAATGCTCTAACCACTGAGCCACAGGAACACAGTCTTCCCTCCAAATTAGTCATGGATATGACTATGTTTTCAATAGGCTCTGCCAGAAACAGGTTGAAGCATGATTGTATGTCTTCAATGCGGGATGTGGCATATTTTGTCAACCCTGGTGTCATCTTTATGACATTTTCTGTGGATAATCTGCCTTTCTTCTCAGTTGGAGATGATGACCAGGACAAATTTCCATCCTTCGCCCAGAATGTTACATCAACTTCAGCTGGGCCCTCAAAATCAGAAGATTGCTCCTCTTCAGTTGTTGCAAGGTTTTCAGCTTGTTCAGTGATGTTTTCCTCTTCCAATATATCTTGCAATGCATCTTCACTGTAAGATTCATCTTCAGTTGTCTCTTCCTCGCTATTCTCTTGATCAGTAATATGATCAAGAACCTCTTGTAAAGACAGCTTCTTCGCCATTGCGCTGACACGGACTGAATGACAAGCAAGGTGATGCGAGGCATTTATATGCTCTCTCTCTGTGCTAAAGCATTTATTTGTAAACTTTCGTCTACTCTGTGAGAACATGAAAGCCTCAAAACCTACTGCCATAATGTTTTGTCTAGAATATGTGATGAAAGAAAATAGGCTAAAGACAAGGCAGTTTGAGCGTGTGTGTGTGATAGCGTGAGTATACATGCATTCACACACGCACAGGTCCAAGGCCTTTATGATTGTAAGCACAACATGCTCCTGAACACTAGTTGTTTCTCTTACTTTCATTCTTCCCCATTCACTTTCAATGGCGGGCCATTTTTGACAAGTGTGACTTTGTGCAATTTTGTACAAAATTAAAGCATTTAAAAGAAAACTTCCTGATTAAACATTAAAGCACACTAGTGTGATAAACAGTGCAAATTTTCATAATTTTTTAACTCATATTGTGAATATTATTCATAAAAAATGATTTTTTCACTCAAAAAATTAGGTGCCTACTTTCGGATAAATGAGGCTTACGATTAATCAGATGCAAATAGAAACACAAAACCAGTCCTAAATGAAAGAAAACAAGTTGACAAAAATATTGAATCCAATATTTGGTGAAAATATAACATAATGCCAGATTTATAAGCAATTGATCGGAGTCCGGTCATTTTTGACCGGGAACACCACAAGTGTGACTTTTTGCAATTTTGTACAAAATAAAAGCATTTAAAACCAAACCTCCAGATTAAACATTAAAGTACACTAGTGTGAGAAACAGTGCAAATTTTCATAATTTTTTATCTCATATTGTGAACCACAAGACCGGGAACACCACAAGTGTGCCAGGAGTCCGAACACAACCAGAGGGTTAATATATTTGATAAATGCTGTTCAAAATCTTTAAATAGTTTCACCATTCCACTCAAATATGAAGCATCAAAACTGTTTTCAACATTGATAATCAGAAATATTTAAAGAGTCAAATTGTAATGATTTCTAAAAGTGACCATGTCACACAAAATGACATTAAAGCATAATTTTTTCATCATTACTCCAGTTTTCAATCACAGGAATAAAAATCATTTTGTATAAAATTAAAATTGTAATGTTTTACAGTATTGCTGTTTTTTTTTTTTTTTTACTGTATTTTGATCAAATAAATTCAGCGTTGATGAGCAGAATATATTTATTTCATAATTATAATGATTCTAAACTTTTGGCAGGTCCTTTTAATAATAATAACAATTTTATATACTTATAATTTATTATTAGGGGTGGGAGAAGAAATCCATTCCCCGATGCATCGCGATTCTGAATATTTCAGAATCGATTCTGGGCTCTGCTTTTTTTTTCGCATATGTACCATGCATCACGCATGCAGGCTTCATTGCACATCATTTGCACTGTGAGACACTTGCACATTGCTTGACGTTGTGTCAGGGGTGCAAACTTGTCACCTTTCGGTGAAATTTGCCGTTTTCACCTTGAAATAGTTTGTTTATGTGAATATAGTATAGATCTGTAAAAAAATAAAAATAAAGTGCTGAGATTAAGATTTGCGCTGACTATGTTCATGTTACATTTTAACCACCTTTGTCTTGTTTCTAGTCCAAATATAAAAAGAATCTTAAATCAAGAAGCATTTTCTGGACAAGTAAAGTTATTGTCTGGTTTCAGAAACAAAAGTTCAAAATTAAGTAAGTTTTTCCTTAAAACAAGCTAAATAATCTGCCAATGGGATGAGCAAAATACTCAAATTTCAAACCGAAAACAAGATTGGGACTTGACTTTTTTTTTTATGAAACAAAATTATTTGGTTTAAGAAGTATTAGATATTTGGACTGGAAACAAGACAAAAAAAATAAGAAAAGCATTTTTTGCAGTTTAACATTTGCTCCCTATAAAGCAGTTTGACTTGCCATTGTGTGTGAAATGTGCTGTGAATTAACTTGCCTTTACCTACGTTGGCATTTAACTAGTTCAGGTAGCCAAACTTTACCACTCGCCCACTTCAATTTTTTTTCAGAGTGAGGGAATGAGAGAGTTTGAGGAGGAAGGTGCCCTTATTGCGGCTCAACTAGAGGCTGAAGTCAGGTGCAAATGGAACTGGTCCTGGTTGAAGTTAGAATAAAAGTGTGATGTGAAATGAAAGGAATGCGTTTCAATTGTGACAGTTTAAAAAACAAAAAATCGAGAAACCATGCTGGACACAGCCTTTGTTGCAAAGAGGTCAATTATGCTACCAAGGGCTCCCATGCTCTTTTGGCACATCGGGGAGGGAGGGGGGGGATTAGTTTGTCACCTTTTTCACCCCTGACGAGTTTGTACCCCTGGTGTGTGCTTCCAGCCGTCGTGTTTTATTAAGTTGGCTTGGGAAAGCCAACTTACTGATATTCTATTTAAACTTATTCTTCTGAGACAAAATTTCTGACTGCTACTCCTCCTAGAGCTTTAACTCTACAAACTCGAAACTCGCAACATATCTCCGAACTATTCTGACTCGAGTTGCTATATCTTTTCTAAGCGATCGGGTTTATGCTAATCGTACAATTAGCGAGAAACCGCACAAAAAAACGCATCGACAATGCATGGCGGCAAACTTCGATGGGTTGTAGCGCAGAGCGAGAATTTCGTAGAAACTTGTGAATCACAACATTTGAAGATGCTATCAAGCTGAGCGAGAACATACCCCGCAGTGGGGTATAAGTTTTACCCCTGGGGCGCAAGAGCCCCCCAAAATTGTCCCATAGACTTATATGGTGAGGGGACGGCCCATGAAATAGCATATAGGTTTAAACTACAATGGTAATTTACATAGGAAATGATCTATTGACTCTTTCTATCTACTGACTCTATCTATCTATCTATCTATCTACAGACTCTATCTATCTATCTACTGACTCTATCTATCTACTGACTCTATCTATCTATCTATCTACTGACTCTATATATGAAGAGCTCTTTTCCAAAATGCTATAAATCCATTTTAATAGTTTTAGAGAAAATGACATTTTTTACCTAGACCCATACATTTTGTTAATATTCAATTTATCCTGTTAAAATGGTCTGTTGGCTCAGTCTGAACATGTTAAACAATGATTGTTAAATTAAACAACAATATTGTCGATTATAAATTCCAAGTTTTATTAAAAAAAATTCAAAACGTTACAAATCCATCCTTTTTTTTATGTTGGTTTATGTCTTTAAAAAAAAAAAGAGAACATGCAACATATGACATAAGGGACTCATACTATAAGCCGGTCGCACCAGCCTTGTGTTGATGTAACCCCCCCGGGTCCGCACCATCACACCGAGCGGGTCGCGAACCCGGGTTTCCGTTGTGGGAGGCGGGCGCTCTAACAAGGAACGCCAAAGGCTACAGCCTCTAGTGTCAGTCGCTAGAGCGCCTCTTTTTGAGGTCAGGGGAGTGAGGTTTACACACAGCCCTTACTGGCATACACATCTGTTACATTGACATCCCACAGTGGGTATTAACGCGCCACCTGAGTGACGAACCTTCTTTTTTTGTAGTTTTTTTGTGATTTTCTTTGTCCAGTCATATGAGGATATATCGCGTTTAGGCTAAAAACAGGTTCGGCGCTTATAGCGGTTTGGAAAATAACTGCATCTTGCAGTACATTTTAAACAAGGAAATATAGCGATTTGGCATGAAACATTGATGGAGCAGTGAATAGGTTCAGTACACAGCAAAATGGCATGACGAACTCATTTTTTTTAAATTTGGCATTTATCTCGTTTTGGAAAAGAGCTCTTCATATCTATCTATCGACTTTATCTATCGACTCTATCTATCTATGCTAGTCACTTGCTAATCATGCTGGCAACATGTTAGCAACATGCTAATCGTGCTAAAATCAGGCTAGCAACATGTTAATCATGCTAGCAACATGCTAATCATGCTAGCAACATGTTAATCGTGCTAAAATCAGGCTAGCAACATGCCAATCATGCTAGCAACATGCTAATCATGCTACAATCAAGCTAGCAACATGCTAATCATGCTAGCAACTTGCTAATCATAATAACAACATGCTAATCATGCTAAAATCAGGCTAGCAACATGCTAATCATGTTAGCAACATGCTAATCATGCTACAATCAAGCTAGCAACATGCTAATAATGCTAGCAACTTGCTAATCATGCTACAATCAAGCTAGCAACATGTTAATCATGCTAGCAACATGCTAGCAACTTGCTAATCATAGTAGCAACATGCTAATCATGCTAGCAACATGCTAACCATGTCCAAACTAAGATGGCGGCGAACGCTGACGGCAGGGCAGGAGCTGCAGGTGTAAACGCTGCCAATTTTAAACTAAAAACTGATCACTTTGATTTTAAAACTAGAGTCAATCAAAGCCAAAATACTGCTGAGAGGACACAGAAAATCATTGCTATTGGCTATACTGCTATCCTTTTGTTTCTATCATTACGCTGCTGTTGGGAAACAAATATACATCAGCGGTGGACAGACACGCAAGTTGTTGTTTCTACCTTTGATTTATGCAGCCAATTCACTTCTTTCTCTATTATATTAAATGATGGAAAAGTGACTCTTCCAATTAAGCACTTGCGATCTATCGAGAGAAGAAAACCATCTCAATTGTTCCGGAGAACAATTAGCTATTTAGCCATCACCCTTCTTTTGGCGAGCGACGTTCATCAAAATCCAGGACCTAATTTTAATAAAGACGATGCACGGCCTTTTGGAGTCAACAGACTACAAGGTACTTTCAAACTGCGAGCACATAACGAGACAAAGGATTTTCATCTGTTTAAAACAGCAAATCATGATAAACTTTTATGGGATTCGCGTTCAAAGCCCAAAGGATTACTTATGGGACATTTAAACATCAGAAGCGTTGCCTCAAAAACTGAACAACTGGAACAGCTACTTACAAATTCGAACTTTAACTGCTTCGAACTGCTATGCTTGTCAGAAACGTGGCTGACAGGATCATCACCAAACACTGCATATCTGGTCCCGGGATATAAAGTCTTCAGAAAGGATCGAAAATTTGGGAAAGGTGGTGGACTGCTTATGTACGTGAAAGACTGCATTAAATGTAAGGAAATTGAATGCAATACATTAGTAGATATAGAATATATTGCTGTAACAATTGTTTTATCTCCATGTATGACATTTACTGTAGTGGGCATATATAGACCTCCTTCATCAAATAGTATGTTATATGATCATCTGAGAAATCTTTTAAAGGGTTTTGATCGAAATAGAGAGTTAATTTTGGCTGGAGATTTTAATATAAATTGGAATGAGAAGTCAAATAGGAAAAAGCTTCAGGAGATAGTAAGTCATTTTGACCTCGTACAGTTAATTCAGGGCGCTACTAGAATCACCTCATCATCTGAAACTCAAATTGATTTAATATTTAGCAACAAACCAGAAAGAATAACTAAGTCAATAAATTTATTAACAGGGCTATCAGATCATAATCTTATATTAGTGGTAAGAAAATTAACAAAACGTAGGTTTTTATATCAACAAGACAAAGAAAAGGTGCTAAATATTATACCGAAAAGACTTACAAACGAATTTGAAGAGGAATTTAAAAAACTAGATTGGAATGAGATTCTGTCTACTGATAATTTAGAAGCTGCCTCTGAGTGTTTAATGGTAACAATTAATAAGATTAAGGGTGAATTTAGTAAAAATATCACTTTTTCCAGAAAGAAGCAGAATTTGCCATGGCTAAATGAACAATTATGGAAGTTAATGAGACAGAGGGACCATGCTTTAAAAATAGCGCTTAAATCAGGATTGGCTCATGATAGAAGGACATTTCAACACTTACGTAATAAAGTTGTAAAGGAATTGAGAAAAGCAAAACACATTTTTTTTATTGACCTTATAAATGATGCAAAGGGGAATAGTAGAGAAGGATGGGAGAATATCAATAGAGTACGAAAGAAAAATCATATAAATGATAAAGGCATTGAATTACAAGTTCATGGAAGTTTAATACAAGATAAACATCAAATTGCCAGTGTATTTAATAATTTTTTTTATAGATTCAGTCCAAGATTTAACACAAGGATTTGGTGTGAGAAGCAAGGATATTATATTACCAAATCATGATCTTCCTGTTTTTAATATTTCTGAAGTATCTGAGTCCTATCTAATAACAATTTTAAGCCAACTTAAGAGTTCTAGGGCCAAGGATGTTTTTGATTGTGATTCTGTATTAGTAAAAAAGTATGCAAATGTTCTTAGTACACCTATTACTCATTTGGTTAATTTGTCAATAAAGCAATGTTATTTTCCAAGTGCCTGGAAGTCAGCAGTAATAGCACCTATATTTAAGACTGGTGATCCTGCTAATGCAACTAACTATAGACCTATTAGTATTCTACCAGTTGTTTCTAAAGTAATTGAGAAGGTCGTTTGTAATCAGTTAGTAGAGCATTTAAATCTTGGTCTTTTTCCATTACATCCTATGCAGTTTGGATTTAGGGCACATCACTCTACGGAGACAGCAAACTGTTATTTCGTTGAACAAATTAAATCTAGTCTTGATAGGGGAGGTGTTGTTGGTGCTGTTGTGAACTTGGTACTTCTAAAGTGTAGGAAACTCAGAAGAGAAGACCAGGAGACTTCGGATTTGATCGTCAGCAGGATTCTTTTATTGAGAACCCAAGCTGTTGGCTTCTGTAGTCATCGAAATCTCAATCTTAAGTAACTTTACAAGGTTATTTTATAGGCATTTTTGGAGGAGGGATTCTTGGAGGTGGAGACAAATTCAAACAAAGCAAGCACATGAGGGAGGCATTAGTTTGTTGCTAAACTTCCCGTGGTTCTAATCTCATCAACATAATCAAATGCATAGACACTAATTCAATCAACCTAACGAATCCACGTCTGGGCCAGGGGGCTCTGAAAGATAGACACTAATCCAATCAACCTAACGAATCAACGTCTGGGCCAGGGGTTCTTTGAATCAATGTCTGGGCCAGGGGTTCTTTGAATCTCTGCCAATCAACATGACTTGATTGAGACAAAGCACAGTTATACATTGAGTCAGGAAGTGAACATTTAAATAAAATTTGTAATCCCACAGTGCTGTCTTCCTTGATTTTAAAAAGGCTTTTGATACAGTTAATCATAGTGTTCTTTTGTCTAAATTATCAAGGTTTAATTTTTCTACTAATACATTAACATGGATGGAGTCATACTTAAGTTTAAGAAAACAATGTACAAGAATTAATGATGCATGCTCACCATTTCTTGATTGTGATATTGGAGTCCCACAGGGGTCGGTTCTTGGACCAATTTTGTTCAGCTTATACAATAATGATTTGCCTACAGTTTGTCCAGAGGTCCAGGTTCAGATGTACGCAGATGATACAGTTGTTTATACTTATGCTAAGACAAAAAAACAGGCAGCTATCAAACTTACTGCTGCATTGAACAAAGTCTCAGATTGGCTATGTCATTCTTGCCTCTCTCTTAATATGAGTAAAACTGTGGGAATGTATTTTTCGATCAAGAAAGCTGATGAGCGTTGTCCAGATATTTTAGTTAAAGGAGAGGTAATAAATATCGTTGAGCATAGGGCTGGGCGATAAAATGATAATGATATGTATCGCGATAGACATGTGATCGATATCAATAAAAAATGTGTTCGATAAAACGCTCTATATTTTTTATTCTTCGTTGGAAGAAAACAGAGGTTGCGAAGCAAGTTTGGTTGCATTAACAAAGGCACTTGCTCTCTGGTAACCTAGCAACGTAGGGAGTGACACGTTAACAGCCAATCATGTAACAGTATCAGTTTGGTTGCGCCATATCCTTGTCTCGTGCTGGTCTGCTGGATTCCTTTTCATAAGCAGAAAATGAGTGCCGCAGCGAGCGAGGAAATTGTAAATAAGAGGAAAAGTCAACTCGCCAGTATGGCAGTTTTTTGGATATTATAAGTCTGACCGTAGTCAGACCAATGTCGTCTGCAAATTATGCAAGACCATCGTCCCCCCCAAGACTAGTAATACCATGAACTTGATGTACCACCTTTGCCGCGCTCACCCTTTGGAGCACAGCCGTATTCAACCAACAACAAATGTTAAGAGATAATTGTTAAGTGTTCATTGTGACTTTAGACTTTTATGTTTACATTTTAATTATTTGAGTTTTCCATGGTTGTTGACATTTCTGTCTTAATAACTGAGGGCATTATGATCAGAGGAAGGTTAAGTTTAAAATAAAAATGTTTAAATGTAATACATTTTTCTCCTGGTCCTTATTTTAAATGGGTCATAAAAAATATCAATAATTATCGATATCGACCGATATGAAACACTGATATCGTGATACAGTTTTCAGCCATATCGCCCAGCCCTAGTTGAGCATTTTAAATATTTGGGTATGATTATGGATTCTAACTTAAATTTAAAAAACATATTAAAAAGGTCTCTAAAATTACTAGAGCAAGTTTGATGATCTTCAGAAATATTAGGCACCAATTACCTGTGGCTGCTGCTAAACTTTTTATGCATACACTGATCCTTCCTCATTTATCTTACTGTGCTACAAGTTGGTCCCATACAAGTATAACTACGTTAAAACCATTATATACTATCTATAAACAAGCTGTGAAAATTTTAGCTAAAAAGCCAAGGAGTTATCATCACTGCAATATTATTGACGTTTGATTTTTTTTTTTTTTTTGCTGATGTGTGTTTGATGTACAAATTATTGCATGATCTTGCACCACCACCTCTTAAACAATGTGTGACTTTCTGTAAGGATAATATCAGGCAGACTAGGTCATCAGTTAGAGGTGATTGTTCAACTAAATTTAAGAAAACTGTTTTTGGACAATCAGTTTTTTCAGTTAGAGCAGCAGAAAGATGGAATTTAATACCTGTTTATATTAGAGAGTGTGCAACATTTAGTATTTTTAAAACTACGCTTAAAGTATGGCTTAAGGAAAATCAAATGTGTGATCATTGACTTGATTTTTTTATTTAGATGTGTTGTATGTATTGTACTGTTTTGTTGATTGAACGTGGTAATTTTGTAACAACATCCTGCCCAGGGACTGCAGATGCAAATTAGCTTCATAGCTAACTCTGGCACAGCAGTTTTGTTGTGCATTGTCCCTGTATAAATAAATGAAATAAAAAAAATAAAACATGCTAATCAGGCTAGCAAACATGCTAGCAACATAATCATGCTAAAATCTATCTATCTACTGACTCTATCTATCCATCTACTGACTCTATCTATCCATCTATATATCTATCTACTGACTCTATCTATCATCTATATATCTATCTATCTACTGACTCCTATCTATCTATCTATCTGCTGACTCTATCTATCTATTGGCTGTTTCTATCTATCTACTGACTCTATCTATCTATTGGCTGTTTCTATCTATCTACTGACTCTATCTATTTAATATTCCTATCTATCTATGTAATATTCCTATCTATCTATCTATCTATCGGCTATTTCTATCTATCTATCTACTGACTCTGTCTGTCTGTCTATCTATCTATCTACAGACTCTATCTATCTACTGACTCTATCTATCTATCTACTGACTCTGTCTGTCTATCTATCTATCTACAGACTCTATCTATCTATCTACTGACTCTATCTATCTACTGACTATCTATCTACAGACTCTAACTATCTACTGACTCTCTATCTATCTATCTATCTACTGACTCTATATATCTATCTACTGACTCTCTATCTATCTATCTACAGACTCTATCTATCTATCTATTTAATATTCCTATCTATGTAATATTCCTATCTATCTACTGACTCTATCTATCTATCTACTGACTCTATCTATCTATCTACTGACTCTGTCTATCCATCTACTATCTACCGATCTACCTATCTATCTATTTAATATTCCTATCTATCTATCTATCTATTGGCTATTTCTATCTATCTATTTAATATTCCTATCTATCTACTGACTATCTATCTATCTAGCTACTGACTCTATCTATCTATCTATCTATTGAGGGATTACAAATTTTATTTTAATGTTTAATTTAAATTAACTTCCTGATTAAGAAGTGTCAGGCAAATTCAGGTGCTTTAGATCGCTTCCTGACCATTTGAGCTTGAGACAGCTGGGCCTTTTTGTCTCTATGATAATGGTAAGATCAATGAGTCAGACTACTGAGAGATTCAACCTTTGTTCTGCAAATGGCTTTGTCCTGGCCAGACGTGGATTCGTTAGGTTTATTGAACCACGGGAAGTTTCCCGTAACCAACTAACGCCTCCCTCAGATGCTTGCTTTATTTGATGTTTTGTCTCAACCTCCAAGAAGTCCCTCCTCCAAAAATGCCTATAAAATAACCTTGTAAAGTTACTTAAGAGGAGATTTCGATGACTACAGTTCACAACAGCTTGTGTTCTCAATAAAAGAATCCTGCTGATCCAATCCGAAGTCTCCTGGTCTTCTCTTCTGAGTTTTCTACACTTTAGAAGAACCGAGTTTACAACACTACTGACTATCTGTCTGTCTGTCCATCCATCCATCCATCCATATTCCTATCTATCTATCTACTGACTCGATCTATCTATCTATCTACTGACTCTATCTATCTATCTACTGACTCGATCTATCTATCTATCAATCAACTGACTCTATCTATCTATCTTTTTTATGTAAACTTCGTACTTCAAACTGCTAGCTTTTATAACTAAATAAAAGGTCAGACTTTCACAAGCCAACTTCAAAGTTTGTTCACAAACTTTTTTATCTAGTTTTAGATATGCTTTCATATATACCGTTTGGAATGCTTTGTGTTTATTTGTCCTGAAGTGAAATTGCAGCTACGGTTAAATGCACTTGCAATTTCAAATACTTTTATACGAAATTGATGTAGGCTACACACAGTCAGTTATGTTTTCAGAGCAGGGCAAAACATCTGATATATCGAAATAGATCTGTGCTTTAGTGTGTCTATGATCTCATCGGTAATAATCAAACAGCAATAAAGCGGAGGAAAAAAATTTAAACCCATAACTATTGTCTGTAAACTTTTCAAAAACTTTAAGTAATTGTTTTAAAAAAAAATAGCCTGCTTATCCGCTCGCTCTCTCGGTCTCTGTCTGTCTGTTTCACTCACTAACTCACTCTCTCAAAAAGTCAACAAAATTTTGCACAAAAATAAATGTGATATACAATTTATAATTGGATCGGATCTTGAAGTGCCTGAAGATTCCAACCCCTAAATGTTATGATTATTAAATGCTGCTTTTTATTTTTACAGGACAAAAGTATATATTACAATGTAAGATCAATATATTTGTGCTAAAACTTATATTTTTAATAAGTGCTGGGGCGTTGTCAGATTTTCCTTTTTTGCCTCTAGCTGATCACATGCCTGCTTTTCATAGATGGGTTTTTATGGTGACACATAATTAATACATTTTGCATCTATTTTAGGACAAGAAGCTGGAAGAGGTTCGAAAAAACAAAGAAAACAAAGAGGCCAACTCTGAAGAAAACTGAAACCTACAGTTATAAGGGAATCTGGTGTTTTATTTTTTTTCTTATCCAAAGATTTTCTTTTGAGTTCACATGAGAGGAAAAATATGAGGTGTGTTGCGGGAGAGAGGAAATGGGAGATGCCCCTTTAAGACGGCTATGCACGGGAGTTGTAGTCAAAAGTGAGATGCATTATGTGTAGAGTAGTTCAGTGAAAAATGTGCTAGAGTGACGGGTCCTCACTGCGAGCCGCGCAGATAAAGCAGAGAAGAGAGTTGTATTTTGTTTTATTTTAAGTCCACCCGGGAGCTATTTTTGCACTGTAAACCTGACAGTACAAAGCCGAGTAAAGAAATGGCATGCATTGATAACTTTGTCCGTCTCATCCATTTGCACGAACATGAGTTTACGAGTTGTTACGCTGCCGCCGGGAGTTTTTGAAGCGGAGGAAGTAACATTGGGGGCTCGAGTCCGGGATTCGTTCGTCGCAGGTGGTGAATTATAAGGACATTTTAAGCTGTCAAACCGAACCAGATATTGTCAGAGAGCAAGTGAAAATGGCGGATAACTGGGACAGGACGCGAGTGGTGAGAAAACATCCTCATTTAAATACGAGCAGCCTGTGTAATCCTGCGATATCAGAAAGAACAGAGAATGATGAAAAACGAACACGTATATCATTTGTTGACTGGCTAAATGAAATGGATGCTCAAGTATCAAAGTCTGATAATAGCAACAATCCATTTAAATGCAGTTCTACCCCGTGTCCTACATCTTATTTAGTAAACAGGCCCACATGTGGCTACGAGACATTATCACAGCAAACATCAAGAGCAACTAATCCATTTATTAGTGGGGCGGAAAATGAGCATATGCATGACAGTGGAATCAATACACAGGGCTACACAAAGACCACTTCAGCAAATTTGAACTACCCACACTCAGTGTGCACAGAGTTAAAAGCGAAACGGATGCTTCAAGGCACGCCCACAATAAATTGCCAGCCATGTAAACATGATGTCTGTGCAGCTCAGCATGGTTTTCGTGAGGTTGAAGGTAACATTTTGTATTCCAATGTCGATGAGTGTTATCTACCAGAGCTTACTAGGTCCAGCCAACGTGGAAGGAAACCACGTCGGACATTCTGGGACCTTTCATCAGACAGTGGGGAGGAGTGCAATGATAACAGAGAAAGGATCCCTACACTGCGACCAGGTCAGTTTGATGGCTCTACTTCATGGAGAGAATTCCTAAACCGCTTTGAAGATTGTGCCAGAGCTAACCATTGGTCTGAAAGGACAATGACTGTGCAGATGAGGTTTTGTCTAGTAGGCGCAGCAGGTGCAGTGATCCACAAGAATCCCAGGTCCAGCCGTTGGGATTATGCACACATAGTAGGGGAAGTGGAGGCTGCATACGGCCCTTCGTCCGAACACGCTGCTGCCATTGGAATAGAGCTGAGGCAGAAGGTCCGCAGGGCAGGTGAGCCACTCCATGTGTTAAGGGACGAAATTTATGAAAAAGTATCAATTGCTTATGCAGATCGCTCTGAGAGGGAACAGGACTCCATTAGTGTCGAGGTGTTCACTAATGCCATGGGAGATGCCGATATCGTGCAAAGACTGCTGGAAGAGAGACCACGTACCCTGGCCCGCGCCTATGAGATTGCACACAGGTATGAAACCACGCGTCGAACAGCCACTAGTGTAACGCAACTTATGCAATCTGCCATAAGACCAATGGAACGAAGGACTAGAGCAGCAGCAGTTCGTGAATGTCCGGACAAGAGTGGAAGTGACGAGGAAAGTTCGGTTCCGTCAACCCCTGCGTGGAGACAGGAAAATTCAAAAGCAGAATTCAAAGCTCGCCCGCAAAAATTCATCAAGAAGAGTAAAATCAATTGGGAAGAGATTGTCTGTCACAACTGTCAAGGCATTGGTCACATGAGGCGGAACTGTCCTTCGCCCAGGCTCAACCTGGAACGTGTGACTCCACCACTTCCTCGGCCTAAAGAGACCCAGTCTGCCTCCACAGTTCTCAGAGTCAAGGGGAGTGGGCCAGAAATGTGCATTCATCTGCTGTTGTATGACATGGAAGTCTGTGCCCTGTTGGACAGTGGGGCCAGGAGGAACGTGTTACCTCGGCTCTGTTATGAAACCATCAACGCTGATGTAAGACCCCCACTCAAGCTATCCACTGTACAGGCCCTGCAAGGAATAAGCCCTATAAATGTCGATGTCCTCGGGGAAGTTGATGTTCCAGTGCAAGTTGGAACCCAAACAGTCAGTGTTAATTTCATTGTAGCAGATGTAGCCGAGGGCACAGAGGCCATTTTGGGGCATCCATTCTTGGAGCAGGCACGGGCACGCCTTGACTTTGGCAGTCAGAAGATTGTACTGTTTGGCGAACAGATTCCGTACTTCAACCCAAAGAACAAGCCCAGGGTGCACGTGGTCCGCATAGCACGCACAGCTGTCCTTGAAGCGGGACGTGAATACATCATTCCGGGCAATGCACATTTCCGGGAGCCAGTACAGGGCGACGTGCTGCTGAGTCCAACTAAAGGCTTCATGGAGAAGCATCAGGTGATGGTGGCACGGATTATAATCGGTGCCCAGCCAGGTAATCGAGTTCCCGTTAGACTGTACAACCCAGGTACTGTTGCTGTTAAGGTGAGGAAGGGAGTAATTGCCGGAATCCTCCAGCCTGCCGATGTGGTTCAGGCCCCCACTGCAGACCTGCCCCCAGCGGATTCATGTCCTGCAGTTGTCCCAAGTCATTTACAGTCGCTGTATGCAGAGAGTACAAGGGATCTGAGGGAGGCAGAACAGCGTGATCTTGCAGAGCTGCTTCGTGCATACAGTGATGTTTTTTCCACTGGACCGACAGACCTCGGCCGCACAAACCTTGTCCAACATGACATTCAAACCCGGCCTGGCCCACCTGTGAAACAGCAACCGCGTAGAATGGCATTTGAGAAACAGCACAGTGCCGATGAACAGATCCAGCAGAATCTCAATGTTGGCTTAGCCTCCCCAAGTAATAGCTGCTGGTCTTCACCCATTGTGATGGTGCAAAAGAAAGACCAAACGTACCGACTGTGTGTAGACTACCGGACACTAAATGAGCGCACCATAAAAGACGCTTACCCACTCCCAAGAATCCAAGACACACTAGACACTCTGTCCACAGCAAAGTGGTTTAGCACATTGGACCTTGCCTCCGGGTACTGGCAGGTGGAGTTGACCCCACAGGCGAGACAGGCAGCTGCGTTCTGTAGCAGGAAGGGGCTCTTTGCGTGGAACGTCATGCCGTTTGGCCTTTGCAACGCCCCGGCAACATTCCAGCGTTTGATGGATCGTGTCTTGGCTGGAATGCAGTGGGAGATCTGCCTAGTATACCTAGACGACATCATTGTGCTGGGCAAGGACGTTAAGGAAATGCTTCAGCGCCTGGCAAAGGTGTTTGAAAGGCTGCGCCAGGCCAACCTGAAATTGAAACCTGCCAAGTGTTGTCTCTTCCACCGCAGGGTAGTCTACCTGGGCCACATTGTCTCAGAGCACGGTATAGCTACTGACCCTGAGAAAGTGCGGAAAATTCGAGAGTGGCCACAGCCCACAGGCGTTATTGAAGTCCGGCAGTTTGTGGGGCTCGCATCCTACTACAGACGGTTTGTCAAAGACTTCGCTTCGGTAGCAAAGCCCCTTCACAACCTGCTAAGGAAACATGCCCGATTTCACTGGAACCCTGAGAGCCAACAAGCCTTTGATAAGTTAAAGGAGATGCTTACTACAGCCCCCATCCTCGGCTACCATATGGACAGTGGTGATCTTATTCTGGATACAGATGCCAGCAACTTCGGAATCGGGGCTGTGCTGTCTCAACTGCAGCAAGGAGAGGAACGTGTACTTGCATATGGAAGTCGGAGCCTGACGCCAACTGAACAGAATTACTGCACCACACGGAGAGAACTTTTAGCAGTAGTGGAGTTCACAACACATTTCCGTCAGTACTTGCTGGGCAGGTCCTTCACTGTACGCACAGACCATAGTAGCCTACAGTGGCTAATAAGAATGAGAGAACCAGAGGGACAGTTGGCCAGGTGGCTCGAGAAGCTTGGGGAGTATGACTTCAAAGTTGTTCATCGCCCTGGGCGCTGTCATGAAAATGCTGATGTGCTTTCCCGGAGGCCATGCCGTTCAACTTGCCCCTGCAACCTTAAGAATCCCATCTTGAGTAGCCCTCAGCTCTGTCACCAGGCAGTCCAGTGTGACTTTGACGGGAAACCTGTAAATAACGTACCTACAGCAGTTACCACGGAGTCTTGTCAAGTGGGGGTAGTACAACATGCCGTCACTGCCAGTACTTCTTCCTTCTCTGGGTGGACTACTGAAGAACTGTGTGCTGCCCAAGCAGTTGATCCTGATATTGCCCCCATCCAGAGGTGGATGAATGAAAGCATGGAACGACCCTCCTGGGAAGACGTGTCACCCTACGGGCCGGCAACGAAAGCCTACTGGAGTCAGTGGCAAAGACTGTACCTAAAGGATGGTACTCTGGTACGACGTTACTACCTGAATGAGACCCCTGAGTTTTACCCCCAGATTATCCTGCCGCGAGTTTTCCGGGAAGATGTCATGTACCAGATGCACGAGGGGCCAGTGGGTGGACATTTCGGTGTGGAGCGAACGCTATTCCGGCTGCAGAACAGGTATTATTGGTACAAAATGCGAGAGGATGTTTCACTTTGGTGTTCCACATGCACCAGCTGTGCTGCAAAGGCTCGACCATTAAAGAAGCCTCAGGCGCCAATGGGTACCGTGCGAGTGGGTGCCCCTATGGAAAGGATTGCTGTTGATTTGATGGGCCCCATGAATGAAACGGAACGCTACAATCGTTACATTCTTGTAGTGCAAGATTATTTCACCAAATGGGTGGAAGCGTACCCGTTGTCCAACGACCAGGCTGTCACTGTGGCACAGGTTATAGTCACTGAATGGGTCTGCCGTTATGGGGCACCACTTACCCTCCATAGTGACCAGGGCACCAATTTTGAATCAGAGGTCTTCCAAACAATTTGTGAGCTGCTCGACATTGACAAGACCCGTACAACCCCGTTCCGACCTCAGTCAGACGGGCAGGTCGAGCGATTTAATGCTACTCTACAGAAAATCCTAGCCACAACCTCTGAGCGATGTCATTGGGAATGGGATCTGATGGTTCCCTACGCTGTGATGGCTTACCGAGCGACCAAGCACAGTTCAACTGGATTTACCCCGAACATGATGCTCTTCGGCCGGGAGATAACAGAGCCCATTGACCTGGTCGCAGGAAAGCCCCCCAACAACACACTGATCCAAGCATTCCCACAATATGTGGTTCAGATGAGGGAAAGGTTGGAGTTGGCACATCAAGTTGCAAGGAATGCACTTGGCCAATCGGTGGAGCGTGCTAAAAAGCAGTACGACAAGAGAGCAGCCAGGACACACTACAAGGTCGGTGATGCGGTGTGGTACCTTGTCAAGGGAACGAAGCGAGTGAAAGACAAAATCAGGAAGTTTCTTCCCAACTACGATGGTCCTTACTTTATCCTGGGACATCTGGATGACTTAGTGTACCGGATCCAGAGAAACCCAAGGACTAAAGTAAAAGTCGTTCACCATGACAAGCTCAAACCTTACCATTCTCGGCAACACCTGGAGAACAGCTGGGTGTTTAAAGAAGTTTGGAAACCTCAGGAAGTTCCTGCCCCAAGCCTGAGAGCAGATGGAGCTGAACTTGACTTGGATCTGTCTTGTCTCTTCACGGAGGAAACTAGAGATTCCAGCGATCGAGACAGCATGCCTCTCATGGATGACACCGGTGTGCCGATGACAGAGCAGGACACAGAGGATGTTCATTGGAGAGAAGGTAGCACGGTGCAACAGGATTTAACAGGGACTGTTAACGGCCAAATGAGGGGTAGGCCGCAACGAGTCAGGAGACCACCGAGGAGGTTTGGAGACTGGACTAATTGATTATTAAACACTTAAGGACAAAAAGAGCAAGAAAGAATACTTTGTTGGCAATTTGTTATTGTTCTACTAAAAAAAAAAAAACATCGATGCATGTCATCTGTGGAAATGTATTATTTTATGTGTTCCCTTTTGTAACCCGGGTGGATTTTGTTGTTTACCATTTTGTTGTTAAGGAA
The DNA here is from genome assembly GCA_003573665.1 of Oxygymnocypris stewartii. Lineage (NCBI taxonomy): Eukaryota > Metazoa > Chordata > Actinopteri > Cypriniformes > Cyprinidae > Oxygymnocypris > Oxygymnocypris stewartii. The sequence goes on along the minus strand of QVTF01020256.1, from coordinate 29,855 downwards.
ACAAGCCAAGAGTATGTTTAATTAAGCCGGCATTGTTTCAGTTGTATGCAATGGCTGTTGTTAATCTCTTTTCCTTCTGCAGGCCAGTATCGGAGAAGTCAGCCGGTCACTTAACTGGACTTAACTAACTACCTCGCTAGTCCTGTTGGGACTGAATTACTATTGCTTAAATGAAGGACCCCCTTACAAAGCTACTCTTTAACCCCTCCCGGTAACGTGCTATCCTTCAACCTTATGGACTGTTACCCTGTCATGTGGGATTGGAATATATCGGCCAGTGCCTCCATTGAGCGGAGTTCCTTGTATGGACTGTATGCTTTGATAATGGAGCTGCCTATGGACTGTAAAAAAAAAAAAAGAAGAGAAAAAAAAGAAGAAAAAAAAGAAACGAACATGGGGAAAAAAAATAGAAATATGGGTAGACATGGTGTTGAATGTATATCTGCCTTCTCTTAATATTGTTAATCTATGGTTATATCTTCATTAATGTGTGTGTGATGTATTTTGTAGCAGTCAATCCATGGTGCTGGAGTTGTGTTAAGTTTAATCACCATCCAGAGTGGGGGTAGTGTTGCGGGAGAGAGGAAATGGGAGATGCCCCTTTAAGACGGCTATGCACGGGAGTTGTAGTCAAAAGTGAGATGCATTATGTGTAGAGTAGTTCAGTGAAAAATGTGCTAGAGTGACGGGTCCTCACTGCGAGCCGCGCAGATAAAGCAGAGAAGAGAGTTGTATTTTGTTTTATTTTAAGTCCACCCGGGAGCTATTTTTGCACTGTAAACCTGACAGTACAAAGCCGAGTAAAGAAATGGCATGCATTGATAACTTTGTCCGTCTCATCCATTTGCACGAACATGAGTTTACGAGTTGTTACGCTGCCGCCGGGAGTTTTTGAAGCGGAGGAAGTAACAGGTGTCATCGAGGGTCCATGTTCAGAAAACAAACAAGTGCAGGTTTTGGTTTTATACAGCAGTGGTTTTACACCTTGATTAACTCTCCTTCACTTATCTGTGTGCTATTTGAAATGCAGCTCTGTTATTGTCTGATATTAGCGGTCTTCTCAAGCTGGTAGTTACTCCTGTATGATGTGCTTAACATGCCGTTGTATTTCATTTCGTCAAGGTTTTTGCTTTTCTTAAGGTTAGGAGCTTGTTTGTGGTGGGGGGGGGGGGGGGTTCGCTTCAAGCACATGACTGTTTTTTGTACATGTTTAGACTGGGTATTGGAGGGCTGTACATGTGAAATGCAAAAATAGCAATACATGTTGACATCTTTGACTGTTAACTTGTCAACTTAACAGTTGCACCAAATAAAAAGTACTAAAAGCTAGTTCTGGCTTTCAAGTGTTACATTATGGAAAACTGGTGACCTAGTTTTAAAGCAGTTTCACAAAGTATTACATATCGTGACTTTTGAGAAGTCTCTACTCAAGTTGACTTGGTAAAACTTGTGATAAATCTAGTGTAGATTGAAGTTGTGTATATTTTTCAGCTCACCTGAGAAACCCATTCCAGTGTCAGCTGTCACAAAAGAGCAGGTATAACATGGGTTGTGTCTCCCTCTAATGTGGAAAGTGTTTTCCTGCTCCACCAATACGTTCTTTACATACAAGTATCTCTGTGAACCAGTTTGCAAAGTGCCCCCCGCCTCAAGCAAGGTATATTTAAGCAATGGAGCAATTAATAAAATAAGTGAATGCAATTCAAGAAATTGTCTCCTTGGTCTAGTAATAATTATAGCCTATGTTACGCTTATTCCCATGAATCGGGACATTTCTGGAACTACATTTTTGGACACCTGAAAGTAAGTAGTAAGGAAGCTGTCAAAAGATCTTAATGCCTGAAATGACACTAAATAATCGTGTGTGTGTATGTGTGTCCAGATACTTTGGAAAAATATTTCTAAACACTATAAGAGATATTTGTTTCTTTGTGACTGGAGGGTGCACTCTGCCAATTGTAACTCCGTGGGGTAAATGAGATGTTCTTTAACATCTGTATTGTCTTTGGTGAATGGTGTCCCTTTACTTTTGAGAGTACAAATTACTCTCACATTATTGAAGTTCGAGTTTATTGTATGTAATTTTCTGAGCTCTTCCCTGCACCCTTGAAAAGTGCCATTTGGCTGTCTTAAAGTGGGTAACCAAACAATATGGCAATTAATGAAAATATGGAGGTCAGTGGCTACCAGCCACTGGTTATCGATAGTCTTAAAAATGTATTTTGTTCATCAGAAGAAATAAACTCTTACACATTTGGTACAACCTGAGGGACAGTAAATTACCATATTTATTTTTTAGGTGAACTGTCCTTCTTAAATGCATTCAAATGTAGTTTCAACATTGGATACCAATTAAGTTTGTTTTATATAAATAGTACATTTAAAAACCGCAAGCACGGCTGACCAAAGTGCCGAACAAAGACATAGAACACACCACATATTCTTAACATAAACCCACAGTGATTTAAAAGCCAAAGAAATAGGTTTTAAGAGATCATTTAACGTCAAATAATCTAAAAGTAGACCTCTACTAGGTCAAGTATGCTATTTGCTGTGTATTGGTTCACGTGCGCCTGAAAGATGCTCATTGAGACCAAGACGCACTATCCAGCACATTTTGCTCTTCACTTTTTTACTATACGGCCATAAATGACAGTATTATTTCCCCTGCAGAGGAAACAAAAATTCAAGTGAACATCAATTAATAGGCCTACTCAATATTAATTAAATAAACTCAGCTAAAACAAAGTTGTACACTTCAACTGGTCTGCGCTTGACTGTCGCGTTTGTTTGCTGTTAAGTTTGTTTACTGAGGTTATTTAGCCCATCGCAAATTATTAGAACTGTGTGAACTATATGGGCAACTCACCTTGTTATTCTAAAGGCTTATTACCTTCCTTTTTTCGAAACACATGTACACACTTAAACTCAAGAGTATATATTTTATCTGTTTCTCCGATTGATCAGAATAGCACAGTTCTTGAACGTTATAAAAGGCCTGTTATAGCCTAAAAGTCAATGCATGCTTGCCTTTTTTTGTATTCGTGTTTAAAGTATTTTATTTTAAAGTAATTAATTAAATTAACTTATTGGGCGACCAGATGAGAGGGTAGGCTATGACAGCCGTCATATGATAATACATGCCCAGCTGATGCAAATCTTAGAATTTATATCTACACAGAAGAAAGCGCTGTCTACACTCTGCCCCGGAACGGATTGTATCGAGCTATTCATTTGTCTGGTTATTTGATGAGAAAAAAATGTCGTTGTAATAAACACCAAGAAGATACAACTGCTGCAGCAGTGGAGGAACTGGAAGATCTTCGGCTGACTAATTAGGAAATGTGTTCTACTTATTGAAGTTCCTCATCTCATTTCTTGAAGCACGGACTTCATGGACTTAATGTGTAAGAAAGGTGGGGGGGGGGGTTTCTGCATAGTCATACACAAAACAGCCCGTTACTATCTTATATAACTATGTTGTACTACCACCCCAGTATATTCCGGTACTTGTTCAAATGATTATCAATGCCAGTAATGGAAGGGAAATTGACCTGTGCTGCTAGCCTGAAAATCTCAGGCTTTTCATATAGAAATTACTTTGAATCATGAAGACTTTAATCATATTCCTGAAATGAGAAAAAAAAAATAAGTCAGAGAAGCCTGACAGGCTGCACAGTTGGACAAAACCTGATTCTATATCCTTTATGATTTCATCCGGTTTGCTTCCATTCCACGGTTAGCAATAAATAAAATAATTTAATTTAATTGAATGTGTACAAGACCAATTTGAGTAAGTGAAGTTATATTATACAGTTATATTTGAATTATGAAAGCATAAGAATACCCCTCTAACACTAGCTTTATCTATTCTATCTCTTTTCTATCTTTTAATAACTATAAAAAAGGTATATATAAATAACACTGGATGGACATTTTAAGATATGCAAAAATTAAAAATGTTTGCAAAAACTACAATGGAAACACAATTACTGAATAAATTCCTTGATGCACATGTCTCAACGGATCATGTGATTGAATAACTGGACTAACCAGTGCACCATTCGGATTGCACACCATATCACTTTTTTTTTTTATTAATTTGGAAACGACTGAGTGTTTTGATGAGAACAAAGTTCTCCATCAAAATGATTTTGTATAATCACCTCTCATAACTGTCTCAAACGATTGCATTCCCGAACATCAGGCATTCAAACACAAGATAACATGACAGAGTTGTTAGGCCTATTGCATTTCATCTGGCACAAATAATTTATTATGAAGAAAATAGAGCCACAGTCTTCACCGGTTGCAGCAACTACAATTTTCATTTTTGATACTTTAAGCCAGTTTCCTAGAAAGTGATGCAATCACACTAACTATTTATTTTCAATTGTTGCCATATTTTCCAGCCACAAACCAATGCCAGCATGTTAACAGAAACAGAGTGCATGATAATGCAAAAACATGCATACAAGATATGCATGGTTACATCACAGCTGCATGTAATTTACATGCAAAATAATGTTGCATATGTCATGTAAGCCCAAATACCACAATAAGAATTACACTGTTCTCGTCTTAGAAATATGCAAATGCCCATTTGTGATGCATGAATTAGTTGGATCTCAGTCTTCAGTCAATGATAATTAGGAGGCAATAGTTCTGAGCGCACTCACACAGCATGTCCTGTCGTGAGTGGGCAAGATAAGGCCTGTCACAGACAAGGTGATGATCTGTATCCCTCCCTCTGCTTCCTCTCTCTGTTCTGCCACTAAAGTGAACTCCTATCTTCACACCTGATGGATGGGGTTCACACCTTTTGTCTGTCTTTTTCCATTTTTCTCATTCCCTCTTTTCATCCTCCTAAAGCAGCAAATGTGAAGTCACACCTGCTGCCGGAGCCCATTGAAAGCGGCCCACAGTGACTGCCAGCGCAGCATCGACCGCATTGGCATTGTGACAGCGGCAGCTCATCAGCTGAAATGTCACGCTGACTCTGGGCTCTGGTTCATGCATTTGTGGAGAACTGATCCAACAGTCTTAATTCAAGCCTTCATCTCTAGTGTGCAAAAGACCTTCCAGAGACCATAACAAAGGCTCATGCTGCTTTCTCGCCCATCTCACTACAGCGTCTACAGCCAAACATATAAGGAATTAAATGGCTGTGAGACATTCTACAGCAAGATCAAATTCAAGAGGGAGTGTGGAGTGCAATATACAGGTGTATCTCAATAGTTCAGAATGTCGTGAGAAAGTTTCACAATTTTTTTTTTCAGTAAGTCAACTCAAATTGTGGCACTCCTGTATTAAATAAATTCAATACACACGGACTGAAGTAGTTTGTCTTTGGTTCTTTTAATTGTGATGATTTTGGCTCACATTTAACAAAAACCCACCAATTCACTATCTCAAATAATTAGAATACTTCATAAGACCAATAAAAAAAAAACATTTTTAGTCATTTGTTGGCCTTCTGGAAAGTATGTTAAGTTCCTGTATATGTACTCAATACTTGGTAGGGGCTCCTTTTGCTTTAATTACTGCTTCAATTCGGCATGGCATGGAGGTACAGTCATTTCATACACTTCAAAACTGTTGCAACAGAGGTGGAAATACAATTTTTAAGTACATGATTTTCTTTGTTGCCACAGTTTGGATGAGCCATTTTCTCTTCTAAAGAAGGGTGTGTCCCAGTACTTTTGTCCATATAATAAATGTACAAGTCATTTGTGTTTGGTGATACATTTTTGGCTCAAGGTCTGCATTTAAAGTCACACCAGAGGTGTTCAGCTGGGATCAGGACTTGGCTTTCTGCAGACCAGTCAAGTTCTTCCGCACTGACTGAATCATCTTTTCTCTTTGATCCTTGTCTTATACACAGAGACACTGTCATGTTAGAATAGAAAAGGCTCCTGTCCAAACTGTTGCTATAAAATTAGAAGCACTCAATTCCCTAGAATATCATTACATGCTTAAACATTAAGATTTGTACTCATGGAAATTACTAAAGTAGTCAAACCTTTCATTAGAAGGGGGTGATCCAATATTTTGGCAATATAGTGTATATGTTATCACTGAAGGAGGCAAACCATATGTTACAGCCTAGACTGGCTATTAACCATATACAGTAACTTATTTATTAAAGTACAATCTGTATTGTGTACCAAAGCTGAATTTCCAGCATCATTACTCCAGTCTTCAGTGTCACATGATCCTTCAGAAATCATTCTAATATGCTAATTTGTTGCTTAAGAAACATTTCCTATGTTTATCATTGTTCACCATTCTGTTGCCAGACTTGTGTTTTGGCAAATTAAAATATTTTACTATTAAAATTTGTATTGAAAATATTTAATGATATTCTAGTAGGTGGTGACAGATGTTTAGGTTTGAAATGGACTTAAAGGTTGTAATTAACTATTTAATCACTGAGCATTAGCTTAGCCAGACTAAAACATACCTTTATCATGTTTTAAGCTTTAGAACAGTTGGAGATTTCTTAGGGATTTTACATATCAAACAGTATGCATGACAAACACTTTTTGAGTAATCTATCTTTTCCGTTCCAGTACCAAATTGGCTGCTGAATAAACCTACCTAAAGAACTTGCTTCCCTGGTTTTTCCAATGTCAGGTAATACAAATCATAGTTATGTAAAATTATTAGTGTACAAATTATGTTCAGTGTGTTACAACACAATGTTGATGTCTGATAATGATTTTACTTTCACAGCAGGTTAAGTTTAGCCCATACAAAAGATTCCATGCATCGCAAGTCGCAGACAGGTTTGAAATTATTTATGTGTGGAATGATATGCAGTGACAACAAACTTGCATTAAAATTACTTTTCCCACATTCAATTTGTTTTCTTCGACTGAAACGGCGCAAATCAATTTCCAAACTTACACTCAAATGCATACTATGGGTAAGCTACAATTTGCACTATTAATCAGATGAAGTGTTGTACATAAAACATATTGTAGTTTAGCGCATTTAAAATATCAGAGAGCCTATTCTGCAGGAAACTCCAAAGAAGCAAGAACATTTGTGACCCTGGACCACAAAACCAGTTATAAGGGTCAATTGTTTTTGCAATTGAGATTTATACATAATCTGAAAGCTGAATTATAAAGCTTTCCATTGATGTATGTTTCTTTTATAAATTGTTTAAAACACTTGAGGTTCTTGTCAAATTCTGCTATTAGGACAAAACTCTGGCAAATCAAGCAATTATTCTAGCAGTTTCTGAGACAAAAACTCAACTGTATACAATGTACTCTTTTAAAGGAATATGCTGATACAGTTCATGCTATCTGAATTATTACATTTCATATAATCCATTTGCAGCAGTTAACAGTCAAGTCAAGTCACCTTTATTTATATAGCACTTTTAACATTACAAATTGTGTCAAAGTAACTGCATAATATCAAAATAGGAAAATAGTGTATCACTAATGTAAAATGACAAGATTAAACGGCCATTTTTCAGTTAAAGGCATTTCATTATTAAATTCAGTGATGTCATCGTCCAGCTCAGTTCAGTTTAAATAGTATCTGTGCAATCAAGTCGGTGATATTGCTGGAAATGAAGTATCCCCAACTAAGCAAGCCAGAGGCAACAACGTAAAGGAACCAAAACTCCATCGGTTACAGAAAGGAGAAAAAAAACTTGGGAGAAACCAGGCTCAGTCGGGGGCCAGTTCCCCTCTGGCCAGACGAACCAGTAGTTTGTTCTAACTGCAGCAAAATCAGATTGTAAGGGCTCAACTGGTTCCAGTGGTCTTTTCCCGATGGCTGTCTAGGTGACGAGGTCCTCACTGGAGATCTGTCTCTGGGGCTCATCTAGGTGCCCTGGTCTTCGCTGATGTTCAGAGCTGCAGAGGTCATCTCTAGGTGCTGTTCCACCATCTGATCTGGATACGGACTGGATCTGGTGACTGCAGTGATCATCTGGGCTGGATAAGGACCGGATCGGGTGGCTACGGTGACCTCGGAATAAGAAAAAAAAAGACTAATATTAGCGTATACGTCAATCTTCTTATGATGTAACAAGAACATCCTGTTTGATTGGGAAGTGTTCCCGGTTCCGGTTGACCTAATTAATGCAACCTAACAATCCTTTAACGGATTTGAATATTAGAAGCGTATTAGTGTGTTAAGTGTACGCCAGGTTAAAGAGATGGGTCTTTAATCTAGATTTAAACTAACAGAGTGTGTCTGCCTCCTGAACAGTGTTAGGTAGATTGTTCCAGAGTTTGGGCGCTAAATAGAAAAAGGATCTGCTGCCGGCAGTTGATTTTGATATTCTAGGTATTATCAAATGGTCAAAGTTTTGAGATCGTAGCGGACGTGGAGGACTATAATGCGATTAGAGCTCGCTCAAGTACTGAGGAGTTAAGCCATTCAGGGCTTTATAAGAAATTAACAAGATTTCAAAATCTACACAATGTTTAATAAGGAGCCAGTGCAGTGCTGACATAACAGGACTAATGTGGTCATACTTTCTGGTTCTAGTAAGAACTCTAGCTGCTGCATTTTGGACCATCTGTAGTTTGTTTATTAAGCGTGCAGAACAACCACCTAATAAAGCATTACAATAATCTAACCTTGAGGTCATAAATGCATGAATTAACATTTCTGCATTTGACATTGAGAGCATAGGTCTCAGTTTAGATATATTTTTAAGATGAAAAAGTGCAGTTTTACAAATGCTAGAAACGTGGTGGTCAAAGGAAAGATTGCTATTAAATAGCACACCTCGGTTCCTGACTGATGAAGAAGAATCGAGAGAATAGCCATCAAGTGTTAGACAGTGTTCTAGGATATTACTTGTGTGGTTTTTAGGTCCGATAATTAACACCTCTGTTTTTTCAGAATTTAGTAGTAAGAAATTATTCATCCAGTTTTTTATATCGACTATGTATTCCATAATTTCTCAATTTTGTGTGTTTCACCAGGCCGTGAAGAAATATAGAGCTGAGTATCATCAGCATCACAATGAAAGCTAACCCCATGTTTCCTGATGATATTTCCCAAGGGTAACATGTAAAGCATGAAAAGTAGCGGCCCTAGTACTGAGCTTCGAGGTACTCCATACTGCACCTGTGATCGATATGATACCTCTTCATTCACTGCTACGAATTGATGGCGGTCAGATAAGTACAATTTGAACCATGCTAATGCACTTCCACTAATGCCAACAGAGTTTTCAAGTCTATTCAAAATAATTTTGTGATCGATAATGTTGAACGCAGCGCTAAGATCCAGGAGCACTAATAGAGAGATACAACCACGATCAGATGATAAGAGCAGGTAACTTGTCACTCTAATGAGAGCAGTCTCAGTACTATGAGATGGTCTAAATCCTGACTGGAAATCCTCAGAGATATCATTTTTCTCTAAGAAGGAATATAATTGTGAGGATGCTACCTTTTCTAGTATCTTTGAAAGAAAAGGGAGATTCGAGGTCGGTCTGTAATTACATTTACATTTACATTTAGAAATTTTACAGACGCTTTTATTCAAAGCGACTTACAATTGGGGAATACAATACATAAAGCGATTAATCTTGAAGAGGCAAACAGACAGAAAGTGCTCATAACACCAAGTCTCAGGCACTGTTCAAATAAGTACAAGCTAGCAAGGGAAGGAGAGAAAGAGAAAGATTTTTAAAAAGTGAAAGTTTTTTTTATTACATTTTTTACTTTTTTTAGGATGAAGTCAAGTAGTGTTGAAAGAGATTTCAGATTTCAGTTGTTGCTTGAAGATTGACAGGGATCCCTCACTAGCAGATCTCAGACTTCTGGAGGGGATGTAGATTCGTAATAGTGAGTGGAAGTAGGTGGGTGCTGAGCCTGTGGTTGTTCTATATGCAAGCATCAGTGTCTTGAACTGGATGCGAGCTGCAACTTGCAGCCAGTGCAAGGAGACAAAGACAAGTGTAACATGGGCTCTTTTGGACTCGTTGAAGACCAGTCATGCTGCTGCATTCTGAATCATTTGTAGAGGTTTGATTGTGTTTGATGGAAGTCCAGTCAGAAGAGCAATGCAGTAGTCCAGCCTGGAAATGACAAGGGCCTGGACAAGAAGTTGTGCAGCATGCTCTGTCAGAAAGGGCCTGATCTTTCTGATGTTGTGTAGGGAAAACCTGCAAGATCGAGAAGTCTTTGCAATGTGCTCTTTGAAGGTCAGCTTGTCATCAAAGATTACACCAAGATTCCTGGCCGAAGTTGATGGGGGAATTGTTGATGAACCTAACTGAATCGTGAAGTCATGCTGTAGAGTTGGAGTGGCAGGGAAGACAAGAAGCTCAGTCTTTGCCAGTATGAGCTGTAGCTGATGTTCTTTCATCTATGCCAAAATGTCTGCCAGGCAGCCTGAGATCCGTGCAGCTACCGTTGGATCGTCTGGTCAAAATGAGAGATAGAGCTGTGTGTCATCACCATAGAAATGGTAGGAGAAGCCATGTGCCTGTATGATGGGACCCAGTGATGTAGTGTATGTGGAGAAGAGGAGGGGTCCAAGAACCGATCCTTGGGGAACCCCAGTGACCAATTGATGTGCTTTGGATACCTCCCCTCCCCAGGCCACCCTGAAAGACCGACCAGTGAGATAGGATTCGAAGTGGAATCCCAGTGATGTCCAGTGATGAGAGGGTGAACAGGAGGATCTGATGATTGACAGTGTCAAAAGCGGCAGACAGCAGAATGAGGACAGATGATTTGGATAATTGGATCTAATTAACTAGATCTTTGGGGTCAAGTTGTATTTTTTTAATAAGAGGCTTAATAACAGCCAATTTAAAGGTTTTGGGGACATACCCTAATGACAATGACAAATTAATAATAGCCAAAAGAGGATCTATGACTTCTGGAAGCACCTCTTTTAGTAGTTTAGATGGAATAGGGTCTAACATACATGTTGTTGGTTTAGCTGATTTAACAAGTTTATACAATTCTTCCTCTCCTATAGTAGAGAATGAGTGGAACTGTTCCTCAGGGGATCTATAGTGCACAATTTGATGTGATACTGCAGCTGCATGGTTACAGTTTGATCTCTAATAGTATTGATTTTGGAAGTAAAATAGTTAATAAAGTCATTACTGCTGTGCTGCTGGGAAATGTCAACACCAGTTGATGTTTTATTTTTTGTTAATTTTGCCACTGTATTGAATAAATACCTGGGGATATGTTTGTTTTCTTCTAAAAGAGATGAAAATAATCAGATCTAGCAGTTTTTAAATGCGTTTCTGTAGGATAGGGTACTTTTCTGCCAAGCCATACAAAATACTTCTAGTTTTGTTTTCCTCCAGCTGCACTCCATTTTCCAGGCTGCTCTCTTTAGGGCACAAGTGTGCTCATTATACCACAGTGTTTACTACTAGTATACCACTATTTTCCTTAATCTTCCTAAGCATAAAGGAGCAACCGTATCTAAAGTGCTAGAAAATAGAGAATCCATACTTTCTGTTACATTTACATTTAGTCATTTAGCAGACGCTTTTATCCAAAGCGACTTACAATTGGGGAGTACATAAAGCGATTAATCTTGAAGAGGCAAACATACAGAGGAAGTGCCAATAACACTAAGTCACAGGCATTGTTCAAATAAGTACAAGCTAGCAAGGGAAGGAGAGAAAGATAAAGAGAAAGATGAAGATTTTGAAAAAGTGAAAGAATTTTTTTTTTTTTTTTTTTTTTTTATGTAATCAAGTAGAGTTGAAAGAGATGAGTTTTCAATTGTTGCTTGAAAATTGACAGGGATCCAGCATTCCGGATGGGGATGGGAAGATCATTCCACCGGCCAGGAACGGTGAAAGAGAATGTTCTGGAGAGTGATTTTGAGCCTCTCTGTGATGGTACCACGAGGCGTCGCTTACTAGCAGATCTCAGACTTCTGGAGGGGATGTAGATTCGTAATAGTGAGTGGAAGTAGGTGGGTGCTGAGCCTGTGGTTGTTCTATATGCAAGCATCAGTGTCTTGAACTGGATGCGAGCTGCAACTGGTAGCCAGTGCAAGGAGACAAAGAGAGGAGTAACATGGGCTCTTTTGGGCTCGTTGAAGACCAGTCGTGCCGCTGCATTCTGAATCATTTGTAGAGGTTTTATTGTGTTTGATGGAAGTCCAGCTAGAAGAGCATTGCAGTAGTCCAGTCTAGAAATGACAAGGGCCTGGACAAGAAGTTGTGCAGCATGCTCTGTCAGAAAGGGCCTGATCTTTCTGATGTTGTGTAGTGCAAACCTGCAAGATCGAGCAGTCTTTGCAATGTGCTCTTTGAAGGTCAGCTGGTCATCGAAGATTACACCAAGATTTCTGACCGAAGCTGATGGGGTAATTGTTGATGAACCTAACTGAATCGTGAAATCATGCTGTAGAGTTGGAGTTGCAGGGAAGACAAGAAGCTCAGTCTTTGCCAGGTTGAGCTGTAGATGGTTTTCTTTCATCCAAGCCGAGATGTCCACCAGGCAGCCTGAGATCCGTGCAGCTACCGTTGGATCATCTGGTCGAAATGAGAGATAGAGCGGTGTGTCATCAGCATAGAAATGGTAGGAGAAGCCATGTGCCTGTATGATGGGAGCCAGTGATGTAGTGTATGTGGAGAAGAGGAGGGGTCCAAGAACCGATCCCTGGGGAACCCCAGTGACCAATTTATGTGCTTTGGATACCTCCCCTCCCCAGGCCACCCTGAAAGACCGACCAGTGAGATAGGATTCAAACCAGCGAAGTGGAATCCCAGTGATATCCAGTGATGAGAGGGTGGACAGGAGGATCTGGTGATTGACAGTGTCAAAAGCGGCAGACAGATCCAGCAGAATGAGGACTGATGACTTGGAATTGGCTTTTGCAATTCGCAGGTCTTCAGTGACTGAGAGTAGCGCAGTCTCAGTTGAATGGCCACTCCTGAAACCTGACTGTTTATTGTCCAGTTTGTTGTTCTGTGAAAGAAACAATGAGACCTGGTTAAAGACAACTCGTTCGAGTGTTTTGGCAATGAATGGAAGGAGAGAGACAGGTCTGTAGTTTTCTAAAAGAGAAGTGTTTAATGTAGGTTTTTTGAGCAGTGGGGTTACCCGAGCCTGCTTGAATGCAGTGGGGAAGATGCCTGTGAGGAGAGATGTGTTGATAATGTGTGTGAGTGCTGGTAGGAGTGCGGGAGAGATTGCTTGGAGAAGGTGTGAGGGGATAGGGTCTAGAGGACATGTTGTAGGATGGCTGGAGAGGAGAAGTTTGGATACTTCCGCCTCAGTGAGGGGACAGAAGGAGAATATGGGAGTTTGAGCAGTGGATCTAGTTGGTTTGGGGTCCTGTGTGAGTGGAGGTGAAAACTGACTGCTGATTGTTTTAGTTTTGTTTGTAAAAAAAGTTGCAAAGTTATCCGCTGTTATAGACGTGGTGGGAGGTGGTGAAGGGGGACAGAGGAGAGAATTAAATGTTCTAAAGAGATTACGCATATCTGGAGCATTGTTGATCTTGTTATGGAAATGTGACGATTTGGCAGTGTGGACTTCAGCGGAGAAAGATGAAAGAAACGATTGATACATACTCAGGTCCGACGGCTCGTTTGATTTTTGCCATTTTCTCTCTGCCGCTCGGAGTCTGGTCCGATGTTCACGAAGAACATCAGATAACCAGGGGTTAGAAGGGGCAGTCCGTGCTGGCCTGGAGGAGAGAGGACAAATGTCATCTAGACAAGTGGTTAAAGTAGAGCATAAAGTATCAGTAGCAGCATTCACATCCAGAGATGAGAAATGGGTAGGTGAGGGAAGAGAGGAGGATACTACAGAGGAAAGATGTGAGGGAGAAAGGGAGCGTAGGTTTCGTCTAAAAGTAACCGGTACGGGGGTTGGTGGCACCCTGGTAGCAAAGTGTAATGTGAATTTAATGAAGAAATGGTCAGAGATATGTAGTGGTTGTACCAGAATGTTATCTGCAGTACAATCGCGTGTGTAAATTAAATCAAGTTGGTTGCCTGATTTGTGAGTGCTAGTAGTGGTAAGGCGTTTGAGATCAAATGAAGCTAGGAGCGAATGAAAGTCTGTAGCATAAGGCTTTTCTAGATGAATGTTGAAATCGCCAAAAACTAAGAGTGGGGTTCCATCCTCCATGAAAGAGGACAGCAACCCATCCAGCTCCTCTAGGAAGTGGGCTAGAATTTGGCCAGGGGGACGGTAGATTACCACAATCTGGAGTTTTATAGGAGCCATTACAGTAATCGCATGAGATTCAAATGAGTTGTAATTGCATAGGGGCGAGTGGGTTGAGTATTTCCAATTATTTGAAATGAGCAGACCAGTGCCCCCACCCCGGCCAACATGACGTGGGGTGTGAGAGAAAGAGAAATTGTTAGAGAGGGCAGCTGGAGTTGCTGAATCTTCTGGACGAATCCAGGTCTCAGTCAAGCCTAAGATGCTGAGAGTGGATTGTAAAGAAAAAGCGGAAATGAAGTCTGCTTTGTTGACAGCTGACTGACAATTCCAGAGAGCCATAGAGAAAGAAAGAGGTGTAGTAGAAGATGTAGAGATGGGGTGCTGGTTAGCAAGATTACGTTGCCGTCTGCGTGTGATGTTAGAGCGTGGTCGAGAGACAACCGGAATGGTTTTGAAACACATAATAGAGGTGGAAGGATAGAGGATAGCAAAGGAGAGTGTGTGAGGGAAGGGGAAAAAAATTATACCTAAATGCGTTGCCGGTGCTCGGGTAAAGTCGCGCAGGAAAAAGTCGCTTGTCTTTACACTCGTCTGTCTTCAAACGAGGACGCTCAACGCTTCTGCAGACGCTTCCGCGTCAGCCTTGGACATCAAATAAATACACAGTATAATTAAGAGAATAGAGTGAAAACAGCTGTGAAAGGCTTCTGATTAGCCCAGCCAATAAGCCTAACAGAGTGCTAATGGCTCGCGACGAAACTAACACCTTGCCCAAGGAGCAATGGAATCGCAAATGATTTATAATTACCAGAAAGTGCAATCACAACTATCAACCAACGAAAATGCAGACTACAAATAGGTAGGAAACGAAATATTCCTTCCTAGTAGCAAGGAAATTATTTCAACAACAGATCTATGAACAAGTATAAAAGGGACTCACAATCTGACGTCCGTTTCTTCTGGTGACTAATCGGCTTCTCCCAAATTAAGGCAAGAACCAAGCGGTTAAATACTTTCACAGTTGCTGTGAAAGGCTTCTGATTAGCCCAGCCAATAAGCCTAACAGAGTGCTAATGGCTCGCGACGAAACTAACACCTTGCCCAAGGAGCAATGGAATCGCAAATGATTTATAATTACCAGAAAGTGCAATCACAACTATCAACCAACGAAAATGCAGACTACAAATAGGTAGGAAACGAAATATTCCTTCCTAGTAGCAAGGAAATTATTTCAACAACAGATCTATGAACAAGTATAAAAGGGACTCACAATCTGACGTCCGTTTCTTCTGGTGACTAATCGGCTTCTCCCAAATTAAGGCAAGAACCAAGCGGTTAAATACTTTCACAGTTGCTGTGAAAGGCTTCTGATTAGCCCAGCCAATAAGCCTAACAGAGTGCTAATGGCTCGCGACGAAACTAACACCTTGCCCAAGGAGCAATGGAATCGCAAATGATTTATAATTACCAGAAAGTGCAATCACAACTATCAACCAACGAAAATGCAGACTACAAATAGGTAGGAAACGAAATATTCCTTCCTAGTAGCAAGGAAATTATTTCAACAACAGATCTATGAACAAGTATAAAAGGGACTCACAATCTGACGTCCGTTTCTTCTGGTGACTAATCATCAAGTGTTTCTGTACTGTTGGATATGCTGAGGAATTGAGATAAATCAATAAGATTACTTACAAAGCAGTCTTTTGTGGTAGAAGTGATGGTTCCACCATATTTGTAAGAAGGAATTGAATTTAAAGCTTTAGCTTTATGAAGTTTACACAAGACTAGATCGTGATCTGATATATCATCGTTTTGCTGCAGAACTTCAACCCCATTAACATCTATTCCATGTGACAGTATTAAATCTAAAGTATTATTTCAACAATGAGTAGGTCCTGACACGTGTTGTCTAACCCCGATAGAGCTCAGAATGTCTGTGAATGCTGATCCTAATGCATTTTTTTCATAATCTACGTGGATATTAAAATCACCAACAATTAAGACTTTATCTGCAGCCAGCACTAACTCTGATAGAAAATCACCAAATTCTTTAATAAAGTCTGTATGGTGCCTTGGTGGTCTGTACACAATAGCCAGTAAAAACATCACAGGGAATTTATCATTAATACGTTTTTCTCTAGATAATGTTATATGAAGCACCATTACTTCAAAGGAGTTATACTTAAAGCCTGTCTTCTGAGAAATACTGAGAGTATTGCTATAAATTGTGGCAACACCTCCTCTGCCTTTTGGACGCGGCTCATTTTTATAACAGTAATCTTTAGGACAGACTCGAAATAATGTATTTATCTGTTTTTAGCCAGGTTTCTGTCAAACAGAGCACATCTAGTTTATGATCAGTGATCATATCATTTACAAAAAGCGCTTTCGTAGAAAGGGACCTTATATTCAATAAGCCAAGCTTCAAGTGTCCCCCCCAACCCCAACAGCTCAGACTGATCATAGTATAACATCTGCGGTGCGGGAGCAGTCTGGGTGCATTTAAAATCTCACGCGCTGCCGCTGATGTCATACATTATTAGGCAGTGCAGTGCAGCTTTAAGTAGAATTTATGAGCAGAACACACCTACTACTGTCTGGTTCGCTGCCAATCAGTTCCCGAATACGATGCCATTGGATTAGAGTGCTATCAATTACACAGCTCAAAAAGGAGAAGCACAATTTCGCCGGCTGTAGACCACGTCTCTGTTCATTGTAAGCATTAAATAATAATATAGGCCTTTTGAAAAGCTCAAAATTAATGTTGAAAGCTCCTTAGAGTTTGGGCTTATTTGTATTGCCGCGATGCACCAGCACTGCTTAAAATAGAAATCGCTATGTTACGTTTCTTCCTGTTGTTTCAAAGATTAAAGGCACAATCACTTTCCCAACTAGTCTGCACTCTGCAATAACGTGGTAAACGCTAAAATGTGGGGTTTTAATAATTTTAGCGTTCTGACTCTTGGCGTTTTAAGATGAAGAATAGTAAACATCTGTATGTATTAAATAAACAAACTATTTTGCGTGGTCTTTTTTTTTGAATGTCCAAAAACATCTTAACATTAAATTATTTTGTCTTTAATCAGATTATGATATTGCTATTAAATATACTATTTGTGTAATACTGAAGATTAAAGACAGAATTTTGTGTAAAAAAAAAATTAAAAGTGGACAAAGTAAGGCACAGCAGCAATACGTTCAATGTTTCTTCAGAAGAAAGCACATCAAAGACAGACAGGTGCAGGTCAGAGCAGAGCCAATCCACCAGGCAGGGGCAAGTAGGCCAGCAAATTACCTGGCAGCACAGGTCAGAGCTGGCCAGTGAGGACCAAACCAGCAGCCATCTATCTGCAGCAAGAGAACATGAGCATTTTTTTTTTAAAGTTGACTAGACACACACACAACAGATACACACACACACACTCTTCCCACTTGTGTTGGGGCGCATGACCTTTCCCATGGCCCCCCCCCCCCCCCCCGACTGGATCTTCTCACAATATAAGTCTTTGCAATCACCTTTTATCTATTTAACACATCCCTCCTGAATAAAAGTATTACTTTCTTAATTACCGAACCCACACTTTTGAATAGTAGTGCAAATTGAAACACAAAATTAATATTTTGAATAAACACTGTTCTTTTTATTTATCAAAGAATCCTGAAAAAAATATCACAGGTCCCAAATAATATAAAGCAGCTCAACAGTTTCAACATTGATAATAAATCAGAATATTAGAATGATTTCTGAAGGATCATGTGACACTGAAGACTGAAGCAATGGTTATTCAGAGGAATAAATTATATTTTAAAATATATAAAAATAGAACACTAGAAAAATAGAACACAGGACACTGGAAGGGGTCAGCAATAGTTGCGTTTTCATAGGGATCCCATTACGTCAGTCACTCTGACGTTACGTCACGTTTGACTGACTGACAGGAACGTCTCAGTTACGTATGCAACCCTCGTCCCATCGGCACAGTTGCTGTACTACCGCTGTACGGCCGAGGCACACAGTCTCGGCTCCTCAGGAAAAAAACGATGTGCATTTGCACACGCTCACGCGCTAAGGGGCGGAGTGCGCGTGGCGAAACATGCATGCCAACTGTCATTGGCTTGTTTTGTTAACACTCTATGGTGATTGGGCTCTCGGGCGAGATCCCATTACGTCAGTCACTCTGATGTTACCTCTCCATTCCCTCCTTCAGGGAATGAGGGTTACGTACGTAATCGAGACGTTACATGTATTTAGATTTTTTTTGTCTGTTCAGACTGCAGTCACTTTTGTTCGCATATCCACACCATCCATGTCTGAAGTAGTGACAAGGCAAACGTGTGTAAGATAACCAAGCAATGGACACTGATTATATTTCTCATGAGGTTATGATCCAATCTGAACACGTCACAGTCTGTCATAGTGTACAAACAGGTGAGGGTGGCAAATGCTGGTTCTACACTTATGCAAGTTTGGGATCATTAAGCTGTTTGAATGTTTTTGAAAGTAGTCACTTTTGCTCTCCAAGTCTGTATTTATTTGATTGTTTCCAATTTAAATGTATTTCCATTTACATATATCCTGTGATGCAAAGCTTTTTTTTTGTTGCATCATCATCACTCCAGTATTCAGTGTCACACGATCCTTCATAAATCATTCTAAAATGCCGATTTGCTGCTCAAGAAACATTTCTGATTATTATCATTATCGAAAAGAGTATTTGCTGATTAATATTTTTATACAAACTGTGATACATTTCAGGAGTGTTTGACGAATAGAAAGTTTAAAAGAACAGCATTTATTTGTAACTTTGTAAATGGTTTTACGGTCATTCTTGATTTAATTTTTTTAAATAAAAACCTGCCCTTAATCTTTTAGTATATAGACCCATAAAAATCATGTTAGCTGTTGGGAATGCATCATCATCTGGAATTTTGATTCAATTCATTAAACACTAACAAGTCCCACTTTTCTCACATTATCTCGTTGAAAACCATAAAAAATAACACTTATTTTCAACATTCACTCTCATCTAGTTCCACGCAAAGCATGCTGGGAACTAGAAAGTTTCATTTCACATAAAACTGTTAAATATACTTCTGTCCTACAAATTTTATTACAGTCAATTGCATGTAATGAATGTAGGTTATGAAAAAAGGTTCAAGACTTAATGCTTTAGCTCATTTTAATTAATTCAAACAAGCAGCAAAATGTTTTGAGTGAACTGTGTAAGTGTGAACATTCTGAAATCTCCATTTGTGGTCCACAGCGACATGAGGGTGAGTAAATCATTTCAGAATTAGAAATTTGTCACAAACGATTTCTTTAAACAAAATAAATTAACTTCTTTTGCTAAATTAACAAGTGTAGTTATAAACCTTCAAGTCAAGTATTTTTGCAATTACTTAACAAAACAAACTCTGAAACTGTAACAGACTTTGAAATGCACAATCCCGTGATCTACCATCATTTACAATATAACTCACGGGGAAAGGAAGATTCGTTTTATTTTCAGTGAAGGACACACAGGAACCATTCACAAACATTCATAACACATCTTTCATTATGTGTGCTAACGGTGTGGATCTCAACTCTGATCCTTGGAATCCAAGCACTGCACTTTTACCTCCTTTATTTACACTCAATTCAGACTATAATATTACTAGCAGACAGCTGCATGAACTGAAGTGATGCAGGTCTCCAGGTCCGGAGTTAAAAACCACTGTGCTCAAATATCACCAACATTAGTGCCATTTATACCCTGATGTCAGAACGTACAAAGAGACCACAGACAGTGTCAACTCTCATTACGGGAGTGTCTTAAATATAACTTGAACTGTGAGTCTTCACCTTCAGATTGGAGATACACAAAGTGGATAATCTGGCTACAACATGACATATTGGCACAGAAACAAAGGGAAACTGAAAAATAAGTGCTCGGTCTAAACTTCCTCACTCAAAAACGAAAGCAAATACTTAATGTCTTTCAACGAAACATCACAAATTGTTGCTTCCCGCATGTAAAAAAAAGGAATACTGAACTTGCTTTTACAAATACGTGACACGTCAGGCTTGAAGAGCTGAGCTTGGCTGTGCAGGAGGAGAGTAATGAAAAAACCGAGACAGCTGGAAGGGCAAACACAAACTCCACCTGTGGTAACACAATCCCCGTCCCTGTCTTATTCGGTCTGTCAGTCTCTGAGGGCGGTTTGTGTGAGCGTGTCGGTGTCTCATTTGACTTTGCCATCGCCCTGCGTCTCTTCCTCCACCACTAAAACGGGCAAATTGTGGAACTGACCGTTGGTATCAAGCTGTATCTCCTCCTCTGTCTTGCTGTGCACCACCTCCTCGCCTCCTTCCACCACAGTTTCCCCGCCCTCAGCTTCCTCGCCCTCGAGCTGCATTTCCATGACGCTCACGCTGTGGTTGGCGTCGGCCGGGTCGATTTCGATCAGGGTGGTGTTGTCTTGGTTCTCGTCCTCCTGCACAACACTGACGATGCTCTCTTGCATCACTACAGTACCAGCCACCATCTGACCCTCCTGGGCTATGCCGGCGGCCGCCCTCTGTGTGAACTGGACAAGCTCGACAGGGTTCACAAGCTGCCCGTGGTCCGGCATGGCTGTGGCGCCCAGTAGCGTGAACCCAGACGCTGGATGGAGCGCGATGGCTTCGGTTTTTCCATCCAAACCCGCAGTAAATCTGGTGAAGAGCTGTGAGCCTGCGGGGAGGGCGTGTAGGGTGACCATGTTGGAGGATTGGTTGAGGCCGGCCACCGTGAACGACTGGCCGATGGAGGAGAGGGTGATGGGGGAGAGCACGGTGAACTGCTGGGGCTGGAGGGCGAGTGGCTGGGCGACGGACGTCCCGAGCACAGTTGTAGAGGCGGGACGCTGGAGGCGGGGGCGTTTGGGAACGCGTTTAGGTGGAGGTGTAGAGGGGAGAACCAGACTGCTGAGGGCCTGGGATTGAGACAACCAGCTGAGCGACTGCTGCCGCTTCTGCTCCTCCACCTGTTGTTCCAATGCTAAACACAAACACAAGAGACGGCGCTGTTTTCAGAGAACTGAAACAATTTATGAGACTGACCAGTTCTCACTATAAACTATTCACTTTTAATTTTCATCATTAAACTCTTAATTTGTTGCTTATTAATGGTTAGTAAGGTAGTTGTTAAGTTTAGGTTTGAGATTTGATTAAAGGCCCATTCACACCAAGAACGAGAATTATAAAGATAATGATATTAGCATCCATGCCAGCAGACGATATTGTTTGTTTATTCTTAAAGCATGCTCGTCTACCTCTTTAAATTCTTGGGCTTGTAACAGCAATATTGATTATGATTGGCTGTCAATATTTGTATCATTCATCACCAGGAAAAAAATTGTCCTGAAAGTGATTCCAACGATATCGTTTCTTTGTACCTTTATCGTTCTATTTTTGGTGTGGACTCTGATAATTTTTAATACTAAGAATGATTTTTACAACTACATATTTATCTTTATAGTTATCGTTCCTGTGTGAATGGGCATTTAGGGATCTAGAATATGGTCATGCAGACTAAAGACCGATTCTTTAGAATCTTAAATCTTAAAAAACCTAATACCTCATACCTAAATGTAAATGTAAAACCATTCTCAATATTAAAGGCAGGGTAGGTGATTTGGTTCAAAAACGTTTTTTTTTTTATGCTGTTTAAAAGTCTCTTTTGCTTCATTAAACTCCTGATGTACTGCTTATTAATAGTTAAGGTAGTTGTTAATTTTAAGTATGGGGTTTAATTAAAGGTGGGGTATGTCATTTTTCAAAAACGCTTTAGAAAACTTTGGCCGAGTGCCAAAACAAACTTGTAGCCAATCAGCAGTAAGGGGCATGTCTACTTATGATACGGTGGAGAGAGCGTTCAGTGAACAGCCAAGCCAAGTGACAGAAAGATAGAGATGGCGGATAAAAAACAAAAGTGGAAAACGTCTGCAGAACAATAAGGCAAGAAGTAGGACCCCTGTAAATTAGGGGTTGCAAAGACTAATAGACTTCAATGCTTTGCCATGATGCTTTAGGCTTGACGTCGACTAGTCACTGGTCCTATAGAGGGTGCAACAGGATAAGAAATCCACATTTACTGTTTTTACAAACAGTTAAAATTACAAATTAATACATACTCTGAAAGCGCTCCACTAGACATTAAAATGCTTAAAATTTAAGCATCCAGTAATGCAGTAATAACAGGAGAATGCATGTTTTAAATAGATTATTGTACAGGTAAGTTAATCACGTTCTAATCTACTGCGCTGCTGCACTGTAACGCACACACAGGCTACAGACAGTACAATACATCACGAGATCGCACGCACAGAATCATTCAGCACAGAAAGGTATTGTTTTGTGATTTCTCAATAAAATAGCTTAGAAACTGAAAAGTTCGAACATATATTTCTTAATAACTAAATCCCACAGCTTCACTACTAGTAGAGAGACGCTGCCAGGTAGATTTAATTCACACACAACGCTCTCAATAATGCATTCATTCATATGATTGTAATCTTTACTGTGCTACTTATCTGTATCTAATTTAGAATGAGCAGAAATCTGTGAGAAATATAACGACACAAAGACTAAAGAACTGATAAAAATAAGCTGTTATAGGAGCAATAGCCATGTGGAAGTGCTGTGTCATATTTCATAGCTGTGCACAAGGTGTTTGTCACAGCTCCAGTTGAAAATGATTTGAAATTTGTGTCAGTACGTCATAAATAGAACGCGGCAGTAGCAGCTTTCTGTCGGAGATTTGTTGCGCCGTGCAGCATCCAGTGTAGACTGGACTGATTATAATGACTTCTATAGTATTTTGTCGCACCGTTACGGTGTAACATTGGGTTTGCTTTGTTTCATAGAACTAATTGTTGCCTGGGTTGCGTAGGCTGCGTATGTGTGGGGCGGAGCTATCAAAATAGGCGCAAGACCCTTTTGGGGTAGGGGCGTGTTTGTTTTGGTGATTTCAAATATCAACATTGATGTCCAGAAATTGCTTACCCCACCTTTAAGGGATCTAGAATATGGTCATGCAGACTAAAGTCCCATTCTCACCAAGAATGATAACTATAAAGATAACATTAAAGATATAGTTCTAAAAACCGTTCTCAATATTAAAAAAAAATTGTTATGCTGGTTGAAAGGCTCTTTTGCATCATTAAACTCCTGATTTGCTGCTTATTAGTAGTTATTGTAGAACGGTTAGTTCCACTTCTCAATTCTGATTGGTCAGCAGCTGTTTTATTCATGATAAAGCACAGCTAAGACCGATTCACCCAGTAGTTCTGTGTATCACTACACAACAACCTTAGCAACCACCCTTAGCAACATAAATTATCAATAATATATAATTAAAACTGTGTTTTGTATAATGTATTTCAGTAAAATGGTTACACTTTATTTCGATAGTCCACTTTATACATTCTACTAACTATAAGTAACTTTGTAACTACATGTCAACTAATTATCGTTAGTTTGCAACTATATGCCTACTAACTCTCAGTAGGGTTGGTTTAGGGTTAGTAGAATAAGTTGACATACTTGCAAAGTTTCTCAAACTCAGTATATTGTTTGTTGTGGACCCATCAAAATAAAGTGTTAGAAGATATTAAGCAGACAGTCTACTAATACTCTAATACACACCCTTCCACTTCGCATCGTGCCTAACAACGTCTTTCTCCGTGATTTATTCACAATATAGCCTAGAGTACCTTATTGTTTATGTAAGGTAGGGGTGTCCTCAACTAAGGATTTTCATAGTCGAATCGAAATTTTCGATTCTTACCGATATTCAATTGGTAGTCTAATCATATGTTTGGGGGCGGGGCAACATACATTACTAAGAGTCAAGTCAGATATTCGACAGTAATCATTACTGACGTTTTATGTTTTGATTAAAAGATAGTTAACATCAAACGTCAGCGAAACCCAAGAATTCACAAAAAAATTCAATAGTGCTCTAATTATAACGTTATGTAGGCTATATGCCATAGTTATTAATGTTCTGCATTTCTGTTTTGAGCTGCGTGCGCTGAAGATGACCAGTAAAATTAAGCTTATGAGAGCTCTTTTTTTTAATGAATGGGATTTAACTAATTTCTCTAATACAGAATACGCTTCGTTATTTATGTTACAACTTTACAGGCTATCTACACAAAATGCCCTGAGTGCACAAGTGAACGTGTATGCACGGCTCTGAATTAACTTTTGTGGATGCGTTCTTCATGCAACAACGTGCAGAAACACGGCAGCTAAACTCAAAATTAACAGCATTTTCTTATAATAGTGTAGTCATTATAATGTTATGTATATGACAGTCCGAGTCATAGTCATTAATATTATTGTTGTTTATCCAGCTCGCGATGCGTGCTGAAGAGATAATCACCATAGCAGCCTACTACAATTAAGTGCTTTTACTGCAGCGCAACTTAACCAAATGCATCTCATACAAGATAAATAATAGTAGACCTACTGTATGTACACGATATATAAAGAAGCCAAAATGTTTTGAAATAACTTTTACCCTACCTGATCGAATAAAAATCCTCTTTCACTCTGTCTGTATCAATATTATCCCACAGCAGCCGTCGTGTAAAGCCCTCCTCGTGAGAAGACCAAAGAGTGTAAAGACCATTGACTCTACCGTGCAACTCCACTGGGCAGGGACACCGGCAAGGATATAAGTATCGCTTTTTATTTATCCTCTTTCCTACAACTTGTTTCACTTCGGTTTTAGTTTTTTATAACCAATTCTTACTATGTGTAAGTAAGTTGTTGTTTTAAAACGTGTGTTTGGCTCAGTGTTATTTTTATTTTTTTTATTGCAGGATTACTGATAAACCAATGTAGTTTGATTTGTATTTGTTATCTATTTTAGTTTTAGTTACAGTTGTAGTAATGGTGTCATTTTATTAGTTTTTTTTTAATTACAAGTTTTAGTTTTGGATGAATAAATGAATGAATAAATGATGCATTTGAATGAATGAATGATGCATGAATGATGCATTTATAAATCATATAGTTTTGTTTAATTTGAGTTATTTTAGTACTTCAACATACTACATGGAAATGATATAATATATATATGGGTGTTTGGCTTAGTGTTATGTTAGAATCATTATTATACTCATACTTTTTGTTGCTTTAATATTTTGAAATGTTTTAGCTTTATTTTATTTATTTTATTTAAATGTTTAGTTTTGAAATGTTGTTGTATGCATTTGTCATTTTATTTAATTTATTTTCTTAAATGTGTTTGTGTATATATAGTATTTATAGAGTTTTTACTAATAGTTTTAGTTACTTTTTCTTATTTGTAAGTCACTTTGGATAAAAGCGTCTGCTAAATGACTAAAAGTAAAGAAAAGTAAAGTAAGCACGATATTACGATATTTCTTCAAAAGCAGATTGTGGAGTCATTTTTATCGTCCACAATCAAAAATCGTCATATCGCACACCCCTATAATGGACATATACTAATTTGAAACCACTCACTTGTCAGTGCTCTGAGGACCTGCGTCTGCTCCGGGTTCGTCATTTGCCGTCGAACATTCACAATTTGTTTGATGGAGTCCAGCAGATCAAAAACTTGTGCCAGGTTACTCAGAACCGCAATCTCTGCAAGATTCACAGATCACATGATCACATCTCACACACACACACACACACACACACACACACACACACATACCTACTTAACTATCAAATGAGGACACATGACTGAACACCCTACCTTTGGGTACACCTATTTCTCAAGGGTCTAGAGACAAAAGAAAGGTATGGCTGCGATACAGGAGATGCTCTCTTTACACTTATCAGTTGATATTCTCAATAAAAGCCTTCTATAAAGACCTGACATTTTACCTTCACTTTAGGGACAAGTATTTTTGATGTCACTTTTGGGGACAAACACAAATTCTGATCAAGCAACAATTTAAGGACTTTGGTGATACACAAACTCTGGTTAAGTTATACTTTTAGGACTTTGTGGTTGTGCTAAAATGCATCATCCTAACAAGAAACATAAGTAGAATTACAACTCAAAGTGTCAATATTGTCTAGAAAACAAGCTAGTGCAGAGATTAAGGCATTATACACTAAAGAGTTTGGTTTTTTAAGATAATTAAAAATAGATAAACTATATTTCTTCTGACTAGTAACTTGAAATCAGGTGTCTTCAGGACAGAAGACACTTTACTGAGCACTACCTGCATCCTTCTAATTAATTTAGTATCTTGTGGAGATTTAATCTCAGCTGAGTTGCCTTTTGCTGCTCACTGAAGGCTCATAGACATTAAGACATCATTTTCTCTATAGAGCTCTATAGCAGGGGTCACCAAACTTGTTGGTGGTGTCCTGAAGAGTTTATCTCCAACCCTAATCAAACACACCTGAAGCAGCTAATCAAGGTCTTGCTTGGTATACATGAAACTTCAAGGCAGGTGTGTTGCCTCCAAGGAGGCAAGTTGGAGCTAAGCTCCGCAGAACACCGGCCCTCCAGGACAGAGTGAGGTGACCCCTGGTCTATAGCAATTACAAATAACTTGATGCGTCTCCATTAAAAAAAGTTTCGGAATACAACAGAAACACAAACTGCTTAAGTGATGCTTTAGAGAGACTGAGATACACAAACCTCAATCAAATTACATTTTGGGGACTCCCCAAGATACACAAACTTTGCTTAAGTGACATTTCGGGGACTCTGAGATACACAAACTCTGATTAAGTGACACTTTGGGGACTCCGGGATACACATACTCCGCTTAAGTGACACTTTGGGAACTCCGGGAAACACATACTCCGCTTAAATGATACTTTGAGGACTCTGAGATACACAAACTCTGCTTAAGTGATACCTTGGGGACTCAAAGATAAACAAACTCCGCTTAAGTGACACTTTGGGGACTCCGGGATACACATACTCCGCTTAAATGATACTTTGAGGACTATGAGATACACAAACTCTGCTTAAGTGACATTTCGGGGACTCTGAGATACACAATCTCTGCTTAAGTGACACTTTGGGAACTCTGAGATATACAACTCCGGTTAAATTATACTTTCAGGACTCTGATATACACAAACTCTGCTTAAGTGACATTTTGGGGACTCTGAGATACACAAACTCTGATTAAGTGAAATTTCGGGGACTCTGAGATACACAATCTCTGCTTAAGTGACACTTTGGGAACTCTGAGATATACAAACTCTGATTAAGTGATACATTGGGGACTCCGAGATGCACAAACTCCGCTTAAGTGACACTTTGGGGACTCCGGGATACACATACTCCGCTTAAATGATAGTTTGGGGACTCCGGGAAACACATACTCCCGCTTAAATGATACTTTGAGGACTCCGGGATACACATACTCCGCTTAAATGATACTTTGAGGACTCTGAGATACACAAACTCTGCTTAAGTGACATTTCGGGGACTCTGAGATACACAATCTCTGCTTAAGTGACACTTTGGGAACTCTGAGATACACAAACTCTGATTAAGTGAAATTTCGGGGACTCCGAGATACACAAACTCTGCTAAAATGACACTTTGGGGACTTCGAAATACACAAACTCTGCATAAGTGACATTTCGGAGACTCTGAGATACACAAACTATGCTTAAGTGACACTTTGGGGACTCCGAGATACACAAACTCTGCTTTAGTGACATTTTGGGGACTCTGAGATACACAAACTATGCTTAAGTGACACTTTGGGGACTCCGAGATACACAAACTCTGCTTTAGTGACATTTTGGGGACTCCAAGATACACAAACTCTGCTTTAGGGACATTTCGGGGACTCTGAGATACACAACTCTGCTTAAGTGACACTTTGGGGACTCCGATATACACAAACTTCTGCTTTAGTGACATTTCGGGGACTCTGAGATACACAAACTATGCTTAGGTGACACTTTGGGGACTCCGAGATACACAAACTCTGCTTAAGTGACACTTCGGGGACTCTGAGATACACAAACTCTGCTCAAGTGACACTTTGGGGACTCTGAGATACACAAACTCTGCTTTAGGGACATTTCGGGGACTCTGAGATACACAAACTCTGCTTAAGTGACACTTTGGGGACTCCGAGATACACAAACTCTGCATAAGTGACATTTCGGGGACTCTGAGATACACAATCTCTGCTTAAGTGACACTTTAGGAACTCTGAGATACACAAACTCTGATTAAGTGTCACTTTGGGGACTCCGGGATACACAAACTCTGCTAAAATGACACTTTGGGGACTTCGAAATACACAAACTCTGCATAAGTGACATTTCGGAGACTCTGAGATACACAAACTATGCTTAAGTGACACTTTGGGGACTCCGAGATACACAAACTCTGCTTTAGTGACATTTTGGGGACTCTGAGATACACAAACTATGCTTAAGTGACACTTTGGGGACTCCGAGATACACAAACTCTGCTTTAGTGACATTTTGGGGACTCCAAGATACACAAACTCTGCTTTAGTGACATTTCGGGGACTCTGAGATACACAAACTATGCTTAGGTGACACTTTGGGGACTCCGAGATACACAAACTCTGCTTTAGGGACATTTCGGGGACTCTGAGATACACAAACTCTGCTTAAGTGACACTTCGGGGACTCTGAGATACACAAACTCTGCTCAAGTGACACTTTGGGGACTCTGAGATACACAAACTCTGCTTTAGGGACATTTCGGGGACTCTGAGATACACAAACTCTGCTTAAGTGACACTTTGGGGACTCCGAGATACACAAACTCTGCTTTGGGGACATTTTGGGGACTCTGAGATACACACACTCTGTAATCGAGATAGGATTAAGAACAACACAAAAATCACTCCACTCAGTCTTTTCAAAATTTGCCTTTTTTTTTAAATTGATGAATGAAAATAACAAACATAACAGAAAATATTAACATGCAAATACACTCCATCAAATGTATGCATTATAATAATTGCGTTATTTTTAAATGTACAATGTTAAAACACAACAGACTTCTCTTAACAATAAAACTTGTTAAAGATAACATTGTGGTCAAAGTGCATATTATACCTAATAACAGCAATAAAAAATCCTCCCTCCTTCTTTAACTTTACATTCACTCCTCCCTCCTTCTTTAACTTTACATTCACTCCTCCCTTCTTCTTCTAACTTTACATTCACTCCTCCCTCCTTCTTTAACTTTATATTCCTTTCCTCCCTTCTTCTTTAACTTTACATTCACTCCTCCCTCCTTCTTTAACTTTACATTCACTCCTCCCTCCTTCTTTAACTTTACATTCACTCCTCCCTCCTTCTTTAACTTTACATTCACTCCTCCTCCTTCTTTAACTTTACATTCACTCCTCCCTTCTTCTTTAAATTTATATTAATTTCCTCCCTTCTTCTTTAACTTTATATTCACTCCTCCCATCTTCTTTAACTTTACATTCACTCCTCCCTCCTTTAACTTTACATTCACTCCTCCCTTTTTCTTTAACTTTATATTAATTTCCTCCCTCCTTATTTCACTTTATATTCACTCCTCCCATCTTCTTTAACTTTACATTCACTCCTCCCTTCTTCTTTAACTTTATATTAATTTCCTCCCTTCTTATTTAACTTTATATTCACTCCTCCCTCCTTCTTTAACTTTACATTCACTCCTCCCTTCTTTAACTTTATAT